>CM035842.1:326583506-327783506 GCA_020510985.1 Pholidichthys leucotaenia | reverse complement strand
AAATAACTTTAGCTATTTAGGCTTTTTATGAATGTTTTTTAATGAATAATTCCTTCTATACATATAGTTATGTGAATCATAACACCTGATGTAGCCCCAAAGCCACAGTGAATTTTTCTGTTGGACTGACTTAAGAAGTGAAAGTTTACAACCGCAGTGTTAACTGTACAACTTTTGTTAATGTTTTATTTCTTCTTTTTGTACGTCTGTTTTTTGTTTGTTCCTATTTGGTTTTGAATAGAAGGATTGATTATGCGGTTCTTGGGTGGAGAAAATAAACACAGACGGTCCCCGATTCTCTGTTTTCAAATGTGTAGTGGGAGTGGAGTGTTGTATCCAGCAGAGATTTAGATACTTTTTGTTTTTAGGAGGAAACATTGCAGTCCTGTTTTGTGAAACTGTTTCCTGTGATTCTGAACCAGCCGGGCCTCAGAAGTCCATGAGAATTTTCTGCTGAGTTTAACTGCCTGTGCCCTGTATGCCTTCACTTGTGATGAATGGAAAGACAGTCATGGGAATAGAGATGGCATTTAAAAATTGGTGTGTTTGTGTTGTAGCTTGCACTTTTTATGTTGTTTCAGATTGGACAACGTGGAGAGGACATGGGAGAAGTAGCAGAAGGGTGGAGTTAAAGGAATCCACTCCCTGTGTACGTGTCTGTTAAGCAGATCCCTGTCACTCTTTGAATTTTTCAGACTTCCTGTCTACATGGAGTTTAACAAAGCAGCATCTTTCCTGCTGGGAAACGGTATACTATAGCAAGTAGTAATTGGGTATTCTATGAATCTTTTCACTTTCGAAAGAAGAGTGGAGTATTTTAAGAATTAATGCTGTTGTGCAGATGGTATAGTGGGTGATTGACAAGATAGGCAAAGTGAGGAAATACTGATATGGTATCCATCTTCCTGTTTTTGTTCATCTTCACTTCCTGGTCTTTAAAACACGAATGTTCAGTTGTTGCAAGGTGACCCACTGGACTCAAATTTCCACTTTCATCACTCTGTTGCAACCCCTAAACCATTGTTCCCTATGTGCAGATGTGGAAAGAGTGAAAATGATGGACCGGGTCAAGTTAAAGTTGAGAAGCTGGAAACACAGTTGGAAATCTGCATGATGTTTGACGTGTATGGGTTTTCCGTTGAAATGGAGAAAATATGTTATTGAATTCATGATAGTAATATTTCTTTTCAATGCATAGTGTCATTTTGTGCAGGCATGTCGCTATCAGATTATAAGAGTTTAGTTTTTGTGTGTATTTTTGGGTATCTCTTGTATATGAAAAAGTTAGGATAGTATTGAATATTTTGTATTTTATTAAGAATTCTATTATCCATGCAAAAACAACACAGTTTAAAATGTCAAATTCCCACTGAGAAATGTCACATTTATAACAGCTTAAAATTCCTAGAATTGTATTGAGATGGACTACATAAGGTGCAGATACTTTGAACGTCTTTATAGAGCCTTGCCATGGTGAGATCCACGGTGGTCTCTGAGGCCTTCAGAAAGAGCATTGTAGATGCTCATGAATATGGAAAAGGATTTGACAATCTCAAGAGTATAAAAGTAGCCATTTTACTGGATAGAAAGTAATTAACAAGTGGGGAACATTTCAAACTAGGGGTGGGCAATATGGCCTAAAAATGATATCATGATATTTCTGTGAATTTTCACAATAACGATATTTTTCACGATATTACAGAATACTTTTTTTTTCTTTTAAATTTATGTAAAAAGGTCAGTTTCACAGGCCAGCATTATTTACCTTCAACATATTCAGGAAAAACAAAACAAAAACTCTTATTTCTCCATTTTATAAACAGCAGCTCAGATTTAGTTTAAAATATTTTTTAGTTCTGTATCAAATATTACAAGAAAATCTAAACCGTTGCATTTTTTTTTTTTGAAACTTTTTATTTATGAACATTTTTCAATTAAAAAAACACAAACACAAGAGGTCATGGGATGATCAATATGGTACAAATCAGATGCAGCAAAAACATACAATTACGAATCCACACATTAATAACTACTATCACGTCTTATGAAGTCCAGCCATTTTTTCCACCGTCTTTTTCCTAGCTCCTCTTGGAGTCGCAGGGTATAGGTCATGCGTTCCATAGACCTTATATTGTCTATTATGGAGGTGAAAAGGTTCAGTGTGGGGGGCTGTTTTTGTAGCCAGCACTTTGTTATAGCCTTTTTGGCCGATGCCGAAAAAATTTTCAGGAGATAAATATCATCTGCGTTCAGTGTCACGCCTCGCCGTCCATCAGCGGCGCCAGCTGCACGCACACCTGCACCTCATCAGCGGCGAGGGATTTAAGCCGCCTCGCCCTGGGCTTCGGCCTGAAGCCGTCAGTCTTCACTCGCTACTCTTGCTGTAAGGAATCTCACCGCTCAGCAAAACATCCAAGTAAGAATCTCTTACCTCATTCTTCTCCTAGTCTGCTCCCCTGTGCACAGGTGGATTTCCCGGTGGCGGACCTCTCCTCTCTGCCACCATTCCCTCGCTGCTGCACCGGGCGCTTCAGGTCGCTGTCTTCCGGGCTTCACCCTTGCTGTGCCAGCCACCTGCCATTCCCAAGGTTGTCCGGCTGTACGGTCTCCTGCCTCCGTGCCCGACGCAGACGCCACCACCAACACATTCACATCCCGCAGACACACGCTCATACACACTTGTTGTTAATAAAGCCATTAGATCTACCCTGAGCCTGCGTGTGTGTCTCCTGAGCCGTGCATTATGTCAGTACGGCTTCAGCAGAGCGGCTCGGCAGACGGCGGGCTCACACGCCGACTTTCCACCCTCGAGGCTCGAGTGGACCTAATAGCCCACCAGCAACAGGTGATTCTTAATCAATTATCCATCATCACTAACCGATTGGACCGCTTGGACCCCCAACAGCCGTTCCCCCCGGCTCGTCAGGGCGGCGCGGCTCCTGCTGCTCCAGCGGCCGTCCAGCCTGCTCCGGTAGCACCGGTTCGGCTCACGCCCATTCCGACCCCCGCCCGCTTTAGCGGTAAGCTCGGCGGAGCACGGGGGTTTATAATGCAATGTGAGTCCGTGTTCCACCGTGTGCCCGGAGATTTTCCTCAGACCATAGCCGAATTGGCTACATAGGGAATCTCCTGGAGGGGCGAGTGCTTACTTGGGCTTACGCCGTAATGGCGAGGCCCAGTTACGCCACCCTCACCTATGGCCAATTCGTGAGACAGTTCCTGGAAGTCTTTGATCATTCTCGTACTGAGAGCGTTCAGGTCGATCGGCTTCTCAGCCTCCAGCAGGGAAGCCGGTTGGCAGCTGATTACGCGATCGACTTCCGGGTAGCAGCGGAGGAGGTTGGCTGGGATGAACGTTCATTCTGCGGCCTCTTCCTCCGCAGTCTCAATGATAGTCTGAGGGACGAGCTGGCTGGGCGGGACATCCCGGAGACTTTAGCGGAGCTAACGTCCCTAGCCATCAGCCTGGATAACAGGTTGCGCGAGCGCACCTCGGAGCGGAAGTCGTCTTCTTCTCGCTCTCGTGGTGCCTCGTTGCGCCTGTCCCAAGCTCACCCCCTGGTGTTGCCGCCACCATCGCGCCCCGAGGAGTCGGAGCCGATGGTGACGGGCTGGACAAAGCTCCCTCCTGCGGAGAGACAACGCCGCCTTGAGTTGGGTCTCTGCATGTATTGCGGAGACAGCCAACACACGGTGGAGCTTTGCCCACAGAAGCCAAACGGCGGGGTCCGCGAGTCACTGTAGGGGGCCTCGCGGACGTCAATCGGTTAAATCCCCTCTCCCAATTGAAGCTGCCCGTCCGGTTTTGTCACAACTCCACTGGGCACCTCACCCATGCACTGGTGGATTCGGGCGCGGAGGGCAGCTTTATTTCACAAAGCCTGGCAACCCGATTGGGCATCCGTTGCCAAGCCCTCAAATCTCCTCTCGCCCTGGTCAACCTCTCCCATGTCTCCCTGGGGAGAGTCACACACCAGACCGTCCCTGTACCTGTGATCATCTCTGGGAACCACTGGGAGGAAATCACTTTCTACGTCCTCCCCAACTCTGTGTCGCCCGTCATCCTGGGGTACCCCTGGCTTCGCCTCCATAACCCCGTCCTGGATTGGAAGTCCGCCAGGGTATCGGCATGGAGTTCCTTCTGCATGAGCACCTGCCTGCAATCCGCTGCCTGCTCTCCGTCCTCTTCTCCAACTCCTATGGACGCTGCGCCCCCGGATCTCTCCCTGGTGCCATCAGAATTTCACGACCTGGGTATGGTTTTCAGCAAGTCCAAGGTGATGTCTCTTCCTCTTCCTACTGTGCGATAAACATCCGCCAGGGGGCACCCTTACCCTCTGGGCGACTCTACAGCCTGTCGGCGCCAGAGAAGGAGGCTATGAATTCCTACCTCAAGGAATCGCTGAGTGCTGGAATTATCCGTCCCTCGTCATCACCATTAGGCGCAGGATTCTTCTTCGTGGGCAAGAAGGACGGTTCCCTCCGTCCTTGTATCGACTACCGCGCCCTGAATGATATCACGGAGAAGGATCGCTACACCCTGCCACTTATGGACACCGCCTTCCATTCCCTCCAGGGGGCGACTTGGTTCACCAAGCTGGATTTACGCAGCGCATACCACCTCGTCCGGATCCGGGAGGGAGATGAGTGGAAGACAGCCTTCCGTACCCCGAACGGCCATTTCGAGTACCTGGTGATGCCGTTCGGGTTGACCAATGCTCCAGCCGTCTTTCAGCGCCTAATAAATGACGTCCTCCGGGATTTCATCGGCCTATTTGTGTTCATCTAACTGGATGACATCCTCATCTTCTCCAAATCCAGGGACGAGCACCGGGTCCATGTGAGGCGGGTCCTCCAAAGGCTGCTGGAGAACCGGTTGTATGTGAAGGCAGAAAAATGTGAATTCTACGCTAAGACTACGTCCTTCCTCGGGTTCGTCATCTCCCACGACCAGGTGCTTCCGGACCCAGTGAAGGTGAAGGCGGTGGTGGAATGGCCTACACCTACATCAAGGAAACAGGTGCAACAATTTATTGGGTTTGCAAACTTCTACCGCCGCTTCGTCCCGAATTTTGGCACCGTCGTCGGCCCTCTGACCCGCCTCACGTCCCCTAAGGTCCCGTTCCGGTGGACCGAAGAGGCCGCAGCTGCCTTCCAGGCGCTGAAGGCGAAGTTCTCCTCCTCCCGGGTCCTTAGCCAAGTCGACCCGTTGCTGCAATGCATCGTGGAAGTGGATGCTTCGGACACGGGAGTGGGGGCGGTTCTATCTCAGCGGTCGCCAGATGACGGAGTCAAACGGCCCTGCGCTTTCTTCTCTCTGCGCTTGTCCCCGGCGGAACGGAACTACAACGTGGGGGACAGAGAGCTCCTCGCCATCAAGCTCGCGCTGCAGGAGTGGCGTCACTGGCTAGAGGGGGCGGACCTGCCGTTCGTGGTCCTGACTGACCACAAGAACTTGGAATACTTAAGATCTGCCAAGCGTCTGAACGCCCGCCAGGCGTGTTGGTCCTTGTTCTTTGCCAGGTTCCGTTTTAACATCACCTTCAGGCCTGGCTCCAAGAACGGCCTGCTCGACGCCCTCTCTAGGCAATTTGCCCCTGAGGCGTCTGAGGACACGGTCCACACCATCCTGCCCAGGTCGTGCATCGTGGGAGCCGTCACTTGGGACATAGAAAGTAAGATCCGGAAGGCGCAGGAATTGGAACCTGACCCTGGCGGCGGACCGGAGGGAAGGCTTTTTGTGCCATCCACGGTTCGGGGGGAGGTCATCCACTGGCTGCACACATCTAAGCTCACCTGCCACCCTGGTTCCTCCCGGATGATCGACCTTCTTCAACGGTCCTTCTGGTGGCCGGGCCTGCGGAAGGACGCTGCCCGCTACGCCCGGGCCTGCCCTGTATGTGCCACCAGTAAATCAGGTAATGCCCCTCCAGCGGGTTTACTCCAGCCTCTGCCCGTCCCTGGCAGGCCCTGGTCGCATATCGCCCTGGATTTCGTCACCGGACTCCCAGTCTCTAACACCTTCGACACTGTCCTGACCATCGTAGACCGTTTCTCCAAGGCGGCGCACTTCATCCCGTTACGAGGTCTTCCATCTGCCCTGGAGACGGCGGACCTCCTAATCCAACACGTGGTCAGGCTGCACGGGATTCCGGTGGACGTGGTCTCGGACCGGGGGCCCCAATTTTCCTCAGAGGTTTGGAGGTCCTTTTGCAACGCCCTGGGAGCCAAGGTAAGCCTCTCCTCCGGCCATCACCCCCAAACCAACGGGCAGTGTGAGCGGACCAACCAGGAGCTGGAGGCTGCGCTCCGCTGCGTCACTGCGTCCAAGCCTGCATCCTGGAGTAACCATCTCGCCTGGGTTGAGTACGCCCACAACACCGCCCGCTCTTCTGCCACTGGGATGTCTCCTTTTAAGGCGTCCCTGGGCTACGACCCCCCTCTGTTCCCAGCGCAGGAGAGTGAGGTAACTGTCCCCTCAGTTCGGGCGCACCTCAGGCGGTGCCGTTCCATCTGGGCGTCGGCGCACAATGCGCTTTTACGCACGGCAGAGCGCAACAAATCCACGGCGGACCGGCACAGAAGACCTGCCCCAGCGTACCAGGTGGGCCAGCGTGTCTATGTGTCAACCCAGGACGTTATTTTAAAGGGTGAGAGGAGGAAGCTGGCACAGCATTTTATGGGCCCATACCCCATCATCAGGATTATCAACCCGGTGGCTGTGCGTGTAGCTATTCCCCCCTCCCTCCGCATCCATCCCACCTTCCACGTTTCCAAGGTGAAGCTGGCAGTCTCCGATCCCCTTTGCCCTCCTCCTGCTGCGCAGCCCGCGCCCCGGATGATTGATGGTCATCCGGCCTGACCTGTCTCTTCTATCCTGGACTCCCGGCGCCGGGGTCGCAGGTTGCAGTACTTGGTGGACTGGGAGGGTTATGGGCCTGAACATCGGCAATGGGTACCCTCGTCATTTGTGTTGTACCCGTCCCTCATTACTGAGTTCCACCGAGCGCACCCGGAGAAACCATCGCCAGGAGGCGCTGCTAGAGGGGGGAGTACTGTCACGCCTCGCCGCCCATCAGCGGCGCCAGCTGCACGCACACCTGCACCTCATCAGCGGCGAGGGATTTAAGCCGCCTCGCCCTGGGCTTCGGCCTGAAGCCGTCAGTCTTCACTCGCTACTCTTGCTGTAAGGAATCTCACCGCTCAGCAAAACATCCAAGTAAGAATCTCTTACCTCATTCTTCTCCTAGTCTGCTCCCCTGTGCACAGGTGGATTTCCCAGCGGTGGACCACTTCTCTCTGCCACCATTCCCTCGCTGCTGCACCGGGCGCTCCAGGTTGCTGTCTTCCGGGCTTCACCCTTGCTGTGCCAGCCACCTGCCATTCCCAAGGTTGTCCGGCTGTACGGTCTCCTGCCTCCGTGCCCGACGCAGACGCCACCACCAACACATTCACATCCCGCAGACACACACTCATACACACTTGTTGTTAATAAAGCTATTAGATCTACCCTGAGCCTGCGTGTGTGTCTCCTGAGCCGTGCATTATGTCATTCAATTTGTCAGGGAAACATCCAAGGAATAACAAAATAAAAGAGCAGCTGATATTAAAGTCCAGTGCCTTAGAAATGACATTTGCTACGTCTGTCCAAAAAGGCTGAATGTGTGGGCAAGACCAGAATACGTGCCCATGGTCTGCTGTTGTTTCCCCACATTCTCTCCAGCAGTGAGCAGGAACTTCACTGTACTTAGATTTCTGATTGGGTGTTATGAAAAAACGAATAAGAGTCTTCCAGCAAAAGTCCCTCCAGGTGCCGGAGTTGGTGGATGAGGATTGCACCTCCCAAACCCTTGACCACATATCATCAGTTATTACAATGTTCATTTCCTTTTCCCACTTTTGCTTTATATATGTTGTTGAGTCTGTTTTAAGTGTCATTAAACTGCGGTATAATTTACTAATAAGGTTTTTAAGATTTGTTGACTTACATGCATTAATAAAGATATCAAGAAATAATGAAGATTCTTTGATATTACTGCTTTGTATCTTTTTATTAATGAAGTCGCGAAGCTGCAAGTATCTAAAAAAATCTTGCTTCTCCAGATTGTACTTCCTTCGTAGAGTATCGAATGACATTAGGTTTGATTTCTCGTACATTGTACATGCTGCGGTAAGGCCCCTGAATGTCAACTGTCTAAATCTAAAGTCATGTGAGGCGGGCAGAAAGTCAGGGTCATATGCTGGCCATCTGAGCATTTTAACCTCTTCCTGGAGTTTTAGTTTTCTTATCTCTGATTTCCAGATTTTAAATGCCAGATTAGTCCACTGACTAGTTGTTGGGGTAGTTTCGCTTTCAAGGGTGCCTAGTTTAGATTGGATTGGGACCTCAGATAGAGACATCTCAATTGTTTTCCATTTTGCATAATAAGATGGGTCACACAGACAAACCAGTGGTCTCAGTTGGGCTGATATGTAGTAGTCTCGTAAAGAAGGCAGAGCCTGACCCCCCCCCCCCCCATCCTTCGGCAGCTGTAAGGTAGAATACTTAACTCTTGGTCTCTTTTTAAGCCAAATAAACCTTGAAATGTATTTATTCCATTTCCCAAATTGTTTGTCAGGAATTGATACTGGAAGAGATGAAAAGAGATATAGCAATTTAGGGAGGATATTCATCTTGATTGCCTGTATTCTGCTGCCAAAGTCAAGGGGGAGCAGACTCCAGCTATCAAGATCATCAATTATTTCTTTGTTTAGTCGGTTGTAATTCATATCATACAATTGTGACAAATCTTTGGGTAGGTACACTCCTAAATATTTTATATGGTCAGAATGCCAATTAAAATTACATTTAGATATTAATTCTTGTCCAGGGTGAAAATTGAAGGTCATAACCTGAGTTTTATGGATATTAAGAGCGTATCCAGAAAATGAACCATACATTTCTAAGATTATCATCAACACTGGTAAACCAGAGACCGGATCTGAGATTGTGATCAATACATCGTCCGCATACAGGCTCAATTTATATTCCTCCTCACCAATCCGAACACCCTTTAGTGCGGTCTCTTGGCGTATTGCTTGTGCTAAAGGCTCTATAAATAAATTAAATAAATTGGGGCTACCGGGGCAACCCTGTCTACATCCGCGTTGTAGTTGTATAGAATTAGAAAGACTCCCGTTTATTTTTATTCTAGCAGTAGGGGAAGAGTAAAGGGCTTGAATGCATTTTATAAAGTCAGTACAGAATCCAAATCTCCTCATTACTAAATAGAGGAAGTCCCATTGAACTGAGTCAAATGCTTTTTCAGCATCAAGACTAAGGATAACTGAGTTTATCTTTCTTTTATTAATCTGTTCAGTTATATGTAGAACTCTCCTTATGTTATCCGAAGTTTGTCTATTTTTAAGGAAGCCTGTTTGGTCTTCATCAATCAGTAAGGGCATCACAGTGTCCATTCGTTTGACCAAAATAGTTGTATATAATTTGTAATCCGTGTTCAGTACACTTATTGGTCTATATGATTTGCAGTCTATTTTATCCTTTCCCTCTTTTGGTATAACAGATATAAAGGCTTCCTTCCAGGACGGAGGTATAGGGCCTCCTTTCAGAATATAGTTAAAACTAGTTTCTAGTAGAGGTATCAGACTTTCTTTCATTTTCTTGTACCATTCAGGGGGGAACCCATCAGTACCAGGAGATTTGTTAGGTTTAAGGTTAGAGATGGCCTTGTCAATTTCCTCACGTGTTATTGGTGACACAAGCTTATTATTTGCATCTGTGCCGAGTGAGGGAAGATCCAAAGAGTCCAAAAAATCAACTACTGCATTTTTATTAATCGGCACAGATTGGCTATATAGATTTTTGTAATATGTTTCAAATGATTTTTGAATACCATCCAAATCAGTTAAAATGTTGCGACTTATAGGGTCTTTTATTTTGTAAATTGAATTTCCTGCTTGTTGTTTCTTAAGTCGCCATGGCAACAGTTTAGATGCCTTAGATCCTGCCTCATAATATCTGTTTCATAAACCGTAAGTTTTTCTCTGCTTCCTCACCTAGTATCCTATCTATGTCCCGTTTAACTTGTCTTATTTGTTGTGTTATAGTGGGGCTTTTTTTTTGTCAGTTGTGTTTTCTCTAGATCTTTCAGTCTCTCTTGTAGTCGTAGCAATTCTTGAGTCTTTTGTTTTTTAAGCATAGCCGACCTTGCTATTATTTTCCCCCTCAGAATCGCTTTAGCTGCATCCCACACGATGCTAGGGTTTGTCTCGCCATTGTTATTATCCTGTAGGTATGAATTTAAATCGGTTGTCATGGACTGTAGAAAGGAGAGATCATTTAGCATCCCTGTATTTAATCTCCATAGTGTTTTTCTCTGTCTGACATCAAGATGTAAACTTAGGTAAATTCCAGAGTGATCAGAGATATCTCTTTGACCAATTCTACATTCTTTTATCCTGTTTAACTCTTTATTATACATGAAGCAATAATCTATCCTTGAGTGAAAAGAATGGGGTGCAGAGTAAAATGTAAATCCAGGGGCAGATCTGTGTACAGAGCGCCATACGTCAATAAGTCCTAAATCTGAAAGCATTTTTTTTTACACGTTTCTCTACAGGTAGACGTTTCCTTCTAATATTTGTTGTATCCAATTGAGGGTTTAACAATAAATTAAGGTCTCCAGCAAAAATTAAAGGTCCATAAGATTCTTTAGTAGTCAAATCAAAAACTTTTTTATAGAAACCAATATTACTCCCGGGGGGAGCATATACATTCAATAATGTGACCTCTTTATGGTCAATTTTACCTTTCACTAAAATATATCTGCCTTCTTTGTCACTCAATTCAGATATGAATTCAAAATTAATTCTATTAGAAATCAAGATAGCTACTCCTCTTTTTTTTACCACTTCTATGAGAGGAATAGTATGTATTTTTGAAACCCATTTTTTTTTTTTAATTTATCATGCTCTGTGTTGGATAGATGAGTTTCTTGCCAATATGCAATATCTACTTTCTCTTTTTTCATCTTTACCACCAGTTTACTTCTTTTTACAGGGTTATTCACTCCATTAACATTTAGTGACAGTATATTATAATATTTAAGAGACATAGCTTAACATGTAAGAACAAAATATCATCCCAGACCTCAGAAAAACAACTGTAAAACGTAAACATGGTGAACCGTAAAACGACGTAACACTGAACTGGGCTTCCAACAAGGAGGATACAATGTAGGCCCTGAAAAAAGAGGGGACTGGCCACAAGGTGGGGCCCCTCTCCACGGTGAGCATCGTGGGAAACAAAAAGAAGAGAGGAAAAAAAAGGGGGGGGAACACCAGCAATAATAATATAAAAGAGAAAAAAAAAAATCAGTGGTTAAATAGAAATAAAGTAGTCTGGTGACCCTCAGCTCGAGTCTACAGGCTCCAGCCCTTTCATCAATAATGAGATTGGATAAGGCTACAAAATCATAGTCATGGATAATCCAAAACAACTATTCTCACCATAGTAAGGCCGTGTGTTCTTGCGGAGTACTCATTAGTCCACCGTTGTTTCTTCTGACGTCCTCCGAAACTCACTCAGCTTCTCCCGGATGTGCTTGTGGAAGTCCCCTCTGCGGGTCCTCTGTGTCTCCCATGGCAAAAGCTGCTTCAGCATCTCCTCTGACGTCATCTGAGCAGCTCTGTTTCTGGCAGCGGTGATCTGAACCGTGGCGATGCTTCTCCTTTGTAAATCTTCCGCGGCTTCTGTAGCACTATTGTAGAGGACACTTCCTGAGGCGTAAAAAATACGCATCTTGTTGAGTGGAGTTTGAAAGCGAATCCCTTTCTCCTTCAAAGCTCTTTTGACGGGGATATATTCTTTTCTTCTTTTCTGAACTTCCACCGCGTAGTCATGGTCAAAATACACTTGCTTGTTGTGAATGCGTATTACCTTTTTCCATGCAGCGCGGAGTATTTCTTCCTTAACTGTGAACCAGAGGAAGCGGACTATTATTGAACGTGGCGGGGCACTCGCTGGCGGCTTTGGGCCCAAGGCACGATGGGCGCGCTCAATGCCGAGGCCACAGTCTTGGCCTAAAGCATCACCGAGCTCTTTTTTAATGAAACTTTCGGCAAAGGAAGCCACAGATGTGCCTTGCTCCGAGTCCTCGGGTACCCCGTATGTGCGAATATTATTCCGCCTGGCCCGGCCCTCCATTTCGGATATCTTATCCTCAAGTGTCCGCTGATTTTGTAGCAGTTGAATAAGCGTGTTTTTAACACCAATGTTCCAATTCTCCAGTTCCGCCATATTTTCCTCAGTCTGTTTTATACGTTCTCCTGCATCATGCACTTGTTTAGCAGTTTCCTGGAGCTGTTGCTGTACTCCGCTGTGAATTCATCCATTTGTTTCTTCATATCCTCACGGATCACTGAACGAAAATCTTGTAGATCTGTTTTTAATTCAGCTCGAAGAGTTGCCATTCCGGCTGCCACGGCCTCGCTCACGGTAACTCGAATCAGGTCCAAACCAGCCATGCGGTCGCCATGTTGGTCCGATGTTAGGTCCGTTTCATTAGCCGAGATTTCTTTTGTTGCTTCGTTATCGGGATTGTTTCGTAGCCCATATCCGCCTTTCTTGAATTTGTCCCCAATCACTATGGCAGCAAAATATTGCCGTTTTTCCCAGGTTTGAGTCTCGAGTCTAGGGGAAAAATAGAGCTAGAGCCAGAGCTCAGTTTTTATGCGTCCATGCTGTTCCGCGCCACCGGAAGCCTCCTAAACCGTTGCGTTTTAACTGCACACAGAGCTTGGGTTTTATGCTGAATCACTTTACCTGCTTTACTCCCATCGCATGGACCTGTCCTGGGGCTTTTTGGGTCTCGTTGCACTGAATAAATGTTTGGGGTTTTTTTTCTCTCTCTCTCTCTCTCTCTCTCTTTGGGTGGTTGAGTAAAATCAAGATGAAGCAGTCAAAATGGAAGTAAAAATCTACGGCCACTTCGAGCTGCACATTGTCCAACGTTGATACCGCACCAGCGGTGTTGTTGATGTGTGGACAGAATGCAGGCAGATTATCCACACTGCTGCACCGCCTTTTTGTTGTTGTTGTTGTTGTTGTTGTTTTTTTTAACATGACAGCAATCTGAAACAAAGTGAAACTGAAATATTTCCACTCAACTGAAGACGGTCTGACTTCGGAGCAGCAGCTTCCAGCCATGTTTGTGTTGCCATTTCTATGTGGTGTGACGTCGTCACGCAGCAGACCCCAAATATCGCGATATTCGTTTTTACACCAGTATCTAAATTTATACCAGTATTATCGTGAATGACACAATATGGCACACCCCTATTTCAAACAACTACTACCATGGGAATATCAGGTCATCCTAGCAAGTTCGGACAAGACTGGAGTGTAAACTGATTAAAGCAGTCGCCATCAATCCTAAAATATCAGCCTGCAAGAACCCCTCAAGCATCATGCAACTTGAAGAATTCTGCATTGAGGAGTTGTGGAACATCTTCTACCAGTCAATTTCAGAGATTGGTAGATGTTTATAGCAAAGGCTTCAAGGAGGTTATTTCAGCCAGCAGGGGAAATACTAGCTATTAGGGCATGAGGTCTTCTGTTTCCTCACATGGATTTGGCATCTTTGTTATTAAATTCTTTTGTTGTATCAGTTATTTTACTGTAATTGCATTATTTATGTAAAAAAATCACCTTTATAGATATAATTTGAAAGAAGATCAAATGTTAGTTCATACTTCTTAATGAAGCACTAAATAATTTAATTAATTGTGTCCTTTTTCATATGGCTGTATAAGTGCTATTGTGACTTGTACTTCAAGTTCACGTAGACAAACAAATGGCAGCCTTGTTAAATAGCGATTTACTCCTCTGAGGGGAAGCTGTTTATGCAGGCCGAGGGAGAAGTATGCAAACAAAAGCCCAGAAAATGTTAGTCCTTCCCATTCCTCCCCATCCTTCCTTTTTCCTTTCTCTTAAGGAATTCACATTCATTGTAACAATGAAACAACTAGCCTTCCCCAGTTTTTGACTACCTTTCTAACTAACTTCTTAGACTGTCTCATGAGTACAGCAGGATGGTTTTTGTCTTGATGGTTAAACCTTTCTTTAGAAGTTATATTCGTACATACCTTCCTTTTATAAGTGAGTTACATCAAGCAAGTAGATTAGAATTATTCAGGGACTGCTGCAAGTCTCTAATCATAAAGGAAGCTATGCTATTTCTTCACTTGAACTTAAAACAAATGCTAATATTGTTGATGTTTTGTGCAAAAAATAGATTCAAGAATGTACTACACAGCCAATACTTGCACCACTCGGTTGCAGTTAAATGTTTGTGAATCTTCAGTAAAGTTATGTTTGGTAATTAATTGTATGGCAGTGAACATGAAGTTGTTACTGAAATCAGCATATCTTTCAGCCTGAGCAAAAGTTTGTTCACTATGTGCTATAACCATATGCTGTGTTTTGTTTAGATTTTTTTTTAAGTCTAGTCAATTATGCTAAATACACTCTTAAGTAGGTTCACTGGCAGACAGAGATCCTTGCACTTGAAGTGCTGCTTGAGTATGTGTGTGTTTGCAGTCTTTAGGGAGCAATCCAAAACAGGGAAAGGAAGCCTGGCTCACAGTTGGGTTTGCATGCCAGTCAAGGCCTTCTTTACTTTAGTTTACATACAAACACACCACAGCCACACTTCACTATTTATTCTGTAAGCTCAACTAAACAATGTTGAGTTTAGTATGAAAGAAGTGGTTTGTCATTATCTAAACTTGGTTGGGG
Source organism: Pholidichthys leucotaenia (assembly GCA_020510985.1). Classification (NCBI taxonomy): domain Eukaryota; kingdom Metazoa; phylum Chordata; class Actinopteri; order Cichliformes; family Pholidichthyidae; genus Pholidichthys; species Pholidichthys leucotaenia. The sequence continues at coordinate 327,768,709 of CM035842.1, read as the reverse complement.
GAGTTTTTTTTTCCAACTCTTGTATGTTTGTGTGCCCCTCTAATTGTTGTAGGGTTCGCCGGTGTTTGTCCATGCTGGGCCTTTTGCCAACATTGCCCATGGCAACTCCTCAGTGCTGGCAGACAAGCTGGCTTTGAAGTTGGTTGGACAGGACGGCTTTGTGGGTAAGAGCACACAGTCTGTGCATTCAGATCATACACACTACTACAAAACATTTGGGGAAGAAAAACAAGATCATTGCTGTAATGCCTTGGGGTTCCTGATGAATTTAATGCCAGAATTTCTATAGAAGGGCAGTTTATTGTACAAATTGGTAATTTATTCTAGTGAAATACCTAGCCTTAGTACCCTTTGACATTCTATGAGTTCACATGTTCTGTATGCTAAAGGTAGACTAGCATGCTGTTTTGGTGTCACAAAGATAAAGGGGAAGAAATACTGTGGTGAGGAAGGAAGCAAGGTGATAATCTTAAGAGCCCCTGGAATGCTTTAGCGTAAACTACACTAATCCCTTCAACGTCATAGCATCCTTGAGTATTTCTATTTTATCTGTCTGTCCATCCTGGTGTGCGCTCTACCTTCATTTACTTTAGTGGCAAAAATATGACTGGAATGTATGTGTATGTCTGGTTTTTGCCAGGTGCACTTGATGTACATGGGAATCTCAAGGTGTGTATTTATGTGTGGTTTATGTATTTTTTCTGTGTATAAACTTTAGCAGGTATAAGCAGAACAGTATGCACAGAAACAACATTAACAAAGCTGTCATCTGTGATTTGGGTAAACATGTAGGCCAAGTTGGATATCACTACATGGAGTGTAAAAGGAGTGAGACTTGAACATGCTTTTTTTTAAAAAAATATATATATATCTCCATCCCACTTGTTTTCCATCTGTTTGTCTTGTTCCATCCCTTCACTGTCTGTGTATTTGCTACCTGACCCTCAGGTATGCTAGGAACTCAACCTCCATCTTTTTTCAATCCTGGTCACTGAGAGTCATGTAGATTATTCTCATCCTTCCATTCTCTCCCTTTTCTCTAAGGCAAACATATTTATTTTGCCTTTTCTCAAATTAAAATAGTAATAAAATATGACCAAAAAACTTTTGTAAAATACTCTGGAATAGGGAACAGGTGGGAAAAAGTAACTCTTCTGCCACATGCACATTGTAAATTATGTGATGCAATCATTACATTCCATGACCGCTCCATCCATTAAAAGAAGAAAAAAATCAAAAAACATGCCCAGTATAAATTTGCCCGCTCGGTTCAGTGTTGTTTTATTCTACATCTGTACAGTGCTCTCACCATAGCTAGTATTTTTAGATTGGAATAATCCCCCTCTTCAGCAGTTTCACCATTGGCCTCAAAGTTCATTTTCATCGGTCAAATGATAAAACATAATAATCATACCTACATCAGCCTGCTGCCATAGCTTTACACCAGGGCTTAAAAGTAGTTGAAGGTAATTGTAATTCTTCACTGCCTATGTCTACATTCTTTAGTTTTCCTGGGCTGAGTAACAGAAAGAAGAAAAGCTCTTGATTTTCAGCTATTTATATTATATTTTTGTCGAAAAAAGCATTTCTTTTGGTACATGTGCATAATATATTTTCACAGTTAAAAAAGTATCTCCTTTTGAATACAGATGTTTGCAGTAGACCCATTTGTGTCTCTTCTGAATATATTTTTAACCCCAGAAAAATGTTTGCATTCTGCTTGTTCGTTGGGGTGAAGTTGGAATCCCAGTGTCTCACAAATCGACATAAGTACAGATTGTATTATTGTTAATAGAAGTAATGGATAAAACTACAAGATAATAGGTTGAACATAATTACTCTTAAATAATTTACTTACTTACTTATCCTCTTCAGTCTTCGTAGGTCATAGACCTATTACTGATTTTCACTTGTTACATTTCACTGGCTAACATAAAAAGGAAAGCTTTTCAGTCAAGAAGTGGAGAACTAATAAATACTAATAAAAGTGCTCCAGGGAGTACTGGTGTGCAGACCAATGGGCATCTGTTCTTCAACGTATTCACTGTTGGAACAGTCACAACATCCTCTGGCAGTCTATTCCATGTTTCAGTCACTCTATTGGGAAAAAAATTTCTGTCGCTTGCTCTTGCAACATCTTAATTTTTAACTTCAAACTATGTCCTCTGGTGAATATGGGGCTATCATCCAGCTCCAAAGAACAGAGCTCATCCCTGTAAATGCCATGAAGGTACTTACATACTGCGATGATGTCTCCCTGAGCACGTTGATACTGCAGTGTTGGAAGCTTCAATTCACGTAGCCTATCAGTATATGCTAAGTGCTGAAGTCCTGGGACCAGCTTTGTCGCACATCTTTGAACGCCCTCTAGAAGTTTTTCTTGCCTGACATATATAGGGAAAACAACTGTATTACAGTACTCCAGATGCATCCTGACAAATGATTTGTACAGTGTGTTAAGTCTCTTTATCTAAGAATTCGAATGATTGTCTTATCAGTTCCAGCTGCTGATTGGCTTTATTCACTTGCTTCTCCACATGGATATCAAACGAGTTGATTATCCATTTATACTCCCAGATCTTTCTCTTCCTTAGTTTCCTCTAGGGTAACTTTACCTAATCTATACTTGTATTTGGCATTGTGCCTCCCAAGGTGCATCACCTTACATTTAGTGGCATTAAACTTAATTTGCCAACGTTCGGCCCAGGCAGGCAGTTGTTCCAAATCCTCCTGAAGTGACTGTTGTTGATGGTCAGTGTTAACAACAGAGAAGACCTTAAAGTTATCTGCAAACAGAGCAATATAGTTATGCACAGCTCCCGGCATATCATTCACAAAGAGGACAAAAAACAGGGGGCCTAATACACTGCCCTGGGGGACTCCTGACAATACATGCGTCCATCCAGATGCTGCCTCATTAACTACCCGTTGTTTCCTTCCTGTGAGAAAACTCCGGCTCCAGGTGAGGAACTTTCCAGTAATTCCATAGCCTTTAAGTTTGGCCAAGAGTCTCTCATGGGGCACGCCATCGAATCCATCCATCCATCCATCTTCTACCGCTTTTCCGGAGGTCCGGGTCATGGAGGCAGCAGTTCAAGCACAGAAGCCCAGACTTCCCTCTCCCCAGCCACCTGCTCCAGCTCTTCAGAGAGGATACCAAGGCGTTCCCAGACCAGCTGGGAGACATAGTCTCTCCACCGAGTCCTGGGTCTGCCCCAGGGTCTCCTCCCAGTGGGACGTGCCTGAAACACCTCAAGTGGGAGGCGTCCAGGAGGCATCCTAATCAGATGCCCATACCACCTCAACTGACTCCTTTCAGTGTGGAGGAGCAGCGGTTCTACTCTGAGCCTCTCCCAGATGACTGAGCTCCTCACCCTATCTCTGAGGGTGAGTCCAGCAATCCTATGGAGAAAGCTTATTTCAGCCGCTTGTATCCGCGATCTTGTTCTTTCGGTCATTACCCAAAGCTCGTGGCCATAGGTGAGAGTAGGAACGTAGATTGACTGGTAAATCGACAGCTTTGCCTTAGAACTCAGCTCCCTCTTCACCTCAACAGACCGGTACAACGTCCACATCACTGCAGGTGCTGCTCCAATCCGTCTGTTAATCTCTCGCTCCATTTTCCCCTCATTCGTGAACAAGACCCCAAGATACTTAAACTCCTCCACTTGAGGCAGGAGCCTGTCCCCAACCCAGAGAGGACAATCCACCTTTTTCCGGCTGAGGACCATGGACTCGGACTTGGAGGTGCTGATTCTCATCCCAGCCGCTTCACACTCAGCGACAAACTGTCCCAGCAATAGCTGTACGTCATTTCTGGATGAAGCCAACAGGACAACATCATCTGCAAACAACGGAGATGAGCTCCTGTGGTCACCAAGCATGACACCCTCCATTCCCTGGCTGCGCCTAGAAATCCTGTCCATAAAAATTATGAACAGGATCGGTGACAAAGGGCAGCCCTGGCGGAGTCCAACTCTCACTGGGAATGACTCCGACCGAGTGTTGGCAATATAAGATAAGATAAGATAAGCCTTTATTAGTCCCACAATGGGGAAATTCCAGGATTGCAACAGCACAGGGATAGCAACACTCAGAGCAACAATCAGAAGGCAAGAGAAAAAACAAGGGCAGCAAGTATACATAAGTACATATAAATACTGTATATATATATATATATATATATATATATATATATATATATATATATATATATATATAGACACAGTGCGGAGCATTGTAGCTAGATGGGATAAATATATGAGTATTTAAATGCACAATGCGGAGTATTGTAGCTAGATGGAATAAATATATGAGTATATAAACACACAATGCGGAGTATTGTAGCTAGATGGAATGAATATGTGAATATATAAACACACAGTGCGGAGCATTGTAGCTAGATGGAATAAATATGTAGATATATAAACACACACAGTACGGAGCATTGTAGCTAGATGGAATAAATGTGTAAATATATAAAAACACAGTGCGGAGCATTGTAGCTAGATGGAATAGATATATGAATATATAAACACACAGTGCGGAGCATTGTAGCTAGATGGAATAAATATGTTGATATATAAACACACAGTGCGGAGCATTGTAGCTAGATGGAATAAATATGTAAATATATAAACACACACAGTGTGGAGCATTGTTGCTAGATAGAGTAAATATATATATATACTGTATATATATATATATATATATATATATATATATATATATATATATATAGTGTATATATACAGTATATATATATATATATATACAGTGGGGTAAAAAAGTATTTAGTCAGCCACCAATTGTGCAAGTTCTCCCACTTAAAAGATGAGAGAGGTCTCCAATTTTCATCATAGGTATACCTCAACTATGAGAGACAAAATGAGAAAAAAAAAATCCAGAAAATCACATTGTCTGATTTTTAAAGAATTTATTTGCAAATTATGGTGGAAAAGAAGTATTTGGTCAATAACTAAAGTTCATCTCAATACTTTGTTATATACCCTTTGTTGGCAACGTTTTCTGTAAGGCTTCACAAGGTTTTCACACACTGTTGCTGGTATTTTGGCCCACTCCTCCGTGCAGATCTCCTCTACAGCAGTGATGTTTTGGGGCTGTCGCAGGGCAACACGGACTTTCAACTCCCTCCAAAGATTTTCTATGGGGTTGAGATCTGGAGACTGGCTAGGCCACTCCAGGACCTTGAAATGCTTCTTACGAAGCCACTCCTTCGTTGCCTGCGTGGTGTGTTTGGGATCATTGTCATGCTGAAAGACCCAGCCACGTTTCATCTTCAATGCCCTTGCTGATGGAAGGATGTTTTCACTCAAAATCTCACAATACATGGCCCCATTCATTCTTTCCTTTACACGGATCAGTCGTCCTGGTCCCTTTGCAGAAAAACAGCCCCAAAGCATGATGTTTCCACCCCCATGCTTCACAGTAGGTATGGTGTTCTTTCTCCTCCAAACACGACAAGTTGAGTTTTTACCAAAAAGTTCTATTTTGGTTTCATCTGACAATATGACATTCTCCCAATTCTCTTCTGGATCACCCAAATGCTCTCTAGCAAACTTCAGACAAGCCTGGACATGTACTGGCTTAAGCAGGAGGATACGTCTGGCACTACAGGATTTGAGTCCCTGACGGCGTAGTGTGTTACTGATGGTAGCCTTTGTTACTTTGTTCCCAGCTCTCTGCAGGTCATTCACTAGGTCCCCCCGTGTGGTTCTGGGATTTTTGCTCACCGTTCTCCTGATCATTTTGACCCCATGGGGTGAGATCTTGCATGGAGCCCCAGGTCGAGGGAGATTATCAGTGGTCTTGTATGTCTTCCATTCTCTAATAACTGCTCCCACAGTTGATTTCTTCACACCAAGCTGTTTACCTATTGCAGATTCAGTCTTCCCAGCATGGTGCAGGTCTACAATTTTGTTTCTGGTGTCCTTTGACAGCTCTTTGGTCTTGGCCATAGTGGAGTTTGGAGTCTGACTGTTTAGAGGTTGTGGACAGGTGTCTTTTATACTGATAACGAGTTCAAACAGGTGCCATTAATTACAGGTAGCGAGTGGAGGACAGAGGAGCCTCTTAAAGAAGAAGTTACAGGTCTGTGAGAGCCAGAAATCTTGCTTGTTTGTAGGTGACCAAATACTTCTTTTCCACCATAATTTGCAAATAAATTCTTTAAAAATCAGACAATGCGATTTTTTGGATTTTTTTTTTTCTCATTTTGTCTCTCATAGTTGAGGTATACCTATGATGAAAATTGGAGACCTCTCTCATCTTTTAAGTAGGAGAACCCGCACAATTGGTGGCTGACTAAATACTTTTTTGCCCCACTGTATATATATAAACACACACAGTGCGGAGCATTGTAGCTAGATGGAATAAATATGTAAATATATAAACACACACAGTGTGGAGCATTGTAGCTAGTTGGAATGAAACAGCACAACCGTCTACTTAGTTATCCTACATGGTATGATTATGTACCCATACATATTCTCACCAAACTCTCACAACGGTCGTACAGAGACCGAATAGCTCGTAACAACAAGCCCGATACCCCATACTCCCGAAGCACCCCCCACAAAAAACCACGAGGAACGCGGTCAAATGCCTTCTCCAAGTCCACAAAACACATGTAAACTGGTTGGGCAAACTCCCACGAACCCTCAAGAATTCTCGAGAGGGTAAAGAGCTGGTCTGATGTGCCACGACCAGGACAAAAACCACATTGCTCCTCCTGAATCCGAGGTTCGACCAATGACCAGACTCTTCTCTCCAGTACCTTTTCATAGACCTTCCCAGGGAGGCTGAGGAGTGTGATCCCTCTAAAGTTGGAGCACACCCTCCGGTCCCCTTTTTTGAAGAGAGGAACCACCACCCCGGTTTGCCATGCCAAAGGCACTGCCCCTGACCTCCACACAATGTTGCAGAGGTGTGTCAACCATGACAGCCCAACAACATCCAGGGCCTTGAGGTACTCAGGGCGAATCTCGTCCACCCCCGGGGCCCGGCCACCAAGGAGATTTTTAACCACCTTGGCGACCTCAGCCCCTGTGATAGGCGAGTCATCCCCCTCATCCCCAAACCCTGCTTCCTCTGTGGAAGGCGTATCAGTGAGATTGAGGAGATCCTCGAAGTATTCCTTCCACCACCCGACGATATCCCCAGTCGAAGTCAACAGTGTCCCATCCGCACCATACACAGTGTGGACAGGGAGCTGCTTTCCCCTCCTGAGCCGCCGGACAGTTTGCCAGAATCTCTTTGAGGCCAACCGAAAGTCTTGTTCCATGGCCTCACCGAACTCCTCCCATACCCGGGTTTTTTCTTCAGCAACCACCCGAGCTGCACTCTGCTTGGCCTGCCGGTACACCTCAGCTGCTTCGGGAGTCCCACAAGCCAACCAAGCCTAATAGGACTCCTTCTTCAGCTTAATGGCCCCCCTCACGACTGGTGTCCACCACTTGGTTCGGGGATTGCCACCACGAGATGCACCGACCACCTTGCGGCCGCAGCTCTGGGCCGCCGCTTCAGCAACAGAGGTGGAGAACATGACCCATTCAGACTCCATGTCTTCAGACTCCCTCGGAATGTGGTTGAAGTTCTTCCAGAGGCGGGAGTTGAAGACCTCCCGGACAAGGGCCTTAGCCAGACTTTCCCAGCACACCCTCACTGTACGTTTGGGCCTACCAGGTCTGAATGGTCTGAAGCCATTCAGATGCCATCGAATGCCTTTGCAAAATCCAGGTAGACAATGTCGATGGGCCAGTTTTTGTCAAGCATTCTTGTCCAAATATCCAAATACCACAGGAGTGACCATTGACAAAGCTATGCTGACAATTATGTAATAGATGATTCTCATCTAAGTAAGCGACCAGATGATCCCTAACAATGGCTTCCATAATCTTACAGGTCACACATACAAGGCTTACTGGTCTATAACTCGCAGGGTCAGATTTTGGGCCCTTCTCATAAATCGGTGACACATAAGCTTCTTTCCATCTCATGCGAATCACTCCCTCTTCTAATGACCTGTTCATGATGGTTGCAAAGGGACTAGAGATTACAGCACTCAACTCTCTCAACACCCTAGGATGCATTCCATCAGGTCCCTGTGACTTCCCAGGGTTAAGATTATCAAGCCTTTTCCTGACGTCATCAGCCGATATATGCAAATCGTCCAAATGACAACCAATATCTCGTTTAAGCTGGAAATCCAGTATATTAGTAGCATCCTCCTTGGTAAAGACACCAATGATGAAATTATTAAATGCCTCAGCCTTTTCAATATCGGTTGTAGCTTTCCCATGTACTGATTGTAGCTTTCCCATGTACTGACTCTAAGTCCGCTATGCCTGTCTTGATCCTACGCTTACCATTGACATATTTACAAAAGGTGTCATGAGGCTGAGCGCGGTGTTCCACCATGCTCAGGCTCTCACTTTATTTCTGGTTATTTCTTGTATTCTCTCAATCTTGTGTGATTATTTTACTGTGTATCTTTTCTGGGTGGATATGCATTTTTGAGTTGCCTGTTTATGTAATTCTTGTTCTCAGTGTTATTCTGTTAGTTTCTTTAGGCGCCTTGTTCATTTAGGTCTTGCTTTATTATTGTGTTTATATTTTGTTCCTGTTTGACATGAGCTCTCCACCTTTTGCCTCCAAACACTCCCAGTTTGTTATCATCGGGTATTTGTCTCTCTCTCCTCCGTTGGTTCTGTTCATGGGTCGTCTCAGCTGGTACCCACCTGGTAATTAGGTTACCTGCCTGCTCATGTGATCCACACCGGCTGTCATTCATTGTCACTGATTTCCTGCCTTATTTAAGACTGGTTTTTGCATTCACTCATTGTCAGAGCCTCAACAAGATTCCTCTCATCCTCACCAGAACCCTTTTCCCGTTTTGGTGTGTTTTCCTGTTTTGTTCTCCTTGTTGTCTTACAGGTTCTCAGCGTTTGTAAGTTATTTTTTGTGCACTTTTGGACTTTGTGTTTCCTTGAATAAATATCACAAACTGCAGTTTAGCCCTGGGTCTTTCCTCTCAGCCCCGAGGGGCAATTCCTTAACAAAAGACTTTAGGGTTGCTCTTAGATTCCTTTACCATTTTCCTCTCAAAACCTCGTTTTGCTTTCCTGCATTCTCACTTGGCCTGTTTCCTTGCCCTTGCATACAGAAGGAAATATCGTCCCTCCAATGTTATTTGTGTACCTATTATAAGCTTCTGTCTTCAATTTAACCTTCCTCAATGCGTTGGCATTCATCCAAAGTGGTCTGCCAGGTTTGTTATAATTGTTTATCTTGAGAGGTATAAACTCCTTAACCTTTTGAGTGTGAGATTTTGCGTGCCCCTCGTGGCAGAGCATGGCACTGTGCCTGTCATCTCACTCTGACATGATCGGCTCCATTGGGGATTTGTACTGATCTGCCAGTTTCAGAAGGTGGCAGACATATGTTGGAGGACTCAATGGATGACACGTAATACACCAAAGAAGAAGAACTCCTCATTTCCTTTTCCTGTTTTTAGCATTTTAGCCCAGAAAGCTAATATGACTGCCGTCCGTCATCATGCACCATTACTTAGTTGGCTTTGTACGCGGAAAATAGCCGTGGGATACAAGCAAAATTTATGTGGGATAATCATAATACTTTGTAGATGTTGTAGAGAGTGTAAATGACCGACAGAACGCAAAATAACGACCACGATGGGTGAAAACGCAGTGACTACGGCAGCGAGCGAGTCCCCTTAGCCGCCAGTAAGTGACAAATTTCTGTTTTTTTTTAATATTGTACTGATTTCTTGTTCATATACTTTGAAGATAAGATGATGAGGTACCTCTGTACAAAAAACTGTGTCAAAAGAATGAACCATTCTTTGTGTAAATACGTCCAAAGTCCAGTTTTGACTGAGTTATGAAATTTAAAGAGGTGCCGTGACATTATGCAAATTAGATGTGTAAATTTATTCCTTTCTGAAAGTTTGGCTCATATCTTACATCTTTTTAATTGACAGTAAGCCATTATCTCTTGCCACTTTCAAGTTATAGCCTTGGAAATCTGAACTGTTTTATTGACAAAAAATATTTACAACTCTTGACCACTAGGGGTTATGTCGCAATTCGGCAATAGACACACTCAAAGAGTTAATCGCTTCAATCATTTTTTTTTTTTCAAAGAGTCCAGCTATCCTCACAACTTAAGCCATTCAAGTTGTCTTCCCATGAATACTCTGCCATCATATGTCTAAATTTCTCAAAATCACGTTTGTCATAAAGGGGCTTCTTTGTAGATGATTTAATCCTCAAGTAACAACATAACTGAAAAATAATACATACATGGTGGCTCTTCCCAAATGGAGCATCAATCGTCAAATCTTCGATCATTCCCTCCTCATTAGTAAAGATTAAATCAATCAAAGTAGGTTTCTGATCATTTCTTCTGTGTGTAAAATCACTTACATGCTGAGTAAAAAAACAGTCTCTAATGGACTCTCACAGTTGGAAGCCAACACTAACAGTATTATCTGGTGAAATTTCATCAATCCAGTTAATATCTGGGCAGTTGAAATCCCTGCAAATAAGTATGTGACTACATTCCCTTTTATTGGTAGTATTCCTTAAATAATTAAAAAGTTTAACATTATTCACCGAATCACTACTGGGGATCTATAAATACAACCAGTTAAAAGTTTATCATTCCCCTCCAACTCTACTTTAAAGCAACAGCACTCATCAAAGGTGTCAGCAACACTATCTGCTGGTGAGGCCTTTATTTTGTGTGACACATAGATCATCATCCCACACTTCCCATCTGCTATATTACTATAGATGTCATATCCGTCTACCTGGAACTCAAATTCTTGTGCCTGAAGATGCAAATGCTTTGGTAAAACCTCAGTAACACAAACAACATCTGGTGCACAATGTACAAGTGAAGCAACAAACTCAGACCTTTTATTCAGCAGACTATCAGCGTTTGTATAAAAGCAAGTAATATTGTTGTTAACTAGGTCTCTTCTTCCTCCCTAAATAATGTCTTGTCCTAATGTGCAATAAGCACACTCAGGTTTTTAATTATCCGAGCCCTGCTTTCTTGGTGCACTTACATATTTAAGGTTAAGTTCAACTCTTTATGGAAGTTTGTTTCATGTGGTAAAGGAAGTACATGAACTTCTGATGAACTTACTTGCAGCCATGCCTCATCATACTTGGCACTACTTTAGTGTTTTTAAGTCACTTTGGAACTTTTTGGGGGTTGCTGGGAGATGAATTCCACATGCCAGATGTGTTTTCGGTATCATTAATCGTCTGGAGTACTGACGGCAGATAACCTTAGATACAGACTTGTTGGTAAAAAAAAATTGCACCAAGATAAGTGTCCTTTGAGAAGTGGTTTGTGAAATTAGCGTTTTGAAAAATGTCAGGGACATTTGAGTCACTTTTAACTCCAGTTTCATCATTCTCAAACATATAGTTTTATTTTAATTTTTTATTAATATACAGAACTGTCATTAATTCTTTGAATATATTTCTTTGGACTCACCAGTGTTGCCATAGTTCCAAATTGCTACAATACATTCTTTATAGATTTTTTTTAAATAATAGTAATCATAATAATAATGCATCAGATTTATATTGCACTTTTCATAGACACTCAGACACTTTACAATGGATACATTATTCATTCATCCATCCATCCATCCATCCATCTTCTACCACTTTTCTGGAGGTCCGGGTTGCGGAGGCAGCAGTTCAAGCAGAGAAGCCTAGACTTCCCTCTCCCCAGCCACCTGCTCTAGCTCTTCAGAGAGGATACCAAGATGTTCACAGGCCAGCTGGGAGACACAGTCTCTCCAGCATGTCCTGGGTCTGCCCCCGGGTCTCTTCCCAGTGGAACGTGCCCGAAACACCTCAAGTGGGAGGTGTCCAGGAGGTATCCTGATCAGATGTCCAAACCACCTCAACTGGCTCCTTTCGATGTGGAGGAGCAACTGTTCTATTCTGAGCCCCTCCCAGATGACGGAGCTCCTCACCCTGTCTCTAAGGGTGAGTCCAGCAATCCTATGACGAAAGCTCATTTCATCCGCTTGTATCCGCGATCTCATTTTTTCAGTCATTACCCAAAGCTCATGAGCATAGGTGAGGGTAGGAATGTACATTGACCAGTAAATCGACAGCTTTGCCTTAGAGCTCAGCTCCTTCTTCACCACGACAGACCGGTACAGCGTCCACATCACTGCAGATGCTGCTCCAATCCATCTGTCAAGCTCTTGCCCCATTCTCCCCTCACTCGTGAATAAGACCCCGAGATACTTAAACTCCTCCACTTGGGGCAGAAGCTTGTCCCCAACCCAGAGAGGACAATCCATCTTTTTCCAGCTGAGGACCATGGACTCGGACTTGGAGGTGCTGATTCTCATCCCAGGCGCTTCACACTCAGCAGCAAGCCGTCCCAGTAAGACCTGTGGGTCATTGCTGGATGAAGCCATCAGGACAACATCATCTGCAAACAGCAGAGATGAGATCCTGTGGTCACCAAGCATGACACCCTCTGTTCCTTGGCTGCACCTAGAAATCCTGTCCATAAAAATTATGAACAGGATCAGTGAGAAATGGCAGCCCTGGTGGAGTCCAACGCTCACTGGGAATGAGGCCGACCGAGTGTTGGCAATACGAACCAAAATCTCACAATAGTCGTATAGAGTCCAGATAGCTCATAACAACAAGCCCAATACCCCATACTCCCGAAGCACCCCACCCCCCCCAACACACACAAAAAACACAATCAAATGGCTTCTTCAAGTCCACAGAACACATGTAAAGTGGTTGGGCAAACCAGTGTTTCCTCTGGCTTAAAGACCTTGGCGCGGTGGCAACATATTTTTCCGGGGGGGGGGGGGGCAGAAAACACATATGCATGAATATGTTAATTTTATACTATTTATTTCTTTTTTTAAATTTTGCACAGTAACTTTGCATATAACCCACGCAGACACGAGGAGAACATACAAAACTCCAGACAGATCACTGTTGGTCAGGGGCTGGGATCGAACCCAGGATCCCCCGGCCAAGGGTGAGTTGCTGTGCTGGGTTTACTCCGGGATTTCTCCAGTTTCCTCCCACATGCCAAAAAACATGCAAGTTAGGTTAATTGGCATCAAACTGGGGATTCTAAATTGTCCTTGGGTATGACTGTGAGAGTGAATGGTTGTCTGTCTCTTTGTGTTGGCCCTGCAATGGACTGGCGATCTGTCCAGGGTGTACCCTGCCTCTCACCCAAAGACGCTGGGATAGGCTCCAGCCCCCCCGTGACCCGAAAAGGATTAAGCGGAAGAAGATGAATGAATGAATGAATGAACTTTGCATATAATAATAATAATGAATCAGATTTATGTAGCGCTTTATCATAGACACTCAAAGACACTTTTTACAGATACATCATTCATTCACTCCAGACAGACAATGGTAGTGGCAAGCTACTACTGTAGCCACAGCTGCCCTGGGGCAGGCTGACGGAAATGTGGCTGCTAATCCGGGCCAACAGCCTCTCTGACCACCACCGAATATTTGTACACATACCCAGTGTTATGGACACTGGAGGCAAGGTGGGTAAAGTGTCTTGCCAAGGCACACAACGGCAGGATATCTGGGGAGAGTGGGATTCAAACCACCAACCATCCGGTTACTGGATGACCCGCTCTACCTCCTGAACCACTGCCGTGCATATGGAACTTACAGTTTGAAGTATTGTACAACCAAGGCTTGAATGTTGGAATATTGGGCCATTGGGGTCCCACCCAGACATCCTGTATTTGGACTTTTTACTGGTGTCATCCTTCTCTCCTTCCTCTGCTGTCACCTCTGCTGGACCCTCTGCCTGAACACTTTCCTCTCCTTGGCTTCTCGCTTCTGTCTCAGCTTTCCCTCTCTGAGCTTTGTCTAATTCAGGTTCTCTCTCTGTCTATGGTGGTGTACAAACAGGTTAGAAAATATCAAGTGCCATGTAAATTAAAGGAGACAACCAAAAATTTCTAGTTAAGGGTACAAAGAGCACCCACTTAAAACTTGAGTAATGACTTCAGTCTTGAAGGTTTGAGGTTTTTTTCCAAAATTTATAACAACTTTCTTATAGTTTTCTACTTTTCTCTGTAAATTTATCTAAATTTGAAACCATTTTCCTCAAATTTGTAATTTCCTCTTGTAAATTGACTTTTCTTGTACATTTGAAACTTTATCAATTTGTGGATTATTTTATGGCTTATTTTTGTCTGTTTTTTTTAAATAAAATTACTGTTTTTTAAATAAATTTGAAACAGACTGTGTGTTGTTTTGTTTCTTTTACTTTTCCTTATAACAATTTACATTTTTGACCATAACTTTGTAGTCAGAACAGAACAATAATTTAACTGTCATTACAAAAAAAAAAAAAAAATTAATAAAATTGTATTTAATGATTTAAATTAACTTAAATTAACTTAAATGACCAAGGATGCCGTTATTTCTGTTATGATATTTCTATATATTTATCGTTTTGTTTTTTGTTTTTTTTTTTAGAAATCTCCTCACTGCCAAGGAAAACCTCCCTTATTTTGAAATCCAAATGCTGGCACGTTCAGTTTGTCTGAAGGCTGCTGACAGATTAAAGTCATTGACTTTGTGAATTTCGGTCATCTTAACTTGCCAGGCCCATAATTGGGAACATAATATTGTAGTGGCTGGTGAAATATATCCTCAGCAATTCAATAGTCCCCCTTGCCTTTCCCTTCATATGAAGCTGGCTGCATTGGAATTCTAACCACATCTCTTAGCTAAGTGACTCTTCCGTTATTGCTCCCATTTCCAGTGGGTTAAAACCATGATAAATGCCTCCAGTGCTTACATAGCTCTTCTGACTTTGTTTTTTCCGCATTTAAAGTACTTTAATAAACTCATGTTTCTATCGGACAGTCAAGCCTTATTATGCTGCATTTCCCTTCTAGTCTGCCTTGGTCCACATATGCTTTGGACGAGCTCAGCACGCACGTGGCACTGTACATGCTCACTTTTTTCATCTACCCAGACCAAGCGGTTGATGCATGCACACAACCATCATTTGTAGTTTCACTTCCGCCCGATAGGTAGTGCCAAGGCGCTGATGCGCCAGGATTTTCACCAACAAAGAAATGGAAGACTTCTTCACAACATTTCTCTTCAAATAGAGTCCATTTCTGCTGTTTGACTTCCTGCTTTTCACTCCTTTTCCACGAAGATGCTGCTGCCGCTAGCGAGACACTGCCTGCTGACTGACTGGAAGGCTCACGTGGGCGGGGTGCTTCTAAACAAGCCAACTAAGCTCGACAGGACTCCTTCAGCTTGATGGCCCCCCTCACCACTGTTGTCCACCACGAGATGCACCAACAACCTTGCGGCCGCAGCTCTAGGCAGCCGCTTCAGCAATGGAGGTGGAGAACATGGTCCATTCAGACTCCATGTCTCCAGACTCCCTTGGAATGTGGTCGAAGACCTCCCAGACAGGAGCCTCAGCCAGACGTTCCCAGCACACCCTCACTATACGTTTGGGTCTATCATGTCTGAATGGCATCCTCCCCTGCCATCGGATCCAACTGATCAGTTGACAGCTCTGCACCTCTCTTTACCCGAGTGTCCAAGACATATGGTCTCAAGTCTGATGACACGATAACAAAATCGATCATCGACCTGCGACCTAGGGTGTTCTGGTGCCAGGTGCACATATGGACACCCTTATGCTTGAACATGGTGTTCATTATCGACAAACTGTAGTTAGCACAGAAGTCCAATAACTGAACACCACTCGGGTTCAGATCGGGCAGGCCATTCCTCTCAGTCATCCCCCTCCAGGTTTCACTGTCTTTGCCCACATGCGCATTGAAGTCCCCCAGTAGATCAATGCCGTCTCCAAGCGGAGCTCTTTCCAGCACCCCAGTCAGAGATTCCAAAAAGGGTGGGTACTCTAAACCATCATTTGGTGCATAGGCACAAATGATGGTCAGGACCCGTTTCCCAACTCGATGGCGCAGAGAAATAGCCCTTTTATCCACCAGGGAAAACTCCATTATAGAGGCAGCAAGGTGGGGGGGATACAAGAATACCCACACCTGCTCGCCGCCTCTCGCCCAGGGCAACTCCAGTGTTGGTCAAGCTCCAGCCCCTCTCCAGGAGACAGGTTATGGAACCAGAGCTGTGTGTTGAGGTGAGGCCAACTATATACAGTGATCCCTCACTTATCGCGGTTAATGGGTTCCAGAACCAACCGCGAAAAGTGAAAAACCGCGAAGTAGCATCACCCCTAATGACGTCATCCATAAATAATACGTACGTTCATTCTCTCACTCTCTCTCTCTCATATGATACGTGTGTGTGTGTGTACGTGTACATACATACGTAGATGTAAATAAAGTGTACATAAATATGTTTTTAGAACTCTTTTATTCTTATAACAAGATACGTAACTCAAGATGAAGATGATTTACTGCACAGGTTAATGAGAGCTTTACTGCTCCTCAGGTGACGCCTCATCGTCAGGTGCTGGAGGCGCAGGATCATCAAGGGCAGCTTCCGATAGAGCTGGAGAAGCTGCAGGAGGCGGCGTAGTGGCTCGACGGGAAGACTATTTCGCACAAAATGGCACAAGAGAACAGCAAAAAGTTCCACGCGGCGAGACTAAGTAACACGAGCGATAAAAAGCAATGAATGCGGTCTTCCTTCCCTTCATGGGCGCTCGGCAGGGAGAGGAGGTGGGTGAAACGTCTCGGCCAATCAGCTTGCGGGGTGAAACGTCTCGGCCAATCAGCTTGCGAGATTTCCGAGCTGAGCCAACACGAGAACAGCGAACAGAGAGGTGGATTTTTTGAGTTGTGCGGGCTCTCCGTGTTGATACCTGATGGTCTAATGTAGTCTCCCTGCCTTCTGCTAGCGCCCGCCCATTATTTCTCAATTTTGAATTTTTGATGAATATTTTTGAAAAATCCGCGATGCACTGAGGGCGCGAAAGGTGAAGCGCGAAGTAGCGAGGGATCACTGTATAGCCAGTATCTTTCAACCTCGTGCACCAGCTCAGGCTCCTTCCCCACCAGAGAGGTGACATTCCACATCCCTAAAGCCAGTTTAGGAAGCTTGGGATCAGACCGCCAAGGTCTCTGCCTTCGACCGCCACCTGATTCACATAGCACTGGACCCCCATGGTCCCTCCTGCAGGTGGTGAGCCCACTGGAGGGCAGACCCATGTAACTCTTTCGGGATGAGCCCGAAACCTGGCCACCAGGTGCTAGCCATTGAGCCCCTTCCCCAGGCCTGGCTCCAGGGTGGGGCCCCGGTAACCCCATACCGGGCGGTGTACACTAAATCCTTGCTCTTACATTCATCATGGGAGTCTGTTGGGTTGTTCTTAGTCTGGCCCTTCACCCAGGACCAGTTTATCTTGGGTGACCCTACCAGAGGGATATTGCCAACATAGCTCTTGGGATCACTAGGGCACGCAAACCCCCCACCACGATAAGGTGACAATTCATGAGGGGCATTATTCCTTCACTCGACAGACAATGGTAGTGGTAAGCTACTGCTGTAGCCACAGCTGCCCTGGGGCAGACTGACGGAAACATGGTTACCAATCCGTGCAGATGGTCTTTCCAACCACTACCTAACATTTACATATGCACATTCATGCCTAGTATAATGGATACTGGAGGCAAGGTGAATAAAGTGTCTTGCCCAGGGACACAACGGCAGGATGTCTGGGGAGAACAGGATTCCATGCGCCAACTCTCCGATTATTAGATGACCTGCTCTACCTCCTGAGCCACTGCTGCCCCATTTTAGTGCTATGGTTAAAAGTGCAGCTCTTTAGAGTGTGTGCTTTTCTCAGGTTTGACTCTTGATCTTATTTAACATAAAAATATGTATTATGGTTGTTCACCAAATAACTGATTAATAAAATAACCTATTCATTGCAGCTTTACTGTTAGATGGTCTTGTTGATGTAGTTTGTCCATTAACCCGTCTCTGTTTGGCTCTGTTTGACCTCTTCCTTCCCTCCTGCTCTCTGGACAGTTCATGGTTGTCACATTGAACAGGAAGCCTGCAAGTGTTTCCTTCAGACCCTCTAGGGTCACTCTGCAAGTTGGTGGGAATCTCGCTCACTAGCTGCCATTTCTGATTTACTTCTTTTTTTTTTCATCCTCTGAGTTTGCTCTGGTCTGTTTCAAATATTTTTGGTTGGAGTGCTTAGTTGAAAAGTGAAAATGTTTGCAAACCTTGTATTAAAGTATGTAAATTTTATTAGAAGGCTGATTTAGTGTTTAAGGCCAAAGCTCTAGTTTGGTGCTGATGAGAAACAAGCGACTCTACTGGTGTTCTGTGGCCAAATAGCCTAGTTACATTCTTGTACTCATCCTTCAGACTTAATTACTTCCTTTTAACCAGGAAAAACTCTGGAGGATGTATATTAAGCAGTCAAAACCACAATATCTGGTAATGTCATCAGTGTCACTTATGTTCCCAGAAACTCAAGAAAGTTCTATTGATGCCATTATCTTCCTTCCTTTTCACCTTTATTTTCTTTCTCTTTCCCCAAAAGACTTTCTCTCACTGGTCTGAATTCTCTCTGTATTTCTCTCTTTTCTCAGCCACTGCTCATGATTCATACAGTGCATCCGGAAAGTATTCACAGCGCTTCAAATTTTCCACATTTTGTTGTTACAGCCTTATTCCAAAAGGGATTAAATTAATTTTTTCCCTCAAAATTCTACACACTACCCCATAATGACTACATGAAAAAAGTTTTTTTTGAGATTTTTGCAAACTTAGGAAAAATAAAAAAAAAAAAACCCCAAAGAAATCACATGTACATAAGTATTCACAGCCTTTGCTCAATACTTTGTTGATGCACCTTTGGCAGCAATTACAGCCTCAAGTCTTTTTGAATATGATGCCACAAGCTTGGCACACCTATCTTTGGGCAGTGTGGCCCATTCCTCTTTGCAGCACCTCTCAAGCTCCATCAGGCTGGATGGGAAGTGTCGGTGCACAGCCATTTTCAGATCTCTCCAGAGATGTTCAATTGGATTCAAGTCTGGGCTCTGGTTGGGTCACTCAAGGACATTCGCAGAGTCCTAAAGCCACTCCTTTGGTATCTTGGCTGTGTGCTTAGGGTTGTTATCCTGCTGAAAGATGAACTGTCACCCCAGTCTGAGGCCAAGAGTGCTCTGGAGCAGGTTTTCATTCAGAATGTGTCTGTACATTGTTGCATTCATGTTTCCCTCTATCCTGACTAGTCTCCCAGTTCCTGCCGCTGAAAAACATCCCCACATCATGATGCTGCCACCACCATTTGTGTGGTTATGAGCGGTGCCTTGTTTCCTCCAAACATAACACCTGGCGTTCACGCCAAAGAGTTCAATCTTTGTCTCATGAGACCAGAGAATTTTGTTTCTTATGGTCTGAAAGAGTCCTTCAGGTGCCTTTTGGCAAACTCCAGGTGGGCTGCCATGTGCCTTTTACTAAGGAGTGGCTTCCATCTGGCCACTCTACCATACAGGCCTGATTGGTGGATTGCTGCAGAGATGGTTGTTCTTCCGGAAGGTTCTCGTCTCCCCACCGAGGAATGCTGGAGCTCTGACAGAGTGACCATCGGGTTCTTGGTCACCTCCCTGACTAAGGCCCCTTTTCCCTGATCGCTCAGTTTAGACGGCCGGCCAGCTCTAGAAAGAGTCCTGGTGGTTCTGAATTTATTCCATTTACGGATGATGGAGGCCACTGTGCTCATTGGGACCTTCAAAGCAGCAGAAATTTTTCTGTACCCTTCCCCAGATTTGTGCCTCGAGACAATCCTGTCTCGAAGGTCTACAGACAATTAATTCCTTTGACTTCATGCTTGGTTTGTGCTCTGACATGCACTGTCAACTGTGGGACCTTATATAGACAGGTGTGTGCCTTTCCAAATCATGTCCAATCAACTGAATTTACCACAGGTTGACTTCAATTAAGCTGTAGAAACAGGATGCACCTGAGCTCAATTTTGAGCTTCATGACAAAGGCTGTGAATGCTTATGTACATGTGATTTCTTAGCTTTTATTTTTTAATAAATTTGCAAAAATCTCAAAACAACTTTTTTCACATGTCATTATGGGGTTTTATGTATAGAATTTTGAGGAAAAAATTAATTTATTCCATTTTGGAATAAGGCTGTAAAATAAAATGTGGAAAACGTGAAGCTCTGTGAATACTTTCCAGATGCACTGTATCTTTTTCAAACTTCTCAAATCACCACATCAACTTGGATAGAAATGTTTCATCAAAGAATTGTTCGAGATTACTCGTCCCTGTAAGAGGACTAGTGGACTTGCTGTATACCATATTGGCATAATATTGCATAACTGGCCGCTACACCTCCACACTCTATGGGTCAAGGCTTCAGTTTTCCCATTTTTTGGACCCATTTTTTATGTGATTCCTGGAACTGACAGTGTGTATGCACATACTCTATAGACAAACTCATGAACTACACAATGATGTGTCACTTTGTTTCTTTTCCTGAAATTTCACAGAACTGTATTTAATAATGCATTCAAATAAAAATTAAATGTTGAGAGGATTGAAAGCAAACACATATGAATGGCATAGACTGGGGTCTCTAAAGTCACATGGGCAACCAGTCACATCCATCAAGGTTCCAGTCAGGCTGGGTGATTGAAGTCATTTTCATCCCCCGCCGGTTGAAGCCCAAAAGGGTCGAAAAAGTCCCACTTTTGTGAAATCAACTCCTACAGTTTTGGTCCAGTTGTTTTGAAACTTGGTACCATGATTTGATATACACTGATGATGCGACTATTGCAATTTGGTTCTGATTGGATGATTTTTGTGGGAATTATAGTCCCTGACCTATAACCTCCTATTTCATCTCACTTCATAGACAGTAATGGCCCTTTTCCACTAGTACCTGTTTGGCCCTGTTCGGTTTGGTACGCTTTGTAGACTTTTCCAATAGGAACTGTAACGGTTTCAGTCCTGATTTTTCAGACCTGCTCCAGACTGGTTCTAAGCGTGCCATACCGACCTGAAAATGTGCCATCAAAAGACTGCAGGCCACTGATTGGTCCGAGCGTAACGTCATGAGAGTGACGTTTGAGGCTGAATTACAGAATCTCGAGCCGCCATTTGCAAAGATTCGTCTGTGAGCCAGCAAGCAAGCGTCAGTATAAACAACAACGATGGAATAGCTTCACAGAAATCAGACCCACAGAAACCAACACCGTGGTCCAGCAGAGTTTTCTGTGCCTCTCGGCTGATGAGAGAATCCAAAGGTAACTAGACGGAGCCACCCGAAGTGAATTTACGGCCGCAGGAGCGCCCAACTTCAGCAGTTGAAAGCCATGATATTAGGACATTGAGGATGGTGAGTGATGTGATATTATGCTTCTTTTACATTTATCCCAGCAATGGAAAGTTTACTTTGAACAGACAACAACGTTGTTGCTTGTGTGCAGATAATGAGCTAGCTAGTTAGCCGTCAATGCTAACTCCTTGCTCCGTGCTCTCCTTTTTTTTGCGCTTGTGTTGACAATATCTGAGGAAATAAGCTAGTTGTAATCCTGGTGAAAAAGGTGGTTTTTTTTACATGTTGCAGTTTCGTGCTGTGCATGTACTTAAGTTGTGTGTATTTTTGTTCTAGAGTCCGACCAGCATCTGCTGTGACACTGGCAACGTTTAGCTGTTATGAGTGGTA
Organism: Pholidichthys leucotaenia; assembly: GCA_020510985.1. Taxonomy (NCBI): domain Eukaryota; kingdom Metazoa; phylum Chordata; class Actinopteri; order Cichliformes; family Pholidichthyidae; genus Pholidichthys; species Pholidichthys leucotaenia. The sequence continues at coordinate 327,746,961 of CM035842.1, read as the reverse complement.
AGTTGCACATCCCGTTATTTTTTTAGTAGTGGTGGACAAAGTACTCAAATCCTTTGCTTTTTAAGTTAAAGTATAGGTAAAGTGCCAGAATTAAAGTAGCACAATTTCCACTTAATATGAAAGGGACTGAACTGAGATTTATTTGATTGCGTGAATATTAATTACAGAATAATTGAAAATGAATGGGACATCCAATATTAGCCACTGTAAACTAAACCGTTTTTTGGTCAGATCACTTGTGTGATCCTTTGTGAGTTATATTCATAATAGTGTATCTTGCACTTTGGGGAGTGGGAGTTGTTCAGTCACCATTATAATTTAGTTTATATGTGTAATTTGTAGTCTATCGTCAATAAACTCATGCAGTACTATAAAAACAAGACACATTACAAATATTTGAGATCCATTGTAGTGCTTCATTTTATATTTTAACAATACAAGTACAAAGCACCGCCTACACTTGAAGCCAGGGCGACACAGCGGTGACAGAGCGGTGGCTAAACTTTTATTGATAAAAATTCCATATTTTGACTTAGCGACTCCATACTCGGGGATGCACACCCTCAGTTAAAGTACTAGATTACATTCAACTGAAGGTATTACTGTAACTCATTCTGATTGCTGAGGCCACAGTAAAAGCAAATGATTTTAAACATAGCCCAGCCCTTGTAAAATCTACTTTACTGAAGTGCAGCTACATGAAAATTGTGGTTAAATACAACAACAAGGCACTTTTTTATGACATTACACCACTGGCTTTTAGCAACAAGTGTATTTCCCAAATATGTTTTAAACTTGCTTTAATTAACCACCACCCATTTCTGTCTTTCGTCTAGCAAGAGGAAAACAATCCATCCCAAACCAGACCTTGTGTCACTATTTACAGAGATGCAGGCTGAAGATCTGCTAAACCGGGACCAGCTTGAGCGGCACATCCAGTGGCTTCTCAGTGAGGCAGCGTGGCCGGTGTGTGTGACCCATTCTAAGTTTTTTTTTTTTTTTCTTTTTACAATTTGAAATTTGCACATTCTAAATAATCTGGAATTTGCTGCTGATTGTAATAAACAATTTAGTGGCTTATGTGTTTGCATTTTGTCTGTTAAGACACCGGTGGGAAAAGAGTCAACAGTACAAACCATTTACAGTATCAGTGACATTGAAAATAATGGCTCATTTTTAAGAAAAAGTAACCAAAAACAATTCTTTTTATTTACTGAAGACTGTATTGTTGGATGTGCCAGTGCAGAAGACACTGCACACTTTAGTGATAGTACCTGTATATGGAGGAATTCTGGGCCATATTAGCATCTGTATTTTCTAATAATGGGTTAGGGTAGTGGTGTCCAATAGTGCCTTGGAGGGCCAAGACCATGCAGGCTTTACCTGCAACCAGTGTCATCAACAGCAGATTCCACTGAATTTCTTCCACTAACTGCTGATCAGTGAAAACACCTGCTGAAGAGACTGGGTAGAAGAGAGAACCTGCAGGGTCTTGGCCCTCCATAGCACATGATTGGACACCCTTGAGTAAGGGTTTAATGGGATTTAACATTTTAACACAAACTGCTTTACGGCTCATAATTCTGTTGCCAGACTTAACCAAACCAAAAGTGATTTCTCAAACTGCTGGATTGTTCTTAGACAGCTTTTCCAGTCTTTTAGTATTTAATTTGTGTCACTTGGTGGTAACCTTCACACATAAAACAAATGTGGAGACACATCTGCAAAAAGTACAAAAGTTTATTGTCAGAGTTCCTAGTGCTGTACTGTGTAAATGAATACATGTATAGTTCAATGTTGATGCAGAGAATATATATTTATACAGTATCTACATGTAGTCAGCAATACTCGATACGATATATATCCAGTAAATTCATGTATTTCTCCATGTAACCTTGTGACTGTATTATATTAATTGCTTTTAATCCTAGATTCAGTTTGTTTTAGCTTAAAATGCATCATAATTGATAAATATATCTTATTATACCTAACTCAGTACTGTTTACCTGTTGAAACATATATTTTACGGCTAATATAACCCCATAACTACAATATGGCACCTGGCAATCAAGTTTTGGCAGCTGATCACTTTTTGTCACGATACCACCATAGGCTGAAGCAGGTACATTCCATGATGTCTCAACAGTCTCTCCATGATTTTCACACAGATCAGAGCAATGGGTTGCACAGGAAGCTAAACATTTCTACAGACATTCTGAAGTTCTGTAACCATTGTGCGTTTGTGAAGCCGGGGGGACATCACTGGGAGCCTGTGTTGAACTCCCAGACCCACGGTTTGAAGCGATAATTTTGCCACAAGAGAGCCATCTGAAACACACACACAGAGAATACATGTGTCATGAACGTGCGTCTTTACGCGGTGCACGAATGGAAAAGAGATGAGCCTACATGCTGGATGAAGCATGTGTTTATTGATAACAAAAGGCAACAGTTCAAATAGTGTCAAACACAAAATGTCAAAAGGTAAATGATCCTACTGTGCTGTGGAGAGGGACCCAACTCTGAGAAAACAAGGCCGCACAGCAGGAAGCAGTTCAGTATTAATACTGTTAGACAAACAGGTGGAAGTCCACGTCAAGCTTCAGGGCCAGACTGAGCCACTTAAGGAAACACAGAAGCGTGAACCTCGTTTGGACGAGAGAAGACTTACGTAGTGAGTATTGGGCGAGGCTGAGCTCCAGGGGAATACCACACCAAACGCAGTCCAAACAGAAGAGGTTGAATGCTGGAGCTAGGGGCTAGGGTCTCCAGCTCAGCTAGCCAGGCAGACTGATGGGGTGACAGGGAGTGACAGAACTGACAGGGTAAAATACAAAGTGAGCTGATTACATGAGTGGGCACAGGTGTGCGAACTGGGTGCAGGTGAAGTAATTGGGAGCTGCTTACAGCTGGGCCGAAACTGTGAATAGCAATTGGGAGTGTCTGGAGAGAGAGGGGCAAAACAAAAATACAGACAAACCTAGACATATAAGCAGACAAAAACAGAGATACAAAATACAACAATAAACTGTGTCTGAGGTCTGGGATGACATTAGACCTCAGACACATGACAACATATCTGAGTACCTAATAGCGATAACTTGCTGACATTACAATGTAGTACGGCGGACTTAAAGCAAAGTAGCATTCGCAATCATTAACTTACCTTTATATGCGATGTAGTTCGTATCCTCATGTCTTTCGCTTTATATGTTAAGGATTGGCTTCCTGTGGTAACATATTGTCACTTCCTGTGTTGCTGGCTGTCCGTGTGGTTTGTTCTCCTAAATCTCCTGAGGATTATTGCCTTTAATTGTATTTTAATCACTTTTTTCCATCTACCATCACCTCTTACTTCTGTTTAACAAACCTTTTGCACCTGTGTGCGCACGCAGTGTCACCTAATCTGACATAACGCACGGCTCAGGAGACGCACACACACAGGCTCAGGGTAGTTCAAATAGCTTTATTAACAACAGGCGTGTATGAATGTGTGTCTGCGGGATGTAAATGTGTTGGTGGCGGCGTCTGCTTCGGGCACAGAGGCAGGAGGCCGTACAGCCGGACAACCCTATGGGAAAAGCACAGGGAGAAGGGTGACGGACACACACCAACACAGGAGATATATGAGCGAGAGAGGAGCTTACTTGGACAGGACGGATGACTGGGACAGCAAGGGACGAGGTCCAGTAGACAGCCACCTGGGAGGCCCGGTGCAGCAGCGAGGAACAGGCGATGGAGAGGAGTAGTCCGCCGCCGGGAAATCCACCTGTGCACAGGGGAGCTGACTTGGAGGAGAAAAAAGGTAAGATCTTCTTACCGGAATGATCAGCTGAGAATGAAAGGAAACTCACAGCGATGCGTAGGGAAGTCTGACGGCTTCAGGCCGAAGCCCAGGGCGAGGCGGCTTAAATCCCTCGCCGCTGATGATGTGCAGGTGTGCGTGCAGGTGGCGCCGCTAATGAGCGGCGCGGCGTGACATAATCACCCTCTTTAGCTTTCTGTTCACCTTTCATCGGAGTTTGTGTTAGCTTCGGGTTAGCCACTAGCTATGGCTACTAGCTCTCCTTCCCCTTCCCCTCTTGTGTGCTCTCTGTGTCATATGTTTAGCTACACCTCTGCCTCTTTTAGTGATATTGGTAAATGTAATGACTGTTGTCTTTTTGAGGCGCTTGAAGCAAGGTTGTGTGATTTGGAATCCCGGCTCCACTGCATTGAATCAGCGCCAGTTAATAATGACGGACTCCCCGTAGCTGCAGCGGAGCACCCTAGTTTAGGGCGGCCTGTTAGCCGTCCCCCGTCTTCCACCTCTCCTGAGCAGCCAGGAGAGAATGGGTGGGTGACGTGAGAAGGAAGCATAGCCGCAAGCCCCTGGTTTACCACCAACCTGTTCATGTTTCTAATCACTTTTCCCCACTCAGCGACACACCAGCTGAGGAAAAAACTCTGATCATTGGCAACTCTATAGTCAGAAACGTGAACCTAGAGACTCCAGCGGCCATAGTCAAATGCATTCCTGGGGCCAGAGCAGGCGGCATCGAGTCAAATTTGAAAATGCTGGCTAAAAGTAACTGTAAATACTCCACAATTGTTATTCACGCCGGCATTAACGACATCCGACTCTGGGAGTCGGAAGTCACAAAACTTAGTGTGGAATCAGTGTGTGACTTTGCCAAAATTATGTCTGCCTCTGTAGTATTCTCTGGGCCCCTCCCCAATCTGACCAGTGATGACATGTTTAGCCGCATGTCATCCTTCAACCGCTGACTGTCTGTGTGGTGTCCTGCAAACAATGTGGGCCACATAGATAATTAGAACTCATTTTTGGGAAAACCTGGTCTTTTTAGACGAGACAGCATCCATCCCACTTTGGATGGTGCGTCTCTTTTATCAAACAATCTGGCATCATTTTTTTTTTTTTTCCACAATATCTTTATTGAACCTTTTTTTTTTTTTTTTAACAAACATGATACAAACAATCAAACACTAACACTAAAGTACTACTACAAAAAAAAATGCACTAAAAACACCAACAACCACCAACAAAATCAAGTCTTCAACAATGCTCCTCTGTTTAGTCTAGACAATCCAATACATAAGTATACATATTATGTTCACCAGTTTGGAATTTACAAGGTCCACACACATCATTCACCTTCTTCTTCAAGAGTTATGTTTAAATTTTTTACATAATCAATAAAAGGTCTCCATATATTCTCAAACACAATTTCCTTTGATTTTAGTATATATGTTATTCTTTCTAATGGAAGGTTTGTTAACATCTGTCTTAACCACTGAGTCACATCTGGTCTATGAGTCTTTTTCCATAATAGTGCAATACATTTTTTGGCATTAAGCAAACTGAGGTCTATGAATGTTCTTTCACTTTTATTAAAATTATGCTTTTCTGGGTACAGACCCAACAAAAACAGTTTAGGATTCAATATGATTTGTTTTGAGATTATTTTTTCAATTGTTACCCTCACCTCTTCCCAAAACATTCTTATTAATCTACATTCCCATAAACAATGAAATAGGGTTCCTTTACTTTCCATGCATTTTGTGCATGTATCTGGTATATTTTTGTTATATCTATTTAACTCCTCCGGTGTAACATACATCCGCATTAACCATTTGAAATGTATCAATTTAAGGCGTGCATTTATTGATTTGGTTTGAGCTTCTGTACAAGCCAATTCCCATTGTTCCTCTGAAATTTCAGTTTGCAGATCTTCTTTCCAGTAGTTTAATCTTTTCAGTGAATTTTCACTTGAAGATAGTGTCAGTGAGTTATAAAACTCTGAAATAATACCCTTTCTTTTACTATCTTTCATCATCATTTTTTCCAAGGATGAATAAATAGGTCGAGTGAGAGCTTTATTTTGATTTGATCGAATAAAGTTTCTAAGTTGAAGATATTTAAAAAAATGTGTTCTATTGAGATTAAATTTGATCCTCAGCTCTTCAAAAGACATTATGTTGTCTGCACATGGCAAATATAAATCCTGAATCTTTTGTATCCCTTTTAAATTCCATACTTTAAATACAGCGTCCGCTCTCCCTGGTTTAAAATATTGATTACCCCATATTGGACTAAATTGTGACAATAACTGTGGTTCTTTTAAATAGTTTTTAGCTTCACACCATATTTTGATCATATGCTTTACAAATGGATTTTTAACTTGTTTTTGTAATTTTTTTGCCGAATCTGAGTATATGAATATGGGAAGAGGTAAAGGTAAATTGTATGATTCCATTTCAGTCCAGTGAGGGAGATCATTTGATGAAAAATAATATGTCATAGACCTCAGTTGTGCCGACCAATAATACAACATAAAATTTGGACATTTCAGACCTCCACGATCAAATGGTAAATATAATAAAGACAAACGTAATCTAGCCCTCCTGTTGTTCCATATAAATTCCACTAACTTTTTTTTTATTCTTGAGAATAGATCTAAAGGTGGTGATAAGGGAATGTATTGAAATAAATAAAGTATTTTAGGTAAAATATTACTTTTAAGTATATTGATTCTCCCGATCATCGACATTGGTAGTGACATCCATCTCTGAGTTAACTCATTGATATCTGACATTAAGGCTTCATAGTTGACACTGGCGACTGATTCTAGCTTAGGCATAATTTGGATTCCTAAATATTTAAACTGATTTACAACATTGAATTGATTTACCTCAGGGGCTGGGTAATTTCTCTGGGTCTCATTTAGCATTAATATTGAAGATTTAGTTTTATTTATTTTATATCCTGATATTTCCCCAAAATTCTTTATTAAATTCAACAAGGTTGGAATTGATTTTTTTAGATTCGACATAAACAAAATTATGTCATCGGCGTACAGGGAGATTTTATGTTCTGTTGGTCCAACTTTAATTCCATATATTTGTGAATGTAAACGTATCGCTATCGCTAAAGGTTCAATTGCCATAGTAAACAGTAAAGGTGAAAGTGGACAGCCTTGTCGACATCCTCTATTGATTTTTATTGGTTTTGAAATATTGTTATTTGTTAGGATTTCTGCTGTAGCATTATTGTATATTATTTGAACCCATTTTATGAAATTATTTCCAAGTCCAAACCTTTGTAGGACTTCAAAAAGAAAGGGCCATTCAACTCTATCAAAGGCCTTTTCGGCGTCCAATGATAGGAGAGCTGTATCCGGTGCTTCTTTATTAAAATAAATAATATTAAATAGTCTTCTTACATTATGGAAGCCTTGTCTACCCTTTATAAAGCCATTCTGATCTCGATTAATAATATTTGGTAAAATTTCTTGTATTCGTCTTGCTAAAATTTTACAGATTATCTTAAGGTCGGCGTTTAATAGGCTTATTGGTCTCATATTTTCACATTTATTAGAGGGCTTACCTGGTTTTGGCAGCAGTATAATTAAGGCATTATTTATGTATGATGGTAAATTATTATTTTGAAATGCTTCTAAAACCATTTCCAAAAAAGGTTTTATTAATTTATTCTTAAATTTTTTATAAAGGTCAACTGGAAGACCATCTGGTCCTGCACTTTTTCCTGATTTCATATTATCAATGGCTAGCCCAACTTCTTCTTGACTAATTTTAGAATCCAATATCTCCCTGTTTTCATTTGGAATACACGGTATAGATAGTTCGTTCAAAAACCCATTTAGTTTTGTTAAATCAGGTTCATTTTTGGTATCATATAATTTTTCATAGTAATCTCTAAAGGCTCTATTAATTTCTAAAGGATCTATAACTACCTGTCCATTACTTATAATACTGGTAATTGGTGTTTTAATTTCCAATTGTTTAATCTGCCATGCTAATAATTTTCCCGATTTTTCACCTTGTTCATAAAAAGATTGTTTCAATCTTAGAAGACTCGAGGCAGCTCTATTCGCTGATTTTTTGTCGTATTCAGCTCTCAAAATCAGTAATTCATTCTCCAACCTTGGGTCACTTCCTGCATACACTTTTTCCTGAAGATTTTTTATTTTATGTTCCAATTTAGCTCTCTCCTCTCGAGTCTTCTTAGATTTTGATCCTGTATAACTAATAATATGTCCCCTAATAAAAGCTTTGAAAGCCTCCCACTTTACACATGCTGATGTTTGTGTAGTATTGATGTCAAAGAACTCGTCTATCTGTTTTTCTATATACTTGACAAATTCCTCATCCTGAAGCCATTTATGCTGAAATTGCCATCTACCTGATTCCTTTGTCAATTTTTTATCTACATATATTAGACAACAGGGTGCATGATCAGAGATCACGATGTTATCATAAAAGCAGTTTTGAATCTTGGACCTTAATTCTGTGGAAATCAAAAAATAATCAATACGTGAGAATGTCTTGTAGGTACTGGAATAACAAGAATAGGCTTTAACTTGTGGTTTCATTTCTCTCCATATATCTAACAATCTCAATTCTTTCATAAAATGATTAATAGTCATCCTACATCCAATGTGCGTACAATCCAGTCCTGTTGATCTATCCACACCTGGATTCAATGTACAATTAAAATCCCCTGCTATTATATGTTGCCCTGTAAGTGATGATAAGATGAGAAATAAATTAGCAAAGAACTTCTGATCATCTATATTGGGACCATATAAGTTCACAAGATTTATATTTTCTAATAGCAAAGAACCTTGAATGATTACATATCTTCCAAATTTGTCTCCAATTACATTTTTCACTTGAAAAGGAACTGATTTATGTATGAGAGTCATAACTCCCCTGGCTCGGGATGAAAATGAAGAGGTGAATACACTTCCCTGCCATCTACTCCTAATTCTTTTAACATCCTCCTCTATCAGATGAGTTTCTTGTAAAAACACAATTCTTGAACCCATGTCCTTTATTTTATTCATAACTTGTTTAAGTTTTTTTAAATTTTGTAGACCTCTGCAATTCCATGAAGTTAAATTAAGGTTAACACTTTGGTCCATGATCAATAGAGAGTTTGGGATTACCTTGCAGTGTAAACATGCTCATACAGAGAAGCAAAAACATGAGTGGTTGAACATTCATCCTACAAACTACACACAAACAAATTTCCCCTTCCCACACTTGTGGCAAACCCCCCAAAATCAAAAGAAAAATTCTGTCTCCCGATATAGCCATCGACCGTTCCACACCCACGGGGAACAGCCTAAGCCACTCCTTCTTCATCCTCCCAATCACCCTAACTCTACTGCTTTTAATGACGTAACATTAACTCTCCTCTGTAGTTTTCCAACTTAACTCCAAAATTTTTAACAACTTTGTACATCATAGTTTTTTTTTTTTTTGTTTGTTTTGTTTTGGTTTTTTTAATATATAATACAATCTATATTTTGTAAACTTACTATTTACTTCAAGTCAGTCAGATGCCTGTGCAAATGCTTAATTATTCTACCTTATATTTTGTTCATGCTTAGCTCCCACCCGTCTCTTCTTCTTCTTTGATCTTCTTGATGAACTCCTGCGCCTCCTCTGGGGTCTTGAAGATGTGGGTTCTGCCCTCATACGTGGTCAGCAGTCTCGCAGGATAGATTACACCATGACGAATCCCAAGGTTGCGCAGCTCCTTACGTACGGGATCAAACTGCTTCCTCAATTGCTGGATTCCTGTGGCCAAATCTGGGTAGAACCGCACCTGCTGGTCCTGGTGTTTAATCTCTCCTTTAGCACGTGCAGCGTTGAAGATCTTCATCCTGTCTCTGTTGCTAAGAAACTTCATAATTAAGGTCCTCGGCGGTCCCTTATCTCTCCGTGGGCCAATACGATGTGCTTTTTCCAGAATCACTGCTGATTGCAACTCCTCGCTGCCCAGCACCTCCGGAATCCACTTTTCCAGAAAGGAACATACGTCCCGACCTTCTGATTCCTCTGGAAGACCCACCAGCCTCAAATTATTCTGTCTCGACCGAGATTCCAAATCCAAAATATTATCTTCCAGAGATTTATTTTTTTTTTCCAAAGTGCGCACCTTTAATTGAAGACGGGTGACGTCATCTTCAGCACTAGCGAGACGGAGCTCCATCTGCGCCGTTCGTTCTACACAGTCACCCAATTCCTTTCTTATTCCTTCCAACGCTGTCATAATCCCATCAAATCTAGAGGAAAAGTCCGCTCTCATTGAACTCATGGCAGCCATCAGCGCATCTGCGCCATTCCCCGCAGAAATCGCACCGCCGCCAGCCTCCTCCGCCATATATGGAGCCTTGTTTGCTGCGTCACAGACCTGAAAGTCCGTTAATTTGGACTGTTTCGGCGGCTCGCTTTTTCCTTTTCCTGGTTTTCCAGCCTTAGGCTTCGCCGACATATCCTCGCCCAAACGCTGGGATACGTTCTGTCCCAAATGAGAGAGTTATTTGCCGATATTTTTTCTCCAGGAGCAGAGCAGAGCGAGACACGTCCGTCCTACATGGCAGCCATAACCGGAAGTCCATCTGGCATCATTTTTACCCAAATTTCCTAAACTTTGACTACTCAGAGTTGGGCCCAGGAAGCAGAGTTGCAGTCTTGCATGCCTCTCTGCAGCTTCTCTTCATCCGCCACCCCTCAACTTAGTCCTTGTCTTCCCCATCAGAGAATCACTGTCTGCTCCCTCCAAAGTAAATAAAAATATTGTGGAGTGTGTGAAATCAGAGGCTGGTGGCTGATTGAGCAGGCTCGCTACCTGCTGAGCTGTGCGGGCGTCCAGCGCTGCGACTACATGGTAGAATCTGGTATCATCTGCCGTTACTCCCCGGAGGGCGAACTGGGCCTCAGTGAGGTGGAACCAAGAGCACGGGTTGTGCTGCCAGAAATCCGGTAGCTTGACTGAAACCGCACACGCGTGGCTGGAGGTTCCAGTCCGGACTATCTGTGGGATGGCTGCCGCCTCGTTGTAGCTTCCTAACCGGGCCGGCTCCGGGGATCTTGCCTCGTGTTCCATAATACGTCTTGGGTCACCAGTGTGGAGTGTGTGAAATCAGAGGCAGAATCATTTCAGACGATTTATTACACACTCACATCTCTCAAGCACAGAACAGACTGAGCATTTAAGCAGAAACTCTCCTCTTCAGTTTCATGGCATTTACATCACACACAACATGACATTTGCATCACGCTGCATTCAACATCCTTCATCCCTGACTCCTTCCTGCTATCTCACCAGGAACCTCCTGCTCTTTGTTGTCCCAAGCTCATCACTGTCTCCTGTCTGAGATGCTAGATAATCTGGCTCCCCCAAGGTGCAACACCCCCCCCCCCCCCGGCATCTTAGATAGTACAATAGAATAACAGTCCACATGCTGTGATAGAACAATTGAACATCAATCCACATGCTTTTCCGGTTCCGGTTCCGCCGGACCGGCGGCGCCACAAGAGTCGGCTGCCTGTTGCAACAGCCTTTTTTTTAATCTTCCTTCTTCTTTCTACACCTTTCACTCTGTATATATATCACGGACGCACGGATCGCCCCGGGGGTCTCCCGGGTCGGCGGACGGAGCCACGGTTTGCAGCGGGAGACGCTACAGCGGGGAGGAGCTAGTGCTAGCTAGCACTTGGCCGCCGCCCGGAGCTAATGGGAAACTCGACATACCGGGAGCTGTAGCGAAAACGACGCGGGTGCCGGGCTGGAGTTTAGGCGGCGTGCAAGAAATATAAGACAGAATAATAAAGAGCGATGGCAAGAACCAAGCAGACCGCCCGTAAAATCTACTGGAGGAAGAAGCCCCCCAGGAGACAGCTAGCCACCAGGGCTGCTCGGAGAGGCGCTCCGGCCACCGGCAGAGTGAAGAGGCCTCGCCGTCACAGGCCCGTGGCTCTGAGAGAGATCCGTCGCTACCAGAAATCCACAGAGCTGCTCATCCGTAAGCTGCCCGTCCAGCGCCTGGTGAGGGAGATCGCTCAGGACTTCAAGACCGTCCCGCGTTTCCTGAGCTTCGCCGTCATAGCTCTGCAGGAGACCAGCGAGGCCCACCTGGTGGTCTCTTCTTTGCTAAGGGGGTCACCATCATGCCCAAAGACTTCCAGCTGGCCCGCTGCATCCGCGGAGAGAGAGCTTAGACTTTCTGCTGCACATTCACCAACCAACCATAATGCTCTGCACTGTGTGTCTATATATATATATTTATAGTAATATGGACATATGTTTAGTAGATGTTGTTTTTTCTTGCCTTCTGATTATTGCTCTGAGTGTTGCTATCCCTGTGCTGTTGCAATCCTGGAATTTCCCCATTGTGGGACTAATAAAGGCTTATCTTATCTTATCTTATCTTATGCTGCTTGGGCTTCCGTCTCCTCCCGTATCTGCTGTAACTGGGGTTTACCGCCTCCGCGGCGCTGCTGTGCCGGTGGGGGGCTGCTGGGAGTGTGTCTGACTGCGGGTGGGCTGTTGCTGGGGGGGGCACTTCGGTCTGTCCGTGTGGCTGCTCTGGTGAGTCGTTTCCCTGGGGAGCTCTCCGTGGGGGTCTTCCACGCCAAGGGACCTTAGCCAACAGCACTTGCTCGTCCGCCACAACGAAAGCAGGTTTGAGTCTGCCTATGACAATTTTTTCCCTCCTACCCCCCAAGTCTAGCAAAAAATGCTTATCCCCTGTTTCCAGCACTCTGAACGGTCCATCATAGGGTGGGCGCAATGGAGGGCGGTGGGCGTCGTGTCTGACGAACACGAACTCTGCGCTCTTCAAAGTTTTAGGCATGAAAACGCGCGGAAAACTGTGGTGGGCAGGGCCCGGCAACGTGCCTGTGTTTGCGCTACGCTGCAAAAACTGAGACGGGGAGCTGCTCGACGCGAGATTATCTGGCAGAAATTCCCCGGGCAGCCGTAGTGGCTGCGCAAAAACGAGCTCTGCCGGGGAAGCTTTGAGATCCTCTTTTGGCGCGGAGCGCAACCCCAATAAAACCCATGGCAGCCTGTCTACCCAATTTGCATCCGTCAATGAAGCCCTGAGTGCCGCTTTCAGTGATCTATGAAAACGCTTGCATAAACCATTGGCCTGTGGGTTGTACGCGGTTGTGCGGTGAATTGTAACACCCAGGCTGCGGGCCATCGCGGACCAGAGTTCGGAAACAAATTGCGGGCCCCTGTCGGACGTAATGTCCGACAGGACTCCAAAACGCGCCACCCATGTTGTTAAAAAAGCGCGCGCTACATCCGCGGACGAGGTTGCCGCCAGTGGGACCGCTTCTGGCCAGCGCGTGGTGTGGTCCACCATTGTCAGGAGGTGCGTGCACCCCTGTGATGGCGGGAGGGGGCCCACGAGGTCCACGTGAACATGGTCGAACTTCTTAGCCGGAATACGAAACATCTCCAAGGGAGCCTTCGTGTGTCTGTGTACTTTGGCTCGTTGGCACGCCACGCAGGCTGCAGCCCACTCTTTCACTTGTTTGCGCAGGCTCAGCCACACAAACTTCTCTTCCACCATTTTGACTGACGCACGCACTCCTGGGTGCGCCAGAGTGTGAACCGACTCAAACACGCGGCGGCGCCACGCGGCCGGGACCACCGGACGCGGGCGACCCGTGGAGACATCACAGATTAGGGGGGGGCCGCCATCCTGCAGCACCCTGCTCTCCAGCCTTAACCCTGTTGGTCCAGACTGGAGCGCGCGCACATCTGCATCCACTGCATCTGCATCGCTAATCTGCTCCGTGGCCATGGCTGCGTAATCTATCCCCACGCAGACTGGGGCCACCACGGCGCGCGAGAGGCAGTCCGCCACTACATTCAGTTTACCAGACACATGCTGAATATCGGTAGTAAACTCTGAGATCGCGGCCAGCTGTCTCTGCTGCCGGCCCGACCACGGTTCTGAAACCTTGGCCATCGTGAATGTTAGCGGCTTGTGGTCCACGAACGCGGTGAAGCTGCGCCCTTCCAGCCAGAACTGGAAGTGGCATATGGCCAAGTGGAGAGCCAGCAACTTTCTGTCGAACGTGCTGTATTTACGTTCGCTGTCGCGCAAAGTTCTGCTGAAAAAGGCGAGCGGCTGCCAAGCCCCGGCGACACGCTGCTCCACGACAGCCCCTATGGCCACGTCTGAAGCGTCGGTGGTGAGCGCTATGCGGGCCGTCGGGTCTGGATGCGCCAGCAGTGTGGCGTTTGCCAGGGCTGCTTTAACTTCCAAGAACTCCCGCTCTCGCTCCGGGGTCCATTCGACCCTATCCGCGGGTTTCTGTTTCTTGAGCGCGGCGTACAATGGTTGCATGAGCTGCGCCGTGTGGGGAAGGAAATGGTTATAAAAGTTCACCATCCCCAAAAATTCCTGCTGCGCCCTGACCGTCTGAGGCCGGGGAAAATCCGCCACGGCGCGCACTTTGTCGGGCAGCGAGATCGCTCCTTCCGGAGAGACGCGGTGCCCCAAAAAATCAATTTGCGTCACGCCGAACTGGCATTTCGCCGGGTTGATTATTGACCCGTGCTCCTCCAACCTCTGGAAAACCATCGTGAGGTGGGTTTCGTGTTCGTCTTCGGACGCACTGGCTACCAGGATATTGTCCAGGTAGACGAACACAAACGGGAGATCACGCAGCACTGCATCCATCATGTGCTGGAACATCTGTGCCGCTCCTTTTAACCCGAATGGCATGCGCAGGAACTCGAATAGACCGAACGGAGTTATTACCGCTGTTTTGGGTATGTCCTCAACGCGCACTGGGACTTGGTGGTAACCACGGACCAGGTCTATTTTGGAAAAAATGCGTGCTCCGGCAAGGTGAACGGAAAAATCCTGTATGCGGGGAATTGGGTAGCGGTCGTGCGCTGTGCCATTGTTCAACCTGCGGAAATCCCCGCACGGTCGCCACGATCCCCCAGCCTTAGGGACCATGTGTAGCGGGGACGCCCATGGGCTGTTCGAGCACCTGATGATGCCCAATCTTTCCAGGTTGGCGAACTCCTCGCGCGCTATGGCCAGTTTAGCTGCGTCCAAGCGCCGAGGTCTTGCAGAAACGGGCGGCCCGGTGGTGGTGATAAAGTGCTCCACCCCGTGTTTAGAGATGGCCGCGGAAAACGTCGGGACCGTGAGTGCTGGGAACTGAGTGAGCAGTGTGTGGAACTTACCGCCTGTAGCTGTGACGTTGGCTTGTGCTGTTGGCTGGGTCACTCGAGCTATACAGGAGAGAGAGTCAAAGGACAGTGCATTAACCAAGCGCCTGTTAGCAACATCAACCAGTAAACCATGTGCACACAGAAAATCAGCCCCCAGTATATGGTAATTCAGTGCTGCTACGACAAAAGTCCACTCATATGTACGGCCGTGTAGAGATAAGAGCAGAGTCTTCTCACCAAAGGTCTTAATATCCAAGCCGTTTGCTGCCAGCATCCCGGGGCCGCTAGATCCTGCCAGCCGGTCAGCGTAGGTCGGGCGGATGAAGCTCTTCTGGGCTCCGGTGTCCACGAGGAAACGCCTCCCGGAGCGTGCATCCGTTAAGTAGAGCAGCTTGTTCTCTTCACCAAGGGTCACAGCTGCTACCAACCCCCGGCCTTGGCGTTTTCCCGAGCGCTTGAATTGGCACGGTGGCGCACATCTGCGTGTGTTCTCTCCGAAGCGGCGGTGGTAGAAACAGAGCGTGTCTCTCTGGTGCTCCTTGGCCCCCGCTGCTGCTACCGTCAGTGGCTCCTCGCCTCCTCTGGTCATCTCGCTGGTCTCCGCCGCTGCCACGTTGACTGTGATCGCCCTGGTGGTGGTGATGATCCGGTCTGCCTCCTGGGCTAGCGCGCGGTAGTCGCGCGCGGCCAGCCACGGCGAATTGGCCAGAACCGCTCTCGCCACTTTCGGAAGGTTCCAGAGGAAGAGGTGGGCAAACAGAAAGTGCCCGTCGTCCGTGCCCATTAACGCCAGCATCTTCTCCATCAGGTCTACGGCCGAACCATCTCCCAACTCGGTCCGCGTCAGGAGCCTCTCTGCTCTCTCATAGTCCGAGAGCGTGTAGCGCTGGATGAGCGCAGCCTTGAGCGCCTCATATTTGCTGCTGGCTGGTGGCTGATTGAGCAGGCTCGCTACCTGCTGAGCTGTGCGGGCGTCCAGCGCTGCGACTACATGGTAGAATCTGGTATCATCTGCCGTTACTCCCCGGAGGGCGAACTGGGCCTCAGTGAGGTGGAACCAAGAGCGCGGGTTGTGCTGCCAGAAATCCGGTAGCTTGACTGAAACCGCACACGTGTGGCTGGAGGTTCCAGTCCGGACTATCTGTGGGATGGCTGCCGCCTCGTTGTAGCTTCCTAACCGGGCCGGCTCCGGGGATCTTGCCTCGTGTTCCATAATACGTCTTGGGTCACCAGTGTGGAGTGTGTGAAATCAGAGGCAGAATCATTTCAGACGATTTATTACACACTCACATCTCTCAAGCACAGAACAGACTGAGCATTTAAGCAGAAACTCTCCTCTTCAGTTTCATGGCATTTACATCACACACAACATGACATTTGCATCACACTGCATTCAACATCCTTCATCCCTGACTCCTTCCTGCTATCTCACCAGGAACCTCCTGCTCTTTGTTGTCCCAAGCTTATCACTGTCTCCTGTCTGAGATGCTAGATAATCTGGCTCCCCCAAGGTGCTACAATATAATATATAAGCATCCCAAAGTGATTAAACAAAAAGTTGGTTAAACTCAAATTAAACATGAAGTCTCTAAATTTGACTTGGCCTCTCTTCCTCCTCATAATTTAAAAAATTAAATGCGGTTTGTTAAATATTAGGTCTCTAACTCCCAAGTCTCTGCTAGTCCATGATCTGTTAATTGATCATCAGATTGATTTAATATCCCTTACAGAGACTTGGTCAGGGCAAGACGATTATGTTGGTTTAAGTGAATCAACTCCCTCTGGTTATTTAAACTGTCAAAATCCCAGAAGTTCTGGTCATGGAGGAGGAGTAGAGACAATTTTCCATTCCAAATTACTAGTTAATGTAAAGCAAAAAACATGTTATAATTCCTTTGAGGGCCTGGTCCTCAGTATTGGGCATTTTAGCAATTTTAGGTTAAACCCAATTTTATTTGCCATAGTTTATTGTCCTCCCTCAGCCTATTCAGAGTTTTTATCCGAATTTGCCAAATTCTTAGCAGATTTAGTGCTGAAATCAGATAGAATAATTATAGTAGGGGACTTTAATATACATGTAGATGTAGATAGTCATTGCCTTAATATGGCATTTAATGCAATTTTAGACTTGATGGGGTTTTCTCAGAAAGTAGGAAATTCTACCCATTATCTCCACCACACGTTGGACCTTGTTCTGACATGGCATAGAAATAGAAAATCTGGTAGTGTCTCCTCATATCAATGGTACTGTCAGACCATTGTCTGTTAATCTTTGATGTCATGTGTCAACACAACGGAAATAAGCTACAGAGAGCTTGCTCCTTCTGTAATTGATAGCATGGTAGATTGTGTTACAGCTTCTCTGCATCAGACTCTAGACTTGGTAGCCCCCTTAAAAAAGAAAAAGTCCAATCAGAGATTTCTAACTCCTTGGTTCAACACAGAAACTCGTAGCTTAAAACAGAAGACTCATCAATTAGAAAGAAAATGGCACTCCACTAAATTAGATGAAATCTATTTAGCTTGGAGAAACCATCTTCTAATTTTTAAAAAATGTCTTAGGAAAGCTAGAACAAGTTATTATTCTGCATTAATAGACGAGAACAAGAATAATCCCAGGTTTCTTTTCAGCACTGTAGCCAGGCTGACAGAGTCAGGACTCTCTCAATCCTAGCATTCCCTTAGAGCTTACTAGTCAGGACTTCATGACCTTTTTCAATAATGAAATTTCATCTATCAGAGATAAAAATCAGTCAGATTCTTCCCACCATTAACTTAAATACATTAACTACTACAACTCCTTCAATTGATATCTGTTTGGATGAGTTTACTCCAATTAACCTTTTAGAGTTAGATAAAATATTTCCTTATCCAAGCCTTCAGCTTCTCTTTAAGACCCTTTTCCTACCAGGTTATTTAAAGAAGTCTTCCCATTTATTGGTAGCTCTATTCTTCAAATAGTCAATTCTTCACTAACATTAGGTCATGTACCGCAGGCTTTTAAAACTGCTGTAATTAAACCCTTACTCAAAAGCCAACGCTGGATTCAGGAGTTTTAGCTAACTATAGACCAAGCTCTAATCTGCCTTTCATTTCAAAAATCTTAGAAAGAGCTGTTGCTACACAATTATTTGACCACTTGCAGGGCAATGGTTTATTTGAAGAGTTTCAATCTGGGTTTAGAATCCATCATAGTACTGAAACTGCCTTAGTTAAGGTCACTAATGACCTCCTTATCACATCTGATAATGGATTTGTTTCTGTACTTGTCCTTTTAGACTTTAGTGCAGCTTTTGATACTATCGATCATCAGAATCAGATTTATTGCCATTGTTCATGTAGTACACAAACTAGGAATTTGTCTCGGTGCAATGCTGCAACATTAAACGTGATAAAATAAAAGAAATAAAAAACTATACATGCAATAAAGTGTAGAATAAGAATGAGTAATACTAGTCAAAGCAGTTTTTAAATATATTAGCGGGCAGCAGATATTGTGGAGTACCACATAGTGCAGTCGGTAATGCAAAAAGAAAACAGTGATGATTGACATGAGTCTGGTTGAGCTGCTGTACAAAGTGCACGAGAGTCAATAAGTCACTTAGTGTTCAGCAGTCTGATGGCAGAGGGGAAGAAGCTGTTCATGTGACGGGAGGTTTTAGTCTGAATGGACCGAAGTCTTCTACCTGAGGGGAGGGGGGCAAACAGTACATGACCAGGGTGTGAAGGATCGGCTATGATCTGGCCTGCACGCCTCCGGGTCCTGGAGATGTACAGGTCCTGGAGAGATGGGAGCTTGCAGCCAATCACCTTCTCAGCAGCGCGCATGATGCGCTGCAGCCTTAGTCTGTCTCTGGCAGTGGCTCCTGCGTACCACACGGTTATGGAGGTGGTGAGGGTGGACTCGATGATGGCCGTGTAGAACTGCACTAACATCTTGGTGGGTAGCTTGAGCTTCCTCAGCTGCCGCAGGAAGAACATCCTCTGCTGGGCCTTTTTGATGAGGGAGCTGATGGTCGGCTCCCACTTGAGGTCCCGGGTGATGGTGGTGCCCAGGAAGCGGAAGGAATCTGCAGTGGTGATGGGAGAGCCTGTGAGGGTGAGGGGGGGCAGAGGGGTTGTGACTTTCCTGAAGTCCACAATCATCTCCACTGTCTTCAGAGCGTTCAGCTGCAGGTTGTTGTGGCTGCACCAGGACACCAGCTGGGCCACCTCTCTCCTGTAGACGGACTCGTCGCCGTTGGAGATGAGCCCGATGAGGGTGGTGTCGTCCGCAAACTTGATCAGCTTGACAGACTGGTGGCTGGTGGTGCAGGAGTTGGTATAAATGGAGAAGAGTAGGGTGGAAAGTACACAGCCCTGGGGTGATCCGGTGCTGATGCTAACAGAGTCTGAGACAGTCTTTCCCAGCCGCACATGCTGCCTCCGGTCCGTCAGGAAGTTGGTGATCCACCTGCAGAGGGAGTCAGGCACGTTGAGCAGGAACAGCTTGTCCCGGAGCAGAGCGGGGCGGATGGTGTTGAATGCATCATAATATCCCTCCAGGATTTTGTGATGTTGCGATCGCACCAATTCACACGAAATCAGCCAATCAGTGCAACTATTGCGCGACCTTGCAACTTTGTCCAATCACCGCAACTTTCCCGCAATTTTGGCCAATCCTCGTTATCTTCCGCCAATTTCACCAGTCAAGTTTGTCTCCAATGCACTGAAATGCTCAGTCTAACCAATCAAATGCATTGCTGCACCATGTTCACTTACGTGTTTACAGTGAGTAGTGAGTTTATAGTTTACAGTGAATAACGAAACACATCAGCAAACAGAATGTGTGATTTAAAAAATCACTCACCCGCGAGGTTTTCAACACCGTCCCTTCCTCTGTCTCCCCCAGCCTGCCCGTGGGCGCCTCGCCACATCTCCGTCCTGACCACATGTACGAAGCGCTGGGTTTGTGTTGGGAAAAAAAAAATGCGCCTGTCCAAAAGCACCCCGTCATGGGAGCGCGCGTGAGGAGAGTACACTACACTACAGCGAGTGTTTGAACATTTTATACATATTTAGAGGTAAAATCATTACTACATCTGGTCAATGAGCTTTAAAACTCTTAATCTCTGGTGTGGACAGACCAACGCACCCACAAATCTCTAACCCCCCTCCGTCCCGCTGTAAATGAAAGGTGTGTGTGTGAGAGAGCGAGAGAGAGAGAGAGAGAGAGAAGACCGACGTGCAGCAGACAGGTCGGCATGGACAGAGAGAATATTCTCTGTATTTTTTTTTTTTTTCAGAAAAAAAACACTCCAATAACCAATACAGTGCAACAGAATAAATTGTTTATTTTTTCCTCTCCGCTCAGTACCGAGTGGTTGGAAACCATAGGGAGTTTTCAAATGAAGGTGCTGCCAATAATTTCCAAATCTCTACTCGTTAATATGCATTCAATGCCATTTAGCTACTGTAATGGATATTGTATTAATGTTTGTATTTGCTGTTGCACAAGAGTTTTTCTGTATAGCAGAAGTTTCTGATTAATTTACAAATCATAATAGGAAATGTTTGACAAGCCTGAGCTTTTCTTGTATTGTTATATACAGGTACATCTCAAAAAAATTTGAATATCATGAAGAGGTTAAATATTTTTTGTCACTCTTTTCAGAAAGTGAAACCCATATATTATATAGATTCATTGCACAGAGAGTGATATATTTCAAATGTTTATTTATTTTAATTTTGATGATTATGGCTTACAGCCCATAAAAACCCCAAATTCAGTTTCTCAAAAAATTAGAATATTACATAAAATAAATTTAAAAAAATAGTTTTTTAATAGAAATGTTGGCCGACTGAAAAGTACAGTATGTTCATGTACACACTCAGTACTTGGTCAGGGCTCCTTTTGGATTAATTACTGTATCAATGTGGCGTGGCATGGGGATAATCACCCTGTGGCACTGCTGAGGTGTTAAGAAGGTCCAGGTTGCTTTGATAGTGACCTTCAGCTCATCTGCATTGTTGGGTCTGGTGTCTCTCATCTTCTTCTTGACAATACTCCATCGATTCTCTATGGGGTTTAGGTCAGGAGAGTTTGCTGGCCAATCACACACAGTGACGCCATGGCCATTAAACCAGGTTTTGATACTTTTGGCAGTGTGTGTGTGTGTGGGGGGGGGGGGGTACTAAGTCCTGCTGGAAAATGAAATCAGCTTCTCCATAAAGCTGTCATGAACCGAGCCTGTGTTTACTGTGGGCTCGGTTCTGATCGATCCTGGTGGCTCAGGCGGTGGGTTTGTTATGTGGAGTTATGTTTTGATTTCTTGTTGTTTTCATTTCTGCGCACCGTTTCTGTTCCTGCCTGTAGCTGCCGCTCTGGCCTGTCCGGCCACGCCCCCCTCTTTCTGACAGCCAGCTGTTCGCCCTGGTAATCATCTTTCCCGCGCTCGCCCAGGTGTTCCCTATTGGTCACACCAGCGGCGTCTGTATGAAAGGAGCTCTTCGCTAGACAGACGCCGCTGGATTATTGTACGCGTTGGATGGTCGTTTTTCCTGTCCACCGTCACGTCACTAAGGACTGTCTGTGTGCTCGTGATAATCGCTGTGACGACTCAGCCTGCCCCCGCACTGTGACTATCTGTCTGTGCGCTATCCGCCGCTATTTACCTCCAGTGTGTGTGTTGGGCGGCCTAGAGAACTTTTAGTGTACCTGAGCTGTTTTGTCTCTTTATGTTCACTTGTGTGTTAATAAATGTGTGTGTGGTGCAACCCAGCATTTAAATCCTTGTCCTTTTTCTCCCCTTGCCGTGTGCCGTTGGAGAGGTGCATGGAGAGTTTATGACAGAATGATCCAGCCACAAAAAGGATTTAGCGGGTTACACCCACACAATCATTTTTTTTCATTTTTGGACTGTCTCATTTTCACTCACCTGCTTTCCGGGCGCAATGGCTGAGCTGCTGGAAAAGGAGCTGCGCTCGCTTTGTCTCCTGGAGGACATACTCTCGCGGACGCTGGAGCCCTGTTCACCCAAGACAGCTCGATGGGCTCGGGATACGGCAGTGAGAGTGGTAAATCGGGATAGCCTGTGGGACCATCCGGAGGCCACCAAGATTCTCCAGGATATCTTCACCGTGCCATGCGTGGGGGCGAGTGCGGAGCTCCCAGCGCTCGAGTCTCCCGCGGCTACACCGCCGTCATTTCCAGATAATCCAGAGTGCATCGGCCTGGATTATCTGCAGCCAGGTGGTGTACTTAAAATCCCGGACTATCTGGTGCTCCAACCGCCCGCGAGGAGAAGGAAGCCTCGCTGGAGGAAGCCCCCCTCATCTTCAGCGGCCATCATCACTCCAGTCGCCGAGATTATCCTGGCTACACCCACCTCCGCGTCATCGGAGCCGGCTCCTCTACAATCCTTTGAAGGAGTCAGTGACACGGAGAAGGGTGATAGCCAACAGTTTGCAGCTCTCAACATCGGGAGCCGGGGTGACAGGCAAGTGTTTTTTCATTTCATTCCATCTAATTGCAAACCTTGTCTGTCTCCCGAGGGAGAGACCCAGTTTAAGCAGTCCGCTGGGTCCTCTCCTCCAGCTGCAAATATTAATTCACCTTTTCCCCTCTCCGTGTCTCCTCCCATTCTCCCTGAGGGCCCGTTGGCCCAAGGTCAGGGCAGTCAGACGGTGTAGGAGCCAGTGGCCCCGGATGATCCATTCCCGGAGCCAGCATGGAGGGGCTTCTCTGCAACCATGCCGGAGGAATCCCCAGCGTTGGAGCCCCTGCAGGAAGAACATAGGACTGTTACTACCATCTCACCAGCGGTGGAGGCTGTTGCTGCAGAGTTGCCCATGATTGAGGAGGGATGGGCCACCGAATATATCCGGACCATTGTCAACGTGGCCCTCGCCGCCCGAGGACCGAAGAGGAAGCTGGAGTGCTTGGGAGGAGCTATGGAGGTTTTGGAAGCTTATCCCGGGTTATGGAACTACCCCTAGTTCGCTGACCTGCTGGCGACGGTGAGTTCACTTCAGCGCTCCTTCCTCGGGCTGACGTTCCTCACGGCGCCGAGACGGAGACCCAGAGATCAGCAGGCCTTCATTCCTCGGGACTCTTCACCCGACCCTCCTCCGTCTCCAGCACAATCAGTCCCGGAGACCAGACCATGGCATCATTTGGTGAGGAGACGCCGGGAGAAGCCTTCCCCTCCTTCGGCTGTCGATGCTTTTCCAGTCTCCGAGAGGGCCATGGTTCCCCGGTCCACGCCCACTTCCACATCTTCCGAGCCGGCTCTTCCATCGTCCAGAAGGAGAGCCAGAGCCAGCGCAGATGCGAGTGAGGATAACTGCCGGCTCCCCGCAGCTGTGAACATCGAGCACCGGGAGAACGTTCAAGTGTGTTTTCGTGCTATTAAACATGATAATGATAAACACTGTCTGTCTCCCGGAAGAGAGGCCCAGCTTCAGCAGTCCGCTGGGTCCTCCCCTCTAGCTGCAGAGGTAAACTACTTCCTTATCTCTTCTGTGTCCCCCCCGTCAATTCTTGAGAGTGAGCAGAGCCACCGGACGATGGAGGAGCTGGTGGTTCCGGACGATCCCTTCCCTGAGCCAGCACGGAGAGGTCCCCCTGCAGCCACGCTGGTGGAGTCCCCTGCGTTGGAGCTACTGCAGGAAGTTAATAGGACTGCTGTCTCCATCACGCCTGCTGTGGGGACCGCCACAGCAGAGTCATCCCCAGGACCAGACCCCCAGCCGACGGGACCCAGACCGTCATCGTCGACAGCGTTGTAGTCCTGGACAGCGGTGGAGCCCAAGTTCAGGCAAGTGTGCTCCATTATATCAATACTCCAGATATCCATGTCACACTGCCCGACTCATGGCGAGGAGGACCCGGGGCAGCTCGTAGCAGCCCTCGGGTCCGCCTCACCGGGCTCCGTCGCTGCCAACGACCCTGACCTGGTCTCTTTTTTTTCTCCCTCCGGGGTTGGATCCCCCTGCCAGGGCAGCCGGAGAGCAGCTGATCTCGCCAGAGATCACCGAGGATCGGGGCCCAGCGCCAGGTGACATGAGGAGTACCACCTCCCTTGCTGGGGAGGCCACCGCAGGAGCAATGAGGCCCCCAATGGGGGTCACCGCTGGTTCAACGGTGCAACTGGAGCCCATCGCGGGTGCAGCCATGTCCCAGAGCGGGACCATCGTGGGTGCAGCGGAGCCGGCCCGGTCAGGGGCCACCGCGGGAGCAATGAGACCCCCGATGGGGGTCACCACGGGTGCAGCTGAGCCTCAGCCGGAGGTCACCGCGGGTGCTGCAGACCCTCAGCTGGAGGTCACCGTGGGTGCAGCCACGCTCCCGCTGGAGTCCATCGGGGATGCAGCAGAGCCAGCCTGGCGGGGGGCCTCCGTGGATGCAGCTAGACTCTTGCGGGAGTCCGTCGTGGGTGCAGCGGAGCCGGCCCGGTCAGGGGCCACCGTGGGCGCAGTTAGACTCTCGCTGGAGTCCATCGCGGGTGCAGCGGAGCTGGCCCGGTTAGGGGTCACCATGAGCGCAGTTAGGCTCTCGTTGGAGTCCGTCGTGGGTGCAGCGGAGCCGGCTCAGTCAGGTCCCACCACGGGTGCCACTGAGAAGGCCATGGAGGTTCCCTCTCCTCAGTCCGGTTGCCCTCCAGTCAGCCTTCCGGTGGGCAGGCCGCCTCCTGCTTCACCCCCTCCGTCCTGGTGGCTGAGCAACGTGGGCCGGCCACCAGAAGAATTGACTCCCCGGGTCTGGTGGCCCATGTTCTCCGGCAGGCCGCCAGATTCCATCCACCGGATCTTCTGCTGGGTCTGGGACTCTGGGCGGCCTCCTGAGCCCCAATGCCCGTGGACTTGGGAGGGGGGGGTAATTGTGAACCCTGGACGGGGTATTGTGTTCCCTCCTTTCCTGTTCCCCCTACCTCCCACCCGGGTCCGTGTGTCATTGTTGTGCCTGTTGGGGTTGGTGGTGGTGGTGGTGGGGGGTTCCTTGATGTTACTGTGGATGTCTGGTATCCACCCCTAGAAGGAGGGGCTCTGTCGTGAACCGAGCCTGTGTTTACTCTGGGCTCGGTTCTGATCAATCCTGGTGGCTCAGGCAGTGGGTTTGTTATGTGGAGTTATGTTTTGATTTCTTGTTGTTTTCATTTCTGCACACTGTTTCTGTTCCTGCCTGTAGCTGCCGCTCTGGCCTGTCCGGCCACGCCCCCCTCTTTCTGACAGCCAGCTGTTCGCCCCGGTAATCATCTTTCCCTCGCTCGCCCAGGTGTCCCCTGTTGGTCATGCCAGCGGCGTCTGTATGAACGGAGCTCTTCGCTAGACAGACACCGCTGGATCATTGTACGCGTTGGATGGTCGTTTTCCCTGTCCACCGTCACGTCACTAAGGACTGTGTGTGCTCGTGATAATCGCTGTGATGACTCAGCCTGCCCCCGCACTGTGAGTATCTGTCTGTGCGCTGTCCACCGCTGTTTACCTCCAGTGTGTGTGTTGGGCAGCCTAGAGAACTCTTAGTGTACCCGAGCTGTTTTGTCTCAGTGTGTTAATAAATGTGTGTGTGGTGCAACCCAGCATTTAAATCCTCGTCCTTTTTCTCCCCTCGCTGTGCGCTGTTGGAGAGGCACACGGAGAGTTTATGACAAAAGCTTGTCAGCAGAGGGAAGCATGAAGTGCTCTAAAATTTCCTGGTAGATGACTGCGCTGACTTTGGTCTTGATAAAACACGGTGGGCAAACACCAGCAGATGACCTCTGTTCAGATAATAGTACCGTATTTTCCGGACTATAAGTCGCACTTTTTTTCATAGTCTGGCTAGGGGTGCGACGTATACTCAGGTGCGACTTATATATTAAAACATTTCACATGTTCATTATTTTCACACTGACAGCCGCGAGAGGGCACTCTAGGCTTGTGTACCAGCATCTGCTGCACCTGTACCACTGACAATTTAAAATGTAAACATTACCGGTAACAACTTAGGCTATAAAGACAACTGCGAAAGACCGAACACAAATGCCCCCCAAAAGAAAATCATATTCTGCAGATTACAAGCTGCAAATAGTGAAATATGCAGCCGAAAACAGTAATCAAGCAGCAGAAAGAGAGTTTGGAGTGAGCAAGAAACTTGTGAGGGACTGGCGGAAAGCGGAGGTTACTCTTACTGCAATGAAGAAAACCAAAAAAGCTAATCGCGGGCTAAAAGCTAGATGGCCACAGCTAGAGGAACGAGTTCACAAATGGGTGCTTGAACAACATGCTGCTGGGAGAGGCTTGTCAGCGGTGCAGTTACGTCTCCACGCTCAGGTAGTTGCCAAGGAGATGAATATAAATGACTTTGCGGGAGGACCTTCTTGGTGTTACCGCTTCATGCAATGCAAAAGCCTCTCCATCAGAGCACGGACAACGATGTCCCAAAAACTGCTAGCAGACTTCCAAGCCAAGGTTGACAGTTTCCCTGAGTTCGTTGAAAAGCAAGTAATTGAGCACAACGTGACACCGGATCATATTATTAACATGGACGAGGTCCCCCTCACGTTTGACATCCCCATGGGCCGAAGTGTCACAGAGAAAGGGCAAAAGAGTGTGAATATAGTGACGACTGGTCATGGGAAGTCGCATTTCACACTGGTGCTGGCATGTTGTGGAGATGGATCAAAATTGGCACCAATGGTCATTTTCAAACGAAAAACCATGCCAAAAATCCAATCCCCCTCAGTTGTCGTGGCCATGAATGAGAAAGGGTGGATGGATCAAGAAATGAGAACTTTTGGCTTACAAAGTGCTACACTAAGCGTCCAGATGGCTTTTTTAGAACACACAAAGCCCTGCTTGTGATGGACAGTATGCCAGCACACATCACGCCACAGTTCAAAGCTAAATTAAAAGCTGTCAACACCATACCTGCCATCATCCCTGGAGGCTTAACCAAAGTACTCCAGCCACTTGACATGTCGGTGAACTGGAGCTTTAAGGCAGTTTTGTGTCACCTGTGGGAGCAGTGGTTGATGGATGGAGAGCACAGCTTCACAGCAACCGGGAGGATGCGCCATGCAACTTTCCTGCAAGTCATCGGATGGATCGACAAGGCATGGACTTCAGTGACAAACGAAACCATCCTGTCGGGATTCAGAAAGGCCGGAATAATTGGAAATGGAACTGATGCCGAGTCTGACGACAGCCACGCAGAGGAGGAAGCGGCACTTCGTCTACCTCCGGAGTTGGCGGAGTTGTTCAGAAGCGACACCGAGGATGAAGAATTTAAAGGATTTAGCGATTAGGAGTGAGATTGTGAGTTTGGTGAACTTGTTATATTGTGTTCTTTACGCTATAGTTATGTGAATAACTGTTAATATATTATGTTAACATACGAGACACCTATTCAGTTCATTGTTTATGCTTCATGTAGCTGAATAACCATCAATGTGTTACACTAGCATACCGCACACCTATTCAGCCTGTTGTTCTCTATTCTATTATTACTATAACTTGCCTTTCAAGATGAAATGTCTGTTCTTGGTGTCGGATTTTGTAAAATAAATTTCCCCCCAAAAATGCGAATTATAGTCCAGTGCGACTTATATACGTTTTTTTTCTTCTTCATTGTGCATTTTTTGGCTTGTGCGACTTATACTCCGGAGCGACTTATAGTCCGGAAAATAAGGTAACTTTTGCATTTCATTTGTAAATCAAAGTCCCAGAGTCTGGAGAAAGAGTGGAGGGGCACATAATCAAAGTTGCTTGAGGTTTAGTGTGAAATTTCCACAGTCAGTGATGATTTGAGGAACCATGTCATCTGCTGGTGTTGGTCCACTGTGTTTTATTAAAGTCCTCGGACGGTGACATTTTTTTATTGAACCAATGAATGAATGAATGAATGAATGAATGAATTTATTTCGGATAGTACATTACAGGTTAAAAGAAACTGTATAATATAACAACAAGGTCAAATTAGACAAAGACTCCTTCTACTATACAATTCCACGTGAGTTATCCGAAATGGGTGATGGCTGAAGCCGCAGCTTATATTGCCCACCCATATTCCATCCAAGAATTCAAAGGAGAAAAAAGAGAAAACAAGACAAGAGCGATTACAATTTAAAACAAGGCTAAGACAAAATATGACTGAGAGAAAAAGAAAACTGAGCTAGTCTAAGTTAAGCGGTTACTATTCAAAAACAAATCTAAGACATAGTGTCACAGAGAAAAAAGAAAAACTAAGCTATAACACAACACAGGCTGGAAATGTCAATCCTTATGTGAGTTTACATGTCGTCTTGTAAATATGTTTGGAGTATTTCTTCCTTTAGTTTTTGTTTAAATTGTCCAAGCTTTGTACATGATTTTAATTCAGGTCCAAAATCGTTCCATAATCTGACACCTTGCACTGAAATACAGTGTTGCTTGGTAGTTGTTCTCACTGTAGGCTTTTGAAATATACATGTTCCTCTGAAGTGATATCGTTTCTCCCTTGTTTGGAACAACTTTTGGATATTTGCGGGCAGTGATAGATTCTTCACTTTGAACATTATTATTGCGGTTTTAAAGTCGATCAGATCTTTCAACTTGAGAGTTTTTTGTTTAAGAAAAAGTGGGTTTGTTGGTTCCCTGTAAGCTGCTTTGTTGATTATTCTAATAGCTCTCTTTTGAAGCATAAAGAGTGGATATATGTTTGTTTTATATGTATTTCCCCATACTTCATTACAATATGTCATGTATGGGAGTATTAATGAATGATACAAGGTGTATAGTGTGGGTTGATTCAGCAAATTTTTCACTCTGTGTAATATTGCAATTGATTTGGATACTTTACCTTTTATATAATTAATATGTGGCTTCCAACACAGTTTGTTATCAATTATTACTCCAAGGAATTTAGTTTCGGATACCCTTTCAATCTCTACACCATTTACACTGAGTTTGGGTACTGGGTAGTTGTGATGGTTGTTAAAGACTATAAATTTTGTCTTGCTTAAATTGAGCGTTAATTTGTTTGAATCAAACCACAGTTTCAGCTTTCCTAATTCCTTTCCGAGTGTATCCAGAAGTTGTTCCAAGTTGTTTCCACTGCATAGCAGGTTAGTGTCATCAGCAAACAATATTAAGTCCATTTTTTCTGAAACTTTACATATATCATTTATATACATATTGAATAATAATGGTCCCAAAACTGAACCCTGTGGGACTCCACAGGTGACCTTCAGTAGCTCTGAGTTTTTGTTGTTAACACATACAAACTGATATCTATTCTTTAAGTAACTTCTTAACCAGGACAGTGCTACCCCTCTGTCAATCAATAAACTGATTGTATGAAAATATTCCATTCTGGCCATTCCCGTGAATGTGTCACCACCAATATGTGTCACCAGCCTCCATAAATGACTTTATTTGGTAATAGCCCATCTTTCACTTAGTGATGCTGCAGTACCGCCATCTGTCGATAGGGGCAGGCAGCAGTGACGTCAGCTCAGGAAGAAGTGAGGGTGATATTGCCTGCCTGTGCTGTGAGCCTCATCAGAGAAACATTCCCATCGGATCACTACAAGGGATTTTGCCTACCAAGATTAGATTTGTGAACAATGATATTTAAATAAAAGTTTTGTAAAATCATATATTGAGTTTATTAACGTTCATGTCAATTTTATAATTGTAATATTTCAGCATTCATCAAAGTCGCATGTCATATACATTTGAATAATTTTTCTACCATTTTATGGTATAAAATTCGGGTTCAATTCGGCACTCAATGTGGTGGGAACTCTGGCTTGTACATAGTGCCACTGCTCCCATAAGTGGGTTGGATCAACCAAGGTTTTGTTGAACAGAGTATTCATCAGATCATCCACATATTCTGAAAAAAAATATATTCAATAAAAATTAGACATCCATTTGACTACAGTATGAAATACAAATTTGACCCAAATTAACATAATTTGATAAAAGCTATGAAATGTGAAAGTTGAATGCTTGCGGCCTGCATTTTCATTAAAGTGCATTGCAGCTAAACAAAGTCTGTAATTAGAATATTATCACAATGATTTATTTTTGGACATATAAGTGATCTATCAGCAGAAACTCTATGTAATTGGCACTGTTACTGTCATGACGGCCGCTGGGCCGTCATCCCGCTCATCAGCTCCAGCTGCGCACAGAACAACAGGTGTTAATCAGCGGCTCTTAAAAGCCAGCGTCACACTTGCACTACACTCTCACATTTGACAATAAAGAATAACTATTTTGTATGTGTCTGTGTCTGTCTCTTGGGTCCTGAAACATGTCAGTTATTATAATTGCATTTCATATTTTTGGTCACATATTGCATCTCCTCACCTTGTCAACATTCCAAGGAATGAGAAGTGTACACTCTTTGGTGCAAAATGAATAATCAGACTGTGGAAAGCCTCCACATTTGAAGTTTGCTGCCCTGGACTCAGCTTTCGCACATCCCTGAGGACCCGTGTTTTGTTGATCATAACTTATTCACAGCCCTTTGTGCCTGAAATAAATTGTAGGTGTGAGATATGTCACCAAAAATGATGAAAATCAATGGGATAATTTTTATATATATATATAATACATGCACTGTTTCATTGTGTGAAACTGTTTTTTGTGTTAGGTTGCAGTCTCTCAGGAGCTGGGGGATCGTATGTAGTGCTCGCATCTTTGTACTGGTTGATGCGTAGGCAGCAGAGCAGCGCGCCGTTCAGCCGGAAAAAAGCAGAGGACAAGGGTAACGGGCACCACACCGAGACAGGGATAATCAGTGATAATGTTGCTTACTTGCAGGGGCAGGTGGCTGGCGTCGGCAGCTGACGAGGCGCAGGTGTGCGCGCAGCTGGAGCCGCGAGTCGTGACACAAATTGCATCTTATTCTCGAAATCGCTGTCAACGAAATGTCTACTGCACATGTTGAGTGATTTACTGACATCATTCCAATTTTTTTGCGTTTTCTGAACGAATTTCACCCATGCCGTTCTGATTTTCCCAGGGACGGGAAATTCATAAACACTCACCGCATGCTCCTCTGATATACCGTCGCACCCGTAGACAACACAACGCCAAACCGTAATTAATTTAATTACTGAAATCCTAATCTTAATAAATAATCTATTTGTAATCCACAAGTACTCCGAGAAATATCCGTAATCGCCGATTTTAAAACTTAAACAAGCAATGTCCGCCGAGCGTGTGCGTGTCTCTCCCTGAAATTACGTCACACAGTCAGTGGCCATCTTAGCCGCTGATCGCTTGAATGAGTCAGACAGCTCTCAAGGACAGCGTACTTAAAGAGCGCATTGTCACCTTATGCGACATTTGTTGACACCAAAACATGTGCGGTTCAAATTAGCTCGTCTCACACAAGAATTTAAGATATGATTTAGCAATATTGAATTTTCGTCCAGCCGACGCCTTTAAGACCAAAGTCAGCGCAGTCGTCTACCAGGAAATTTTAGAGCACTTCATGCTTCCCTCTGCTGACAAGCTTTATGGAGAAGCTGATTTCATTTTCCAGCAGGACTTGGGCCCCCCCCCCCCACACACACACACACACTGCCAAAAGTATCAAAACCTGGTTTATTGACCATGGCATCACTGTGTTTGACTGGCCAGCAAACGCTCCTTACCTAAACCCCACAGAGAATCTATAGAGTATTGTCAAGAGGAAGACTTAATGGAACTTTGTTGCAGTGGTTTAGATCTTATTTGTCTGATAGGTTCCAGTGTGTTCATGTCAACAATGAGTTTTCTTCCAACTTAAAGCTCAGTCACGGTGTTCCACAGGGATCTGTGCTAGGCCCTATTCTTTCTAGTTTATATATGCTTCTGTTAGGCAACATTATTAGAAAGCACTGTATACATTTTCATTGTTATGCAGATGACACACAATTATACCAGTCAATGAAGCCAGATGATAGTAATCAGTTAGCCAAGTTAGAGGCTTGTCTTAAGGAAATCAAAGCTTGGATGGCTTGTAATTTCCTGCTATTAAATTCAGATAAGACTGAAGTCATTCCAGTTGGTCCAAAAAACCTTAGAAATACCTTTCCAAATCAAACTCTTAGTTTGGATGTGGTTACTCTTTCTCTTAATAGTTCTGTGAGGAACCTTAGAGTAATTTTTGATCAAGATCTGTTTTTCAATTCACATATTAAACTTGTTTCTAAGACTGCCTTCTATCATTTGCGTAATATTGCCAAGATTAAGAGCATTTTGTCCCAGAGTGATGCTGAGAAACTGTTCCACACTTTTGTTTGCTCTAGATTAGATTATTGTAACTCTTTATTATCAGGTTGTCCTAAAACATCTTGTTAAGTTTCAGATACAATATATTGTATATAACTGTCATTTATCAAGTGTTTGTTGTGCTGTTATCCGCAGGGCTTTTATTGTGAAAGCGAGCAGAAGGTGGGGAAGCGGATATGTTTTTTTTCTGGGAATTCTCATGTCACTTTGTGGTCGGCAATAAAGGTGCAAGCACATATAACGAGTGTGTTGTTCTTATCGTCTTTCAATGGTAGCAGAGGATGGTTACCAACTATAGAGTCCCGCCGACGTTTGATGAGGGGAAGCCCTATGAAAGTTGGAAAAATGAAGTCACGATTTGGACCCGAGTCACGGAGGTGGAAAAAAAGAAACAAGCGCTCGCTGTGGTTTTGGCGCTATCGGGAAGAGCGCGGGAAGTGGCGATGGAGATACCGATAGATGACCTGAATGGAGACACTGGTATGGACACTTTGCTTTTGAATCTTGATAACTTATTCTTGAAAGAAGAAAATGACCGAACTTATGAGGCCTACTCCAATTTTGACCGGATAAAGAAAGACAGCGGTGTGTCTATGGCAGACTATATAATAGACTTTGAGCAGCGCTACTCCCGCATGTGTAAATATAAGATGGAGCTTCCCGATGCTGTGCTTGCATTTAAGTTGTTAGACACTGCATGCCTGAATGTTAAAGATCGGCAGCTCGCCTTGACTGCGTGTACAGACTTAACTTTTGCCTCGATGAAATCAGCACTCAAGCGAATATTTGGTGAAAATTCATCTGTTTTAATCACGGGCATTAATCAGGAAACAGCTTATATCACAGAACAAAACCGGCAAACAAGAAGGTCTTCCTCCTGGAATAGTAAACAAAAAACACCACAAGCAGGCACCAACCCCCTGGACAGGTATGGCCGGAGATCAAGATGTGCCGTCTGCCAAAGCACATTTCACTGGGCTAAAGACTGTCCACACAGAAGTGAACAAGTCAAACTTATAAAAGCGAGTGAAGTAAGTAACACAGAGGAGTGTAACTTTACCCTGTTTACTGAAGAGTCACCCAATGAAGCAGAAATCTTTATGACTGAGTGTTTTGATTCTGCAATAATCGACACCGCATGCACTCGGACTGTGTGTGTGGACAAGAATGGCTTGATAATTACATGACAAGGCTGAGTCTGAGTGAGATAAATAATATGAAAAAAAACGGAGAAGCAGAGTAACAAACCGTTTAAATTTGGTGATGGAAAAGTGATTCATTCCACAAAAAGGTTGAAAATACCTGCAAAGATTGGACAGACAAGATGTAGTATTGAAACTGAGGTTGTTCCTGTAAAAATCCCACTTCTTCTGAGCAAAACATCTTTGAAAAGAGCAGGAACAGTGTTGGACATGGAAAATGACTTTACCAGCTCTGGTCATTACTGTGTGAACATTATGAGCAGAAAAAATAGACACAGTCAGCGTGATGATCAGATTTTGACAGCTGATGATGATGTCACAAAACATGAAAATGGAGATGAGAATCAAGAGCAATGGGATGAGGAGATCCTGACAATCACGGACAATTTGAACGTGGCTGAAAAACACAAAATCCTGGTGAAGCTTCACAAACAGTTTGGCCATGCTTCTGCTGACAAATTGCAGAAGCTGCTCGATAGCTCTGGAAATAAAGACACAGAATGCAACATGATCCTAAAAAAAATCATCAGTGAATGTGACATTTGCCAAAGGTACAGTAAGACCAAACCAAGGCCTGCAGTTGGGTTGCCACTAGCATCTCAGTATAATGAAACTGTGGCAGTTGATCTACATGAACTGAAGCCAGGCCTGTGGTATCTTCACATTATTGATCAATTCACGAGATTCAGTGCAGGCAGCATTCTCACTACAAAAAAGGCCTCAGAAATAGTGAAGCACTTCATTCATGTGTGGGTAAGTGTACATGGACCATCACAGAAACTGTTTAGTGACAGTGGAGGAGAGTTCAATAATGATGAGGTGAGAGATATGGCAGAGAATTTCAACATAGAAGTTAAGACAACAGCTGCCTACAGCCCGTGGAGCAATGGACTTCTAGAGAGACATAATCAAACACAGAGATCATAATGAAAATAAAAGCCAGTAACTGCTGTGACTGGAACACTGCTCTAGACTGGGCACTCATGGCAAAAAACACTATGCACAATGTTCATGGATACAGCCCATATCAACTGGTGTTTGGACAGAATCCCAACATGCCCTCTGTGTTAAATGATAAACTCCCAGCCTTAGAGGGCACTACAAAGAGTGAATGGGTTGCAAAACACATCTTTGCTTTGCACGCTGCAAGAAGAGCTTTCACAGAAGCAGAATGTTCTGAAAGAATATGGAGAGCACTACGCAAACAAATCCGTCACACAGATGAAACATATGAAGTGGGTGATAAAGTCTACTATAAAAGAGTGGACTGTCCAGAGTGGAAAGGGCCAGCAGTTGTTATTGGCCAGGATGGTGCAGTGGTGTTTGTTCGACACGGAGGAACCTGCGTAAGAGTGCATCATCTCAGACTGAGAAAAGTGAATCCCAAAAGTAGTGAACATCAGACAACAAATGGAAATCCAGAAAACAACACAGACATTGGTGAAAAACAAGGAATGATAGGAACTGCTGAAAACATGGAGAACACAGAAAACGAAATGGAGGTTCAAGAAAACATGCTTCAGCCCCATTGCACCGAAGAAGCTACTGGAGTTCAGAGTGAGATTTCACTTTCCACGAATGGTGACAGAGAGACTCATGAAATACAACCAGAAATGCCTAACAGAGAAACAAACAGAGCTGAAACATCCGGTGTTTGTTTGAAAACAGGGCAGGTCCTGAAATACATAGACAACGACAGTGGGGTTAAACACACAGCCAAAGTTTTGGGGCGGGCAGGCAAAGCAACAGGGAAATATAAAAATTGGTATAACTTGCTTTTTATGGAACCTGACTGTCTAGATGGTAACACAAAATCTGTTGATCTAACACAGGTACAGAGTCTTGAGATTGAACCTGCTGTCACTGATGTTAACACTAATGAAGATGTGTTCGTGGCTAATGATTTATCATTTGGTAAAGCCAAACAAGAAGAAATTAAATGCTGGAGAGATAACAGTGTGTTTGTAGAAATGACGGATGAGGGACAAAAGTGTATTTCAACAAGGTGGGTGTGTACTCTCAAAGAAACCATCTCAGGATTAGTGCCAAAAGCTCATCTGGTGGCAAGAGGTTTTGAGGAGATGGAGATGTCTGAGCTGCAAAAGGACTCACCCACCTGTGCTTCAGAGTCCTTACGACTACTGACAGCAGTTATTTGTCAAAAACAATGGTCACTTCATTCTATGGACATAAAATCAGCATTTCTTCAGGGAATGGAGGTGTCACGTGACATTTACATTAGACCACCTCCTGAAGCCAACTGTAATGGAATATTATGGAAGCTCAAAAAGTGTGTATATGGCTTAGCAGATACATCATTGTACTGGTACAACAGAGTCAAAGAGATGGTGCTGAAAGCAGGTGGACAAATGTCAAAGGTCGATCCGGCTGTTTTCTATTGGTTAGATCAAGACTGCACCGTGTCTGGGGTGCTCGCCTGTCATGTAGATGATTTCATATGGGGAGGCACACAAAAATTCGCCACAACAGTCATACCTCACCTGAAATCTGTTTTTCAGGTTGGGCGTGAAGCACACAAACACTTCTCTTATGTGGGAGTAGACTTTGTGACTCTTGATGGAAAGGTGCAAATGCACCAGGAGAAATACATTCAACACATGCAGCCCATACACATTGACCCATCACGAGCAGTACAGCAAGATTTGCCTCTCTGTGAGGAGGAAAAAGATCAACTCAGATCAAAGATTGGTCAGATTCTCTGGGTTGCCAGGCAGAGTAGACCAGATAAGATAAGATAAGCCTTTATTAGTCCCACAACGGGGAAATTCCAGGATTGCAACAGCACAGGGATAGCAACACTCAGAGCAACAATCAGAAGGCAAGAAAAAAAAGCAAGAGCAGCTAATATACATATGTACATATTACCATAAATATATGTATATATATACACAGACACAGACACACAGTGCAGAGCATTTTAGCTTGATGGAATAAATATATGAGTATATAAACACACAGTGCGGAGCATTGTAGCTAGATGGAATAAATATGTAGATATATAAACACCCACAGTACGGAGCATTGCAGCTAGGTGGAATAAATATGTAAGTATATAAACACACACAGTGCGGAGCATTGTAGCTAGATGGAATAAATATATAGATATATAAACACCCACAGTGCGGAGCATTGTAGCTAGATGGAATAGTATGTAGATATATAAACACACAGTGCGGAGCATTGTAGCTAGATGGAATAAATATATAGATATATAAATATAAACACACCCAGTGCGGAGCATTGTAGCTAGATGGAATAAATATGTAAATATATAAACACACACAGATGTGATGTTTGATGCTAGTAACCTGGCATCAACACTGAAAGATGCAACTGTACACACGATCCATGAAGCAAACAGAATAGTGTGCAAGATAAAGTCAAAGAAGGTTGTGTTAAACTTTTCACATTTGGGAAAAGACAGTGCACTAAAAATAACTGTGTTTAGTGATGCCTCATTTGGAAACCTGTCTGATGGAGGCACTCAAGGAAGACATTTCATTGCTCTCGTGGGAGAAAAGGGAAAGTTTTCACCTCTTTCTTGGCAATCAAAGAGAGTAAAAAGGGTAGTGAGAAGTACACTAGCTGGTGAAACCCTGGCTATGTCTGAGGGAGTTGACAATGCACTTTTTCTAGCTACACTGTTTTCTGAGTTGATCGCAGGAGACACAAACCATGCCCCTCCAGTAATCTGTGTAACAGACAACCATTCACTAACTGATGCACTAAAATCCACAAAGTCAGTTTCTGAGAAAAGACTTCGTTTGGAGACTAGTAGCATCAAAGAGCTTATTCAGATGCAGAAAGTTGAACAGATACTGTGGCAGAGCACAAATAAGAGCAACTCGCAGACTGTCTCACAAAAAGGGGTGCATCAGTTCACCAATTGCTCAAGGCGCTGAGTGAAGGGCAATGGACTATTGGTTAACAGGGGGTCAGAGTATTACTTAAAAAATGAAAACTTGAGAACATACAGTTCTATTCATATTTAAGCTTTGTTTAGCAGTTATGTTCTGTCTTCAAGCTCAGGGTTTATTTGAGCACGTGTATATGTTTATGTTGTTGGATTTAATGGGTTTGAATATGACTGTTTAAAAAAAAAAGGACGGAGATTGTTAAGTTTCAGATACATTATATTGTATATAACTGTCATTTATCAAGTGTTTGTTGTGCTGTTATCCGCAGGGCTTTTATTGTGAAAGCGAGCAGAAGGTGGGGAAGCGGATATGTTTTTTTTCTGGGAATTCTCATGTCACTTTGTGGTCGGCAATAAAGGTGCAAGCACATATAACGAGTGTGTTGTTCTTATCGTCTTTCAGAGAGATCATATCTCTCTGGTTCTGGCCTCCCTTCTTTGGCTTCCCATAGAGTTTAGAATTAAGTTTAAAACCCTTCTTCTCACTGACAAAGCTCTAAATAACTAGGCCCCTTTTCATTTAAAAGATCTGATACTACCCTATTATCCTAACAGAGCACTACGCTCTCAAAATGCAGGATTACTTGTAATACCTAGAATCTCCAAAAGTACAATGGGAGGCAGAGCCTTCAGTTATCAAGCTCCTCTCCTATGGAACCAGCTGCCAATCTGGATTCGGGAGTCAAACTCGATCTCTGTTTTTAAGAATAAGGATAAAACCTTCCTTTTTGATATAGCCTATAATTAGGGAGGGATCATGTGTTCCTGAACCCTCCCTTAGTTATGCTGCTAATAGGTTTAGACAGCCTAGGGGCCTCCAACAACGCACTGGGCTTTACTCCTTTCTTCACTCTCAGTGAAATATTTTTGCTGGTCTTTAACATCTGTTTGTTCTCTCCTATAGATTGAGTCCCCGTCATGCTGTTTGCTCTCTACATGTCTGTTCTTTTCGTCTTCTCTATCTCCTCACCCCCCCAGCCAGTCGCAGCAGATGACTGCCCCTCCCTGAGCCTGGTTCTGCTGGAGGTTTCGTCCTGTTAAAAGGAAGTTTTTCCTCTCCACCGTCGCCAAGGGCTTGCTCACAGGGGATCACCTGATTGCTGGGGTTCTTTCTGCAATTGCGGGGGTTTCCCCTGCAATTGAAAGTGCTATGAGATGATTGTTGTTGTGAAATGGTGCTATATAAATAAAGTTGAATTGAATTATACTGCTCTATACGGTTTTCACAACACTCCAGTACTTTTCCAGAGTGTGTCATCTCGCTGCTTATAGCCTTCTGCTCTCCTTTTTTGCCTTCACTCTGGCAAAAAAAAGCCAGAGACCACAGTTGCCTCGTATCCTGCCATCTTGTGTTTTTCCTGAGTCGCTTGTTTTACATAACGGGAGGGTTGCGCCGCCTCCCTGTAATATATCCCACCCACAGCAAGCGGTACTCTGGTGTAATGAAAACACAAGCGGACCGAACTGAACTGAACTGTACTGGGCCAAACAGGCACCAGTGGAAAAGGGCATAACTGTCTTGTGAAATCAACTCCACTTACAGTTTTGTTCCGATTGTCTTGAAACTTGATACCATAGTTTGATATACTCTGATAATGAGCATATTGCAATTTGACTCTCATCGGATGACCTTGAGGTCAAAGGTCAGAGGTCAGATTTTTCCCTAAATCTTCTAAACACAATAACTGCTGAAAAAAATGATGTACGCTTTTCAAATTGATACAGTAGTTGTACCTAATACACATCCTGGACAACTTACACCCTCACCTAACTGTGGGTTTGGGGTCAAGGGGTCAAAGTTCAACATTAACATTGCAGTTGCACTATGGTAAATGCTGCATTTACTGTTACTATAAAACAAGTGAAGCTAGGGCCACCAAACCTGGTATTCAGGTTCACCTTGGGATCCTGACCTCTGACTATGAGTTTGGGGTCAAAGGTCAAGGTTAACATTCCCTATGCCTTATTAATGTACAATGAGTAAAGTTAGGGTCACCAAACTTGGTACACAGGATCGCCCTGTGATCCTGAAGTGTTACTATGGTTTTGGGATCCCAAGGGCAAAGGTCAACATCAAAATGGCTTATAAACTATATTTCAACAACAAAGAAAGCTAGGGTCACCAAACTTGCTACACAGGTTCACCTTGGGATCCTGACCTCTGACTATGGGTTTTGGAGTCAAAAGGTCAAGGTTGCATTTCCTATGTGTTATTACTGTACAACCAGTAAAGCTAGGTTCCAAGGTTGTCATAGCCAGGAGCGGCACTGGGGTTAAGCTCCCAGTGCTCATAAAATGCTCCTTACGGCGTGCGTCTCGAAAAGCCTCTGACAACTAAGTCCAACTCCTAGCCTGCCCGTGTGGTTTAGTCTCTAAGCCCGGCGGAACTGCTTTTACTAATAGGAGAAGGGGCGAGGGCGGATCTCTGGCGCCTTAAAACCAGATGCTTCGGGTAGATGGTGGCTCGTCAACCTGGGAAGGTAGCCCATCTAGGGAAAGGTAAACCCTGATTTCAAACCTCCGCTGCCTTGTGGCACACCCAGTCACGGGAAAGGCTTCGGGAGTCAACCCTGAGGAAAAATCCGGAGTCGGAGCCCCTAAGGCAGTTCTCTGTTGTGCTCAACATCGTTCTGGCAGCTCCTGCGACGGCGCTGGTGCCAAACTGTAGCAGCCCTGCTGTTCCTTTGGATTCATCAGTGACGTGGAGAGGGGGGACATGCTGCATGGGTAACATCTTGTCCTCCATATCTTCCTGCCCAGGCTTGAATCCTACCAACGCCCAACGCTGGAAGGTAGAACACCGGTGCGCATCGGCCTGTTCAGCCACAGGCGGTGCTGTTCCAGCAGAGTAGACGTTTAGGATTCTCTTCCATGGTCATCATAGACCGACGGAGGCCGACGACAGTAAAGCTAGGGCCACCAAACCTGGTACGCAGGTTCACCTCTGGATCCTGACCTCTGACTATGGGTTTGGGGTCAAAAGGTCAAGGTTAATATTCCTTATGCTTTATTACTGTATGAGTCAAGTTAGGGTCACCAAACTTGGCACACAAGTTCACTCTGTGACTCTGAAGTGTGACTGTGGTTTTGGGATCTCAAAGTCAAAGGTCAACATCAAAATGCCTCAAAGTATATCTCACCAACAAAGAAAGCTAGGGTCACCAAACCTGGTACACAGGTTCACTCTGAGACCATAACCTCTGACTACAGGTTTGGGGTCAAAGTCAAGGTTGGCACCCCCTTTGATCTCTTACTATAGAATATGTAAAACTCTCTAGGGTCAACATACTTGCTACACAGGTTCACCTTGGGATCCTGACCTACAACTATGGGTTGTATACTCTGTTGTATATTCATGAATGATGGGCTTTTCATAATTTGGTTCTGCCCCAGTAATTATATTGAAACGTGGAAAACTGCTCTCCGTCAGTAAGTATTGGGATCTTCAAAGAAAACGGAGACAGGGGATATTGCACTCGCCTCAGAGTGCTCTTGTTTAAAATTAGATCAGTATGTGTAAATATATCAAATTAATTTTGAAACTGGTGTAGAAGTTGTTTATAGTTATGGTTTACAGTTGCTACAGCAGTCGTTTAACATTAAAGCAAACCTGCCTGTTACCTTTGTTCCAGTTTGTGACTTTTACGTTAATGTGTGATGCATTCCAGTGGCTGTCAGTTGTCTTGGGGGGAGGGGGACATGGAGATAACATTCTTAATATATCATACACTTAAACAAGTATAGTTTATGAAAGGGGCTAAAATTTCACTAATACTACTACT
This sequence comes from Pholidichthys leucotaenia, assembly GCA_020510985.1. Lineage (NCBI taxonomy): Eukaryota > Metazoa > Chordata > Actinopteri > Cichliformes > Pholidichthyidae > Pholidichthys > Pholidichthys leucotaenia. The sequence goes on along the minus strand of CM035842.1, from coordinate 327,705,792 downwards.
GACTGCTTACTATAGCAGTGCAATTTCTGTTATCTAAATGCTCCATCTGCATGCTATTGCATCTTAGGCTGTAGCACAAAATTTTGGAGCACTTCCCCATAAAATTCCATGTAGCCCTCCACCACATTAATATCTCAGATTTAGCCCTCGGGATCAAAAAAGTTGAAGACCCCTGGCATAGACTGTACACGGGTATTAGACATGCTTTTATAGGTCTGCCTTTTGAACTCAACCAAGTTTTTAAATGTCATGTTGTGGTGAGCCCACTCTCCCCTTCCTGTCCTGCTCAACTTTCCCCTACTCCACGGGTAATCATCTCACCTGCGTGATGAGATGTACCTGCTACCTCTGACTCGCCAGCGCTTAAATAGACCTTCTCTTCAACACTTCGGCTCTGGCTCGTTGGGAATACTACCAGTTTCAGCAAGTAAGTTTTGGTTTTTTCTCTCATGGAAAAACCCTTTCCTCCACAAGTTGCTACCTCCTTCGTGGTGCATCTCCGGGGTTGTTGTGCGCTCACCTGCCTCATCACCATCACCGCATCGGCAACCATCTTCACCCGGTCAGACACCTCACCCAGCTCTACCTCTGCCTTCCAGCAATTCCTCCTGGTTCGCCGTAAGTGCTGGGCTCTTCTGCCGGGCTCTGTTTTTCTCCCATGTGAGTGCTGTCCTACTTTTCCCTACTCAGTCTCACTCCTTATCTAACTTGCTCTTGTCTCTCCCTACAGGCTGGGTTTTCCTCTGGCGAGTGGTGTTTTTCCTTTGCGAAGCTTTCCTTTTTGCATCAATAAAATTCAATTCAAATTTGCTTCTCTGTGTCATAGTGTATTTTCTCTGTTGTCACTCCCTGCACGTGAGCTGTCAATCATTACCAATCATGACAGAACAAGCCAGCCACAGTGCAAGCTCAGTGGGAGCGGCATCAGTAGACCACTCCGCTTTTGATCGTTTAGATGCCACAGAGAGGCAGGTGGCCGTGCTTACACAGCAGCTGCAAACTGTTATACAGCAGCTGGGCATGGTCGCTGAACATTTGGTCCATTTGTCTCGTCCGGGTTCCAACCCTCCACTTGTAGCCCCAGTTTCTTCCACCGTGCGCCGAACCACCTCCATTCCCTCACCTGCCCCGTACGCGGGGGAGGTAGGGAAATGTAAAGGTTTCTTGTGCCATGTTCGGCTGTATTTGGGCCAGGTCGGGGAGAGTACCTGGACGATACAGCGAAAATTCACTTTGTGACCCTTCTGCTGCGAGATTGGGCCCAGCTGAGGGCCCTATCTATTCTCAACAGCTTGGAGGGCCCCACTTATTCATTTGAGAGATTTGTGGCCAAATTCACTCGTGCTTTTGACCATTCAGAAAGTGAAGGTAACATCATGAGCCGATTAATGTCACTCTGTCAGGGGAGCCGCTCTGCTGCCGACTACTCTGTGGAGTTCCGGGTCATCGCGGCGAACTCTGGATGGAATGACGTTTCGCTACGCAGCATCTTCCTCCAGGGTTTAAACAAAAACCTCCATGATGACCTAGCGGTTCATGCCGTTCCCTCCTCCTTGGATGGTCTAATTGACCAGGCTGTCAGTCTTCACAACCGATAACGCAAGCGCGCGAAAGAGCGCAAGGCCTCCTCCAACCTACCCACTGCGCGCACACCCTCTTCAGCTTCTGACACAGGTGGAGCCAATTCCTCCTCTGAGCCTATGGAGTTCAGCCGAGTCGGTCTGACTCCGGAAGAGCGCCAGAGGCGGAGGAGAGTCGGCGCCTGCATGCATTGTGGCTCCCAAAAGCACACACTGCAGGAGTGCCAGCTGAAGCCAAAAGATGCGGCCCGTCAGTAGCCGTGGGTGGTCTGACGGGTGGGAAATCTGTTCATCCCCCCGGTAACTTCTCCATTTTGGCCCTCATTCAGTTGCCGAGGGTCGAGAGGAGGACTGTGGCTTTGATTGATTCAGGGGCAGAGCAGAACTTCACCTCTACGCGCTTCATGCGGAATGTAGGCATCCTCACGACCAAATTGCCCATGTCCCATAATGTTACCTTGTCGGGTGAAAAAGTGGCCACCGTTTCCGAAAAAACGGAGCCAGTGTCCGTCCTTCTTTCCGGCAACCACCGGGAGACTATTTCACTCTTTATTCTCCCTAAGTCTGGTCACCTGGTGGTTTTTGGTTACCTGTGGCTCCTGAAACATAACCATATCATTAATTGGGCGAATAACTTCATCTCTTCCTGGAGCCTGTACTGTTTGGCATCCTGTCTGAGCTCGGCCAAGTGTTCACCTGCGCTGTCCACCTCTTCCCCTCCGGTGGAGCCGCCGGACCTCAGCCTAGTACCCAAGGTCTATCATGATCTCGGAGAGGTCTTCAGCAAATCTAGAGCGCTTTCTTTACCTCCCCATCGCTCTTATGATTGTGCTATAGACCTTCTCCTGGGTGCGCGGCTGCCATCCAGCCGGCTCTACAGTATTTCTGGGCCGGAGAGGGAGGCGATGGAAAGCTATATTAAAGATTTTCTGAACGCCGGCCTTATTCGGCCTTCATCGGCTCCTCTTAGGGCAGGATTCTTCTTTCTCAGAAAGAATGACGGTTCCCTATGCCTGTGCATTGATTATCGGGAACTCAATGCTATAACGGTTAAGGACAAATATCCTCTGCCCCGATAAACTCCGCATTTGAGCTCATTCAGTGCACGCAAGTATTTACTAAATTGGATCTGCGGAACGTTTATCATCTGGTTCGCATTCGTGATGGGGACGAATGGAAGATGGCCTTCAAAACACACGGGGCAATTTGAATATCTGGTGATGCCATTCGGGCTCACCAATGCCCCCGCTGTCTTCCAACGTTTGATCAATGACGTCCTCCGCAATATGGTTAATCAGTTTGTTTTCGTGTACCTCGACGACACTTTGATTTTTTCACGCACGCCAGAGGAACACGCAGTCCACGTCAGGGCCGTTTTACAACAGCTCCTGGAGAATCAGCTCTATGTTAAATCCGAGAAGTGTGAGTTTCCCACCTGCTCCACTTCATTCTGAGGCTTTATTGTAGCTGAAGGGGAGCTGAGGGCTGACCTGGCCAAGGTACAGGCTGTGCTAAATTGTCCTACACCCCACTCCCGCAAGGAGCTTCAACGCTTCTTGGGGTTTGCGAATTTTTATCGCCGTTTCATTAGAAACTATAGTGGGGTAGCACAGCCTCTGACCCAGCTGACCTCAGTTAAAGTACCCTTTAATTGGTCCAAGGCAGCTGAACTGGCCTTTTGGAATTTAAAGGGTCCGTTCTCCAACGCCCCTATCTTGGCCCAGGTCAACCCCCAGCTCCAGTTTATTCTAGATGGAGGTGGATGCTTCTGACTTGGGGATGGGCGCTGTCCTATCGTAGTGCTCAGCTTCAGATCAGAAGCTTCAGATCAGAAGCTCCATCCATGCGCGCATTTCTCTCAGCGGCTCACGCCTGCCGAGAGGAATTACAACATAGGAGACCGTGAGCTGTTGGCCATTAAGTTGGGCCTTGAGGAGTGGAAACACTGGTTGGAGGGAGCAGCCCAGCCCGTAATTGTGTGGACTGACCATAAAAATTTACAATATCTTCGGTTGGCCCGCAGACTGAATGCCAGGCAGGCCTGCTGGGCCTTATTTTTTGCTAGATTTAATCTTACCATCACTTAAAGGCCTGGCTCCTGTAATATTAAACAGGACGCTCTCTTCCGCCAGTTCTGCCTCGACCCTCCCACCCCTCCCTACCTTCCCCAACCCATTGTCCCACCCTCTTGCTTCCTTGGGGCTCTCAAGGGACATTGAACGGAGGGTCCGGCAAGCTCAATCCATGGAACCCATACCAGTAAAGGGCTCTGACGGCCGTCTGTTTGTTCCGGCCGCTCTCTGCAGCGACATCATCAAGTGGGGCCACACCAACTTTTTTGCATGCCATCCTGGGATCACTCGTATTATCAACCTCATTTGCCGGGTGTTCTGGTGGCCCACTCTGTGGACTGATGTCCGGAATTATGTCAGCGCCTGTCAAGTCTGCTGTCGCAATAAATCGGACTCCTCACTCTCTTCTGGCCTCCTCCACCCACTCCCCATCCCCTGCCAACCTTGGTCCCACATTGCCCTGGACTTTGTTTCCTGACTTTCCCCCTCTCAAGGTAACACTGTAATCCTCACCTGTGTGGATTGCTTCACTAAGGCGATCCACCTGGTGCCCCTTCCCAAATTACCCTCTGCTTTAGAAACGGCGAATCTCCTCACTAACCATGTCATCCGATTACATGGCATTCCTGTGGATATTGTGTCTGACCGGGGTCCTGAATTCACCTCCCAAATCTGGAAAGCCTTCTGCCGCTCCCTGGGCACCACTGTTAGCCTCACATCTGGGAACCATCCGCAGAGCACCGGGCAGTTTGAGCGTGGCAACCAATCCTTGGAGGCCACCCTTAGGTGCGTGGCAGCCTGCAACCCCAGTTTGTGGAGCACTCATATGACCTGGGTGGAGTATTCGCACAACTCTGCCATCTCAGCGGCCACTGGACTGACCCCATTTGAGGCATCTATGGGGTACACCCCCCCCCCTTACCGATGGTGGAGAGGGACGTGGCAGTGCCATCGGTGGGGGCCCACGCAAGCCGCTGTCACCGACTGTGGAGGGCCACTTGTGCTGCCCTCGCCCGTTCAGCTGAACGCAACCGCAGGCGTACCCTGACTCCGAAGTATTCCATCGGGCAGCAGGTGTGGTTGTGCCATTAAAGACGGGGTCCAGGAAGCTCTCTCCTCGTTTCCTGGGCACATTTCCCATCTCTAGGATTATCAACGGCGTCACGGTCCGCTTGAAGCTCCTGCCGGCGATGCGGATACACCCCCACCTTCCATGTATTGAAAATCAAGCTCCTCTCTGTCAGCCCTCTCTGCCCTCCCCCGAAGCTGCCTCCTCCGCCTCGGATCATCGACGGCCAAACCACCTACACAGTCCAGAGGATTCTGGACGTTCGCCGTCGGGGCCGGGGGCTCCAATATCTCGTCCGCTGGAAGGGCTACGGACATGGATCCCTGGTTGGAACTTCCGTGACAAGGGGATGGTCTGGGCCTTTTACAAGGCACATCTCAACAAGTCCAGTGGACTGCCAGGAGGCGCTCCTTGGTGGGGGGGGTGGGGGGCACTGTCATGTTCTGGTGAGTGCACTCTCCCTCTCCCGTCCTGTTCAGCTTTCCCCTACTCTCCGGGTAATCATCTCACCTGCATGATGAGATGTACCTGCTACCTCTGACTCGCCAGTGCTTAAATAGACCTTCTCTTCAACACTTCGGCGCTGGCTCGTTGGGTATACTACCAGTTTCAGCAAGTAAGTTTTGTTTTTTTTCTCTCGTGGAAAAACCCTTTAATCCTTTTGTCTACTCCTCCACAGGTTGCTACCTCCTTCGTGGTGCGTCTCCAGGGTTGTTGTGCGCTCACCTGCTTCATCACCATCACCACGTCGGCAACCGTCTTCACCCAGTCAGACACCTCACCCAGCTCTACCTCTGCCTTCCAGCAATTTCTCCTGGTTCGCCGTAAGTGCTGGGCTCCTCTACTGGGCTCTGTTTTTCTCCCACGTGAGTGCTGTCCTACTTTTCCCTACTCAGTCTCACTCCTTATCTAACCTGCTCTCATCTCTCCCTACAGGCTGGGTTTTCCTCTGGCGAGTGGCATTTTTCCTTTGCGAAGCTTTCCTTTTTGCATCAATAAAATTCAAGTCAAATTTGCTTCTCTGTGTCATAGTGTATTTTCTCTGGTGCAACTCCCTGCACGTGAGCTGTCAATCATTACCAATCATGACATTAAGTAATGTTTTGTCCAGCCCTAAGTTGGGGCAGTCACTAATGCCCAGGTAAATCTAATAGATATTGGTTTTGTTTTGTTAATTGAAGTTTATTTCAAACCCTTAATTTCAATTTCATTTCTCTTTTCACATTTACTGATGTGTTTTGCTTTCAGCTGATCTAGTGTCTGTTACAGTTTGGATTAATGTCCAGCTGTTACTAATGTACCATGAGCTGTTAACGTGATTTCTCAATGACTCCTGGAACCTGAGGGAGAAAATCAAAACAAACTTTATTCTTTTGACTGACAGCAAGTTAAGTTGTACTTCAATAATTAGTCTTATCTGTGGTCACAGAGTTCAAGAGTCCTTGCACTCGAATATTGTTTCAATTTCTTCTTAATATAAGCACAGATGGATGGCTGGGTGGATACATGCATACAATTTATTGTATCAGTTTATAGTCAAATTATTTTATGTCATTTTATTTTATTTCCCTTGGAATGAGTACATGACTGCTTATTTATACGGTGCATTTAGAATATAATTAAAAAATCTTGGTTTCATTCACAGGTCATGCAAGATATCAAGTTTGTCTTTGAATGCAAACAGACTTTGAAACAACACTGTTGTTGCTGGGTTTTTTTTTTTTTTCCCATCATCCAGCATTATAATCAACACTAGGCCAAGCAGTCTGTGCAAAGAATATTATTATTATTTTAACATTCTTAAATAATTTACATGTTAAATCAACCTTGGTCCTCCTCTAAAATTTGAGTTTTGGCACAGCAGTGTGTGCCTCAATACTATGGTCTTACTCTAATATGAACACTGTCCCAAATGCAAGTAAGAGGAAACCTTATCTGAGCACGGCTGTCATTCCAGGTAGACAGTTTGCTTTGCTTGGAGCCAGTTCAAGAAGCCTGTGTGTAGGGGCAATAATATCAGAGGCCTTCTGTTGTTTAAGAATTGTTACATTGTACCCATTCTCCAGTGCGTCAATACTGTTCAGACTAAAAATTGTCAAATTCCTCTCTTGTTCCCACAATTCTTCAAAGCATCTAATCAAGCTTACACGCATGTTCAGTCACCTTGATACTCGCATAAACCAAACATATACTGCAGATACTGGGTTACATAGTTATATACATTACTCCATGTGTTTGTATACATATTAATATGCCTTTATATTTGTGCTTGTGTGTGGTATTAAAGCCTCCTCTACTTTCACAGTGACTGAAGCCGGTTTTGGAGCAGACATTGGAATGGAGAAATTCTTTAACATCAAATGTCGCGCTTCAGGTTTAAGGCCCAATGCAGTGGTTCTGGTTGCAACAGTCCGAGCATTGAAGATGCATGGTGGAGGACCTAATGTGAGTAACACTGGACTGCTACTATTATAGCATTATTTAGTAAAACCAGAAATTTGTATGAACTCTGTTGGAAAGGCATTACCCTAATATTTGAAATTAAGTATCTGCCACATTATTGTGAAACATTTTATTGCAGTGTAGGGACTTTCAAGAATTAAACTGAATAATTAATGACCTAAATGTGTCAAACATCTTAAAGAAGCATGCAACACTCTTGTACTAGCAGTCACCAGGCAGTAATGTGCCTTTTAATGGTCATAAGAGGAAATTCTGTGTGTAAAAGAGCTGTAACTCAACAAAATCTGATTAACATTCTTACATCACTAAACTGTTGCCTTTTTATCAACAATTTTAAGAACAACTCTTTCCTATGGTTTCTCCATCAACCTTACAGTTACTTCCAAAAATTTAAGAATAAATTAATAAAACCTTTTTTGGAAATGGTTTTAGAAGCATTTCAAAATAATAATTTACCATCATACATAAATAATGCCTTAATTATACTGCTGCCAAAACCAGGTAAGCCCTCTAATAAATGTGAAAATATGAGACCAATAAGCCTATTAAACGCCGACCTTAAGATAATCTGTAAAATTTTAGCAAGACGAATACAAGAAATTTTACCAAATATTATTAATCGAGATCAGAATGGCTTTATAAAGGGTAGACAAGGCTTCCATAATGTAAGAAGACTATTTAATATTATTTATTTTAATAAAGAAGCACCGGATACAGCTCTCCTATCGCTGGACGCCGAAAAGGCCTTTGATAGAGTTGAATGGCCCTTTCTTTTTGAAGTCCTACAAAGGTTTGGACTTGGAAATAATTTCATAAAATGGGTTCAAATAATATACAATAATGCTACAGCAGAAATCCTAACAAATAACAATATTTCAAAACCAATAAAAATCAATAGAGGATGTCGACAAGGCTGTCCACTTTCACCTTTACTGTTTACTATGGCAATTGAACCTTTAGCGATAGCGATACGTTTACATTCACAAATATATGGAATTAAAGTTGGACCAACAGAACATAAAATCTCCCTGTACGCCGATGACATAATTTTGTTTATGTCGAATCTAAAAAAATCAATTCCAACCTTGTTGAATTTAATAAAGAATTTTGGGGAAATATCAGGATATAAAATAAATAAAACTAAATCTTCAATATTAATGCTAAATGAGACCCAGAGAAATTACCCAGCCCCTGAGGTAAATCAATTCAATGTTGTAAATCAGTTTAAATATTTATGGAATCCAAATTGTGCCTAAGCTAGAATCAGTCGCCAGTGTCAACTATGAAGCCTTAATGTCAGATATCAATGAGTTAACTCAGAGATGGATGTCACTACCAATGTCGATGATCGGGAGAATCAATATACTTAAAAGTAATATTTTACCTAAAATACTTTATTTATTTCAATACATTCCCTTATCACCACCTTTAGATCTATTCTCAAGAATAAAAAAAAAGTTAGTGGAATTTATATGGAACAACAGGAGGGCTAGATTACGTTTGTCTTTATTATATTTACCATTTGATAGTGGAGGTCTGAAATGTCCAAATTTTATGTTGTATTATTGGTCGGCACAACTGAGGTCTATGACATATTATTTTTCATCAAATGATCTCCCTCACTGGACTGAAATGGAATCATACAATTTACCTTTACCTCTTCCCATATTCATATACTCAGATTCGGCAAAAAAATTACAAAAACAAGTTAAAAATCCATTTGTAAAGCATATGATCAAAATATGGTGTGAAGCTAAAAACTATTTAAAAGAACCACACTTATTGTCACAATTTAGTCCAATATGGGGTAATCAATATTTTAAACCAGGGAGAGCGGATGCTGTATTTAAAGTATGGAATTTAAAAGGGATACAAAAGATTCAGGATTTATATTTGCCATGTGCAGATAACATAATGTCTTTTGAAGAGTTGAGGATCAAATTTAATCTCAATAGAACACATTTTTTTAAATATCTTCAACTTAGAAACTTTATTCGATCAAATCAAAATAAAGCTCTCACTCGACCTATTTATTCATCCTTGGAAAAAATGATGATGAAAGATAGTAAAAGAAAGGGTATTAATTCAGAGTTTTATAACTCATTGACACTATCTTCAAGTGAAAATTCACTGAAAAGATTAAACTACTGGAAAGAAGATCTGCAAACTGAAATTTCAGAGGAACAATGGGAATTGGCTTGTACAGAAGCTCAAACCAAATCAATAAATGCACGCCTTAAATTGATACATTTCAAATGGTTAATGCGGATGTATGTTACACCGGAGGAGTTAAATAGATATAACAAAAATATACCAGATACATGCACAAAATGCATGGAAAGTAAAGGAACCCTATTTCATTGTTTATGGGAATGTAGATTAATAAGAATGTTTTGGGAAGAGGTGAGGGTAACAATTGAAAAAATAATCTCAAAACAAATCATATTGAATCCTAAACTGTTTTTGTTGGGTCTGTACCCAGAAAAGCATAATTTTAATAAAAGTGAAAGAACATTCATAGACCTCAGTTTGCTTAATGCCAAAAAATGTATTGCACTATTATGGAAAAAGACTCATAGACCAGATGTGACTCAGTGGTTAAGACAGATGTTAACAAACCTTCCATTAGAAAGAATAACATATATACTGAAATCAAAGGAAATTGTGTTTGAGAATATATGGAGACCTTTTATTGCTTATGTAAAAAATTTAAACATAACTCTTGAAGAAGAAGGTGAATGATGTGTGTGGACCTTGTAAATTCCAAACTGGTGAACATAATATGTATACTTATGTATTGGATTGTCTAGACTAAACAGAGGAGCATTGTTGAAGATTTGATTTTGTTGGTGGTTGTGGGTGTTTTTAGTGCATTTTTTTTTTTTGTAGTACTTTAGTGTTAGTGTTTGATTGTTTGTATCATGTTTGTTAAAAAAAAAAAAAAAGGTTCAATAAAGATATTGTGGAAAAAAAAAAAAAAACCTTACAGTTACTTCCACCATATAGATGTTTACATGTACACAATAGAAACAATGGAAAGATTTTTTTTGGGGGGGGGGGGGCTTGCTGTCATGTCTTCAGAAATTAGTCCTTTGTTTCAGTTTTTCTTAGAAAATTAGTGTATTTCTTTGCTTGCTGGCGGCAAGTCTCGGGAAAATCCCCGTCAGTGCTTGGTATCATTGTAAAGCTTGGAACTCCTACTTTCTAAAAATACACATGGAATTCTGGAAGACATAACTCAGGACCAATAGAATGCGAATTTTCAAACCAGCCAAGACAAACAAAATCGGCTTGTTGTTGGCTGGTCAGTTTTTGCCGAATTCCTACAAATTGTATATCATTTTGAAGGTCTTTCAATACAGAATATGAAAATGACAATATCTCAGTTTTGAAAATTTCCTCATTCCAACTCATTTTGCCAGCATGGGTCACAATTATCAAAACCTGCTTGTAATTTCTTGGTATTTCTTGGTCAGTGTCCTAAAGTTAATGAGAAGAAAGAAAACAGTAGTTCTATATCCAAATTTGATTTGTGCAAAAAAAAAAAAAATTGAATAATAAATTGGAGGATTTGTGAATGTGATGTGTTACAAAGGTGTTTAATCATGTTTTTGTTGTTGTTGTTGTTGATTTAAGGTATCAGCAGGAGCACCACTTCCCAAAGAGTACATTAATGAGGTACACACAAACATACAATAGTAAAAAAGGAACATGGAGATTAGAGATTTTGCATGTTGTAATATAACTTGTAATCACGCTAAGAAAATTAGCAAGGCGTGTTTATTTAATTTGTTTAAAATATTCAGGATGTTTTTCAGAAGATAGAGCTTTTAAAACCCATTAATATAACTTAATTTTGTGCACTGGATGTTTTTAAAAACATCTTTTAAACGTCTTTAAAAACATGGCATGACCATGAATAGTAGGTAATGCATGCAGTTGTCTAGTTTTATGCATCTTACAATCCATAACCTTATATAAGTTGTCTGACTTATATATAAACTAATAACACTGGTCAACACCAAATTTATTGTCTAAGTTTTTTTAGCTCATTTAGGACAATTTTGATGTGCTGAATCCAAAAATCACATTGATTTTGCTCAATCAGGTCAACCTTTTGAATTATGGCCACATGTTGTTTTATACATTTTTGTTTACATGTACGGGTATTTTCGCTTTATATGATGCAAAATTCCTTTTTATGTCTTGAAATTCTCTGAATTTTGAACAATGATGACATAACATTCAATTTACATGTACTTAGCTTTATATAAAGGGAAGTACATGTACAGTACTAAATAAGTACAGATTTTTACTTAGCACCTGATTGAGAGAAATGGATGTCATTTTTGGATTCAGCAGTGCAAAATTGTCTTAAATCAGTTGAAAAAACACAGACAACTTACAAAAAAAATTTTGTAACCCTATGTAATATTTATTTGCCAGATATTTTGAAAATCTTGACCAAAAATGTGTATGTAAGAATGGTCTGATGTGTAAAGTAATATGCAGTCAGTTAAAACCTTATGTGACTGAGTGGGTGATTTTTTAAGTCATTTTACTGTTGGCTTCATATCTGCTTTTTATATTTTAATATAATCTTAAAGTCTAAAACTACCCTGACGTTTGCCTAGCGGTGTCACAGTGAGCCCCTCCAGCGGCGGAATTCAGGACCCAAACACCGGACTAACAGTTTGCAGGATTTATTAAAACAGAAAATAATCCACAGCTCGGAAGCTGGAACAAAAACTTACAAAGGCTCGGCAGGACTAGGTGGGAAAATAGGTAAAGCAAGAGCATGTTGTTCATGCAACTATAATGTCGCCGCGAACTACAGGGTGGCGTCCCTTAAATATTGCAAAGATAACTAAGAAAATAATCAGCAGCCATGAATAATCAAGGACTTAACAAAACATGAAACAAGCTAGGTGAAAATGGAAGTAAACAAAAGGCGCTGTCAAAATAAAAGCACAAACCAACATGACGACAGGAATAAACTACAAGACAAAGTGTCAAAGTGCCTTTATTGTCATGCCATTGTTAAGAAACAATACAACAAAATTAAGATGCAGCTCCCTAAGACAAACTATCACATTCACAATTCATTCATGCATTTAGCATTGTCATGCGGTGACCCTCGCGGGCCACCATAAGACGCCAAAAGTCGCCAGTGAGCTTTGCATAGATGTTTTATTAACAAGACAAGATGAGACAAGGCTGTGAGCCGCTGAGGGCATCGCTCTCATCTATCGCTGTCACAATAAGAGCCCGGGGAGCCAGAATGTAATCCACTGCTGTCAAAGCCGGCAGAGATGATGCATAGCCCGAGCGCGGACGAGATCGCCGCTCGGGTCATAACAGTACCCTCCCTCTGAGGGCGGGCTCCTGACTGCCCATAGACATCCAACCCCCCACCCCCCCACACCCTCCAGGGTGGGCGGATGGGGCAGGAGAGGATCAAACCACAGATCGAAAACCAGAGCACAGACAGGGAAAAAAAAAACGACTCAAAAAATACATGGAACAGCCACACCTACACAAAATAACCGAAAAGAGAAAAAAAACTCCCTACAGTACAGAACATGATGACAAATCAAAACTCCCAAAATGCACAAATGGCAACTACAAGAAACAAAACACAGGACAGCGAAAAGAACAGAACAATTACAGGACCAGACTACATTCCAAAATACATGAAACAATTACCCAGGCACGAAAACAAAAATACCACACTCTCAGGTCAAAAAGCAAATGCAGCACAGGGCAGAAAAAAAAACAGAACAATTACAGGGCCAGACTATACCCCAAAATACGTGAAACACAATTACCCAGGCACAAAAACAAAAAAAATACCAAATTCTCAGGTCAAAAGCAAATACTACACAGGTCAGAAAAAAAAAAAAAACAGAACAATTTCAGGGCTAGACTACCCTCCAAAATACATGAACCCGAAAACAAAAATACCACGCTCTCAAGTCAAAAAAACGGATACAACACAGGACAGGAAAAAAAAACAAAAAAAACAGAACAATTTCAGGGCTAAACCACCACCTGGAATGACCTCTACCCCCAACAGTTCATGCTGACCGGCGGAGACCAAACGCCACAGGAACAGTTCAGGCGGTCTCCCCACGTCCAACGGCCGACGGGTGGTCATAGGGGGCGGAACATGACCGGGCGGCTTACCACAGTCCCAGGCCCGGAAAGTCCGCTCCTCCGGTGGCCGAACCAGATCGCCCAATAAGACACACAAGAAGTCGGGTGGCCGACCCGAGGCGCCGAACCGGCGAAACAGTTCCTCAGGCGGCCGACCCGCGTCCCTCAGCCACCAGTACCGGGGGAAAACAGCCCGCGGTGGCCTCCCTGGCGAGGATAAAACACGGGAGAGCTGGGGCGAGCGAAAAGGGACCCCCACGGCCCCTGGCGATGATGCGCAGGGGCGATGACTCCAAAGAGGGGACAGAAAGCAAGGATGAGCCCGAACTGGGTCAGGCGGCGAAGGGCCTGCAACTCCTCCACCGTCCATGGACCACACCGGCGCTGCACCTCCGCTGGACCCTGATTGGGTCCCAGCTGCACCCACGTCGGACCCCGATTGGGCCAGAACAGTACCTGCGGTGGACCCTGATTGGGCCTCGGGCGCACCCACGTCGAACCCCGATTGGGCCAAAGCAGCTCCCGCGATGGACCCCGATTGGGCCACAGCAGCCTCCACAACGGACCCCGACTGGGTCGGTGCAGCTCCGCTGACGACCTCCACCCCCAAACCTGGAACCTCCAACTCGACGACCCCGACTGGCTCCGCGCCGATGACACTGCAAGGAAGCTCAGGACACAGAGAAAAACCGGGATCAGTGTCACCGGCAGCAACAGAATCCAGCGAGACGAGTTCAGGCGCAGCAGGCGGCTGCCCCTCACTTGCCTCCCTGAGAGGCAGGCAAAAATGCTCCAACACAGGGGACAGAGACACAAGAGGGAGCACTTGCCTACACTCGGGTTCTGTTGCCGTCCAGGACTCCGTCGATCCAGGCTCAGGGCGAAGAAGTTCGTGCACAGGCTCCAACTCAGCTGCGTCGGGCTCCGCAGCTGGCAAGATGGATTCCGCAGCCTGAGGTTAGTCTCGCGCTGATGCCCACGGCAATGACCCGTATGGCGTGGAGGCAGGGGACCCTCGACCCACTGGTTCGGACCGCTCCGGCGAGGAGACCCGGGGACGCTTCATCGTCGGCACAGGTTCCAGGCCGCAGTCCGCTCTTCTCCTCCGTCCACGACGTGGCTGCAGGGCCGGATCCAGGCTTTCCAGCACCGCAGGCCCCTCCTCACCCCGCGACGTGGACCTGGCGTCGCGGACCACTCAGCAGAGGGAGACAGAGGCAGCAGGTTTGGTTATCACAGTTACAGCAGGTGGCGGGAGCTCGGGGGGCTGCGAACCCCGACCTCCACCCCCAGAAGTCAGACAAGGCAGATCGTAATTGTGGTGGAATGCACAAACTTGCACTTGCCTGCCTCCTGGGGTAGAAGATGGTGCCTGCTGCAGTGTGTGGAGACCTCTTTCTATCCCTCCAGGAGATAACGGCAGGCCCCTCGGGGCGACGAGGAGGAGCCGCTCGGGAAGGATTCCTGACGGGCCTCGCCGAAGCACGACTCACAGCACTCCCAGCCGCTGGGGATGACGTCGCAGAGGAGGACATGACAGCCGGGGTGACATGGGCACGACGAGCTGACAGCGCAGCTGGAACAGATGACCCGAGGGCGGCGACTGCAGGGGTTCCCTCCTGTCGTGACGTAAGGGATGCGGCCAACTGGGAGGCTGGGTTTCTCCGACGACCCGGAGCTGGATCCGGACGAGATTCTCGTTGGGACTTGGTAGGAGCATGGTGATGAGGCCAACTGGCCAACGGTGCGGTGCAGGACCCAGGAACACATGGCGCTGGGACTGGACGGGTGACAGGAGCTGGATTCCGATCCGCAGGTTTCCTGCCGGGTTTTCCCTCCAGCCTAAGAATCCCCACTCTCGCCAGGGACGCTGTCCTCGCGGGAGGTGGAGGGGTTTCCTGGAGTGCTCTAGCCATCACTTCGCACTGTACCACAATCCGTGATAAGCTCTCACTCCCCTCCGGAGTAGAGGTAAGGTGGTAACTGCGCAGGGCACGCTGGGCAAGGCATAAGTGGGAATCGGCCGCCTCGGAGGGCATGAGACGGGCGGCTTCAAGCGCTAGATAGCCGTCAATCTCCTCTAGCCACTCCAGGCAAAAACCACACTCGCGGGCGGGCATCTCTCTACCAAGTCCAACTTACGGTGAAAACTCCACCCTATGGCAAAAACTCACGGTGAAAAGGCATCTCGGTGTGGCATTTCCGTTTAGGCGTCTTGGCTGGAGTATACTGTCATGCGGTGACCCTCGCTGGCCACCATAAGACGCCAGCAGTCACCAGTGAGTTTTGCATTCGATGTTTTATTATAACAAGACAAGACGAGACAAGGCTGTGAGCCGCTGAGGGCAAAACACACACACTATGGAATACAAGGGATCGTAGGGCTAACCCCAGCTACTACGACCTTAACTATGAACAAGGATAAGCACAAACCTGACATGATGAGGACCAGGAATGATTGACGATACTCCAGCATCAATCAACTGTCAGCGCCCGCTAATAAAGCCGGCGGCTAACGAGCTGTGATGCCGAACAGCTGATCGGCTCTGACAGCAGGAAACCCCACCGAGCGCTGTCACAATAAGAGCCCGGGGAGCCAGAATGTAATCCACTGCTGTCAAAGCCGGCAGAGATGATGCATAGCCCGAGCGCGGACGAGATCGGCGCTCAGGTCATAACAAGCATCCTCATAATTACAACAATAAATAATACCTAAAGCAATATGTGACCATGATGAACATAATAATACTAAGTGTGGTCATAACAGACTAAGACTAAAGCAGGAATAATAATAATAATTACAGAAAATCCCAAAATACAAGACTTAAAGCGAGGATGTGGCTCCAGCCCATGCCCTGACAGCATCCCCCTCTTAAGGGGTGGCTTCCAGACAACCCTACAAACAAAAACAGAAAATTCAGTTCAATTCAACTTTATTTATATAGCGCCATTTCACAACAACAGTCATCTCATAGCACTTTCAACTGTAGGGGAAACTCCCACAGTTGCAGAAAAACCCCAGCAATCAGGACCCTTCCAGGATGGGTAAGGCATAAGGCAAGGTGGGCTGAAAACAAATTTCCCCCACCCCTACAAAGTCCAAAACCAAAAAATACAATTTGTGGGGCACAACCAAAGTCCACGGCCCCAAACCAAAAACAAAGCGGGTCGAGTGGCCTACCGAAGTCCCAGGGCCACCGGACCAGAGAGCAAGGCGGATTGGGTGGTCTTCCACTGTCTAAGGACTACCAGGCGGATGCACCAAGTGCGTCGGGTGGCCTACCAAAGTCCAAGGACCGCCAGACGGATGAACACGGCACGTTGGGTGACCTACCAAAGTCCAAGGGCCACCAGACAGATAAACATGGCACCGTGGGGACATTGACCTCAGGAGCTTTTAACACAGGAGCTAACATAGGAACTTTATGCTCAGGAGTTGACAACATAGGAACGTTCTGCTCCAAAGATGACATAGGAGTCTTAACTTCAGGAAATAACGACATGGAGATCTTAGACACAGAAGCTTCTTGCTCTGGAGATAACACAGAAACCTTAAACTCGGGAGATAATGACAACATGGAAATTTTAAGCTCAGGAGCTGATAATATGGAACCCTTAAACTCTGAAAATGACAATATGGAATTCTTAAACTCTGAAGATGACCACACAGAACCTCCAAACTTAAGAGGTGACATGGGAGCCTCCTGCTCAGGAGAAAACATATGAGCTTTTAGCTTTGGATACCACAAACGAGCCCTTTGCCCTGGAGACCATAAAGGAGCTTTTTGCTCCGGGGACAGCAACATACTGTAGGAGTTTTAAAAATCATAAGAGTTTCTGGCTCTGGAGGCAACATAGGAGCTTTATGCACAGGAAATAACACAGAAACTCTAAGCTCAGGGAATAACACAGGAGCCCTTAATTCAGACACACATAACAGAGGAGTTAATAGCTCTGGAGACACTAATACAGGAACTTCTGGCTCAGGAGACAGTGACAAGAGGTATCAACACAGGAGTTCCTGGCTCTGGAGGTAACATAGGAGCTTTTGGCTCTGGGGACAATAATACTGGGGCTTTCAGTTCAGAAGCAGGCAACGATGGCACACTGCCCTCAAAAACAGCAGGTAGGGACCCTCCGGCCTCTGAAATGGCAGGTGTAGGTCCTCCGACATCTGGGACGACGGGTGGAGGGGATTGCTCGGCCTCTGGGATGACGGGTGGAGCAAACTGCTTGGCCTCTGGGATGATGGGTGAAGTGGACTGCTCGGCCTCTGGGATGACGGGTGGAATGGACTCCTCGACCTCTGGGACGACGAGTGGAGGTCCCTGGACCTCTGGGACCACCGGCGGAAACACGCTGACCTCTGGAGCTGATGGCTGAGGCGCACCAACCACAGGAGCAGACGTCAGCGGCGTGGAGGTGAGGTAGAGAGCAGTGACTGAAGAGGAGACCTCTGTCTCTGATGAGCCGGGAGTCAAAGGCTCTTCCACCTCTGGCGTGGGATAGAATTCGCTGGAGAGGAGGAATTTGTCGAGGTAGGCTGGAATGTCCTCCCTCAGATGTGGGTTAGATGCCACCAGCTGGTGTGCCTTCACCCACGCCAAGGCCTGCCAACCATCTCTCTGAAGGTAGAGCTTATAGTACTCTCCCAGCTGCCAGATGAGGTCCGGCAGCTCCCTGCGGTGGGTGAGTTCCTCCAGCGATGGGTTTGGGAGAGAGGAGAGGCAGCTGAGAGACGGAGAGAGGAAGCGGCAGCAGATGTTATAATAAAGCCAGGTGGTGAGGACTCAGCAGCAGTGGGTAGCTGCTGCTGAGCCCCACCACTGGGAGCAAGACAGGACCTTTCATTTATAGGTGTAAAACAATGAAAAGGTACTTGCCTTGTGTCCCGCTCTGCTGCCTTTGAAGAGCCAGGTGAGTCCCTCTGGATGGCTGCGGCGCTCGTCTGGCGGTGAGCTATGGGAGGTGGTGCCGGAGTTGAGATGGTGTGCCAGGAGGAACGGCGCCGATGCTTCCTTCACCTAGCCTCCCCATTCCAAGCGGAGAGGTGGGCCACGAAGGGCAGTAAATGGGTAGCTCCCGTACCCACGGAAACACTCCCAGACGTAGGGTGCCCTCCAGCTCCCGGGCTGCTGCTGTCCAGAGCTGGCACTCACTCTCCGGATTGCTGCAGCTGCGCGCAGCATTGACCAGGGGCCTCATGTACAAAGATTTGCCTGGATTTCCTACTGAAAGATGACATACGTCTAAACCAAGAAAACGCCGTAAGCAAAAAAAAAAAAAAAAAAAAAATCCAGATGTATGAAACAGTGCATATGTGAGGAAATACCAGACTTCTCCCTTGACACGCCCCCATTTAAATATGCAAATAGATATGCAAATAGATATATACAAACCCTGCACGTTTGATTCTCCTGTATCCATGATCAAAAATAATGGATTTAATGGAGACTGTGAGTTGGAGGTGCTCCTGAATGAGGTAGAGGCACGTAAAAATGTTTTGTTTGGCACGCTGTCCTCCGGCATTAGTGCAGCTCACAGCCGTATAAGATTACTTACTTAAGCCCATAGCTTGCCATGGAGCATATGCCATTGCACTCGGTTCTGGGCTGCTCTCTCTACTCCACTCCAGTTGGTTCCCAGCTGTTTCAGCGCCACCTCAGTGTCTCGTCTCCAGCTGTTTCGAGGCAGGCCTCTCTTTCTCTTCCCCTGCGGGTTCCAGGTCAGAACCTGGCATGTGATGCTGGATGCTGGTTTCCTGAGGGTGTGTACAATCCAGCCCCACTTCCTCCACAAAATGTGTTCTGCCACTGGTTTCTGTCCCGCTTGCTCCCACAGGTCTTCATTTCTGATCTTCTCCGGCCACCTGATGTTAAAGATGGGCCTTTGGCATGTGCTAAAGAAAGTCTGGATCTTCTACTGCATCATCTTTGTCGTCCTCCAGGTCTCACATCTGTAAAGTAGAACAGACTTGACGTTAGAGTTGAAGATACAAAGTTTTGTTCTTGTGCAGATCTCTTTTGATGCCCAGATATTCTTCAGTATGACAAAAGCTGCTCTTGCCTTACCGATCCTGGCTGTGACATCTCGGTCTGTGCCCCCCTGTCAATCCATCACACTTCCCAGGTAGACAAAGGACTCCACCTCTCTGATGGGCTTTCCTCCAACTGTGACTGGTGTGTTGGCAGTGGTGTTCCCTATAAGATTAGTTTACTGTTTTCCTTTATTCAGACAGGGATGAGAAGGAGATGTTTATTTAACCCTGACATGTTTCGACTGACGTCTGCAGTCATCCTCAGAGGCGTCAGCTGATCGTGGTGATTTGTGATCAGCCGAGTGGATCAGCTCGTTGAATAAAGGAAAACAGTAATGAAAAAGAAGACAACATGAACCTAGTTAGTGGGTAGCCACGGTCAGCTGTCAGTTGAAAGCAGATCATATTAGACTCGACAAGTAAACCTTTTATGCCCAAAAAGCATATCTCATCCTTTATAGTTACAGTGGTGTGAAAAATTGTTTGCCCCCTTCCTGATTTCTCTTTTTTTTTTTTTGTCACACTTAAATGTTTCAGATCATCAAACAAATTTAAATATTACACAATGATAACAGAAGTAAACACAAAATGTAGTTTTTAAATGAAGGTGTTTATTATTAAGGGTAAAAAAAAATCCAAATCTACATGGCGCTGTATGAAAAAGTGATTGCCCCCCTGTTAAAACATAAATTAACTGTGGTTTATCACATCTTTGGAAAGCTGAGTTCAATTTCTCTAGCCACACTCAGGATTGATTACTGCCACATCTGTTCTCAATCAAGAAATCACGTAAATAGGACCTGCCTGACAAAGTGAAGTAGATCAAAAGATCCTCAAAAGCTAGATATCATGCTGCTATCCAAAGAAATTCAGGAGCAAATGACAAACAAAGTAATTGAGATTATAAAGCCATTTCTAAAGCTTTGGGACTCCAGTGAACCACCATGAGAGCCATTACCCACAAATGGCAAAAACATGGAACAGTGGTGAACCGTCCCAAGAGTGGCCGGCCGACCAAAATTACCCCAAGAGCGCAGCGACGACTCATCCAAGAGGCCACAAAAGACCCCACAACAACATCCAAAGAACTGCAGGCCTCACTTGCCTCACTTAAGGTCAGTGTTCATAACTCCACCATAAGAAAGAGACTGGGCAAAAATGGCCTGCATGGCAGAGTTCCAAGACGAAAACCACTGCTGAGCAAAAATAACATACAGGCTTGTCTCAGTTTTACCAGAAAACATCTTGATGATCCCTAAGACTTTTGGTAAAATACTGAGTTGAACTTTTTGGAAGGTGTGTGTCTCATTACATCTGGCGTAAAAGTAACACAGAATTTCAGAAAAGGAACATCATACCATCAGTAAAATATGGTGGTGGTAGTGTGATGGTTTGGGGCTGTTTTGCTGCTTCAGGACCTGTAAAACTTGCTGTGGTAAATGGAACCATGAATTCTGCTGTCTCCAAAAATGTCCTGAAGGAGAATGTCCGGCCATCTGTTCGTGACCTCAAGCTGAAGCGCATTTGGTTTCTGCAGCAGGACAATGATCCAAAACACACCAGCAAGTCCACCTCTGAATGGATTAAGAAAAATAAAATGAAGACTTTGGCGGGACCTAGTCAAAGTCCTGACCTGAATCCAATTGAGATGCTGTGGCATGACCTTAAAAAGGCGATTCATGCTCAAAAACCCTCCAGTGTGGCTGAATTACAACAATTCTGCAAAGATGAGTGGGCCAGAATTCCTCCACAGCGCTGTAAAAGACTCACTGCCAGTTAACGCAAAGGCTTGATTGCAGTTGTTGCTGCTAAGGGTGGCCCAACCATTTATTAGGTTAAGGGAGCAATCACTTTTTCCACACAGGGCCATGTAGGTTTGGATTTTTTTTTCCCCTTAATAATAAACACCTTCATTTAAAAACTGCATTTTGTGTTACTTGTTATCTTTGTCTAATATTTAAATTTGTTTGATGATCTGAAACATTTAAGTGTGACAAACATACAAAAAATGAGAAATCAGGAAGGGGGCAAACACTTTTCCACACCGCTGTATATACATCGTCGGCCTCCGTCGGTCTATGATGACCATGGAAGAGAATCCTAAACGTCTACTCTGCTGGAACAGCACCGCCTGTGGCTGAACAGGCCGATGCGCGAATGACAGTCCCTGTCACACAGGTCACACTTGTGGGTGGTCTCCGTGCTGCTGGGTCTGTGGCGGTTCTTCCTGCGGGTCCTTTTTTCATCTGCTGCAGCAGTCAGTCTCTCTTCACCCGCCTTGAGCTGTCTGGTCAGGGTGCCTCTCCATTTGGAGTGGTCCGTTGCAAGGTCCTCCCAGCGCTCTGTGTTGATATCCAGGGCCTTCATGTCTCTCTTGCAGACATCTCTAAAGCGCAGCTGTGGGCGGCCAACGTCTCTCCTGCCAGTTGCCAGTTCTCCATAGAGGACGTCTTTGGGGATTCTGCCATCCTCCATACAGTGAACGTGGCCTAGCCAGCGGAGCCTGCGCTGCCTGAGTAGAGTGAACATGGAGGGAAGGCCGGCGCGGGACAGAACTTCTGTGTTGGGCACTTTGTCCTGCCAGGATATGTCCAGGATGTGGCGAATGCAGCGCAAGTGGAAGGAGTTCAGTCTCTTTTCTTGCCGGGCGTATGTTGTCCACGTCTCACTCCCATAGAGCAGTGTGCTGATGACGCAGGCGTTGTACACTGCCATCTTCGTCTTGACAGAGAGTTTGGGATTCTCCCACACTCGTGTGGTGAGGCGAGCGAGTGTGAAGGCTGATTTTCCAATCCTCTTGTTGATCTCTGTATCAAGGGAGAGGTTGTTGCTGATCGTGGACCCCAGGTACGTGAACTGATTCACGACCTCCAGCTTGTAGTCATCAATGGTGATGGTTGGTGGTGCTTCCGTGCCTTGCGCCAAGACGTTAGTCTTCTTCAGGCTGATGGTAAGCCCGAAGTCCTTGCATGCCTGGGAGAAGCGGTCCATCAGGGTCTGAAGCTCCTGCTGTGTGTGGGTTGCGACTGCAGCATCGTCTGCGAACAGCATGTCTCTGATTAGAGCCTCGCGTACTTTGGTTCTGGCTTTCAGGCAGGCGAGGTTGAAAAGCCTGCCGTCAGATCTTGTGTGCAGGTAGATTCCCTCTGTTGCTGTGCTGAAGGCATGCCTCAGGAGCATAGCAAAGAAAATCCCAAAGAGGGTTGGCGCAAGTACACAGCCCTGTTTCACTCCGCTGCGTATGTTGAATGGCTCTGAGACGTTGCCATCGTGCTGCACTATCCCCTGCATGTTGGTGTGAAACGATTCGATGAGGCTTTGCAACTTTGGTGGGCATCCTATCTTTGGCAGGATCTTGAAAAGGCCCTCTCTGCTGACCAGATCGAACGCTTTGGTGAGGTCGATGAAGGCGACGTACAGAGGCATGTTCTGTTCTCTGCATTTCTCCTGGAGTTGGCGGATGGAGAATATCATGTCTACCGTCGATCGCTCAGCGCGGAAGCCACACTGAGACTCGGGGTAGACACGTTCGGCAAGCTTCTGTAGACGAACGAGAACAACTCGTGCGTAGACTTTGCCAACAACGCTGAGGAGGGAAATGCCCCTGTAGTTGTTGCAGTCGCTTCTCTCCCCTTTGTTTTTGTAGAGGGTGATGATCTTGGCGTCCCTCATGTCCTGTGGTACGGCACCTTCCTTCCAGCACTGGCAGAGGACGTCATGCAATGGCAGCAGTAGGGCGGTCTTGCAGTGCTTGATCAGGTCAGGGGGTATGCCGTCGTTGCCGGGTGCCTTGCCAGCGGCCAAGCTATCAATGGCCTTACTGAGTTCGTCGATGGTTGGCTCGGCGTCAAGTTCGTCCATGGATGGCAGGCAGTCGATGGCATCAAGGGCTGACGGTGTCACAGTGTTCTGTCTAGAGTAGAGGTCGGAGTAGTGTTCCACCCATCTCTCCATCTGCTTGTTCTTCTCTGTGATCATCTCCCCAGTGGAAGATTTGAGGGGGGCCGTCTTGCTCTGAGCCGGACCAAGTGCTTTCTTGATGCCATCGTACATACCACGGATGTTCCCTGTTATGGCAGCGGTTTGAATGTCTTGGCTGAGCTGAGTCCAGTACTCGTTGGCACAGCGCCGAGCAGTCTGCTGAACTTTGCTTCTCGCAGCCCTGAGAATCTGGAGATTCTTCTCGTTTGGGTACTTCTTGTACTCAGCAAGTGCTGAGCGCTTGGCTTCAATGACGGGGGTCATCTCGGTCAACTTGGCATCAAACCAGTCCTGTGACTTCGAGGTCTTCCTCCCAAAGGTAGCCAAGGCTGTGCGGTAGATGGTGTTTCGCAGTTCTTCCCACTTCTGCTCTTCAGATTCTCCTCCTTGTGGTACACCAAGTTCCTTCTCAAAGGTGGAGGCAAACTGCTCAACAAGTTCTGGTTGGGCCATCTTGCTGGTGTCAATCCGTGCCTTTCCAGGTTGTCTAGCACGATGGAATTTCTTCAGCTGCAGCTTGACCTTGCAACACACCAATGAATGGTCTGTGTCGCAATCTGCACTCTGGAACGAACGGGTGATTAGCACGTTCTTCAGTGAGGTGCGCCTGGTCAGGATCAAGTCTAGCTGGTGCCAGTGCTTTGAGCGCGGATGTTGCCAGGAAACCTTGTGTTGGGGCTTGGTCTTGAAGAACAAGTTTGTGATGCACAGATCGTGATATGTGCAGAACTCGAGCAGCCGCTGTCCGTTGTCGTTCATTCTGCCCACGCCAAAAGGTCCAAGACAGGAGGGCCAGGAGTCGTGGTCAGCACCCACTCTGGCATTGAAGTCTCCAAGGAGAATGAGTTGTTCAGAGTTGGGGATGATCCTGACAGTTGTTGCGAGATTCTTGTAGAACTCGTCTTTTGCCTCTGGTGTGGCTGTCTGTGTTGGGGCATACACACTGACGAGGGTGACTGGGCCTTCAGTGGTGTTCAGGCGGAGGGTGAGGAGTCGTGCAGAGCCAGTGCTGCCCGGTTCCACCATCTTCAGCAAAGTGTTCTTCACTGCGAAGCCCACTCCGTGTTCCTTGTGTTCGTCACTGCCCTTTCCCTGCCAGTAGAACGTGTAGTCCTTCTCTCTCAGTGTGCCTGCATCAGCTAACCGTGTTTCCTGGAGAGTGGCGATATCCACTCCCAGTCTCTTCAGCTCATTATTGATGATGGCAGTCTTCCTGGTGTCGTTGATGTCCTTTAGGTTTGCAGCGAGTCCTGTCATCATAGTGCGGACGTTCCAAGTTCCCAGTTTTAGAGTTGGTCTCTTTTGTTTTATTGTCTTGCCTGGTGCGAAGGTTCTCAGCCTGCTGTTTGGATTTCTCCTTATCCCCATGCACCCAATGAGGAAAGCAAGCTGTGGCGGGACAACACCTTATTGGCTGGGGGCTGCCCAGCTTGAGGCGGGCGGTAGCTGTCCAGTGAGATCTGATGATCCCTCCCACCGTCGGGAACAACCCCTGGCGCCACGCTCTACGCCAATTGAGCAGTGGCTTATAACCGGTAACTGTCATTCCCCGTGTTTTGTCTACGCCAAAGGCGAAGCTGGAGTGTCCTCTCCAGTGATCCGGTGTTCTACCTTCCAGCGTTAGGCGTTGGTAGGATTCAAGCCTGGGCAGGAAGATATGGAGGACAAGATGTTGCCCATGCAGCATGTCCCCCCTCTCCACGTCACTGATGAATCCAAAGGAACAGCAGGGCTGCTACAGTTTGGCACCAGCGCCGTTGCAGGAGCTGCCAGAACGATGTTGAGCACAACATAGAACTGCCTTAGGGGCTCCGACTCCGGATTTTTCCTCAGGGTTGACTCCCGAAGCCTTTCCCGTGAGCGGGTATGCCGCAAGGCAGCAGAGGTTTGAAATCAGGGTTTACCTTCCCCTAGATGGGCTACCTTCCCAGGTTGACGAGCCACCATCTACCCGAAGCATCTGGTTTTAAGGCGCCAGAGATCCGCCCTCGCCCCTTCTCCTATTAGTAAAAGCAGTTCCGCCGGGCTTAGAGACTAAACCACACGGGCAGGCTAGGAGTTGGACTTAGTTGTCAGAGGCTTTTCGAGACGCACGCCATAAGGAGCATTTTATGAGCACTGGGAGCTTAACCCCAGTGTCGCTCCTGGCTATGACAACCTTGGAAACCAAGCTGTATATACAACTTACATGGATTACACACACTACTACTGTAAATGAATGAAGTGCACCGGGGAAAGGATGACACTGTTGCATTTCAAAATTTATGCATGTGTTTATTGTCATAACAACTGTACACACAGAGGCAATTGGGAGCTTGGTAGAATACTGTGAAACTAGTTTAATCAGCAACAAAAGGAAGTAACCTTACTCCAACCACTGACTTGTAATGAAGCCTTGAAGACAGGGTGATATTTGGGGGCGCACAGGTACGTCGCCCATGAGGTGGGTTATTTAGGACAGTTCCATGAATTTACTCAGCAAGAAGCCACCCATCCACACAGTGCCAGCTTGTAGTTTGTTCCCAACAATGCTGTTCATTAGAATGCATGAATTGTGCGCTGAACCAGGCCACCTTGCAACAATGTTGGTTAGTCACATTTGCGCATCACATATAATTTGTACATTGATAGAATGGAAATGTTTCATGTTAACATACACATATTCATCTTGTGAAGGTGATTTTATAGCAATGTGTGTGAAGTTCATAGCTCCGATTGCATTAAGAAAACTGGCTCTTGCTGCAAATTACGCTTTGATGTTGGCCTATTCAACTGCATTGTATGGGAATATGATGTACCTGGGTGACAGCCGGATAATGCCATCCCACACAGCTGGCATAGCTTGGCTCAGGGTTGACTGGGAAATTCCTGATCAGTCTGCCAGCTTCCTCTGGAATGGCCCTGTTGCCAGGAACCCCAGTGTTGTCAGCACCTGTACTGGGACGGGCAGCGCACGGCTTCTCGCTTTGTCGCACTCCAAGAGCAGCCGTAGCTCTGAGCACAGTTCCACAAGGAATGCCCGTGGAAACCTAAACTGGCTGACAAGCCAGTCATCATCGTGAGCCAAAAAATCTTCTCTGTCTGTAAATACCCTTTTGTCTTTTCACTGCGCGATTTGCAATATCCTCTAATAATGCTAACGCCATTGTTGTTAGAGGCATTTCCTACACTTCTTTGCCTTGCTTTTATATCCACTCATCTAATTGCACACACGTGGATGTTTGTTCATCATGTGTCTCTGGTATGTACAATCATTTTCACATCATTATCAGTCTCACAACATCACCTCCGTTGCCAACGAACCAATAATAGTAGAAACGTATGTACGCCAGCCATGAAGTTGGTGTTGGGCTGTGCATATTTCCACCGTCATTTCATTCTTGAAACATCTGAAATTTTCCTTGGAAATTTTTTTATGTGTCCCAGGTCCTTCAGCCGGTTCATGGCTTTAACCCCTTGCACTCCGGTCAATTTCCCTAAAAACGCCAAAAAATAACGTGCCCAAAGTAAATCGAAAGCTGTTCTTCAACCCTTTGCAGCATCTTCATGGGGTTGGTCTCATTTAAAAGAAAACACTTTGAATTTTTTGGCAAAACAGTCATAATCTCTGTAAGTGCTCTGGCCACTGAGTTACAGTCATCTAAACATACTGAACTTGAAGAAAATAAATTTGGCCTGGGTGTTTTTTTGGATACAAATGCTTGCAAATAACACACAGCTTCAGATCCGGGCTGGAAAATGCAACAGAAATGTAGAACCAAGTGTTATCCAGCTGAGGTCCAAATTTTGTAACAATACCACAAAAAATGAATATATTACACAGCTTTTTCCTCAGGTAGTTCCCAGGCGTTTTTGAACTGTGCCAAATTGTGCCAAATGGCACAGTTTGGAAAAACGTCTCTAACTTTTGAATGCTTCAATATAGAAGCTTCATCTTGGGCTCTAATGAAAGGTGACACTCAGGGCTCTGTGTGTGTGTGTGGGGAGGGGGGGGGGGTTGTCCCCCCCCCCCCCCCCCCCCGCTATAGAGGACGGACATCGGCCATCACTACATGACGGAATAGACTCGTGGCGACCGCGGCGCAGTCACCGCGGCGCCCCCCCCCCCCCCCCCCGCTACAGAAGAGTAGCGGGGGGGGGGGGCGTTCACGGTCCGGATGCGGCGCACGAACCATGTACCGCGGCACATGCACTTCAGACTTCATGCGCCGCACAGTTGTAATTTACCGATCGGTCAAAAGTCAGTTTGGATTACAATTTTCAGGGATAAAGAATAATTTAGCTTATAACACTTACCTCTTCACAGCAACAGTGTCCTGGCGAACTTCTCTTCCTCATTGTCAGACGAACGCGACGCTGGTCCGCTCGTGGTTCCCGGTCAAAACATAATTCCATTATTGCCGTTTTGCGCTTCCATGATTGCGGTTTTGGCGAATGATTTACGACCTTCGTCATCGGCCTCCGTCGGTCTATGATGACCATGGAAGAGAATCCTAAACGTCTATTCTGCTGGAATAAGTGCAGGTCGCACTTGTGGGTGGTCTCCATGCTGCTGGGTCTGTAGCAGGTTCTTCCTGCGGGTCCTTTTTTTCATCTGCTGCAGCAGTCAGTCTCTCTTCACCCAGCCTTACACAAAACAGCTCGCAAACTTCTGTGCTTCAATTGGCTCGCTGCATTCACAGCGTTGGTAGGCGGGTCCTTCTTGCTAGGTTTTCAGTCATTGGTTCTTCAAGGTTTCAGAAACCCAATTCAAGGCTCTTATTAGTCGAATGAGAGGTCAATCAGATGAACTAATCTGTTCGCGGCTGTGTCTGTAGTGGAAGAACAAATGCAGCTTCTTTTTTTTTTCAGTGCGCACGTGGGCGCTCTCGTGTGCCCTCGTGTGCTCTGAGACGCAGAGACGTGCCCGTTCGCGGTACGCCGGAGTGCAAGAGGTTAACCTCCCCCTGAGTTAGCAGCACACGCCCGGCCACAGCTGAGCACAACTGAGAGTCCGATGGGTCCTTAACTGGCAACGTCCTATTGTCATAGTTTGAGCCCCTCCAGGGGCAGAATTCAGGACTCAAACACCAGACTAACAGTTTGCAGGATTTATTAAAGCAGAAAATAATCCACAGTTCAGAAGCTGGAACAAAAACTTACAAAAGGCTTGTCAGGACTAGGCAGGAAAACAGGCAAAGCAAGAACGTGTTGTTCACACAAATATGTCTTGAGGACGTCGCCCTGAACTATGGGGTGGCATGCCTTAAATAGGACAAAGATAATTAACAAAATAATAAACAGCTGTGAATAATTAAGAACTTAACAAGACATGAAACAAGCTAGGTGAAAACAGAAGTAAACAAAAGGCGTTGTCAAAATAAAAGCCCAATCCAACATGACGCCAGGAATAAACTACAAGATGTGACCATGATGAACATAATTCTTAAGCTGGATTCATGCTGCACCTCTGCTGTCCACGTACGTGTTACCAGAAACCTCGTGATGAAATTTACGTCATTGTCTCCACTCCGCTAGTGTCTGCAGTGCTCGACCACAGACGACCACATGCAGCCCAAATTTTGTGACCACGCCACCTGCCCATGACATGAACGTGTTGAAAAGCGCATGTGCAAGACTGAACGTCCCATTCACGAGGTGGCGATATCGGCACTGCATACCAAGACAAAGTAGATGAAGAAGACAACGAGGAAGCGGAAGACGAGAATAAACATACATGAATCATACATAAATACTTCAGCAGCAGCAGCATCTTCGTGGAAAAGGAGTGAAAACCGGGAAGTCAAGCAGCAGAAAGCAAGCAGCATTTCTTCGTTGGTGAAAATCCTGGCGCGTCAGCGCATTGGCGCTAGCTATCGGGCGGGAGTGAAACAACAAATGATGGTTGTGCACATGCATCAACCGCTTGGCCTGGGTAGATGAAAAAAGTGAGCTTGAACAGCGCCGTGTGCGTGCCGGGCTCATCCAAAGTGCACGCGGACTAAAGCGGACTAGAGGGGAAATGCAGCATGAATAAGGCTTTAGGGTGATCATAATGGACCAAGGTTAAAGCAGGAATAATAATAATAATATTTACAGAAAATCCCAAAATACAAGACTTAAAGCAAGGATGTGGCTCCAGCCCACACCCTGACAAGTGGCAATATTTGTAGGAGTTGATGGTGGTCAAAAGACTTTCACTCTATATTGCACATGACTTAAAAGATTTTTTTGCCCTTTGTCCGTCCTTTAGTTGGTATGAGTTTATATTGAATAGGGAAAAGTTGGGAAATAAGAAATAATTTGACACCATTTACAGGGATATACTGTATGTGCTGGAATAACGGAAATTTCAGATTCTACTGAACTAATTTTCCACTGGCTTCCAGTTGTAATTTCACTGTAATTGAATTATCCACCTGTATAGTACTTAACTATGCTGTCCAAGAACACGATTAAGAACACTTATTTTGTTATCAGCTCAAACAGACATTTCCCTGTGGTTTGACAGTATGGTGTGTGTCAGTGGACATGGGTGCACAAGTGCAGCTCCATATCTGGTTAGAATCAGTGGTCTCTTATGCCGGTTCAGCTGGGTAAATAATGAAGCGGTGTAAGTTAATTGTGAAGCCTCTAATAAGAACCAGAAGTACTGAGGAAAACAGAGCCAGGGAAACAAATTTATAGAAGTTGTATGGCCTTCTCTTAGCCTCTGGCTCCACACACAAACACACACATAGCACTAGATTAGATTACTGTGGCAAGCCTTGGATTTTTGTTTACACTGTTGTTTGCTGCTTGAAAATAAATAACATACTGTATTATAATTAACTTAATATTAAATGGCCAACATGTGATGCTACCAGGGACCAATTATAATAAAAATAAATGTCAACTTGACACCAGGTCATTACTCAGTATTTGTTACTGTGTAAAACTGGTAAATGGAATATAAATGGCTGCACGGTGGCGCAGTGGTTTAGCACTGTGGCAGCACAGTTTTACCCTTGGCCGGGGGATCGCGGGGATCATGAGATCATGGGTTCGATCCCAGCCCCCGACCAACAGTGAGCTGTGTGGAGTTTGCATGTTCTCCCCGTGTTGCGCGGGTTTACTCCGGGATTTCTCCGGTTTCCTCCCGCACACCAAAAACATGTAGGTTTAGGGCGCTCGCGCACGCAGCGACCAGCAGCCGGTGGCTTGTCACCAGACTGCAAACCAAGTCTACCTACGGGTACAAATAAGTAACAAAAAAAAAAAAAATAAAGGTATTTAAACCAAGGATTCTCTGTCAGACCTATATCTGTATAATTTTTACCAGTGAAATTGATAATCTCTACATTTACCCAATTTTTAATCTGGTCTTTTTATGTCACATTTATTCATATTTAGTGTTCCTTTCTTGCTGTGACAATAAATAAAATAAGTGTATTAAAATATCTTGATGAAATTATGAAAACACTGAATGTCTGAATGACTTTAAAAGTTTAAGAATTAGCCTCCCCATGTTACAGGTAAAACTTTTGAGCAAAACAAACATAACTAGAAAAGCATACTTCCATACGCATACTTCCACCAAGGCTCCTTCCCTCCCTCCCTTTGTCCATCCATCTGTCTGTACCTCCCAGCCTCCATCTTGCCATACATTGCAAGATAGGGCCTTGGTGGAGGTATGCCCTCATGGATCACCTCCAAAATCTAATGGGTTCGTCTGTAGCCAAAGAGCCACCTCTGGTGAAAATTTTTATCAAACTCTGTCCAGTAGTTTTTGAGTAATCTTGCTAACACTTTGTGAGAAGATAGAGCCTTAGCGGAGGTACTGTATGCACTCTCAGATCATCACCAAAATCTAATGGGTTCTTCTGTAGCCTAAGGACCACCTCTGGTGAAGATTTCATCAAAATACATCCAGTAGGTTTTTTTTTTTTTTTTTTTTATCCCCCGCCGGTCAAAGCCCAATGGTGTCGAAGAGCCCTTTGGGCGAAGACGGAAGGGGGATCATGTTATGGGTCCGTCTGTCCATCCCACTTTTGTGAAATCAACTCGTCCTAAAGTTTTGGTCCAATTATTTTGAAACTTGGTACCATGGTTTGATATACACTGAGGATGCCCATATTGCAATTTGGTTCTGGTGGGATGATTTTTGCAGGAATTGTAGCTTCTGACCTATGATCGCCTGTTTCACCTAACTTCACAGACAGTAACTGTCTTGTGAAATCAACTCCTCCTACAGTTATGGTCCAGTTGTTTAACTTGGTACCATGGTTTGATATACTCTGATGATGCACACACTGCAATTTCACTCTCATTGGATGACCTTGAGGTCAAAGGTCAGAGGTCAGATTTTTCCCTAAATCTTCTAAAAACAATAACTACTGAAAGAAAAAATGATCTAGGCTTGCAGTTGCACTATGGTAAATGCTGCATTTACTATTACTATAAAATGAGTAAAGCTAGGGCCACCAAACCTGGTATACAGGTTCACCTTGGGATCCTGACCTCTGACTATGAGTTTGGGGTCAAAAGGTCAAAGGTCAAGGTTAACATTCCTGATGCCTTATTAGTTTACAGTGAGTAAAGTTAGAGTCACCAAACTTGGTACACAGGTTCACCCTGTGACCCTGAAGTGTGACTAGTGTGACTATGGTTTTGGGATCGCAAGGTCAACATCAAAATAGCTTATAAACTACTGTATATCTCAACAACAAAGAAAGTTAGAGTCACCAAACTTGCTACACAGGTTCACCTTGGTATCCTCACCTCTGACTATGGGTTTGGGGTCCAAAGGTCAAGGTTGGCACTCCCTATAATCTCTTACTATAGAACGTGTTAAGCCCTCTATGGTCACCATGCTTGCTACACAGGTTCACCTTGGGATCCTGACCTACAACTATGGGTTGTATACTTTGTTGTATGTTCGTGGGTGATGGGCTTATCATAATTTGGTTCTGCCACAGTAATTATATCGAAAAGTGGAAAACTGCTTAGTGCTCTCCGTCAGTAAATATTTGGATCTTCAAAGAAAATGGAGGCGTGGGATATTGCACTCGCCTCAGAGTGCTCTTGTCTGTAATCCTGCTGCACATATACAAACAAGGGTCTTGGCAGAAGTATGCACTCTCAGATCATCACCAAACTCTAATGGGTTCATCCTTAGGCCAAGGGCCACCTTTGGTGAAAATTTCATCCACATCCATCCAGTAGTTTTTGCATAATCCTGCTAATAGACAAATTCATTCATTCATTCATCTTCTTCTGCTTAATCCTTTTCGGGTCGTGGGGGGGCTGGAGCCTATCCCAGCATCTTTTGGGGCGGGGGCAGGGTACACCCTGGACAGATCGCCAGTCCATCGCAGGGCCCTAAAAGACAAATGCTGGCAAAAATATAACCTCCTTGGTGGAAGTGACAAAACAGGACCAGTTGTGCTGTACTAGCTATCATGTTGATCTCCTCAAGCTTGTCCATGTTTTTTTTATAATGGCCATTTTATGCGCAGCCAACAATATAGACATGTTTGTGAGTGATGGCACAAGATGAAATATGAATGATTGGCAAAAGAGTAACCATTGTTCATTGTTTTATGTGGCTAAAAAGTGAATACTGTTGAAATTCTGTTTTAGACGATCAGGCTAATTATCATATTGAATCTCAGACAGGGAGACAACATATAAATAACCTGTTATCTCTGAGACTGCATACATTTTAGCAAAGACATACATACATTTTAGCAGAGACGTGGATACATTTTCAACATTTGTTGAGTTTGTCACACAACAGCGTTGTTTTATAGCAAAGACAACTTTATGCTTCTAACCTTTCATCCAAACCAGAGTGACTGAAAGCAATAAAGAGGTCCTAAGCTGTTGTGATGTGAGGTGTATGACTTTCTCTGCCCTTCTCCTATTCTGAGCCTAACACTGGAGCACACGCTAATTAATTAGCCTCATCCTGCCAACTCTCACACTATCCAACTCCTCAATAAAACTTTTTTTTTAAACATATCAACAGGCTGCTCAGCCTTTAACCAGAAAACTTTCTAATACTTATCTGTTCAAAGTTCATTCTTTAGACTGCAATTCTGGCTGTAGAAATTCTGAACAGCTGCTCCAAATG
Organism: Pholidichthys leucotaenia; assembly: GCA_020510985.1. Classification (NCBI taxonomy): domain Eukaryota; kingdom Metazoa; phylum Chordata; class Actinopteri; order Cichliformes; family Pholidichthyidae; genus Pholidichthys; species Pholidichthys leucotaenia. The sequence goes on along the minus strand of CM035842.1, from coordinate 327,672,341 downwards.
GTTATGAATTCTACACATTTATCGTTATCAATCCTGTTAGCTTGTTGTTAGCCTGTCGATTTGATGCTGTTTGAATCAGGTAGTTGCTCATTTTCATCTAAAAACTTCTGTATGCACTTTGCAGTCACAATCTTAACAAATTTGTAAGTTTTTGTAAGGACAGTAATGCTTATTATGGTTTGACTGTCTTTTTACTAACCAGTTTACTGTGCATGTGCAAAGAAAAAACTGGTGGATTGGCTAATATTGTACATCACCTATGAGTGTTATTATTTTTAACCTTTACTGAATTATAATAAGGCAGTGTTTCTGATCTTGTTTTAATTTTTCTTCTTAAGAACCTGAGCATGGTTGCTGATGGCTGCCATAGCAATCTCAGAAAGCAGATCCAGATTGCACACATGTTTGGGGTACCAGTCGTAGTAGCAGTTAATGTCTTCAAGTAAGATTCCATGCCCGTCTGCGGAAATGCAAACCTTTCTGTGCTGTACATACTAAATTTAAGCATACATTTAATTCATCATGTGTTGCTAACAGTGATTCCCTCTTTTAGGACAGACACCCAAGCAGAGATTGACCTTGTGTGTCAGATAGCTAAAGAGTGCGGGGCCTCTGATGCTGTGTTGTGTAACCACTGGGCACAGGGTGGCCGAGGCTGTTTAGAACTGGCCCAGGCTGTGAAAGAGGCTGCTAGCAAACCCAGCAACTTCAAGTTTTTGTACAACACAGAGGTGAGTGCTGATTTTGAATCTGTATATTTCATAACATTGAACATTTTGATGGCTGTTCTCTATTATGTGCAGTGTTTAACCATAATTTTTCACTATTAGTTAATTTGTCATCAATGATGCTTCCTTAGGGAAGCTAGACTACGCTGAAACAAAAAAGAAAAAAAACAGCAGGTTTGAGTTATTGAATTTAAGAAGTTGTGACTTAAATTAGCTGAACTTGTTACTTTGCGTGTCCATGGGTGATCCCGTTTACAATATGCATGTGCATTCATACCAAGTAGGATTACTATTGATACTAAATGAGTTATTACAAATGTCAGTCCAATTAAAGAAAACACAGTGATGAACATTGTTGCATATGCTGTTTATCCTGGGATGCAGGTCAGTCAACAGTGCAGGCTGGATGATGCATAGTGGGACAACCAGGAGGCAGACTGATTTAAATCATGTCTTGCCTATACATTTTCTGTGTTGGTTGCATAGAATGACACTACAGGAGAACTGTTGTTTTTCCTTACTTTGCAAGAACCTATAACTACAACTTAATTTCACTCAAAAGATGACATCAGGCATTGGTCCATCAATGATCTTACGGGTACTGATCCATCGTGCTAACAACATGAGACACATTGGTATTTTGCAGACCTCCAAATTCAGATGTATAACTTGTTTATCATTAATTTGGTGCCATCCTGTTGTCGTGGTGTTGAATATCCTACATGGGATGGTGTCAAATACTAATATTTTGACAAACCCTACTTTACACTACCTACTAAAGTGGAAGATTCATTCAGTGTAAAGTGAATTTGAGTAGTAGTCCCAGCATGCTGATTTCATTCACTGTGTTGAACTTGTTTTGACTTTGATGTCACACTGATGTATATTTGATTGACTTAATCTCATTTCCTTACTTCCTTTGACTGTAGAGCTATTGTGATTTCACCTGTCTCCCCTGTACCTTTTACCCCACAGATGCCAATCATGGATAAGATCAGAACAATAGCCCAGAAGGTATATGGGGCTGATGACCTCGAGTTGTCTCCAGAGGCCAAGAACAAGATAGATTACTACAATCAGCAAGTGAGATCACTACTGCTTCATTATTTGACACCATCACTTACAGGAGTCAAGCAGCTCATCTCCTTTCTCTGTCCTCTCTGTGTCAGCAGATCAAGCATCAAACACTTTTTCTTTGTTTTTTTTTCTCATTATCAGGGTTACAGTTCATTGCCCATCTGCATGGCCAAGACCCACTTGTCCCTGTCCCACATGCCTGACAGAAAGGGTGCACCCACTGGGTTTGTTTTACCAATTAGAGACGTCCGTGCCAGTATTGGGGCTGGCTTCATCTACCCACTGGTGGGAACGGTACGTAGTCTGACAACTTCAGGTTGTGTGATTTTTGTGTGTTAAACATTAACCAGAAAACTTTTCTTTAAGTCTAAAATCCATAGGGCCTATGCACATTGTCCTACACAGTGCAAAGGTGGATTCACACTACAACATTTGGACCGACTTTTACTGACATTTTGGCAAACGTCTGGCTGTGCTGGCAAAAGTTAATGATTGCTGGTGCTTGTTGATAAACGCTGGCCAAAGTTGTGTTCTTTGAAAATTTTCAGCATGCTGAAAATTTGCCGATGTTTAGAAATACAGACATGGACAAAATTGTTGGTACCCCTCTGTTAATGAAAGAAAAACCCACAATAGTCACAGAAATAACTTGAATCTTACAAAAGTGGTAATAAATAAAAATTCTATGAAAATTAACCAATGAAAATCAGACAATGCTTTTGAATTGTGGTTCAACAGAATTATTTTAAAAAACAAACTCATGAAACAGGCCTGGACAAAAATGATGGTACCCCTAGAAAAGATTGAAAATAATGTGACCATAGGGACATGTTCAACCAAGATGTGTCCTCTAATTAACATCACAGGTATCTACAAACTTGTAATCAGTCAGTCAGCCTATTTAAAGGGTGACAAGTAGTCACTGTGCTGTTTGGTGACATGGTGTGTACCACATTAAACATGGACCAGAGGAAGCAAAGGAGAGAGTTGTCTCAGGAGATTAGAAAGAAAGTTATAGACAAGCATGTTAAAGGTAAAGGCTATAAGACCATCTCCAAGCAGCTTGATGTTCCTGTGACTACAGTTGCACATATTATTCAGAAATTTAAGACCCACGGGACTGTAGCCAACCTCCCTGGATGTGGCCACAGGAGGAGACGGATACGTAATACGAATGGTAACAAAAGAGCCCAGAACAACCTCTAAACACATTCAAGGTGAACTCCAAGGTCAAGGTACATCAGTGTCAGATCGCACCATCCGTCGTTGTTTGAGCCAAAGTGGACTTCATGGGAGACGACCAAGGAGGACACCACTGTTGAAAACAAATCATAAAAAAGCCAGACTGGAATTTGCCAAACTGCATGTTGACAAGCCACAAAGCTTTTGGGAGAATGTCCTATGGACAGACGAGACAAAACAGGAACTTTTTGGCAAGGCACATCAGCTCTATGTTCACAGACGCAAAAATGAAGCATACCAAGAAAAGAACACTGTCCCTACTGTGAAACATGGAGGAGGTTCTGTTATGTTCTGGGGCTGCTTTGCTGCATCTGGCACAGGGTGTCTTGAATCTGTGCAGGGTACAATGAAATCTCAAGACTATCAAGGTATTCTAGAGAGAAATGTGCTGCCCAGTGTCAGACAGCTTGGTCTCAGTCGCAGGTTATGGGTCTTGCAACAGGATAATGACCCAAAACACAGCTAAAAACACCCAAGAATGGCTAAGAGCGAAACACTGGACTATTCTAAAGTGGCCTTCTATGAGCCCTGATCTAAATCCTATTGAACATCTGTGGAAGGAGCTGAAACATGCCGTCTGGAGAAGGCATCCTTCAAACCTGAGACAACTGGAGCAGTTTGCTCATGAGGAGTGGGCCAAAATACCTGCTGAGAGGTGCAGAAGTCTCATTGACAGTTACAGAAATCGTTTGATTGCAGTGATTGCCTCAAAAGGTTGTGCAACAAAATATTAAGTTAAGGGTACCATCATTTTTGTCCAGGCCTGTTTCATGAGTTTGTTTTTTAAAATAATTCTGTTGAACCACAATTCAAAAGCACTGTCTGATTTTCATTGGTTAATTTTCATAGAATTTTTATTTACAGACGTGAACAAAATTGTTGGTACCCCTCTGTTAATGAAAGAAAAACCCACAATTGTCACAGAAATAACTTGAATCTGACAAATGTGGTAATAAATATAAATTCTATGAAAATTAACCATTGAAAATCAGACAATGCTTTTGAATTGTGGTTCAACAGAATTATTTTAAAAAGCAAACTCATGAAACAGGCCTGGACAAAAATGATGGTACCCTTAACTTAATATTTTGTTGCACAACCTTTTGAGGCAATCACTGCAATCAAACGATTTCTGTAACTGTCAATGAGACTTCTGCACCTCTCAGCAGGTATTTTGGCCCACTCCTCATGAGCAAACTGCTCCAGTTGTCTCAGGTTTGAAGGGTGCCTTCGCCAGATGGTATGTTTCAGCTCCTTCCACAGATGTTCAATAGGATTTAGACCAGGGCTCATAGAAGGCCACTTTAGAATAGTCCAATGTTTCGCTCTTAGCCATTCTTGAGTGTTTTTAGCTGTGTGTTTTGGGTCATTATCCTGTTGCAAGACCCATAACCTGCGGCAGAGACCAAGCTGTCTGACACTGGGCAGCACATTTCTCTCTAGAATACCTTGATAGTCTTGAGATTTCATTGTACCCTGCACAGATTCAAGACACCCTGTGCCAGATGCAGCAAAGCAGCCCCAGAACATAACAGAACCTCCTCCATGTTTCACAGTAGGGACAGTGTTCTTTTCTTGGTATGCTTCATTTTTGCGTCTGTGAACATAGAGCTGATGTGCCTTGCCAAAAAGTTCCAGTTTTGTCTCGTCTGTCCAGAGGACATTCTCCCAAAAGCTTTGTGGCTTGTCAACATGCAGTTTGGCAAATTCCAGTCTGGCTTTTTTATGATTTGTTTTCAACAGTGGTGTCCTCCTTGGTTGTCTGCCATGAAGTCGACTTTGGCTCAAACAACGACGGATGGTGCGATCTGACACTGATGTACCTTGACCTAAACTATACCTTACATGTATAGTTTATTTCTCTTATCTTATCATGTTTAATGTTGCAGCATTGTACCGAGACAAATTCCTAGTTTGTGTACTACATGAACAATGGCAATAAACCTGATTCTGATTCTGATTCTGATTCTGACCTGGGAGTTCATCATGAATGTGTTTAGAGGTTGTTCTGGGCTCTTTTGTTACCATTTGTATTATCCGTCTCCTCCTGCGGCCACGTCCAGGGAGGTTGGCTACAGTCCTGTGGATCTTAAATTTCTGAATAATATGTGCAACTGTAGTCACAGGAACATCAAGCTGCTTGGAGATGGTCTTATAGCCTTTACCTTTAACATGCTTGTCTATAATTTTCTTTCTAATCTCCTGAGACAACTCTCTCCTTTGCTTCATCTGGTCCATGTTTAGTGTTGTACACACCATGTCAACAAACAGCACAGTGACTTGTCACCCTTTAAATAGGCTGACTGACTGATTACAAGTTTGTAGACACCTGTGATGTTAATTAGAGGACACATCTTGGTTGAACATGTCCCTATGGTCACATTATTTTTGTCACAGTCCGCTCACGCCTGTCATCTGCCCCAGCTGAGCGCACGCCTGCACCTCATCAGGCCGCGCCTATTTAGCCAGCTCTGCCCAGGGCTTCGGCCTGGAGTCGTCAGCTCTCCTCCTTGTGATGTGCTACATTCGCCTACTACTACGGCCAGCACTCCTCTCATCCTTTGCACGTAAGGTCATCCACTCACCTGCTCTCTCAGTTCATCCCCTGTGCACAGGTGGACCTTCCTGGCGGCGGCACTCCTTCCTCATCGCCGTACCTCTCCTACCCTCGACTCGTGGAGCTGATCAGAGCGCTGTCTCCCTGGCGTGAGCCAGTCTTGCCAACGTCAGTCACCAAATCCCTGCAAGTAAGCCACACTCATTACTCATCATATCCCTGTGTGTGTTCATCTCACTCTTGTCCTGCTTGTCCTTAGGATTCCTGGCTGTACGGTGTTCTGGTCTGTCCTCGACGCTCCTGTCCCCAACAAGACATTCACATCCCACATTGACGCATTCATTCACACCTGTTTGTTAATAAAGACTCTGAAATCTCACTCGAGCCTGTGTGTGCATTCCCTGGGCTAGCCAAACATTTCAGTACGACTCCAGCACAGTAGCCCAGCGAACGGCGGGTTCGCACGCTGTCTTTCCACCCTCGAGGCTCGGGTGGATTTGATTGTCCATCAGCAACAGGTGATTCTGAATCAATTAACCTCTATGACTCACCGTTTGGATCGCCTTGACCCCCCGCAGGGATCTCAGTTTGGTGGGTCAGCTCCTCCCGTACCTCAAGCCGGTCAGACTGCCCCGGGTCCGCCGACTCGTCTCACCCCTATTCCTACCCCCGCGCGCTTCCCGGGAAGCTCGGGGAAGCGCGCGGATTTATTTTACAATGTCAGACGGTGTTTCAGCGCGTTCCCGGGGATTTCCCAACTGACCATAGCCGAATTGGGTACATCACCAACCTGTTGGAAGGGCAAGCGTTAGCTTGGGCTTACGCCGTTATGGCGAAGCCCAGCTACGCAAACCTAACCTATACCCAATTCATGCAACAATTCTTCGAAGTCTTCGATCATTCCAGTCGAGATAGCGTGTTGGCCGAGCGGCTACTCAGCCTTCGCCAGGGTAGCCGCTTAGCGGCCGACTACGCTGTTGACTTCCGGGTGGCTGGGGAGGAGGTTGGTTGGGGCAATGCCTCTATTTGTAGTTTATTCCTCCGCAGCCTGAGTTCCAATTTACGGGATGAGCTGGCCTCCCGGGACCTGCCGGATCAGCTACCTGACCTAATTTCCCTAGCCATATCCTTAGACAACAGGCTGCGGGAGTGGGCCGCCGAGCGGAAGTCCCATAGCCACTCATGCGGAACCTTCTCCCGTACTCCTCAGTCTCGCCCCCCTGGCGTTGCCTCCTCCAGAGGCCGCCGCCGACCCTGACTCTATGGTAATCGGGCGGGCCAAACTTCCTTTAGCGGAGAAACAGCGCCGCCGAGAGTTGGGTCTCTGCATGTATTGTGGAGACGACCAACATCTCGTGGAGGTCTGCCCGGTGAAGCCAAAAGGGGAGGTCTGCGAGTCGCGGTAGGGGGTCTCGCGGACGTTTCCCAGTCAGATCCCCTATCAAAGTCTCAAATTCCCATCAGTTTTTGCCATAACTCCATTGGACACTTCACTCACGCACTGGTGGACTCGGGGGTGGAGCAGAATTTTATGTCTAAGAGTCTGGCAACCCGCCTGGGCATCCAGTGCCAAACGTTACCCTCCCCTCTCCATCTGGTTGCCCTCACCCGTTTTCCCTTGGAAAAAGTCATCCATAAGACCCAACCCCTTCCCGTCATCATCTCCGGTAACCATCGAGAAGACCTTAGTTTTTATGTCCTCCCCTCTTCTACGTCACCTGTCATCCTGGGCTACCCGTGGCTTCGCCTCCACAACCCCGTGTTTGATTGGCAGACTGGCCGCGTCCGCTCCTGGAGCACTTTTTGCCTTGGAACCTGTCTCCAATCTGATGCCTTTGCCCTGTCTGTGCCCCCCCCATTGTGGACCCCACCCCACCGGACCTCTCCTCAGTTCCGCTGGAGCTCCATGACCTTGGCACCGTATTTAGTAAGTCAAAGGCGCTTTCCCTCCCACCTCACCGCCCCTATGATTGTGCCATCGACCTCCGGGCAGGGGCGCCTCTCCCATCCGGCCGCCTATACAGCCTCTCAGCCCCCGAACGAGAGGCTATGGACGCCTACCTCCGAGACTCCCTCAGTGCTGGTATCATTCGCCCATCCTCGTCTCCCCTGGGTGCTGGATTTTTTTTTTGTTGCGAAGAAGGACGGGTCCCTACGGCCGTGCATTGATTTTAGGGCCCTTAACGACATCACCATCAAGGACCGCTACACTCTGCCCCTCATGGACTCGGCCTTCAGCTCCCTCCAGGGGGCGTCCTGGTTCACCAAATTAGACCTTCGCAGCGCTTACCACCTCGTCCGGATCCGGGAGGGTGATGAGTGGAAGACGGCTTTTCGCACGCCCAGTGGCCACTTTGAGTACCTTGTGATGCCGTTTGGGCTCACCAACGCCCCTGCTGTCTTCCAACATTTAATCAACGATGTTCTTCGTGACTTCTTGGGGGTCTTTGCTTTCGTCTATCTTGATGACATTTTAATCTTCTCTCGCTCTCGGGAGGAGCATCTACTCCACGTGAGGCGGGTCCTGCAACGCCTTTTGGAGAATCAACTGTACGTCAAGGCTGAAAAATGCGAGTTTTTTTACTGACAAGACCTCTTTTCTAGGCTTCATTGTCTCGCATAATCAGCTCATTCCTGACCCGGTCAAGATTAAAGCGGTGGTTGAATGGCCCACTCCCTCCTCCAGGAAGCAGGTCCAGCAATTCCTGGGGTTCGCTACCTTTTACCGCCGCTTCATCCCGGGTTACGGTTCCATCATCCCTCCCCTGACCCGCCTCACCTCCCCGAAAGTTTACTTTGAGTGGACGACGGAAGCGGCGGCTGCCTTCAAGACCCTCAAGAAGGAACTCTCATCCTCCCGGGTCCTCACTCAGGTGAACCCAGCGTGGCAATGCCTGGTGGAGGTGGATGCGTCTGACACTGGGGTGGGGGCTGTTTTGTCACAGCGCAATCCGGTGGACGGGAAACTGCGCCCCTGTGCCTTCTTCTTCAAGCTCCTCTCTTCAGCCGTACGTAACTATGACATCGGTGACAGGGAGCTCCTCGCTATCAAGCTCGCCTTGCAGGAGTGGCGCCATTGGCTGGAGGGGGCAGCTGAGCGTTTCGTGGTCTGGACCGACCATAAGAACCTGGAATACATCAGGACAGCCAAGCGTCTGAACGCCCACCAGGCGCGCTGGTTGTTGTTCTTCAGTAGATTCAGGTTCACCATCTCCTATCGCCCAGCTTCTAAGAATACGAAAACAGACGCGTTGTCCAGGCAGTTTGCCCCAGAAGCCCCCGAGGAGGAGGTCCACACCATCCTGCCTGCATCATGCGTTGTTGGGTCCGTCTCCTGGGCGATTACGGACAAGGTCTGGAGGGCACTAGAGATCGAACCCGATCCCGGCGGTGGCCCAGCATCGAGATTATTTGTGCCCTCGTCGGTCCGGGGCGACGTTATTCATTGGGTACACACGGCCAAGTTCGCCTGCCACCCAGGGGTCGTCCGATCGGTTAAACTCATCCAGAGGTTCTTCTGGTGGCCTGGGCTTTGGACCGACGTCGCCGACTATGTACGTGCCTGCCCTCAGTGTGCTATGAACAAGTCGTCCAACTCACCCCCTGCGGGGCTCCTCCATCCTCTGCCAGTTCCGGGTAGGCCCTGGTCTCACATCGCCCTAGACTTTGTTACTGGTCTTCCCCCCTCTCATGGAAATACGGTCATTCTGACCATTGTAGACCGATTTTCGAAGGCTGCCCACTTTCTGCCACTCCCTAAGCTCCCTTCGGCGCGTGAGACCGCTGATCTGCTAGTGCAGCATGTCGTCAGACTTCACGGCATCCCCGCTGACACTGTCTCCGACCGGGGGTCTCAATTTACATCCAGCGTCTGGAGGAGTTTTTGCAGTGCCCTTGGAGCCACGGTCAGCCTGTCCTCAGGACACCATGCGAGCGTACCAACCAGGAGCTGGAGGCCACCCTGCGCTGCGTCATCTCCTCCATCCCCTCCTCTTGGAGCACCCATCTCCCCTGGGTGGAGTACGCTCACAACGCCACCTTATCCTCAGCCATCGGGATGTCCCCTTTCCAGGCATCCTTGGGGTATGAACCCCTGCTGTTCCCTGAGGAGGAAGGAGAGGTGGCTGTCCCATCTATCCAGGCTCACTTGAGACGGTGTCGGCGACTATGGACCACGACCTGGCAGACCCTGTTACACACTACTGCTTGCAACTCTTCCTCTGCGAACCGCCGCAGGAGGCCCGCTCCACAATACCAGACGGGACAACAGGTGTGGCTCTCTACCCAGGACATTAACCTGAAAGCTGAGAAGAAGAAGCTGTCTCAGCGCTATGTTGGCCCCTACCCTGTTGAGAAAGTGGTCAATCCAGTGGCTGTGCGCTTGGATATTCCCCCCCCTCTTCATGTCCATCGCACGTTTCATGTCTCCCAGGTTAAACCTGTAGCATCTAGCCCTCTCTGTCCCCTCCCAGGGCACCACCCCCTCCCAGGATTATTGACGGCCACCCGGCGTGGACCATTACAGCCATCCTGGACTCTCGACGTCGGGGCCGGGGGATACAGTACCTGGTGGACTGGGAGGGTTATGGTCCAGAATATAGACGCTGGGTGCGCTCCGCCTTCGTGTTGGATCAACAGCTCGTTGGGGAGTTCCACCGTGTGCACCCAGACAAGCCAGCGCCAGGAGGCGCTGCTCGGGGGGGGGGGGGGAATTACTGTCACAGCCCGCTCACGCCTGTCATCCGCCCCAGCTGAGCGCACACCTGCACCTCATCAGGCCGCGCCTATTTAGCCAGCTCTGCCCAGGGCTTCGGCCTGGAGTCGTCAGCTCTCCTCCTTGTGATGTGCTACATTCGCCTACTACTACGGCCAGCACTCCTCTCATTCTTTGCACGTAAGGTCATCCACTCACCTGCTCTGTCAGTTCATCCCCTGTGCACAGGTGGACCTTCCTGGCGGCGGCACTCCTTCCTCATCGCCGTACCTCTCCTACCCTCGACTCGTGGAGCTGATCAGAGCGCTGTCTCCCAGGCGTGAGCCGGTCTTGCCAACGACAGTCACCAAATCCCTGCAAGTAAGCCACACTCATTACTCATCATATCCTTGTGTGTGTTCATCTCACCCTTGTCCTCTGCTTGTCCTTAGGGTTGCCTGGCTGTACGGTGTTCTGGTCTGTCCTCAACGCTTCTGTCCCCAACAAGACATTCACATCCCACATTCACACATTCATTCACACCTGTTTGTTAATAAAGACTCTGAAATCTCACTCGAGCCTGCGTGTGCGTTCCCTGGGCTAGCCAAACATGTCAATTTTCAATCTTTTCTAGGGGTACCATCATTTTTGTCCAGGCCTGTTTCATGAGTTTGTTTTTTAAAATAATTCTGTTGAACCACAATTCAAAAGCATTGTCTGATTTTCAATGGTTAATTTTCATAGAAGTTTTATTTATTACCACTTTTGTCAGATTCAAGTTATTTCTGTGACCATTGTGAGTTTTTCTTTCATTAACAGAGGGGTACCAGCAATTTTGTCCACGTCTGTATTACCACTTTTGTCAGATTCAAGTTATTTCTGTGACCATTGTGGGTTTTTCTTTCATTAACAGAGGGGTACCAACAGTTTTGTCCATGCCTGTAAACGTTGGTGAAAGTTGTTCTCAATTTGTAAAAGTTCTGGAGCGCTGGGCTAAGTTATGCAGAGTTCACCTAAGTCAGCCTAAGTTAAAGCTGGGTTCACACTATAGCGTTTGGACCGACTTTTACAGATGTGAAAAATCTGAGAAATACTCATCACAGGTCAGCTGACATCAGCGTCAGGCGACATTCATATAAAGATCAGTGTTTGTGGAGGCTTCCTGCCATTCTGGACCTGCTTCTGGAGTGAACACATCTCCCTTGGGCATATGTTTCTGTATTTATTTTCGTTTTATATTCATATGTAGTTACTTCTGCATACCATTTTCCCGTTCGTTCGTTTGTTCATTCATTCATTCATTCATTTATCTAAAAAAAATAAAATGATGCTATAGACACCAACACTAAGTCCGCAGTTAAAATGTGGATGGAATAAAAAAACTATTTAGTGTATCATCATATAAATAAAATGATGGGTGATTATATTTTGACTGTTACAACTCTGTCCATTAAAATAACATCCCGTTAAATGTCATTTACTTTTTGACACCACATCAGCACTGTTTGATTCCCACAATGGAAGTGAACCAATAAATCCTGGAATTGGGAGATTGTGTGTGTGTGTGTGTGTGTGTGTGTGTGTGTGTGTGTGTGTGTGTGTGTGTGTGTGTGTGTGTGTGTAGCAGGCAGAGAGTAGACAGACTCTGACTGAAAATTTCACGAAAAAACTTAATTCAACTGACCAAGAAAATGTTTTTCCAGATGGCAACAAAAACATGATCAGCATCTCCGGCTGTTGTTACCAAGGCAACCAGCAATGTACTGGCAAAAGACACGTTTGCACAACAGTACAGCCTAGTGGTAGAAAAATAACACTGCAAAGACACAAACCACACCCATCACCTAGAGCACAGGTGTCAAACTCATTCCATGGAGGGCCAAGACCCTGCAGGTTTTACCTCCACCCAGTGTCTTCAACAGGTGATTTCACCAAATTTCTTCCCACTGATTGCTGATCAGTGAAAACACCTGAAGACACTGGGTGGAAGTAAAACATGCAGGGTCTTGGCCCTCCATGGAATGAGTTTGACACCCCTGACTAGAGCAAACAAACCCACAAACAACTCAAAACTAATCAAATGCCGATCTTCCGGTCTGGACATTATGGTGGTAGCAGCCTAACGCTGAAGCTCCCAGATCCCATCCGTGAAAATACCATGAAAATCAGATTTAACGGATTTATGGAAGAGTGAAAATCAAAAGACAAAGTCATTATGCCTAAAGGAAAACAGAAGAGATCGACATTCACCAGGCCAAGACACGCATCGGCCGGAGAATCTGACCTGGAAGACAACAACCACTCGGAAATAGAGGAGCAAAATGAGGCTAGCAACACGGTTAGCTTAAAAACGGTACTTCAAGAATTAAGAAAATATTGCCGAGTGTTGGGCCGAATTTCGTGAAATTAAAGACGAAATAAAAAGGGCAAACAACAGAGTGGACCAGGCTGAGGCCCGAATCATGGAAGCAGAAGAAAGAATAAAAGGGCTGGAAGAAACCACGCTGGAATTACTCAAACGACAGACAAGACTGGAGGCTAAGCTAACCGACCAGGAAGGAAGACTAAGAAGGGACAACATAAGAATTCATGGTCTGAAAGAAGGAGTCGAGGACGGTTTCACCACAATGGCTGCATGCGTGGAAACCATACTGAGAGAGAAGCTGGAAATTCCCCAATCGACCAATTTGAAAATAGAAAGGGCGCACCGTTCATTAGCCCCAAGGCCGTCGCCGGAAGCCCCCCCGCAATCGGTGGTGGTGAAGTTTTCCAACTTCAGAACAAAAGAAGAGGTTTTGAGACTGGCTTGGCAGAAAAAAGGATTTATGCACCAAGAAAGGAAAGTTTATGTGGAGCATGACTATGCCCCGGAGGTCCTTAAAAAGCGTCGGGAATACAACAACGCTAAAAAGGTACTAAGTGAGAAGAAACTGCGCTTTCAAACTCCATTTCCGGTGAAGCTGAGGGCTTTTTACGGGGAAGAGACGTGTCTCTACAACTCGGCGGAAGAAGCAACCAGGGATATGGCAAGAAGAGGGCTCCCGGTAACAGTGTATAAACCAGGGATGGCAATTTTCCGCCGATCCGCGGATTTCCGCCGATTTATTTTCAAATTGATCATTTCTGTGACTCGTCTAAATCCGTTGAGAAAATTTTAGGGAGGGTAAGGTACCTTATTGTTACCGATTTTAGCAAAAATCAACACGATTACATAAGCGCTCGGCGCTTCCCCGGAAGTCTCCCGCGATAACCCGGATGTGTTGTGTTCAAGCTACTGCTGTATTGTAAACAGCCCTGCGATTGGATAGTTGCAAACGATTGGACCAGTCAAATGGCTCGTTGTATGCTTTGTCAAAAATTCATGGCGGCGTTCTCAGGAATGTGATTTTCCTCTAATTCGCCGAATTCCGCTTTATTTTATCTTCCAGGAAGATAAAGTACGTTAAGTACGTTAGCGGCTTGTGGTCCACAAACGCAGTGAAGGTGCACCCTTTCAGTTGGAAAGGGATGGAGAGCCATCTCTGTCGATCACGCTGTATTTACGCTCACTGTCGTGCAAAGACCTGCTAAAAAGGTGAGCGGCTGCCAAGAACCGGCAGCGCATTGCTCCACGACGGCCGCTATGCCCATGTCCGAGCCGCCAGTAGTGCAGCGTTTGCCAGAGCTGTTTTAACCGCAGAACGCCTGCTCCCGCTCAGGAGTCCAGTCGACTCTGTCCGCCGGTTTCCGTTTCTGAGTGCGGCGTACAACGGCTGTATGAGCTGGGCTGCGCGGGGGAGGAAATAGTAATAAAAGTTAACCATCCCCCAAAAACTCCTGCAGCGCCCTGACATTGATGTTGAGGAGGAAAAAATAGCAAAACAATTTAGTTACATTACTTTTATGATTCCAAACAGTTTGAAATTGACAGTGCACAGTGGACAATGACTCATAACTTTTCATAACTACTCAAGACTCAATGGAGATTGAAACTGGTGATGTGAAATGAATGCTGAAATTATAAAAAGTAATGGTATGTTGGAATTTTGTTTCTATTATGGAATAGATAAAATTAACTGATTTTGATTTGATCAAGTGTTAAAGCATGTGATGGATAATGCTTGTTGGAATATTTTAGGAATGCTATCTTCTTGGAACATAAGTCAATATTATACAGTAATAAGTGGCATTGAGCTGTTTGTTTTATGTCATTTAAGCACAGTTCTGGTACTTAAAAATCATAAAAACCCAGGAGCTTCGCCCCCCTTGCCCCCCTGCAGGGCTCTGCCCTGGACCCCACTGGGGGACTGCGTCCCCCAGACCCCCTGCTAAATTTTCAGATAATTTCTCCAACCCCAAATCACATCCCTGGTTCACGTTGGAATTCTGAGCTTTCGGTATTGTTTTCAGCAGAATTATGAGATTTTTATCAAAGGATCAGGAGTCATCAGTGCTAGAAATAGACAAAAGTGTCAAAAATAAATTCCAGTGGAATTGGTTTGAGAGAAAAGTGACGGTAAAGGTGAAAATTGGCTCAAAGTTTGATGAGGTAACAGAAACACTCGGACAGTTTCTGAAGAAACCAGAAAAGGGGATGAAGTTCAAAGTTCAGAGACTGACAGAGCTTGCTGCCAAAAGGAAGAAAGTTTCACATTAGAAGTAACTTGGTGACCAGTGTAAATAGTGTAATAAACTCTTATAGAACTGTTAAATATGTTGGACTAAAGACAGTGAGACAACATTGAAGAAAAAGTAAGTTAACTTTTCATTAAATTTAATGATTTATCTAAGTCTAGTATTTCATTTTTTTTAATCATTTTTTTTCAGTCTAAATTACTTCTGTTTTACTGAAAACCTCTCAGCTTCAGGGAGGCTGCGCCCCCCCCGGCCCCCCCATAAGTCAATCGACCAAATTAGATTTCAGCTGAAATCAGAATTTCCTGTTGCCATCCCTGCATCATTAACTTTTATCAACTTTTGCCAGCAGAGCCAGACGTTTGCCATACCATTAGAAAAAGTTGGTCCAAATGTTGTAGTGTGAATCCACCCAAAAAAGCAGGTCCAGGATGGCAGGAAGCCTCCATAAACACTGACCTTTAGCTGACCTGCGCTGAGTATTCGTTTGCTTAACGTAAGTTGGCAACAGCTACACATACACTAGCCTAAGTTGACAAAAGTTTGCCAACGCTGAATGCAATGCTGGCAAATACTAGCAAAAGTTTGTAAAAGTTGGTGTGTGCTGGATTAAAAAAAAACCCTGCTCACAAACATAATTTCACCAACATTTGGACTGATTTTTCTGATTTTTCACAACATCAGTAAAAGTTGGTCCAAACGCTATAGTGGGAACCCAGCTTAAGGGACAAAATTAATGAACTACACTACCGTTCAAAAGTTTGGGGTCACTTAGAAATTTCCTTATTTTTGAAAGAAAAGCACTGTTTTTTTCAATGAAGATAACTTTAAACTAATCAGAAATACACTCTAATATCTAATATACATTGCTAATGTGGTAAATGACTATTCTAGCTGCAAATGTCTGGGTTTTGGTGCAATATCTACATAGGTGCATAGAGGCCCATTTCCGGCAACTATCACTCCAGTGTTCTAATGGTACAATGTGTTTGCTCATTGTGTCAGAAGGCTAATGGATGATTAGAAAACCCTTGTGCAATCATGTTAGCACTGCTGAAAACAGTTTAGCTGGTTAGAGAAGCTATAAAACTGACCTTCCTTTGAGCAGGTTGAGTATCTGGAAAAAATTATTATTTCAAATACAAATCATTATTTCTAACTTTGTCAATGTCTTGACTATATTTTCTATTCATTTTACAACTCATGGTGGTAAATAAGTGTGACTTTTCATGGAAAACACAAAATAATTGTTTGGGTGACCCCAAACTTTTGAACGGTAGTGTATATCTGGACCTCTTTCAGACTGGACTACAGAATAAACAAGTAAACTAGTACAACCTCTAGTGGCTCTGGTTCTGTCCCTTGCTTTACCTGATGAGGGCACATTACTGATTAGAGCAAACTGCAGACTAGAGCCTCTTAGTTGATGATGGGCAGGGCAGGAAGGAAGCGGCTTCCTGAGTGTTTTGTCTCCTGCTGTTTAAACGGTGTGCCCTGAGGGCCTGGCTTTGATGAGCTGAGGCAGGGTGTCAGACACTGGCCATGCTAAGAAAGGGCAGTAGTGTAGTGGTGTGGCGTCTATCCATTTTACCCAAACCTGCTTTGATCTACTGTGGACCATGGAGACACTGGCACGTTGAGAGCCCTTGAACTATGACTTAAAGGAAGCCTCAGAATTGTTGTTTGAACTCTTTTGCTGAGCTTCAGTGGCGTAAATGGTAAATGGTGTTCACCTTATATGTGCTTTTTCTCATCTCTAGATGACCAAAGCACTTTACAGATCCTGCTCTCCACCTATTCACACACACATTCTCACACTGATGGCGGTGGAGCTACCATACACAGGTGCTGGCCTGTGTATGGCGCATTACACATTAACTGTTGTGTAATGTTACAAAAATGCCTACAGGTTTTATTTATGTTAAAAGGAATTTAAGATCAACCTCATTTCCATGTTCATATCTGGGGCTCTGTCCTTTTCTTGATAGATAAAAATGATGAATTTGTGTTATTTTGGTTAAAAATTCAAAGGTGGCGAACACTGTCATGACCTTATTAGAATTGTTGTTTCTGTACCTATTATGTACCTTGGCATTCGTTCGAAGAGCAAAGTAAGAATTTCATTGCTCAGGAAATGTAGCATTTCTTAACTGTGCACATGATAATAAAGCCTTTGAATCTTAAATCACTGCAGAATTATTAGTTTCTTCTTTGGGCAATTTTATTGTTTTTTAGGTTTGGTTTAAGACAAAATCTATTGATGCAATTGATACTACAAAACATTTTGTGGTCCTAATTCACACAGCTATATGTAAAACCTGGGGGGGTGAATTCAAAGGAAGGTGGATGGTTGGATTGTGGATAAATTTAGAGTTTTTACATGGTGAAGAATCAGGGAGGGTCTGATGTTTTTCTATAAATGTGTAAGGGAGGGATTGCAGTCAGAGCAACAGAGTTGCCCTCAGTGCGCTATTGAATTCATAATAATTTCAATTTATAGACACTTGGTACTTCATTAGGTATGGTATTTGTGGAAGTAAACATTGAAGGAGTTGATAGAAAGCCTAAAAAGACAAGTGGAAATTGTATCAGAATAAGGAAATGAGCAGCTCCCATGTATGTTTAAGCCCCTCCTACTAGACCCCCAGGGACATCACCCTATACATTTGAAACTAGGCTCCAGAGTAAAATCTTTTTGACTTGCTCCACCATACCATCAACCTGTGAACTAGCAGAAGGAAGTTATTGGGAAACTGTTAACCTCTTAGCCTAACTTCATGCATACATGTCCTGCAAACAATCATCAAATTAAGCCACAAAAAGGAGGCCTACCTTAACTAAGTGATGGAAAAAATGTCCACTATTTTTTTTTTTTTTTTTTTTTTTGTTACTTATTTGTACCCGTAGGTAGACTTGGTTTGCAGTCTGGTGACAAGCCACCGGCTGCTGGTCGCTGCGTGCGCGAGCGCCCTAAACCTACATGTTTTTGGTGTGCGGGAGGAAACCGGAGAAATCCCGGAGTAAACCCGCGCAACACGGGGAGAACATGCAAACTCCACACAGCTCACTGTTGGTCGGGGGCTGGGATCGAACCCACGATCTCATGATCACCGCGATCCCCCGGCCGAGGGTAAAACTGTGCTGCCACAGTGCTAAACCACTGCGCCACCGTGCAGCCAGGGTTCTTGAACTTTTGGCAACCCTGGATCGCATATGTGTCTTCCATCAGATCCAATCCCCGACAAATACCACCTCAACAATGGCACCGCTCCTTGCTCCAACACCACTCAGATGCTCCCCTATTTCCATTCATTTTATCTATTTTCTTTTATCTTTTGTTTTGTTTTTGTTTTTTGTCTTTTCTTGTTTTGTTTTTTGTTTTTTCTTTAATTCTCTTTTTCTTTCACTTAAAAAAAGGGTGTTGTAATAACCATTCTTCCAATGTTGTCAAAAAACAAAAAACAAAAAAAAGGGAACATGTGATGAAAATGCAAACAATGCAATGCTGCAACTATGTAGGCAAGACACGTGAATAAAAAGGTTTTAAATCCAACTTTGCCCCAGCTGCTCCATGCAGCCTCCCCAGTCACCTTTGCTTGTTTTATAGCATATATAAGCTTGTTTAGGCTTCTTCTCTTACTCACCCAACTTATCAGATGTTCCCACCTTCTTCTTACCAGTCAGTCAAATATTTTGATTGATTTTTTTTTTTAATCTTTTATTATTGGAGAGGGGGGGGAATCCCACACTACTGCCTACTGACTTAGCATACTTTCTACAGTGGATTCTACAGCTTTTGTGGGTCCATGTAAACAAGGATTTTTTTTCTGTGATGTTGTCGTGTGAACCCAGATTCTTTTTTCCATTTTTTTTAACCCCATGCTGGTAAATGACCAAAGAGGATTATATTATGGGGTGGTCCGTCTGTCCATCTCTCCAGCCATTTGTCTCTCCCACTTTTGTGAAATCAGCTCCTCCTACAGTTTTGTTTCAGATGTTTTGAGACATGGTATCAGGGTTTGATATACACCAGTTTGACTCTGATTGGATGATTTTTCAAGGAATTACAGACCTTGAGATTAGAGGTCCAATTTTTTCTAAATCTTGTAAATGTGACAACTACTGAAAGAAATGATGTATGCTTTGCAGGTCAATACCATAGTTGTCTCTAAGACAAATCTTGGCTGGCTTACACCCTGACCTGACTATAGGTTTGGGGTTAAAAGGTCAACGGTTACAGTGAACATTCCGTTTGTACTATTACTATAAAATCAGTAAAGGAAGGGTTGCCAAACCTGGTACACATGTTCACCTTGTGCCCCTGAACTGTGACTAGAGTTTGGGGTGAAATGGTCAACAGTCAGGGTTGGCATTAACTATGCCATATTACTATACAACAAGTAAAATTAGGATCACCAAAGTTTGCATGCAGGTTCAGCCTGTGACCCTGAAATGTGACTATGGCTTTTTGATTGCAAGGTCAAGGGTCACTGTCAAAATGGCATGTAAAACTAGCTCAACAACAAAGTATGCTAGGGTGACCAAACTTGGTACACAGGTTCACCCTGAGACCAGAACCTCTGACTATGAGTCTGGGGTCAAAAGGTCAAAGGTCAGTGTTAACTTTGCACTATTACTATAGAGTAGTAGTAAAGCTGCGGTCCTCAAACTTGGTACACAGGTTCTCCTTGGGATCCTGACCTAAAACTATGGGATATGACCTAAAACAAGAATTTTTGTTGTATATTTATGGATGTAGACTTATCGTAATATGGTTCTGCCCCAATAATTATGTTGAAAAGTTGAAAACTGCTCTCCTTCAGTAAATGTTGGGATCTTCAAAGAAAACGGAGGTGGGGGATATTGCACTCGCCTCAGAGTGCTCTTGTTACTTAAACTGTTGTCATGTAAATGAAGCCTGGATCAGCAAGTCTCCTGTCAAGGTTTTGTATTTTCCAAAGCATAAACGCAGTACCCAGTGAAGGTGCAGGAGTGCAGTTCCTTCAGTTCACTTAAATCGCAATATATTGAAAGGTTATTATGGATTGCTTTTGTCTGATGAAACTGAAATCATGTTTCCTATCCCAGCTTTAATCTATTTTGGCTAATTTTGTTACCTTAATGGCCTACTGGTCAGCAAACCCAGTAAATGTCTCTATCTGGAAACTGACCTGTGTTACTCGGGTCAGATTTAAAGTGTGGCAGAGATGGATAAAGTTGCAGAGCATCATTACAAAGTATGGCAAACATGGAAAATCCAGAAATTGTCTCATTCACTCATGAAGCTTTACTTTGTCAAGGCAGGACATACATGGGATTAGAAAATATATTCAGTTGATCAAAATAAAAGAAAATGGACTTATGGACTTTACAAAAATCAGCTCCATTACTGAGAAATGTTCTGGTCCCGTCAGTGAGAGTTCAGTCTGTAACCCTAAACGCATGTGTCATTTTCAATTGGAAACTGGATTTTTCTGTCAAATAACTACTAAGGATTTTGTTTACTTTCAAGGGTTTTGTTTTGTTCATTCAGTTTTGTGTTTAGAGTCCCACTCATTAGAAACTGTGCCATTTGTTGATTGGGACACTTCTCTAAAATCTGTGTGTGTGGGGGGGGGGGGGGGGGGGCTTTAAAAAAAAAATCCAGCAACATCATCTCCAGGGTTTTCCCTCAACAAAGGGACATTGTTTGGGCATAATGAAGCAACTTATTTAGCTGAATGGGGTTTCCAATTTTAGCCATGAAGTGTTTTGTGTGTTTGTGAGTGCCCACTTGATAACAGGCTTGAGCAATGGCAAAATAGCACGTCTATTGCTGAGTTGTTTTTTTTTTTTGGGGGGGGGGGGGGTTGCCTTTATGCTTTAGTATCTTGCTCAATACTTTAATGTTTTTATGATAAAACAGTTCTGTATAAATTTAAGTAGTGTGCTAAAGGCAGTGAAAGGGGAATTGATAAGATTTGCATTGTTGAGGTTTTAATGCATTTCATGGAGCTATTTTATTGACCTCAAGTGTTGTTTTGAAGCATGAATTGGTGTCAGTATTCTATGATTTCCTAAATGAATTATCTGATCATTTCAACTTGAGGAAATCATTTCATTTTTCCCTCAGCCTCTAAAGGCTGAAGGGTATTGTCGTCACTCTACCGGGTGGATGGGTAGTAGCATGAACACCAACCTTGTGAATGCAATAACTAGAGAAAGAAATGATGTGGGCTTTTCAAATTGCTACCATAGATGTATCTATGAAAAATTTCGGACAAGTTCGAATTTCTCCTAAATCTTGTGAACACAACAACTACAAAAAAGCACAACAACTACAAAAAGAAATGATACAGCCTTTTGAAATTGGTATCATCATGTCTAGGACAAATCTTAGATAGCTTAGGCCAGGGGTGTCCAATCAACCCTGCAGGTTTTCTCTTCTCCCCAGTCTCTTCAGCAGGTGTTTTCACTTATCAGCAATCATTGGGAAGAAATTCAGTGAAATCTGCTGTTGAAGACACTGGTTGGAGGTAAAGCCTGCAGGGTCTTGGCCCTCCATGGCGCATGATTGGACACCCCAGGCTTGGATTGTCTCTGACTATGGTTTTGAGGTCAAAAGGTCACAGGTCAACGCTGACATTCCCTTTGCACTATCACTATAGAACGAGTAAAGCTAGAGTCACCAAACTTTGTGCACATGTGCACCTTGAGACCCTGACTTCTGGCTATGGTTTTGGAATAGCAAGGTCAAAGGTCAAGGTCAAAATGCCATATGAATTACAGCTCAATAATAAACAAAGAGGCTGATGGGTACCATTGGCAGCCCCCAGTAGTTTTGACTGCTTGATTATTATTGTCCAATAAGCACAGTAGGCACAAGCAATGCTTCTTGAGTTATTGAACAAATAAAAAGTCTGGCAATGTAACATCTTTGTCTGACCCAAAATGTTTTTTCCCCTAAATTAATCCCTCCCCCACAGACACACTTAAAAAAATCCATTAAAGTTTAATACCTAGGGCCAACCTGGACTTTATGGAAGCAAGATTTTAACACACATGCAATATAAATTTTATGTCCTTACTATACAGTTTTTAACAGCTTGAGTCAAAACAGGTAAAACATTTATAAAACCTGTATTTTACCTTTCAACATCCTTGCAGTAATTGATATAACCATTGTGATGTTACAGCTCCGATGAGTTAAAGGATGACTCAGTTCTCCTTTATCTCTCATATGCTCTTAATGTGGTTTAATTTAAAGGAACCCTGATTGGTGGGTGATAGAGGAGCATTCTTGTGCCAGAGCAACAATCAGAATCCACTATATCAGCTTGTGAAGCAACTACTCCTTGTTTTTACTTCCTTTTCTTCCTTTAGTTTACTTGTGGAGCCTCATTTACTCAGCCAGAAAACTTGCTGCCCACTTCCGACTGTCTCATTTCAATTTACAAGCCCATAAAAATGCTCCTGGGTCAAAGGGAGAGAGGCATCCAAAGAATCTCGCTGCACATTTAATAAGCAAGATAATTTACTATTAAGGCTGGACATGATGATCTGGCTTTGAGAAACAACAAAGTGTTTTATGACTCCCATAGTTGCCTTTGATCAGTTATATAAACAGTTGTAGCTCATTCCAGTGAAGCCAAAAGGAGCCAATGCGATGACATGGTGTCGTCCACCCGTCTGTCAGTCTGTCCATCCATCCACATTTCGCTGGAATTGGTACTCCTTTTAGGCAATTGTTCCGATGCTCACAAAACTCACTCACAAGGATCCTCAGTAGGGTCTTCATCTAGGTTGTGCTTAAGGTCAGAGGTTAGAAGATTTGGCCACTCTGGTCACCACCGGAGTAGTGGCTTAGAGGTAAAGCATCTGCCCCCTAACCAGTAGGTTGGGGTTCAAGTCCCGGCCAAGTCATGCCAAAGACCATATAAAAACGGAACTTTGTGCCATCCAGCTTGGTGCTCAGCAAAAATGGAATGGAGGAGGGACATGTTGGTTACCCAGCCACAGGGGGTGCACAAGCCAGTGTACTCTCTGTGCCGGTCCCAAGCCCGGATAAAAATGGGCAGGGTCGTGTCAGGAAGGGCATCCAGCGTAAAACTCAGCTCCAACCTATGGATATGGCAGATATATCGATCTCTGCCGCAGCGACCCCACCAGAACATGGAAATAACGCTTAAAGAAGAAAAAAAAAACCCTCCTCCTACAGTTTTGTTCTTATTGTTTTGAAACTTGGTACCATGGTTTGATATCCACTGATGATGCACATATTGCATTTTCACTCTCATTGGACAACCTTGAGGTCAGAGGTCAGATTTTCCCTAAATCTTATAAATGCAAAACTACTGAAAGAAATGATGTAGGCATTTCAAATCAATACAGTAGTTGTATCTAAGATGCATCTTGGATGACTTACACCCTGACCTGACCATGGGTTTGGGGTCAAAGGTCAAAGTTGGCTTTGACGGTGGCTGCACGGTGGCGCAGTGGTTTAGCACTGTGGCAGCACAGTTTTACCCTCGGCCGGGGGATCGCGGTGATCATGAGATCGTGGGTTCGATCCCAGCCCCCGACCAACAGTGAGCTGTGTGGAGTTTGCATGTTCTCCCCGTGTTGCGTGGGTTTACTCCGGGATTTCTCCGGTTTCCTCCCACATACCAAAAAAAAAACATGTAGGTTTAGGGCGCTCGCGCACGCAGCGACCGGCAGCCGGTGGCTTGTCACCAGACTGCAAACCAAATCTACCTACAGGTACAAATAAGTAACAAAAAAAACAAAAAAAAAAAGTTAACATTCCATTTGCATTATGTTAAATGGTAAATGCTAAATTTGCTATTACTATAAAAGCAGTAAAGCTACTGCCACCAAACCTGGTACACAGGTTCACCTTGGGATCCTGACCTCAGACTATGAGTTTGGGGTCAAAAGGTCAAAGGTCACGGTTAACATTCCCTATGCCTTATAACTGTACAATGAGCAAAGCTAAGGTCACCAAACTTTGTACACAGGTTCACCCTGTGACCCTGAAGTGTGACTATGGCTTTGGGATCGCAAGGTCAAAGGTCAACATCAAAATAGCTTATAAAGTATATATTAATAACAAAGAAAGCTAGGGTCACCAAACCTTGTATACAGGTTCACTCTGAGATCATGACCTCTGACTACAGGTTTGGGATCCAAAAGTCAAGGTTGTCACTGCCTATGCCCTCTCACTATAGAACGTGTAAAGCTCTCTAGGGTCACCAGACTTGCTACACAGGTTCACCTCGGGATCCTGGCCAACAATTACGGATTGTATACTTTGTTGTAGGGCTAGGCGATATGAAACAAATCCAGTCGTGATTAAAAAAAAAAAAAATCATATTGATTGATGTGTATTACGAAATCAAATCACTATTTCTGTCTAGCTTAAAGGTTCCATTTTACTCTTAAGCAGTGGCAAGTTACAGTTACTAGTTACTTCTTTTCAAATGTAATGGAGTTACTTTACCACTTACTGAATGATTAAAGTAATTAGTTACTTGGAAAAGTAACTTTCACATTACTTTTAAATGCATACATAAATCATCTTGCACACATAGCAAGATAATTTAATTAATGGATTACATTACAGGCTTATTATTATTAATGGCAGGCTGAAAACAGACTGTTTCAGACAGAACTTCACAGACAGTTTTTTATGTTGGTGTAGCTGAACATGGTACCAGTGTGTGGGACATAAAATGGTCCATGTTTTTCTTACCTTTATGATTATGGATTAATCTGATGTGCAGTGATCCAAAGAAAACGTTAATTATACACAGTCCAAATGTCTGCTGTGACAGAGACATGATCTAGGCAGTCCCTCAAATGTCTTTTGAATATCAAAATCCATTATTGGTTTTATCCTTGGTAAAATAAAAGTTAAATTAAAAAAAAAAAAGAGTAATTTTTATGCCTCGGTGCTAAGGCAGCATAGACATATGGTAAAAAAAAAACCGAAGGTGCCGTACCGAAAAATCCGAATATTAATACATATACCGTTACACTCCAATACATATATTATCCCGTAGATTAAAAAAATAAAAAAAAACATGTCATATACACCTTGTTGTCACCAAACAAATACTGTACATTGTCCTCTTACATAGTCATGTGAGAAAACTTGGACACCCCTTTAAATATTTAGTACTTTATTAAGAAATGTTTATGTATCTATGTCTAACCATGTTTTTGTTTTTATTTGCATTTTTTTTTTTTACATTTATTTTAGCCATTGTAAGTAGGAATGAATGTGGGGGTGTCCTAATTTATTCCTCACTATTTGTTTAGAATTACATTTTACAGAAAATTTGAAAGAAGTCTTTAATTCATTTTTAATTGTTTAGTTGTATTACGTGACTCCCCCAGTATTTTTTAACATCGATATTAAATATCCATATGTCCAAATATGTTAAAAAACAAACAGGCTTATACAGGGTGTCCTAATTTTTTCACATGATTGTATATATTTTCTTTTTTTAATTTCCCCTTCTCCATTTCTCTTTCGTCCGTGCATGTCTGAAGTGAGTTTCAATCTAACAACATCTGTTTTTACCAGCATTTCAATCAACATTTACAAATGGAGCTTAACTTAGACCAGCGCTCAGGAACTTTTACAAACTGAGCACAACTTTCACCAATGTTTATTTCCAAATGTTGGCAAATTCTCAACGAATACAACTTTTGCCAGCATTTGCCAACAAACACCAGCTATCATTAACTTTTATCAGCTTTTGCCAGCAGAGCAAAACATCAGTAAAAGTTGGTCCAAACGTTGTAGTGTGAATCCACCCAAAAAAGCAGGTCCAGGATGGTAGGAAGCCTCCATAAATGCTGAGCTTTATATGAGCGTCGCCTGACGCTCATGTCAGCTGAACTACGCTGAGTATTCGTTTGCTTAAGTTAACCTAAGTTGGCAACTGCTACACATACACTAGCCTAAGTTGGCAAAAGTTTGACAATGCTGAATGCAACGCTGGGAAATGGTAGCAAAAGTTCGTAAAAGTAATTTCACCAATGTTTGGACTGATTTCTCTGATTTTTCAAAACATCAGTAAAAGTCGGTCCAAATGTTATAGTGTGAACCCAGTTTTAGCACTACCTTTGTCAGAACTTGTCGCTGTTTAATTAGGCACTTCTGAAGATTGCAATAGGATTTGATCGGCACTTAGCTTGCAGCCCACCAATATTCTTTTGTCCTTAACTGTGAGAAAGGAAAAATAATTGGTGTTGTGCTCTTACACCTTACTGTTGTGTGCGTCAACTGAATGTCCATCCATCCATTTTCTACCGCTTTTCCAGAGGCCCGGGTCACAGAGGCAGCAGCTCAAGCAAAGAAGCCCAGACTTCTCTGCTTGAGCCACCTGCTCCAGCTCTTCAGAGAGGATACCAAGATGTTCCCAGACCAGCTGGGAGACGTAGTCTCTTCAACGTGTCCTGGGTCTGCCCCGGGGTCTCCTCCCAGTGGGTCGTGCCCAAAACACCTCAAGTGGGAGACGTCCAGGAGGCATCCTAATCAGATGCCCAAACCACCTCAACTAGCTCCTTTCAATATGGAGGAGTAGTGGTTCTACTGAGCCTCTCCCAGATGACCGAGCTCCTCACCCTATCTCTAAGGGTGAGTCCAGCAATCCTACGGAGAAATTTCATTTCAGCCGTTTGTATCCACAACCTAATTCTTTCGGTCATTACCCAAAGCTCATGACCAGAGGTGAGGGTAGGAACATAGATTGACCGGTAAATCGACAGCTTTTTATAGACAGGATATCTAGACGCAGCCAAGGATTGGAGGGTGTCATGCTCAGTGACCACAGGATCTCATCTCTGCTGTTTGCGGATGATGTTGTCCCGTTGGCTTCATCAAGCAAAACCTACAGGCCTTGCTGAGACGGTTTGCTACTGAGTGTGAAGCAGCTGGGATGAGAATCAGCACCTCCAGCTCAGAGTCCATGATCCTCAGCCAGAAAAAGGTGGATTGTCCTTTCCGGGTTTGGGACAAGCTCCTGCCCCAAGCGGAGGAGTGGGGTATCATTCATGAGTGAGGGGAGAATGGAGTAAGAGACTGACAGACGGATCGGAGCAGCCTCTGCAGTGATGTTGTAGTGGTCTGCTGTGGTGAAGAGGGAGCTGAGCTTTAAAGCAAAGCTGTCAATCAAACGTGACTAACTGTATTCCAGCCACATGATTGGTGCAATCTATTCTCATTTTCATTGGGTTTTCATGTTGTCTGTCAAAACACTGAACGACTGAATTCTATCGACATTCTAGCAACCATGTTTTATGTCTGTATTGAGGAAAAGTTATTTTGTGATAATAATCGTTATTGTTTTATCGCCCAGCCCTACTGTGTTGTTTATTCACGGTTGATGGATTTATCATAATTTGGTTCTGTCACAGTAATTATATTGAAAACTTAAAAACTGCTTTCAGTCAGTAAGTATTGGGATCTTCAAAGAAAATGGAGGTGGGCTCGCCTCAGAGTACGCTTGTTGATTTTCATTTCAAAACACTGTAAATATGATGACTCGCAAAGGATGGGGGGGTTAAAAGTTCATAGGCTGAAAATTTTATAGTGGTCAAATCTGACCAAATGTGGTTTATTTTTCAACATAGTCTCCCCTTCGGTCCACGCACTTCTTCCACTGGTGTTGCAGCGCTTGGATCCCTGCAGTTGAAAAATAAACTATATTTGGTCAAGTTTAACCAGTATGAACTTTTTAGCACCCCCTGCCCCCCATTGTAACTGTTTCACATTGATACCATAGTTCTATCTTTGAAAAATCAGGGACCTTGTAAGTCAGGTCAAGGTCAGGGTCACCTCTCAAAAAACCTTGTAAATGTGATACATGTGTGCAGAACCACTTGTTTCACCACTTCAGTAAATATGATACATACTCACTTTTGACAAACAGGATTTAGGGACATGTGTGCCTTGCTTAATTAATTTAGTTATACCACTAAATCCCAATATAAATTATCTCAGACCACTTTAACCTCTTAAAATTCTGGTGTCCCCCTGGTGGGACATTTCAAATTTTCTACTGCCACTCAGTGAAGCAGAATTTGATTTACTTTGCGTATAGTAACTTTAAGCATTTATAGGGAAATTGGCTGGAATGCTAAGGGGTTAAATAATAAGGCCAAGACCCCAACATCTACTTTGAAGAGAAAACTAGCTGGAAACACAGGGAAGAGCAAGCTTAATTTTCATAAGAACTTAAAACTACACCACAATTAACACCGTCAGGCAGGGGAACTATCTGCCTCATCTGGCTGAGATGAGGGCTGGGCCAAGAGCAAAATGATGAGCAAAGAAGAACAACCAACAAAAATAAAGCTGGTAGGGGACTGGAAATGTATAGCTGTTACCAGTGATGCCTGCAAAATAGTATTATAGTATACTAATATACTTAATAGTATATGTATATAGTATAGGTATATACTAATATACCTAATAGTATTGAATGCAAAAGACGCAACAGACTTACACAAATGGTCCCCTCCAGTATACAACTAGGACAATATCAGTCGCTATGGAGGGTGACAATATGTATGAGTATGTATTCATACCATGTAGGGTAACTAAATAGACAGTTATGCTGTTTATTCCATCTAGCTGCAATGCTCCGCACTGTGTGTATATATATTTATATATTTACACTACCGTTCAAAAGTTTGGGGTCACCCAGACAATTATTTTGTGTTTTCCATGAAAAGTCACACTTGTTTACCACCATGAGTTGTAAAATGAATAGAAAATATAGTCAAAACATTGACAAGGTTAGAAATAATTATTTGTATTTGAAATAATATTTTTTTCCAGATACTCAACCTGCTCAAAGGAAGGTCAGTTTTATAGCTTCTCTAACCAGCTAAACTGTTTTCAGCAGTGCTAACATGATTGCACAAGGGTTTTCTAATCATCCATTAGCCTTCTGATGCAATGAGCAAACACATTGTACCATTAGAACACTGGAGTGATAGTTGCTGGAAATGGGCCTCTATACACCTATGTAGATATTGCACCAAAAACCAGACATTTGCAGCTAGAATAGTCATTTACCACATTAGCAATGTATATTAGATATTAGAGTGTATTTCTGATTAGTTTAAAGTTATCTTCATTGAAAAAAACAGTGCTTTTCTTTCAAAAATAAGGAAATTTCTAAGTGACCCCAAACTTTTGAACGGTAGTGTATGTGTACATATGTATATTCACTGCTCTTATTTTCTTATCTTCTAAATTATTGCTCTGAGTGTTGCTTTCCCTGTGCTGTTGCAATCCTGGAATTTCCCCATTGTGGGACTAATAAAGGCTTATCTTATCTTAAAATGATACCATGCAAGAGAGAAGAGAATTGAAAAAAAAACAAAACACAGACTTCAAGGGCAATTACTCTATGTAAATGTAGACAGAAAATGTAATAGTAGAAAAATCAGGAAATTCACGACATTGTTGATAGATAGATAGATAGATTTGTTTATTTGACAGGGACAGTGCAATATAGACATTTCTGTGACAAGGTTTTTAGTAATAACAGCCGTGGACAAAATTGTTGGTACCCCTCTGTTAATGAAAGAAAAACCCACAATGGTCACAGAAATAACTTGAATCTGACAAAAGTGGTAATAAATAAAAATTCTATGAAAATTAACCAATGAAAATCAGACAATGCTTTTGAATTGTGGTTCAACAGAATTATTTTAAAAAACAAACTCATGAAACTGGACAAAAATGATGGTGTAGAAGATGCCTTACAAACGAGACTGAGTTTATTTCTCAGGAAAGCTTTATTGGAAGTCACATACAAGCATGCCATATATGTGCCTTAAATATGCACCATAATGGTACCCTTAACTTAATATTTTGTTGCACAACCTTTTGAGGCAATCACTGCAATCAAACGATTTCTGTAACTGTCAATGAGACTTCTGCACCTCTCAGCAGGTATTTTGGCCCACTCCTCATGAGCAAACTGCTCCAGTTGTCTTAGGTTTGAAGGGTGCCTTCTCCAGATGGCATGTTTCAGCACCTTCCACAGATATTCAATAGGATTTAGATCAGGGCCCACAGAAGGCCACTTTATAATAGTCCAATGTTTCACTGTTAGCCATTCTTGGGTGTTTTTAGCTGTGTTTTGGGTCATTATCCTGTTGCAAGACCCATGACTTACGACTGAGACCAAGCTGTCTGACACTGGGGAACACATTTCTCTCTAGAATACCTTGATAGTCTTGAGATTTCATTGTACCCTGCACAGATTCAAGACACCCTGTGCCAGATGCAGCAAAGCAGCCCCAGAACATAACAGAACCTCCTCCATGTTTCACAGTAGGGACAGTGTTCCTTTCTTGGTATGCTTCATTTTTGCGTCTGTGAACATAGCGCTGATGTGCCTTGCCAAAAAGTTCCTGGTTTTTTTCGTCTGTCTATAGGACATTCTCCCAGAAGCTTTGTGGCTTGTCAACATGCAGTTTGGCAAATTCCAGTCTGGCTTTTTTATGATTTGTTTTCAACAGTGGTGTCCTCCTTGGTCGTCTCTCATGAAGTCCACTTTGGCTCAAACAACGACGGATGGTGCGATCTGACACTGATGTACCTTGACCTTGGAGTTCACCATGAATGTGTTTAGAGGTTGTTCTGGGCTCGTTTGTTACCATTCGTATTATCCGTCTCCTGCGGCCACGTCCAGGGAGGTTGGCTACAGTCCCGTGGATCTTAAATTTCTGAATAATATGTGCAACTGTAGTCACAGGAACATCAAGCTGCTTGGAGATGGTCTTATAGCCTTTATCTTTAACATGCTTGTCTATAATTTTCTTTCTAATCTCCTGAGACAACTCTCTCCTTTGCTTCCTCTGGTCCATGTTTAGTGTGGTACACACCATGTCAACAAACAGCACAGTGACTACTTGTCACCCTTCAAATAGGCCAACTGACTGATTACAAGTTTGTAGACACCTGTGATGTTAATTAAAGGACATATCTTGGTTGAACATGTCCCTATGGTCACATTATTTTCAGTCGTTTCTAGGGGTACCATCATTTTTGTCCAGGCCTGTTTCATGAGTTTGTTTTTTAAAATAATTCTGTTGAACCACAATTCAAAAGCATGGTCTGATTTTCATTGGTTAATTTTCATAGAAGTTTTATTTATTACCACTTTTGTCAGATTCAAGTTATTTCTGTAACCATTGTGAGTTTTTCTTTCATTAACAGAGGGGTACCAGCAATTTTGTCCACGTGTGTATATGGTATACATTTGGCTTTTAAGGTATGAAGTGTTTTTTTCAATTTATTGACCCAAATAAAAATTTAGTGGGATATTTTAGAGGTTGAAGGTTCATTGTAATTGCAAAAAAGTTAAGCTGTATTTATTAATGTTACTGCTTTGCTTTGTATAACTTGAACTTACTTTGTCTCATATCTGGGAGACCCTTTTTGTCATCTTTATTTTGACAACAGGGAAAACAAAGCAGAGCTTTTCTAAAGCTTGATTCATTAGTACTAATGTCTAGTCAAATCAGTCTAGATTATAGCTATTGAACCTTTTCTTTTTAGTATAGAACAGTTGTGTTTTGGTTAAAGCCTTAATTTAGGTTATATATATTGTGACCCATCTTCCTCTTTGATTTTGTAGCCACTGACAGTTTTATGAAATGTGCACAGACGTAATGGAATATTTGAAGCAGCTGCTCATACTTTATCTTGTTTTAGTTGTTATTAATGTAATGCCATCAACATCCTAACCACTGTGTTCATGGCAATAATAATAATTGAAGGACACATTTAAGATTTCCTATTGATTGAATTCTCTTGTTCCATTAAAATCTTTAAATCGAAATTCAAATTTCTAACAGCCATCAGAGGGTCTTTTTTGTGTGTAATTCCAATGTCTTGTATGCTCTAAATGTGGGCTATTTCTTATCTCTTGTGCCCCCCCCCCCTTAGATGAGCACAATGCCTGGCCTTCCCACCCGACCCTGTTTCTACGACGTTGACCTTGACCCGGTCACAGAGGAAATCACTGGGCTCTTCTGAGCATGCTCACAAAAGAGGGTGAGCATCTGGTGGGTAGTGTTTCGCTTCTTAATTCCTTGCCATTACAGCCACCTGAAGGAGCTTCTTTATATCATAAATATTTTACAAGTAGTTATTACCAATATGGTTTGCTGCATGAGTTTATGGTTTCCCTGAAGTTTTCTTTACTATGTGATTGTTTCAACATTAAGGATCCCATCTCTGAAGCTTCTGTTTTTTCTCCTCAGGCTTCCTGCACTGTTCTCTGAATCATCAGGTTCATCTATCCTGTTCCTCTGACAGGAAGTAATTTGTTACTCTTTTCAGCAGCTTCATATCAAAGCAACAAAAGATTAGTGGAGCTGTAGCTTTATGGTGTACATGCACATGTGTGCTTTGCCAAAGATCAGGTCCTACAGTCATATCTTAAATAATACACTGTACACGTCTTTGTTCTCTCTCTATGATGTTCTCAATATGTGAAATAGACTAATGTCTTGTTTTCATTTTTACGTGCCTCAGATATTTCATCTCTTGTCTTATTACTGCTGCATTTTTTTCAACCCTATGTTTTTTTTTTTAACAGAAATGTGGACAGTTTACATATTTGTTAACTCAGCTGCTGGTGAACGCACAAAAGCTTTTATATAACCTCAAGGGTCTTAACCTGTTCAGAGTCACAGCTGTTGTATGTTTACTGAAAATCACTACAATGAGTGCAGGATACCTTTTTATCAGTTCAAGCTTTGTTATGATAATTAACTGTTTTATTTGATGACTAAGTGCAATTTGTATTTAGTCTGTTAACTCGTGTGCATTAGGCCAGCAGCCAGAATAGCCCCCCATCCACCCCACCACCACTACACACACAACAAAATGCCACTGAATTTTTTTTTAACCTTTAGGATGTCCTGAACACGAAACTGAGTGGCAACAGTAAAATAACTCATTCTCACTACTCCTAATGGCCGGATTTTTAATAATACCCCACAAAACTGTAGTTTCATGCCATTAGGAGTAGTGAGGATGAATTATTTTACTGTTGCCACTCAGTTTCGTGTTCAGGACATCCTAAAGGTTTAAAAAATTCAAGTGGCATTTTGTTGTGGAGGGTGTTGCACGGAGGGCTATTCTGGCTGCCAGTCTATATCTGAGAGTACTTGAAGGCAGAGTAGGCAGAAATCTGAGAAACCAGAAAATTGCTTGACATTTGAACAAAGGAAAAAAAAAAACTTGCCTACTTCCTGTTGTTCTCCCTTCCATCCCTGTCCTAAGCCACTTTCCATCTGAAGTTTGTCTATGAGGTGCATCAGGTTTTGTGGAACAGCCAGTAGCAAAACCTCTTGTTGACAAGATGTGTGATTGTGCAAAGAAACTGTTACACTGATGTGAAACCTTCTGCAGGTTGAACAGAGCCCAGAGGAGATGCTATGGTGTAGTTATCAAGTCAGACCACGTGCACTACAAATTGCCACATGACAAAAGATTTCTTTTCAAATTTAAACGATTATTCTGCCTACTCTAGCTTTAAGAAATTCTTGTGTAGATTTGGTAAGCAATCCAAATCTCATAGAGTGGAAAATGGCAGTTTTCTAAGATACACATTTTTTTTCTACTAATAGTTGGCCACTTTGATAGAAGTATTTTATATTTTGGTTGAATGTTACAAACTCTTTGGAAATTTTACTTCCGTTAGTGTAACCATGCAAAGCTGACTTGCTCTAAAACATTTAACGCTGTTCTCACTTAAAACTGGTCTAACTGTTACACATGCTTCAGAGATCTGAAGTGCCAACTGTAATTTCCCAGTTTTGGATCAATAAAGTACATCTATATATCTATCTATCTATCTTGTAGTAATAATAATTAAAAAAAATTGAGTATTAGCTCTAAAGCTGTCTTTTTTTTAAAATTCTCATAGCTGATTTGCATATCAGCCCAGCTGTTTGACATGCCCATTTTCTCATGATTCTTCTTTCGACATTGACAGATTGTCTTCTGCATTATTTTTCTTGTTTGCCGCTGAGTGCAGATTTTCTCCTGTAAGATGTAGAGGTTGGATGTGTGCCTAAAACCAAACTATGGGCCCCCCACTACAGCACCCGAGGGTGCACCGTCTGTCATTATGAGGTGTTTAGGTTTTCAACATGGAGCCAACTTGTATGCGTACACATGCGTCATACCTGACATTCCACACCCCCGAAGTCTATTATTCTGTGTTCACCTGACAGGATCTGGCTCTTGAAACGACAGTTATTTATACAGTAGTGCTGTAACGATATATTTAATGTGTACAGTGGTGTGAAAAAGTGTTTGCCCCCTTCCTGATTTCATATTTTTTTGTGCATTTGTCACACATAAAACATTTCAGATCATCAAACAAATTTAAATATTAGACCAAGATAACACAAGTAAATACAAAATGCAGTTTTTAAATGAAGGTGTTTATTATTAATGGAGAAAAATCCAAACAAAATTGAACTCAGCTTTCCAAAGATGTGATAATCCACTGTTAATTTATGTTTTAACAGGGGGGCAATCACCTTTTTATACAGGGCCATGTAGGTTTGGATTTTTTTTTTTTTACCCTTAATAAAACACCTTCATTTAAAAACTGCATTTTGTGTTTACTTGTGTTATCTTGGTCTAATATTTAAATTTGTTTGATGATCTGAAACATTTGTAATTGTGACAAACATACAAAAAAAATGAGAAATCAGGAAGGGGGCAAACAGTTTTTCACACCAGTGTATGTGTATTGAGTCCTGTTGTTTTGAGCTGATGACAGATTTAAGGATGAAGTGTTGATGAGTTGGGTGCTTTGTCATTGCTTTGTAGTGTACTGTAAGATCCCCCTTTTTTCCTTGCACTAGAATTGTTAATGTTGAGCTTCTGACTCGATCTCGTTTGTTTAAGCTCTCATCTTTTAGCACTCAAGGGAGATTTTATAGACTGGTTAATTTCAGTACCAAGGACTGGTCCTTTTTAATGTCTGTATATGACCAATTGAAAGGTTTCTGGAAAATAGCCCAGATTATTTAAGGATCGTTTGCTAACTGGGAAAAAGCTTCCCATGGGAACCAAACCTCAGAGCCTTGCGTTAACATGTAGTCCTGTTAATGCTGGCAAGTACTGCCTCATCACTTCATCATCATCACTCTATCACTCTATAAAAGCAAGAAATCTCTGTGTGTATGTCTGTCTGTGTGTGTGTGTGTGTCACGTTTATGGGGCATCATAGGACGGCCTATGATCTCTGCCTGAACATCATAGGACGTCCTATGAACTCAGGCATCATAGGACGACTCGTGATGCCTGTATGATGGCACATAGACAAATGTGTCTTTATGATGTCACATCAAGCCCACGGCACATAGGCAGATGTCTTTATGATGTCATATACATCAAGCCTGCCTTCATGTCTTTATGTCATACAGTGACAAGACATCAGGCAACATGTCTTTATGATGTCATATACATCAAGGCTGCCTTCATGTCTATGTCATACAGTGACAAGACATCAGGCAACATGTCTTTATGATGTCATATACATCAAGCCTGCCTTCATGTCTTTATGTCATACAGTGACAAGACATCAGGCAACATGTCTTTATGATGTCATATACATCAAGGCTGCCTTCATGTCTTTATGATGTCATATACTCTACCGTTCAAAAGTTTGGGGTCACTTAGAAATTTCCTTATTTTTGAAAGAAAAGTACTTTTTTTCAACGAAGATAACTTTAAACTAATCAGAAATACACTCTATACATTGCTAATGTGGTAAATGACCATTATAG
Source organism: Pholidichthys leucotaenia (assembly GCA_020510985.1). NCBI lineage: Eukaryota > Metazoa > Chordata > Actinopteri > Cichliformes > Pholidichthyidae > Pholidichthys > Pholidichthys leucotaenia. Next base: position 327,636,601 of record CM035842.1, on the reverse strand, counting down.
CTGCAAATGTCTGGTTTTTGGTGCAATATCTCCATAGGTGTATAGAGGCCCATTTCCAGCAACTATCACTCCAGTGTTCTAATGGTACAATGTGTTTGCTCATTGCGTCAGAAGGCTAATGGAAGATTAGAAAACCCTTGTGCAATCATGTTAGGTCTGCAATGCTGTAATTGCTGCAAATGGAGGATTCTTTGATGAAAGCAAAGTTTGAAGGAAAAAATCATTATTTCAAATACAAATCATTATTTCTAACCTTGTCAATGTCTTGACTATATTTTCTATTCATTTTACAACTCATGGTGGTAAATAAGTGTGACTTTTCATGGAAAACACAAAATAATTGTCTGGGTGACCCCAAACTTTTGAACGGTAGTGTACAGTGAGTCCATGCTGGAAAGCTTTTTGGTTCAGATCTAGACTGGCATTCATCAAGGTTACACATCTGCGGTTATGTAGGCATGGCAAGCCATCCTATGATGTCCTACAAACATGCTTTAAAGTCTGTCGTACCTTATGCTGGTGAAGGGTGTCCTCCAGTCTCAGACGGGTGTGATGTACTGTTGGAACCTCAGGTGTTTCATCTTCGTGGCATCTTTTCTGACGTGCAGCAGTTGTCATTCTATTGCTCTCTATCTGGTGGGTCTTCTTCGTTGAGACCAGTGGTTGAGGGATAGGTGCGTCGTAATTCCAGTTCATGGACAGGATCATGAAAATAAATCTGAGCAAAAAGGCTTTCCGGCATGGACTCACTGTATATGACATCATAAAGACATGAAGGCAGCTTTGATGTATATGACATCATAAAGACATGTTGCCTGATGTCTGTCACTGTATATGACAAAGACATGAAGGCAGGCTTGATGTATGTGACATCATAAAGACACATTTGTCTATGTGCCGTGGGCTTGATGTATATGACATAAAGACACATTTGTCTAAAGACACATTTGTCTATGTGCCGTGGGCTTGATGTATCATCATCATCATCATCATAGCAGTCTGTCGTGGGCGACAATGACTGTTTCATTTAGGTCTGATCAGATTCCTCCACACAGGTCTGTCCTTGGCCCTCCGCTGCCAGGAACTCCTATGTCCAACTTCTTCAAGTTTCTTTTTACAGTGTCTTTAAATCTGAGCCTTGGTCTACCCTGATTGCGTTTGCCCTCGCATAACTGTGAGTAGAGTAACTGCCGAGGGAGACGCTGGTGATCCGTCCTCTCAACATGTCCGAGCCATCTCAGGTTCATCTGTATTAGCATGTCCTCCATTGATGGTAGACCAGCTCGTTTCAACACTTCTGTGTTGGTTTCTCGTCTTTCGATGAGATGTTCATTATGGCTTGAAGGTGTCTCATCATGTACGCGTGGAGTTTCTTCACCTGCTCTCTGTAGACAGTCCAAGTTTCAACGCCATACAATAGAGTAGCCAGTACTGTTGCTCTGTACACTTTGCATTTCACATGGATAGACACATGTCGATTGTTCCACTGTCGCTCCCTCAAGTTTCCAAATACAGCATTCGCTCTTCCCATTCTGCTTTTCTATTCTTGATGTACAGTTAGGCCCAGAAATATTTGGACAGTGACACAATCTTCATGATTTGGGCTCTGCATGCCACCACATTGGATTTGAAATGAAACAACTACAGTGGAATTGAAGTGCAGACTTTAAGGTTTAATTCAAGGGGTTGAACAAAAATATATGATTAAACATGTAGGAATTGTAGCTATTTTAATACAAACGCTCCTCATTTCAGGGGCTCAAAAGTAATTGGACAAATAAACATAACCCTAAGTAAAATGTTACTTTTCAATATTTTGTTGAGAATTCTTTGCAGGTAATGACTGCCTTAAGTCTGGAACCCATGGACATCACCAAACACTGGGTTTCCTCCTTTGTGATGCTTTGCCAGGCCTTTACTGCAGCTGTCTTCAGTTGTTGCTTGTTTGTGGGTCTTTCTGCCTTGAGTTTTGTCTTGAGCAAGTGAAATGCATGCTCGATTGGGTTGAGATCTGGTGATTGACTCGGTCATTGCAGAATATTCCACTTCTTTGCTTTAAAAAACTCCTGGGTTGCTTTTGCAGTATGTTTTGGATCATTGGTGAAGCGCCATCCAATCAACTTTGCTGCATTTGGCTGAATCTGAGCAGAAAGTATATCCCTATACACTTCAGAATTCATCCGGCTGCTTCCGTCTTTTGTCACATCATCAATAAACACAAGTGACCCAGTGCCATTGGAAGCCATGCATGCCCATGCCATCACACTGCCTCCACCATGTTTTACAGAAGATGTAGTGCTTTGGATCATGAGCTGTTCCAATTCTTCTCCAAACTTTCTTCTTCCCATCATTCTGGTACTGGTTGATCTTAGTCTCATCTGTCCAAAGAATGCTGTTCCAGAACTGGGCTGGCTTCTTCAGGTGTTTTTTGGCAGTCAATTCTGGCCTTTCTATTTTTGAGGCTGATTAATGGTTTGCACCTTGTGGTGAAGCCTTTGTATTTACTCTCGTGAAGTCTTCTCTTTATGGTAGACTTAGATACTGATACACCTACTTCCTGGAGAGTGTTCTTCACTTGAGTGGATGTTGTGAAGGGGTTGTTCTTCACCATGGAAAGGATTCTGCGATCATCCACCACTATTGTCTTCCGTGGACGTCCAGGCCTTTTTGAGTTCCCAAACTCACCAGTGCACTCTTTTTTTCTCAGAATGTACCAAACTGTTGATTTGGCCACTCCTAACATTCCTGCTATCTCTCTGATTGATTTCTTCTTTTTTTTCAGCCTCAGGATGGTCTGTTTCACCTCCATTGAGAGCTCCTTTGATTACATGTTGTGTGTTCACAGCAACAGCTTCCAAATGCAAACGCCACACCTAGAATCAACTCCAGACCTTTTAACTGCTTAATTGATGACAGGTTAATGAGGCGAAGAGCCCATGCAGCCTTGTTATTTTTTTTTTTTTTTTGCAGCCTTCTGAGTCAATTGTCCAATTACTTTTGGTCCCTTGAAAAAGAGGCGGCTACGTATTAAAGAGCTGTAATTCCTAAACCCTTGCTCCAATTTGGATGTGAATACTCTCAAATTACAGCTGAGAGTCTGCACTTTAAGCCCATATTGATTATATAATTGTATCCTGAATATGTTTTTGTAAACAGCTAAAATAACAAAACTTGTGTCACTGTCCAAATATTTTTGGGCCTAACTGTATATGACATCATAGACATATTTGTTTGTGTGCTGTCATATAGGCATTGCAAGTCGTCCTATGATGCCTGAGTTCATAGGATGTCCTATGATGTTCAGGCAGCCTGCCTTCATGTCTTTATGATATCATATACAGTGACAGACATCAGGCAACATGTCTTTATGATGTCATATACATCAAGGCTGCCTTCATGTCTTTATGATGTCATATACAGTGAGTCCATGCCGGAAAGCCTCTTTCTGCTCAGATTTATTTTCATGATCCTGTCCATGAACTGGAATTACGACGCACCTATCCCTCAACCACTGATCTCAACGAAGAAGAAGAAGAAGACCCACCAGATGGAGAGCAATAGAATGACGACAACTGCTGCACGTCAGAAAAGATGCCATGAAGATGAAACACCTGAGGTTCCAGTAGTACATCGCACCTGTCTGAGACAGGAGGACACCCTTTACCAGCATAGGGTACGACAGGCTTTAGCACGTTTATAGGACATCATAGGATGGCCTATGATCTCTGCCTCATCATCATAGCGCGTCCTATGAACTCAGGCATCATAGGATGACTCGCCATGCCTACATGATGGCAAATGTGTAACCTTGACAAATGCCAGTCTACATTACAAATGTGTAAAATGCCAAGCAAAGTGCTGATTTTCTCCAGGTGCTCCGGTTTCTTGGTTTCTACGGGCATGCACGGGCCTTCCTGAACAGGGTTGAAAGCCACTTTTTTAGGATCGTGCCCATGGACTAGAATTACGACGTACCTATCCCTCAACCAGTGGTCTGAACGAAGAAGAAGAAGACCCACCAGATGGAGGGCAATAGAATGAGAACTGCTGCACGTCAGAAAGGATGCTGTGAACATGAAACACCTCAGCTTCCAGCAGTACGCTGCAGGCATGACTGTGAACAACACAGCCGTCTGAGACAGGAGGAGACCCTTCAGCAACGGGCATGCAGAAATACTTGCTTATACTTGGTTTCTACGGGCATGGACGGGTATGCATGGGTATGTACTAGTACTAATCTCTATCTTTCAGTCGACATTTGGAAACATTTTGACAGAAGTCAACTACAAATGTGTAACTGATTACCCACACTGTCTAAGGAGTCAAATGGCATAGCAGTCAACTTGTCTTTTTGCATGTTTGTACTGCATGTCTGTTTGGCTAGGACAGGGGTCGGTAACTCATGGCCCTGGGGCTGCATGCGGCTCTTCAGCCCCCATGCTGCGGCTCCCTGCAGTTACTGTATGTCTCAAAAAACTTGGAAAATTAAGTTCATTTTAATTATTTTTTAAATTGTTGTTTATTGCAATTGGATACATTTCTCAATGGAAACGTATACTTTTATTAACAAAATATATACAGTGGTGTGAAAAAGTGTTTTTTTTTCAGTTTTTTGTATGTTTGTCACTTAAATGTCTCAGATCATCAAACAAATTTAAATAGTAGAAAAAGATAACACAAGTAAACACAAAATGCAGTTTTTAAATGAAGGTATTTATGATTAAGGGGAAAAAAATCCAAACCTACATGGCCCTGTGTGAAAAAGTGATTGCCCCCTAAACTATATAACTGGTTGGGCCACCCTTAGCAGCAACAACTGCAATCAAGTGTTTGTGATTACTGGCAATGAGTCTTTTACAGCGCTGTGGAGGAATTTTGGCCCATTCATCTTTGCAGAATTGTTGTAATTCAGCCACATTGGAGGATTTTCGAGCATGAACCACCTTTTTATATTTACACACTGATGCTGCCATCAGTGTGTAAATATGTGTGTGAATGGGTGGATAGCAGGATCTGTAAAGCGCTTTGGTCATCTAGTAATGAGAATGAAAGCGCTATATAAGTGAATGCCATTTACCATTTTATCATTTTTAAGGTCATGCCACAGCATTTCAATCGGATTCAGGTCAGGACTTTGACTAGGCCACTCCCAAGTCTTCATTTTGTTTTTCTTAAGTCATTCAGAGGTGGACTTAGTGGTGTGTTTTGGATCATTGTCCTGCTGCAGAATCCAAGTGCGCTTCAGCTTGAGGTCACAAATAGATGGCCAGAGATTCTCCTTCAGGATTTTTTGGCAGACAGCAGAATTCATGCTTCCATTTACCACAGCAAGTCTTCCAGGTCCTGAAGCAGCAAAACAGCCCCAGACCATCACACTACCACCACCATATTTTACTGTTGGTATGATGTTCCCTTTCTGAAATGCTGTTACTTTTACACCAGATGTAATGGAACACACACCTTCCAAAATGTTTAACTTTTGTCTCATCAGTCCACAGAGTATTCTCTCAAAAGTCTTGGGGATCATCAAGATGTTTTCTGGCAAAACTGAGACAACTTTTTATGTTCTTTTTGCTCAGCAGTGGTTTTTGTCTTGGAACTCTGCTATGTAGGCCATTTTTGCCCAGTCTCTTTCTTATGGTGGAGTCATGAACACTGACCTTAACTGAGGCAAGTGAGGCCTGCCGTTCTTTTGATGTTGCTGTGGGGTCTTTTGTAACCTCTTGGATGAGTCGTCGCTGCGCTCTTGGGGTAGTTTTGGCCCGCTGGCCACTCCAGGGAAGGTTCACTGTTTCATGTTTTTGCCATTTGTGGATAATGGCTCTCACTGTGGTTTGCTGAACTCCCAAAGCTTTAGAAATGGCTTTATAACCTTTTTCCAAACTGATAGATCTCAGTTACTTTGTTTCTCATTTATTCCTGAATTTCTTTGCATTGCAGCATGATGTCTAGCTTTTGAGGATCTTTTGGTCTACTTCACTTTGTCAGGCAGGTCCTATTTAAGTGATTTCTTGATTGAGAACAGGTGTGGCAGTAATCAGGCCTGGGTGTGGCTAGAGAAATTGAACAGCTTTCCAAAGATGTGATAAACCACAGTTAATTTATGTTTTAACAGGAGGGCAATCACTTTTTCACACAGGCCCATGTAGGTTTGGATTTTTTTTTTTAGCCTTAATAATAAACTCCTTCAATTAAAAACTGCATTTTGTGTTTACTTGTGTTATCTTTGTCTAATATTTAAATTTGTTTGATGATCTGAAACATTTACGTGTGACAGGCATACAAAAAAATGAGAAATCAGGAAGGGGGCAAACACTTTTTCACACCACTGTATTTTTAAAATTATTATGTTGTCAACCATGCGTGACTGTCACATCTGACGGCGGCTGCACAGAGAGCTACTCAGCCTTTCCTCCGTGCATGTGGGGAGAGAGCACAGACAGCAGCAGATTTCTACCACTTTCAGTAAGACATGAACAAATCCAGAGAAAGTAAAATCACAGGAAAATAGGGAGTCTAATTCTGTGGACTCATTAATTTGTGTTCATGTGTGGTTGTGGAGAGAATTTCTCCACAATAACATGAACAACGAAAAACAGCCGCCTCACTGGTGTGTACAGGTCCATAAAAAGTCTTAAATGTGATTATTTAATATCAACACCTTAATTATCCTTAAAAATGAGAAACAATCATTGAATTCTTGCTCAATAACCTTATAGTCGCTGCGCTATAAATACTGGCTTCACAGACATGACCGAGGTCTGAATTAGTGTAAATTTATTTTCACCATCACAGCTCAATACAACCTGTTATGGAAAAATAAAAGCCCTCTACAGCGATTCAGTTTTCAGAATAGTTGTTTCTGTTATGTGCTTTTATTATGAAATGTCTTCAACTGGATATACTTGTCTGAAATCAGCAACATACAACCTCTGGGGGCATGGTGTGGGGGTTTTCTCCACCCAGAGAAGGCAAGGGGAAGGAGAGAACAATGGACCGAAGGAGGAGGTGTCATCGGGGGGTATCAGGCGGGACTGTTGGGTCTATGCACCCCTCGTGGAGAGTAAGAGCTGCCGGCGCCGCTGAAGAGAAGAAGGGTGTGGGGGCGGTGCCGGCATTATGTTAATGTGCCACACAGTTCTTTGTTCAAACAACAATGTGTTATGGTCAGAAGTTCCGGGTCTCGATGCATGGGAATAAAGAAATAAAAGAGGAATGCATAGAGACCTGGGACTCTCTTTTGCTGTAAGATATGTTGGAGAAAGAATAAAGTTACTGTGTTGTCCAGCTCGTTGCCTCGCCTGCCTCCTTTCTCCACATTGGTGACCCTAAGACGTGCCATGAAAAGCGAGCCGAGCACCGCCCCAGAGACTGCCTGGAGGGAGAGCACCAGCGCCACGTGCATGGTCTCAATTGAACCTCTGGCTTCACAACCCAACTGTGTTGTTCTTGCACATAGAAGCCCAATTTGCACTCCGTGGGATAACAATGGACAATACCAGGTATTACTACGTAGTCGCTGCGCTGGATGCGCATGCCACGCAACAGGTGACAAGCCTGCTCCAGGAACCGCCAGCCCAAGGAAAATATGAAGTGCTCAAGAGGATGCTTCTCCAGCGCTATACCCTTTCTGACAGTGAGAGAGCAGAGAGACTCCTAACGTGTTAGAAGTTAGGGGACACGTCAGCAGTGGAGCTAATGGAGAGCCTGTTGGCGCTGAGGGGGAAGGACGACGAATCTTCCCTGTTCACCCACTTGTTCCTCAGGAACCTACCGGCTACAGCGAGAGTGATCCTGGCCAACTCGCTGCGGCTGGTTGCTAAGGACTACTGCGCCCTGGCGCAGGAAGCGGACCGCATCATTTCAGCAACCAGAACTCTCAGTGTGCAGACAATGGCACTGGCATCCATGAGGGACTCCAGCGAGGTCAAAGAGCCATTCGTGGTAACAGGGACGGACACCAGAAGATGAAGGAGCGGGGTGATCTGTTTTTATCATCGGCGTTTCAGCTTGAATGCCCAACGCTGCCTGTCGCCATACCAATTCAAGAAGCCGGGAAGACGGCACTTTGGGAATTCAGTGGCAGCCGCAACCGATGGCAACAGGAACAGACTGCTTTATGTCACGGACACACGTTCGGGAAGACGGTTTTTGGTGGACTCCGGCTCCCAGAAGAGCCTCATCCTGCCGGTCAATGCAGACAGGGTGGCAGGATGCAGCAGTCCCGAGCTCATGGCCGCCAACGGCTCCACCATCAGGACATTTGGCGAGCAGACACTGACAATATGCTTACACGGACGCAACTTTCAGTGGGACTTTGTGATAGCTGCATGTTCCAGCCCCATTTTAGGAGCAGATTTTCTTTGTGCTTTTGGGTTGTTAGTCGATGTTGCTAATAGGAGACTAATGGATACTGTTTCTTTTACCTCACTGCTCTGCACAGTTTGGGGAGCTGGGTTGACAACACTGGCTAACGTTATAGGTCCGGGGGTAAGTACCAACATTTGCTCGCACAGTTCCCAGCACTCACGGTCCCGCCTTTTTCAGCTACAGTAACGAAACACGGGGTTGAACACTTTATAACGACAAAAGCCCCACCGGTATTTGCACGTCCTCGACGTTTGGATGCAGCTAAACTGGCCAGCGCACAAGAGGAGTTTGCCAACTAAGAGCAGTTGGGCATCGTCAAGCACTCCAACAGCCCGTGGGCATCCCCGCTACACATGGTGCCTAAAGCCGACGGGTCGTGGTGACTGTGCGGTAATTTCCAGCACTTGAACAACACCACGGAGCACGATCATTAACCCATTCCACACATCCAGGATTTTTCTGTGCACCTGGCCGGGCCGCGTGTTTTTTCGAAAATGGATCTGGTCCGCGGATACCATGAGGTCCCGGTGCACACGGAAGACGTTCCAAAAACAGCGGTAATAACTCCTTTTGGCCTTTTCGAATTTTTATGCATGCCGTTCGGATAAAAAGGCACGGCACAGACTTTCCAGAGGATGATGGACGCAGTGCTTCATGACTAGTGCTTTGTTTTTTTCTACTTAGACAACATTCTGGTAGCCAGCGTGTCCGAGGAGGAGCACATCGCCCATCTCAAGACGGTTTTCCAGAGGTTGGAGGCGCACGGGCTGATAGTTAATCCGGCGAAGTGCCAGTTCAGTGTGCCAGAGATTGATTTTTTTGGGGCACCGCATTTCGCCGGAGGGCGCAATTCCGTTACCGGATAAGGTGCATGCTGTGGCGGACTTTCCATGCCCGCAGACCGTGAGAGCACTACAAGAGTTTTTGGGAATGGTTCATTTTTATAACCGTTTCCTTCCTTGGGCAGCCCAGCTGATGCAGCCGTTGAATGCCGCGCTTAAAAAAGGAAGCCTGCGGAAGCCATTGACTGGACTCCTGAGCGAGTCCAGGCTTTTACTAATGCCAAAACAGCGCTTGCAGAGGCCGCATTGTTAGCCCACCCAGATCCGTCTGCACGGATAGTGCTCACTACAGATGTGCCTGATGTTGCCATAGGGGCAGTGGTGGAGCAGTGTGTCTCAGGTTCGTGGCAGCCGCTTGCATTTTTCAGCCGCACTTTGCGCGACAGTGAACGCAAGTACAGCACGTTTGATAGAGCATTGCTAGCTCTCCACCTGGCGACCCACCATTTCCAGTTCTGGCTAGAGGGGCGCGAGTTCACCGTGTTCGTAGACCATAAGCCGCTGACGTACGCGATGGCCAAGGTCTCGGAACCGTGGTTGGCCCTGCAGCAACAGCATTTGGTCGCGATTTCGGAGTTTACTACCAACATTCGACACGTCGCCGGTAAGCTCAATGTCGTGGCCGATTGTCTGTCGCATGCATTAGTCTCCCCATTCGACATGGGAATAGATTTCCCCGGGATGGCAAGCCGAGGATGCGGACATTTGTGCGTTCCAGTCTGCACCTACTGGGTTAAGGCTGGAGAGCAGGGTGGTGCAAGAAGGGTGCCCTCCCTTGCTCTGCATCGTCTCCACCGGCCTCCGAGCTCTTGGCACCGTCGCGCTTTTAAGTCGGTCCACTCCCTTTCGCATCCAGGTATGTGTGCTTCGGTGAAGCTAGTGGGGTCAAAATTTGTCTGGCCGCGCTTGCGCAAGGACGTGAAAGAGTGGGCTGCAGCTTGTGTCGCTTGGCCAAGGTGCACAAGCACACCAGAGCCCCCCTCGAGCCATTTCAAACCCCGGCCAGGAGGTTCAACCACATCCACGTGGATTTGCTGGGACCCCTCCTGCTGTCGCAAGGTTTTACACACCTTTTAACAATCGTGGACCATACCACATGCTGGTCTGAAGTGGTCCCACTGGCTTTTACCACGTCTGCGGAAGTGGCGCATACATTTTTGTCGGCTTTGGTTGCACGTTTCGGATCTCTGTTGGACATCACGTCCAACGGGTCCATAATTCATTTCAGAATTCTGGTCCGCGATGGCCCAGAGCCTGGGGAGTCAAAATTCACCACACTACCGCGAACAACACCCAGGCTAACGGGTTATGTGGGCGTTTTCATAGGTTGCTTAAAGCAGCGCTGAGAGCTTTGCTCACGGACACAAATTGGGTCGACTGTCTTCCCTGGGTTCTTTTAGGATTGTGCTCCGCACCTAAGGAGGAGTTGGCAGCCTCCCCGGCAGAACTCGTTTTTTCTCAGCTGCTGTGGATCCCCGGAGAGTTTTTACCGGAAAACCCCACGCCCGAGGCTGATCTGCCTGCAAAGTTTTTACGCAGTACGGAGGCTGTAAGCGTACTGGGCCAGGCCCACCATTGTTTTCCCCGCACATTCGTCCCAAAAAGCTTGCAGAACGCCAGTTTTGTTTTTGTCAGGCACAATGCGCACCAGACCCCGCTGTGCCCACCGTACGATGGACTGTTCAGGGTGTTGGAACCTGGGGCGAAGCATTTTGTGTTAGACTTGGGGGGGGGGGGGGGAGACCATCTGCTGAAGTCCGCTTTTGTGTTGGCAGATGAGCAGGTGGTGTTGGCCCAAGCTCCCCAGCGAGGACACTCACCGTTGGTGGTTCCGCAAGGTGGCGATCCCTCGGCAAGGACCTGCGCTCGTGAAGCTAATGTGTTTCCCCCCCTCCCTCTTTCCCTTCACAGACTGACGTGCCCTCCGGTACAGGAGGACTGTCACCAGCAGGGAGGTTCGACTGGATCGGCAACCCCCTGCTACAGCTGCTATGAATCAATCAATCAATCAATCAATGCATTAGATTTATATAGCGCTTTATCATAGACACTCAAAGACGCTTTACAGAAATTAAGGGTCATCCACCACCTGGATGGATGAAGCAGCCACAATACGGCGCCATCCCTTTAACCATTCACACACACATTCACACCAAGGGCCACTTTAGAGTCTCCAATTAACGCCAATTAATGGTGCAGTGGTTAGCACTGTTGCCTTACAGCTAGAAGGTTCCTCGTTTGAATCCCCATGCACATATAGTGGTTAGCACCATAGCGCCGCTATGGGCGCCAGCTCAAGCCCAAAGGATTGGGGGGGGGGGGGTTAGTACCCCTTTAGGGTATTTGGGATGGGGGGCTGTGTGGGGATTTTCTCCCCCAGAGAAGGCAAGGGGAAGGAGAGAACAATGGACCGAAGGAGGAGGTGTCACTGGGGGTATCAGACGGGACTGTTGAGTCTATGCGCCCCTCGGGGAGAGTAAGAGCTGCCGGTGCCGCTGAAGAGAAGAAGGGTGTGGGCGTTATGTTAATGTGCCACACAATTCTTTGTTCAAACAACACTGTGTTATGTTTGGAAGTGCCAGGTCTCAATGCATGGGAATAAAGATATAAAAGAGGAATGCACAGAGACCCAGGACTCTCTTTTGCTGTAAGATATGTTGGAGAAAGAATAAAGTTACTGTGTCGTCCAGCTTCTTGCGTTGCCTGCCTCCTTTCTCCACAGACCGACAGTTGTTCCTCACAATCTGTAATTAAAAAGAAAAAAAAATAGTAAAAAGAGTTCAAATTAGTGAAAAAAGAGGAGAGAAGACTCTGTGACAGTGACGTAGAGGTAAGCCTTTTATTTTAAGGACGTTTTCAGGTTTTTCTCTGCAAAATAACTACTAGTTTGTTGTCTGTGGGGTTTTGGACGGTGAATTATACGGGCGGGGGTGCAGTGGTCAAATTTGACCAAATGTGGTTTATTTTTTGGCATAGTCTCCAATGTCAGTGTATCTGAAAAGAATGCCGTTAGTATCAGAAAAGGTTGAATTTAATGCATGACTAGTTCCGTTGCTGTAGCATAACTCTTTAGTCAGCCTGTGAACCTTTCACCCCACCCCCCATGTACAAATTGTCCATTAGTGCCCCACATTTTTTAATTATAACCAATATTTAGCTCAGCAGAAGAAGATATTTTTGAAATGTTTTTCCACTTTGTTGTAATTGAATCGGTGAATTCCAAAAGGGCCCAAGTCCACACTTTTTCAAAGGGGACTTGGGCCCCTTTTGAATTCACCGATTCAATTGTTTGTAATTGGCTTAATTTGCACCAAATGATTTTTAAGTTATATTATTTAGAAAGTTGTTTAGAATTCTTTTTGTCTTATTCCAAAATAAAGAAGAATATCAGACAGCCAATCCACTAGTTGTCAAATTGAGAGTCTGGAGAACAGGTGAAGGATACAGATTTATATTAAATGCATTTGAATAAGGAGCATTATGAGGAAACATAAAAAGGATGAAAAGTAGCTTCTTCTCAATGAAACTTTTGTTCATTCATTCATTGAATGAAACTTTTGACTCTATTAAAATATCAGGAACTAAAACTGTGATCACTGTTGAAAGTAGGAGATGGATGATATTTTTCAGATTTAAACAATTTATGAATGTGCTTGTGGGGTCACCCCCCACAGCCTACAGACTAGCAGAGCGCTCAGCTGGAGCAATTAACAGAACAGTGAGATGTATGGACTGTTATCAATAGGTGGAGAGGAATTCCGGCCAGTAATCCTCCTATTGTTATGTGTGACTCTCAAATGCAAATGTCCATGCTTACTGCTGTGCATGTATTGTCTGTAGCTGGGTATATAAGCAACTGTACTGTATATTGCATATTCATTCTCTCTCTGACTGCTCAACTGACCACACGATTGCCTGAGAGCCTGAGGGCTCGCTCTGGCACGCTTATACAGTGCCGGGGTGAGTTCTGTGATGGCGGGATGAATGATAAATAAACACCCTTAAAAACTCTCAGTTTGCTGCATATTATTTCACACCGCCACAGTGCTGATAATAAAAAAACTACAAAATTATGGTCAGATATTCAGAAATTTATTTTTCAGCACACAACAATTTGTAATATATTTCTAATATATGTGGTTTCCTCCCACATGCCTAATATATGCAGGTTAGGTTAATTGGAGACTCTAAAGTGGCCCTAGGTGTGAATGTGTGTGTGAATGGTTAAGGGATAGCGCCGTATCATGGCTGCTTCATCCATTCAGGTGGTGGATGACCCTCAATTTCCCCTCTGGGGATCAATAAAGTATACTAAATCTAAAAAAAAAATCTAAATCTAATACTTTTATTTCATAAATGAAGCAATATGTAAAGTGTGACACTTTTTTCCATTGTTGTAGTATGAATTCATTAATTGCCATGAATTGCCCCTCGGGGCAGGAAGGAAGAGCCAGGCACTGAACTGCGAGTTTGCGAGATTTAATGTAAAACAAAGTCCAAGCAGTGCACAAAACAAAACTTACAATAAAGGCGAAATTGGTAGTGTGCAGGATGAACGTAGGAACGCATGTCAGAACAGGAATGGGTTCCAACGGGATTTGGGTTTTAGACTCTAGCAATGAGTGGATGAAACAGTAGTCTTTAAATAGGGCAACTGAAAGATGACCTACGTTTAAATCAAGAAAATGCCGTCAGCAAGAACAAAATCCAGATGAACAAAACAGTGTACGCAGGAATAAAAGCACATTTTTTTGTACATCCCAATCTACTTGAAATTGAATGCGTGAGAAAATACCAGACTCCTCCCTTGACATGCCTCTATTTGAATATGCAATTAGATGCAAATAGACATCCAAATAGATACAGTGGTGTAGAAAAGTGTTTGCCCCCTTCCTGATTTCTCATTTTTTTGTATGTCACACTTAAAATGTTTCAGATCATCAAACAAATATAAATATTAGCCCAAGATAACACAAGTAAACACAAAATGCAGTTTTTAAATGAAGGTGTTTATTATTAAGGGGAAAAAAATCCAAACCTACATGGCCCTGTGTGAAAAAGTTATTGTCCCTTGAACCTAATAACTGGTTGTGCCATCCTTAGCAGCAACAACTGCAATCAGACGTTTGCGATAACTGGCAATGAGTCTGTTACAGCACTGTGGAGGAATTTTAGCCTGTGTGAAAGTGATTTCCCCCCCCCCCCCAACCGTTTATCACATCTTTGAAAAGCTGAGTTCAATTTCTCTAGCCACACCCAGGCCTGATTACTGCCACAACTGTTCTCAATCAAGAAATCACTTACAGTGGGGCAAAAAAGTATTTAGTCAGCCACCAATTGTGCAAGTTGTCCCACTTAAAAGATGAGAGAGGTCTCCAATTTTCATCATAGGTATACCTCAACTATGAGAGACAAAATGAGAAAAAAAAATCCAGAAAATCACATTGTCTGATTTTTAAAGAATTTATTTGCAAATTATGGTGGAAAATAAGTATTTGGTCACCTACAAACAAGCAAGATTTCTGGCTCTCACAGACCTGTAACAACTTCTTTAAGAGGTTTCTCTGTCCTCCACTCGTTACCTGTATTAATGGTACCTGTTTGAACTCGTTATCAGTATAAAAGACACCTGTCCACAACCTCAAACAGTCAGACTCCAAACTCCACTATGGCCAAGACCAAAGAGCTGTCAAAGGACACCAGAAACAAAATGGTAGACCTGCACCAGGCTGGGAAGACTGAATCTGCAATAGGTAAGCAGCTTGGTGTGAAGAAATCAACTGTGGGAGCAATTATTAGAAAATGGAAGACATACAAGACCACTGATAATCTCCCTCGATCTGGGGCTCCATGCAAGATCTCACCCCGTGGAATCAAAATTATCACGAGAACGGTGAGCAAAAATCCCAGAACCACATGGGGGGACCTAGTGAGAGAGCTGGGACCAAAGTAACAAAGGCTACCATCAGTAACACACTACGCCGCCAGGGACTCAAATCCTGCAGTGCCAGACGTGTCCCCCTGCTTAAGACAGTACATGTCCAGGCCCGTCTGAAGTTTGCTAGAGAGCATTTGGATGATCCAGAAGAGGATTGGGAGAATGTCATATGGTCAGATGAAACCAAAATAGAACTTTTTGGTAAAAACTCAACTTGTCGTGTTTGGAGGAGAAAGAATGCTGAGTTGCATCCAAAGAACACCATACCTACTGTGAAGCATGGGGGTGGAAACATCATGCTTTGGGGCTGTTTTTCTGCAAAGGGACCAGGACGACTGATCCGTGTAAAGGAAAGACTGAATGGGGCCATGTATCGTGAGATTTTGAGTGAAAACCTCCTTCCATCAGCAAGGGCATTGAAGATGAGATGAGATTCAACTTTATTGTCATTACACGTGTATGAATACAAGGTAACGAAACGTGACTTGGCATTTGGGCACGCTCTGCAGAGCGCATCCAAGGCCGGGGCAGCTGCTAGGCGCCAGTCATAAAGAAGAAAGGAAAAAATGCGACTACTCTCTCTCAGAGCAAGAGAAGAAAAGATGAAACGTGGCTGGGTCTTTCAGCATGACAATGATCCCAAACACACTGCCTGGGCAACGAAGGAGTGGTTTCGTAAGAAGCATTTCAAGGTCCTGGAGTGGCCTAGCCAGTCTCCAGCTCTCAACCCCATAGAAAGTCTTTGGAGGGAGTTGAAAGTTCGTGTTGCCCAGTGACAGCCCCAAAACATCACTGCTCTAGAGGAGATCTGCATGGAGGAATGGGCCAAAATACCAGCAACAGTGTGTGAAAACCTTGTGAAGACTTACAGAAAATGTTTGACCTCTGTCATTGCCAACAAAGGGTATATAACAAAGTATTGAGATGAACTTTTGTTACTGACCAAATACTTATTTTCCACCATAATTTGCAAATAACTTCTTTAAAAATCAGACAATGTGATTTTCTGGATTTTTTTTTTCTCATTTTGTCTCTCATAGTTGAGGTATACCTATGATGAAAATTGGAGACCTCTCTCATCTTTTAAGTGGGAGAACTTGCACAATTGGTGGCTGACTAAATACTTTTTTACCCCACTGTAAATAGGACCTGCCTGACAAAGTGAAGTAGACCAAAAGGTCCTCAAAAGCTAGACATCATGCTGCAATGCAAAGAAATTCAGGAACAAATGAGAAACAAAGTAATTGAGCTCTATCAGTTTGGAAGAACGTTATAAAGCCATTTCTAAAGCTTTGGGACTCCAGCAAACCACAGTGAGAGCCATTATCCACAAATGGCGAAAACATGGAACAATGGTGAAACTTCCCAGGAGGGGCCAGCCAACCAATATTACCCCAAGGGCGCAGCGACGACTCATCCAAGAGGTCACAAAAGACCCCACAACAACATCCAAAGAACTGCAGGCCTCACTTGCCTCAGTTAGGGTCAGTGTTTATGATTCCACCATAAGAAAGAGACTGGGTAAAAATGGCCTGCATGGCCATTTTTGGGTTCCAAAGCAAAAAACACTGCTGAGCAAAAAGAACATAAATGCTCATCTCAGTTTTGCCAGAAAACATCTTGATGAGCCCCAAGACTTTGGGGAAAATACTCTGTGGACTGATGAGACAAAAGTTGAACTTTTTGGAAGGTGTGTGTCCCATTACATCTGGTGTAAAAGTAAGCATTTCAGAAAAGGAACATCATACCAACAGTAAAATATTTTGGTAGTGTGATGGTCTGGGGCTGTTTTTCTGCTTCAGGACCTGGAAGACTTGCTGTGGTAAATGGAACCATGGATTCTGCTGTCTACCAAAAAATCCTGAAGGAGAATTTTTGGCCATCTGTTCGTGACCCAAAGCTGAAGCGCACTTGAGTTCTCCAGCAGGACAATGATTCAAAACACACCAGCAAGTCCACCTCTGCATGGCTTAAGAAAAACAAAATGAAGACTTTGGAGTGGCCTAGTCAAAGTCCTGACCTGAATCCGATTGAGATGCTGTGGCATGACCTTAAAGAGGCGGTTCATCCTTGAAAATCTTGAAAAATGTGGCTGAATTACAACAATTCTGCAAAGATGAGTGGGCCAGAATTCCCTCCACAGTGCTGTAAAGGACACACTGCCAGTTATCACAAACGCTTGATTGCATTTGTTGCTGCTAAGGGTGGCCCAACCAGTTATTAGGTTCAACGGGCAATCACTTTTTCACACAGGGCCATGTAGGTTTGGATTTTTTTCCCTTAGTAATAAAGATAAGATAAGCCTTTATTAGTCCCACAACGGGGAAATTCCAGGATTGCAACAGCACAGGGATAGCAACACTCAGAGCAACAATCAGAAGGCAAGAAAAAAAAGCAAGCAAGCAAGAGCAGCTAATATACATATGTACATATTACTATAAAATATATATATACACACACACACAGACACACAGTGCAGAGCATTGTAGCTGGATGGAATAAATATATGAATATATAAACACACAGTGCAGAGCATTGTAGCTAGATGGAATAAATATGTAAATATATAAACACCCACAGTACGGATCATTGCAGCTAGGTGGAATAAATATGTAAGTATATAAACACACACAGTGCGGAGCAATGTAGCTAGATGGAATAATATGTAGATATATAAAAACACAGTGCGGAGCATTGTAGCTAGATGGAATAAATATATAGATATATAAATATAAACACACCCAGTGCTGAGCATTGTTGCTAGATGGAATAAATATGTAAATATATAAACACACACAGTGCAGAGCATTGTTGCTAGATGGGATGAAACAGCATAACCATCTACTTAGTTATCCTACATGGTATGATTATGTGCCCATACATATTCTCACCCTCCATAGCGACCGGTATTTTCCTAGTTGTATGCCGGAGGGGACCATTGTGTAAGTCTATTGCATCTTTTGCATTCAAAAAACTATTAGTTTGTTACGTCTTTTTGCTATCTCTGCGAGCAGCCCTGCTTAGGTTGTACAGTCTGACAGCCGTTGGTAGGAAGGACCTACGAAACCTCTCGGTTGTGCACCTGGGATGATGTAGTCTGCTGCTAAATGAGCTCCTCAGTGCATTCAGTATGTCCTGCATAGGGTGGAACTCGGACTCCAGCAGAGATGACAGTTTAGCCACCGTCCTTCTCTCTCCTATCTCCTCCACCGGATCAAGGCGCTGCCCCAGGACAGACCTAGCTTTCTTAATCAGTTTGTTCAGTCTCTTCCTATCGGCTGCAGTAATGCCACTTCCCCAGCAGACCACTCCAAAAGTGATGGCTGATGCCACCACCGTGTCATAGAATGTCTTCAGCAGCGCCCCTTATACACCAAAAGACCTGAGTCTCCTCAGCAGAAACAGCCTGTGCTGTCCCTTCTTGTAGAGTGCGTCAGTATTGTGTGACCAGTCTAGTTTATTGTTCAGATGAACACCCAGGTACTTATAGGATGTCACCATCTCGATGTCTGTTCCCTGTATATTTACTGGTGCTGTGAGGGGCTGCCCATGCCTGCGGCAGTCCACCACCAGCTACTTAGTTTTCCTTGCGTTGATCTGGAGGCAGTTCCGATGGCACCAGTCCACGAAGTCCTGGATAAGCCCTCTGTACTCAGCTTCATCTCCATTGGAGATGAGGCCAACGATCGCAGAGTCATCAGAGAACTTCTGTAGATGGCAGTGTGTTGTGTTGTGTGAGAAGTCCGCAGTATAAAGAGTGAACAGGAAGGGAGCCAGCACCGTTCCCTGGGGGGCCCCCGTGCTACTGATGATCGTGTCGGACACACAGTCCCGGGTTCTCACAAACTGAGGCCGGTTCGTGAGGTAGTCCAGGATCCGTGATGACAGGTGCTGGTCCACCCCTGCGCGCAGCAGGTTGTCCTTCAAGATCATCGGTTGGATGGTGTTGAAAGCACTGGAGAAGTCAAAGAACATGATCCTCACCATATTCCCGGGCTTCTCCAGGTGGGACAGAGAACGGTGAAGGAGGAAGATCACCGCATCCTCCACCCCAATGCCATGCTGGTAGGCGAACTGGAGTGGATCCATCGCTGGTTCCACCAGGGGGCGGAGGTGAGCAAGGAGCAGTCTCTCCAGGGTCTTCATCAAGTGGGACGTCAAGGCCACCGGTCTGTAGCTGTTCAGGTCTTTGGGGTGGGAAGTTTTTGGTACAGGTACCACACAAGATGTTTTCCACAGCTGTGGTACCCTCCCCAGCTTCAGGCTCAGGTTGAAGATGTAAGTCACAATCCCACACAGCTGGTCTGCACAGGACTTGAGGAACCCACCATGGGTTCTCCTTTTATACCAACCGCCCATCTCACATCTGCATGACATCTCACATCACAATACATTCATCCCTTCTCTCCCCAGCTCCTTCTTCCTGCTACCTCACCATAATCTCCATAGCTATTGTCCTTCTCTGTTTACCCTCTGCATCCAGTCTGGGATGATTAACCCACCAGTCTGAGATGATTAACCCAGTCTCTACACGCCCCCCCCTCCAGAATCTCAGACAGAGTTTCAGTCCTCATGTCCTTTTGGCTTCAGTCTCCTCCCATATCTACTGTAACGGGGGTTTACCGCCTCTGCGGCGCTGCTGTGCCAGCGGGGGGCTCCTGGGGGGGTGTCTGTTTGCGGGTGGGCAATGGCGAGGGGGGGGGACCTTCGACTTGCCCGTGTGGCTGCTCTGATGAATCGTTTACCTGAGGAGTTCTCAGTGGGGGTCTTCCACGCCGAGGGGCCCGAGCCAACAGCACTTGCTCGTCCGCCACTACAAAGGCAGGCTTAAGTCTGTCTATGCATATTTTCTCCCGATGACCCCCCAAGTCTAACAAAAAATGTTTGTCCCCTGTTTCCAGCACGCTGAACGGGCCATCGTAGGGTGGGCGCAATGGAGGGCGGTGGGCATCGTGCCTGACAAACACAAACACCACGTTCTTCAAAGTTTTTGGCACAAAAGCGCGTGGAAAATGGTGGTGGGCCGGGCCCGGCAGCGTGCCTGTGTCTGCGCTATGCTGCAAACGCTGAGATGGGCAGTTGTCCGGCACAGGATTATCTGGCAAAAATTCCCCGGGCAGCCGCAGTGGCTGAGAAAAAACAAGCTCCGCTGGGGAAGCCTCCAAATCCTCTTTTGGTGCGGAATGCAACCCCAATAAAACCCACGGCAACCGGTCTACCCAATTTGCATCCATCAGCGAAGCCCTGAGCGCTGCTTTCAGTGACCTATGAAAACGCTCGCATAACCCATTGGCCTGTGGGTTGTACGCGGTTGTGCAATGAATTGCAACACCCAGGCTACGGGCCATCGCGGACCAGAGGTCTGAAACAAACTGAGGGCCCCTATCGGACGTGATGTCCGACATGATTCCAAAACACCCATGTCGTCAAAAAAGCACGCACCACATCCGCGGACGTGGTTGCTGCCAGCGGGACTGCTTCTGGCCAGCGTGTGGTGCGGTCCACTACTGTCAGAAGGTGCGTGCCCCCCTGCGATGGCGGGAGGGGGCCCACGAGGTCCACGTGAACATGGTTGAACCTCTTAGCCGGGATACGAAACGGCTCCAAAGGAGCCTTCGTGTGTCTGTGTACTTTGGCTCATTGGCACGCTACGCAGGCTGCAGCCCACTCTTTCACTTGTTTGCGCAGGCCTGGCCACACGAACTTCGCTCCCACCATTTTGACTGACGCGCGCACCCCTGGGTGCGCCAGAGCGTGAACTGACTCAAACACACAGCGGCGCCAAGCGGCTGGGACCACCGGGCGCGGGTGTCCCATGGAGACATCGCAGATTAGGAGGGGCTTGCCGTCTTGCAATACTCTGCTCTCCAGCCTTAACCCTGTTGGTCCAGACTGGAGCGCGTGCACGTCCATATCGCCAATCTGCTCTGCGGCCATGGCTGTATAATCTATCCCCACGCAGACCGTGGCCACTACTGCGCGCGAGAGGCAGTCTGCTGCCACATTCAGTTTACCCGACACATGCTGAATATCGGTCATAAACTCCGAGATCGCGGCCAGCTGTCTCTGCTGCCGGCCCGACCATGGTTCCGAAACCTTGTCCATCGTGAACGTTAGCGGCTTGTGGTCCACGAACGCGGTGAAGCTGCGCCCTTCCAGCCAGAACTGGAAGTGGCGTATGGCCAGGTGAAGAGCCAGCAACTCTCTGTCGAACGCGCTGTATTTACGCTCACTGTCGCGCAAAGCCCTGCTGAAAAAAGCGAGCGGCTGCCAGGAACCGGCGACACGTTGCTCCACGATGGCCCCTATGGCCACGTCCGAGGTGTTGGTAGTGAGCGCTATCCGGGCCACCAGGTCCGGGTGCGCCAACATTGCGGCATTTGCCAGGGCTGTTTTAACCTCAGCGAACGCCTGCTCTCACTCCGGAGTCCATTCGACTCTGTCCGTGGGTTTCCATTTCTTGAGCGCGGCGTATAATGACTGCATGAGTTGAGCTGCGCGGGGGAGGAACTGGTTTTAAAAGTTAACCATCCCCAAAAATTCTTGTAGCGCCCTGACCGTCTGAGGCAGGGGAAAATTCGCCATGGCGCACACTTTGTCGGGCAAGGGTATCGCTCTCTCTGGTGAGACGTCGTGCCCCAAAAAATCAATCCCCGTCACGCCGAACTGGCATTTCGCCGGGTTGATTATTAACCCGTGCTCCTCCAACCTCCGGAAAACCGTCCTGAGGTGGGTTACGTGTTCGTCCTCGGACGCACTGGCCACCAGGATATCATCCAGGTAGACGAACACAAACGGGAGATCGCGCAACACCACATCCATCATGCGTTGGAATGTCTGTGCCGCTCCTTTTAATCCGAAGGGCATGCGTAAAAACTCTTAAACAAGCCAAACGGAGTTATTACCGCTGTTTTGGGTATGGCCTCCGCGCGCACTGGGACCTGGTGGTAACCGCGGACCAGGTCTATTTTAGGAAAAATGCGTGCTCCGGCGAGGTGAACGGAAAAATCCTGAATATGGGGAATCGGGTAGCGGTCGTGTGCTGTGGCGTTATTCAATCTGCTGAAATCTCCGCACGGTCACCACAATCCCTCGGCCTTAGGGACCATGTGTAGCAGGGATGCCCATGGGCTGTTTGAGCGCCTGATGATGCCCAACCTTTCCAGGTTAGCAAACTCCTCGCGCTCTTTGGCCAGTTAAGCTGCGTCCAGGCACCGAGGTCGTGCGAAAACGGGCGGCCCGGTGGTGGTGATAAAGTGTTCCACCCCGTGTTTAGTGATGGCCGCCGAAAACGTCAGGACCGTGAGTGCTGTGAACTGGGTGAGCAGTGTGTGGAACTTACCGCCTGGAGCTGTGACATTGGCTTGCGTTATTGGCCCGGTCCCTCGAGCTGTACAGGGGAGAGAGTCAAAAGACCTGCATTAACCAGGTGCCTGTTAGCAACATCGACTAGCAGCCCATGTGCACACAGAAAATCAGCTCCCAGGATTGGGAAACTCAGTGCCGCTATGACAAAAGTCCACTTGAACATACGGCCGTGTAGGGATAAAGTCAGTGTTCTCTCACCAAAAGTCTTAATGCCTGAGCCGTTTACTGCTACCAGCCCGGGGCCGCTAGGTCCTGCTAGCCGGTTGGCATAGGACGGCAGGATGATGCTCCTCTGGGCTCCGGTGTCTACGAGGAACCGTCTCCCCGAGCGCGAGTCTGTCACATAGAGCAGCTTGTTCTCTTCACCGGCGGTCGCAGCTGCTACCGACTGCCGGCCTTGGCGTTCCCTGAACACTTGAATTGGCACGGTGGCACACATCTGCGTGCGTTCTCTCCAAAGCGGCGGTGGTAGAAGCAGAGCGTGTCTCTCTGGCGCTTCCTGGCCCCTGCTGCCGCTACTGTCGCCGGCTCCTCGCCTCCGCTTGTCGTCTTGCTGGGTTCCGACGCCGCCGTGTTCACTGTGAGGGCTCTGGTGGTGAGGATGATCCGGTCTGCCTCATGGGCTAGCGCACGGTAGTCACGCGCGACCAGCAACAGCGAATTGGCAAGAACCGCTCTCGCCTCTGTTGGGAGGTTCCGGAGGAAAAGGTGGGCAAACAGAAAATGCCCGTCGTCCATGCCCATTAATGCCAACATCTTCTCCATCAGTTCAACCGCCGACCCATCTCCTAACTCAGAGCGCCTCAGGAGACTCTCTGCTCTCTCACAGTCCAAGAGCGTGTAGCGCCGGGTCAGCGTGGCCTTGAGAGCCCCGTATTTGTCGTGGGCTGGAGGCTGTTGGAGCAGGCTTGCTACCTACTGAGACGTGCGAGCGTCCAGCGCTGCGACCACATAGTAATATTTGGTGTCGTCTGCCGTTATTCCCCGGAGGGCGAACTGAGCCTCGGTGTGGTGGAACCAAGACCGCGGGTCGTGCAGCCAAAAGTCCGGTAGTTTGACCAAAACCGTGCACACGTTGCTGGGGGTTCCCGTCCTGGCCGTCTCTGGGATGCTTGCCGCATCGCTGGGGCTTCCCGTCCGGGCCGACTCCGGGGTTCTTGCCTCGTGTTCCATAATTCGTCAAGGGTTCACCAGTGTGGAGAGTGGAAATAACGAGACTGATTTATGCAGCAGACGATTTTATTCACTCTCACATCAGTCATACACAGAAAAGCATGTCACAATACACCATGGGTTCTCCTTTTATACCAACTGCCCATCTCACATCTGCATGACATCTCACATCACAAAATATTCATCCCTTCTCCCCCCAGCTCCTTCTTAATGCTACCTCACCATAATCTCCATAGCCACGTAAGCACGGCGCCACACGAGTCGGCCGCCCTTTGCAACAGCGGCTCGATTCCGAGTCTTTTTTTTCCTTCCCTCTCTCTTTTTGATCCGTTTTTTTTTTTTTTTTCCTCTCCATTTATATCACGGACACACAGATCGTCCCAAATGTCTCCTGAGCCGGTGGATGGAGCCACTGTTTATAGCAGGAGGCAATACAGCAGGGAAGAGCTGCTAGCATTCAACCGCCACCCGGTGCCATTGGAAAAACTCGACATACCGAGAGAACTGAGGCAAAAACGCTGCGGCTGCCGGGCTGGAGTAAGGCGGAGGACAAAAAATATAAGGTACAGACCATCGCTTCCATCTATTGTCATGGGAAATGTACGGTCGTTACTGGGAAAGGTAGATGAGCTAGCGGCTATCTGCCGTTACGATAGCATATACCGGGAGTGCTCTCTCCTTTTGTTTTCTGAGACGTGGCTAACTGAACTAGCAGCAGATGCTAACATTGAGCTGGAGGGTTTCCACATGATACGGGCAGACCGAACACCAGACAGTGGCAAAGCAAGGGGCGGTGGAGTGATAATGTATGTTAACAACAACTGGTGCAGACCGGGACATATCACTGTTAAACAACGACACTGCAGCAAAGACATTGAGTTGCTAGCTGTTAGCATGCTGTCTACATATCTCCCGAGAGAACACTCACATGTGATCTGAATTGTTGTTTATGCAAATCCGACGGCGAACACTGGGACAGCGCGTGATGTCATCCACTCAGTAACTGGCAGGCTGCAGACAGAACACCCAGATGCTCTTCTCCTCATCTCAGGCGATTTCAACCATGTTTCACTGTCTCCCATTCTACCCACGTTCACCCAGTATGTCACATGCCACACTAGAGACAATAAAACACTGGACTTATTCTACGCAAACACTAAGGAGGCGTACACCTCATCACAACTAAGCGAATGTGTCAGCCGGCTCGCTAACCCAAACACCGCTGCAGTGCAATAAACAGAACTCTTCAAGGACAGTGTTCATGAACTATAACATCTATCGTTGCCTAGGAGACTATTTGTTGTGCTCCAGTAACTGATACACTCAACACTGCACACACACCGATATCATCATACTGATACACACACACTGCTCTCTCCCTGCTGTGTGATTTGTCTACTGTCTGCTAAATAAGCATTGAGGGTTTTTTTGCCTGTAATCAAAATTTCGCTTACTTACTTAAGCGTCAATTTGATAAAACATGTTTTTTTCCCTCGCCTACTGTGTCATATCCACTCTTTTTCTTTTTTTTTTCCTTTCTTCTTTATGACTGGCGCCTAGCGGCTGCCCCGGCCTTGGATGCGCTCTGCAGAGCGTGCCCAAATGCCAAGTCACGTTTCGTTACCTTGTATTCATACATGTGTAATGACAATAAAGTTGAATCTCATCTCATCTCATCTCAACTCCCCCCACTCGGGAGATCGGATCACAACTTGGTTCATCTCCGGCCGGTGTACAAACCCCTAGTGCACTGACAATCTCCGGTCATGCGCACAGTGAAGTTATGGTCTGAGGAGGCAATGGACACTCTAAAGGGCTGTTTTGAAACCACCGCCTGGAAGCAGCTCTGCGATCCACATGGTGAGGACATCGATGGCCTCACTCACACCTTCACGGGCTACCTCAGCTTCTGTGTGGACAAATTCGTTCCCACCAAGACCATACGGTGTTGCTCAAACAACAAACCCTGGATCAACCCTGAGATAAAAACACTTCTGAGAGAGAAGAAGAGGATCTTCAGGTCGGGGAACAGGGAGATGCTGAAGTCCATACAGAGGGAGCTGAGGAGAAAGATCAGAGAAGGCAAGGACAGCTTCAGGAAGAAGATGGAGGACAAGCTGCAACAGAGCGACATCAGCGGGGTCTGGAGAAACCTCAAAACCATCTCTGGGCTCCAGAATACCTCCCCCCAGGCCACGGGGGGCAGGGAGTGGGCGAACAATCTGAATCTGTTTTTCAATAGGTTTGACCAACCGCCCTCCCCCCTGACTGCACAACAACCACTGCTGCCTCTAAAGACACCAAGTCCTGCTGCCCACTCCCCACTCCACCAACACCCCCCCACTCCCAACACACAGCCCCCATCCTGACCCTGACCAGGACCCAGGTGAGGACGGAGCTGAGGAAGATCAAGGCGAGGAAGGCGTCGGGACCGGACGGCATCAGCGCAAAGCTCCTCAAGTCCTGTGCAGACCAGCTGTGTGGGATTGTGATGTACATCTTCAACCTGAGCCTGAAGCTGGGGAGGGTACCACAGCTGTGGAAAACATCTTGTGTGGTACCTGTACCAAAAACTTCCCATCCCAAAGACCTGAACAGCTACAGACCGGTGGCCTTGACGTCCCACTTGATGAAGACCCTGGACAGACTGCTCCTTGCTCACCTCCGCCCCCTGGTGGAACCAGCGATGGATCCACTCCAGTTCGCCTACCAGCATGACATTGGGGTGGAGGATGCGGTGATCTTCCTCCTTCACCGTTCTCTGTCCCACCTGGAGAAGCCCGGGAATGTGGTGAGGATCATGTTCTTTGACTTCTCCAGTGCTTTCAACACCATCCAACCGATGATCCTGAAGGACAAGCTGCTGCGCGCAGGGGTGGACCAGCACCTGTCATCATGGATCCTGGACTACCTCATGAACCGGCCTCAGTTTGTGAGAACCCGGGACTGTGTGTCCGACACGATCATCGGTAGCACGGGGGCCCCCCAGGGAACGGTGTTGGCTCCCTTCCTGTTCACTCTTTATACTGCGGACTTCTCACACAACACAACACACTGCCATCTACAGAAGTTCTCTGATGACTCTGTGATCGTTGGCCTCATCTCCAATGGAGATGAAACTGAGTACAGAGGGCTTATCCAGGACTTCGTGGACTGGTGTGGTGGACTGCCGCAGGCATGGACAACCCCTCACAGCACCAGTAAATATACAGGGAACAGACATTGAGATGGTGACATCCTACAAGTACCTGGGTGTTCATCTGAACAATAAACTAGACTGGTCACACAATACTGACGCACTCTACAAGAAGGGACAGCGCAGGCTGTTCCTACTGAGGAGACTCAGGTCTTTTGGTGTACAAGGGGCGCTGCTGAAGACATTCTATGACACGGTGGTGGCATCAGCCATCACTTTTGGAGTGGTCTGCTGGGGCAGTGGCATTACTGCAGCCGATAGGAAGAGACTGAACAAACTGATCAAGAAAGCTAGCTCTGTCCTGGGGCAGCGCCTTGACCCGGTGGAGGAGATAGGAGAGAGAAGGACGGTGGCTAAACTGTCATCTCTGCTGGAGTCCGAGTTCCACCCTATGCAGGACATACTGAATGCACTGAGGAGCTCATTTAGCAGCAGACTACATCATCCCAGGTGCACAACCGAGAGGTTTCGCAGGTCCTTCCTACCAACGGCTGTCAGACTGTACAACCTAAGCAGGGCTGCTCTTAGAGATAGCAAAAAGATGTAACAACCTAATAGTTTTTTGAATGCAAAAGATGCAATAGACTTACACAATGGTCCCCTCCGGCATACAACTAGGAAAATACTGGTCGCTATGGAGGGTGAGAATATGTATGGACACATAATCATACCATGTAGGACAACTAAGTAGACGGTTGTGCTGTTTCATCCCATCTAGCAACAATGCTCTGCACTGTGTGTGTTTATATATTTACATATTTATTCCATCTAGCTACAATGCTCCGCACTGGGTGTGTTTATATTTATATATCTATATATTTATTCCATCTAACTACAATGCTCCGCACTGGGTGTGTTTATATTTATATATCTATATATTTATTCCATCTAGCTACAATGCTCCGCACTGTGTGTTTATATATCTACATATTACTCCATCTAGCTACATTGCTCCGCACTGTGTGTGTTTATATATTTACATATTTATTCCACCTAGCTGCAATGCTCCGTACTGTGGGTGTTTATATATCTACATATTTATTCCATCTAGCTACAATGCTCCGCACTGTGTGTTTATATACTCATATAGTTATTCCATCCAGCTACAATGCTCTGCACTGTGTGTCTGTGTGTATATATATATATATATTTATAGTAATATGTACATATGTATATTAGCTGCTCTTGCTTGCTTGCTTTTTTTTTTCTTGCCTTCTGATTGTTGCTCTGAGTGTTGCTATCCCTGTGCTGTTGCAATCCTGGAATTTCCCCGTTGTGGGACTAATAAAGGCTTATCTTATCTTATCTTATCTTATCTTATTGTCCTTCTCTGTTTACCCTCTGCATCCAGTCTGGGATGATTAACCCACCAGTCTGAGATGATTAACCCAGTCTCTATAACTTTTGTTTTCTTTGTCTAATATTTAAATTTGTTTGATGATCTGAAACATTTAAGTGTGACAAACATACAAAAAAGTGAGAAATCAGGAAGGGGGCAAACACTTTTTCACACCACTGTATATATAAGCGCTGCACGTTTGATTCTCCTGTATCCACAATCAAAAACAATAGGTTTAATGGAATTTCAAGGACTGTGAGTTGGAGGTGCACCTGAATGAGGTAGAGGTGTGTAATAACGTTTTGTTGGGCACACTGCCCTCCGGCATTAGCACCAGATACAGGTAATTCAATAGCCTGCGCTCAGCCCTATAAGATTAGTTTACTCTTTTCCTTTATTCAGACAGGGATAAGAAGATGTTTATTTAACCTTCACATGTTTCGACTGATGTCTGCAGTCATCCTCAGAAGTGTCAGCTGATTGCTGTGATTTGTGACCATCTGGGTGGATCAGAAGAAGAAGAAGCCGTATCTGTTGTCATTCAGTTCATACAGCCAGTCATGTACAGTAGAACGAAATTACATTTCTCCCATCTACAATGTTAATCACATGTAGAATCAGAGGGGTCACTGCCATGCAAGGCGCCACCACAAACAACTTCTCCTTCCCCCATTCTATTATGCTGAGCGCCAAGCTAGAAGGTGGGAAGTACCATTTTTATATGGTCTTTGGTATGACCCAGCTGAGACTTGAACCCCCAACCAGGAGGTTGGGGGTCAGCTGATTGGATAAAGGAAAACAGTCATGAAAAAGAAGACAATATGAACCTATATGAACCTGTCAGATGAAAGCAGAGCATATTAGACTCAGCAAGTACATATTTTATGTCCAAAATGCAAATCTCATCCTTTATAGTTATATACAACTTAGATGGATTACATACACTACTAAATGAATGAAGTGCACTGGGGAAAGGGTGACACTGTTGCATTTCAAACTTTATGCATGTGTTTCTTGACATAACTACTGTACACACAGAGGCAATTGGGGGCTTGGTAGAAGGCTGTGAAATTTGTTAAATCAGCAAAAAAAAAAGAAAGTCACTTTCTCAAACCACTGAGTTGTAATGAAGCCTTTAAGACAGGGTGATATGGGGGTGCACAGGTGCGTTGCGCATGACGTAGGTTATTTAGGACAATTACATGAATTTACTTGCCAAGAAGCCACCCATCCACACAGTGCCAGCTTGTAGTTTGTTCCCAACAATGCTGTTCATTAGAATCATTAGGAAAACCAGCTCTTGCTGCAAATCGTGCTTTGATGTTGGCCTGTTCAACTGCATTGTATGAGAATATGATGTACCTGGGTGACAGCCGGGTAATACCATCCCACATAGCTGGCACGCTTAGCTTAGGGTTGACTGGGAAATTCCCGATTGATCTGCAAGCTCCCTCTGGAATATCAGTTGCCAGGAACCTCAGTGTTGTCAGCACCTGCACTGGGACGGGCAGCGCACAGCTTCTCGCTGTGTCGCGCTCCAAGAGTGGCTGTAGCTCTGAGCACAGTTCTACAAGGACTGCCCATGGAAACCTAAACTGGCTGACAAGCCAGTCATCATCCTGAGCCAGAAAATCTTCTGTCTCTAAATACCCTTTCTCTTCTCACTGCGTGATTTGCAATATCCTCTAATAATGCTAACGCCATTGTTGTTCGAGGCATTTTCTGCTCTTCTTTGTGTTTGCTTTTATATCCACTCATCTAACTGTGCGCGCTTGGATGTTTGTTCATCATGTGTCTCTGGTGTGTACAGTCATTTTCATGTCATTATCAGTCTCCCAACATCACCTCTAAGTGTCGCCAATTGACCAATATCAGTAGAAACGTACATACGCCAGCCATGAAGTTGGCGTGGGGCTGCTCATATTTTTATGGTTATTTCATTCTTGATACATCGGAAATTTTCTGTGGAAAAGGACATACACCATGTTTTTGTGCGTAAGTTGTGATGATTGGGTGAGCACGCTCCCCCTCCCCGCAGTGCACCTGCGTGAGTGGACGCACCTGCTGTCTCCTCGCTGCCAGCACATAAATGTTACATATGGCTCTCGCGAGCCATACAATGAGAATCGAGGGCAGACCAGTGAGTTTGCGTATTTTATTGTGAAAAGGGGGAAAGGAACAAAGGAACAGGGCCTCGTGGGGCCAAAACACAAACGATGACAAGGGTAACACTTACACACGATGCAGGATGACAGAAGGGTGGCTGGCGCCAGACGTAGGGGTTCCAGCCTTACCCACGGCAGAGAAGAGCGTGGATAATCATGTGCGAGGTCACAGCCCCGAATGATCGAAGCTGCTCTCTTTTATAATGGTTGACAGTGTCTCAGCTGATGAGGTAATTGGGCTCCAGCTGCCTCATAGAGCTTGACAGCTGGGAGCCCGTTGAGACGCTGTCACAATAAGAGCTGGGCTGGTAAGAACGGCCCGTGACAGTACCTCCCCCTCCATGCCGGGCTCAGAACGGCCAGTAACACCCAAGCCCCCCCCCCCCCCCCCCCCAACACCTAGGGTGGGCGGATGGGGCACAGGACAGGAGGGAGAGAATCAGAAAAAGGAAAAACATCAGCAAACAACAATGAAACAATACAGAGTATGAGGGGGAAAAAAAACACACAATCCTCCATAGACAACAATACGCGGACGGACAGAAAAAAAAACTGCTACTAGGCAGAGGATAAACATGGCAATAACAGAGACTGAGGTACAGGAATAAAACCACAATACTCCATAAACAATATGCAGACGGACAGAAAAAAAAAACTGCTACTAGGCAGAGAATCAACGTGGCCATAACAGAGAATGAGGTACAGGGGAAAAAAAACACAATACTCCATAGGCAACAATATGCGGACGGATAGAAAAAAACCGCTTTTAGGCAGAGGATAAATGTGGCAATAACAGAGAATGAGGTACAGGGAAAAAAAACCCACAATACTCTATAAATAACAATATGAGGACGGACAGAAAAAAAACACTACTAGGCAAAGGATAAACATGGCAAAAACAGAGACTGAGGCACAGGAATAAACCACAATACTCCATAGACAACAACAATAAAGTACAGACAAATTCAAAGGAAGACAACCCAGGAGACCATAAAATGAGAGGAAAGACTCCTAAGGGCAAAATCTAATAAGTACAGGCATCCCTCAAACAGGAGGGGAAGAGAGAAAAAAAAAGGACGCTGAACGCGAAGCAATTACAAGGGATTACATGGCTGCACCCATCCAAAAACACAAGACTAAGCACAGCAGAGAAAATTCAGTTTGGGGGGTCTCCCCGCACCCAGCGTCCAAACCGCCAACAGGGGTGAAGGGAAAAGTTCCGGCGGCCTACCCGAATCCCAGGCCAGAAAACACAGTCTCTCGGGCGGCCGAACCAGATCGCTGAACAGGAAGTCCAATGGGTCGGGCGGCCGCACCAAAGAGCCGAATAGGCACGGCAGACCCCCTGGCGGCCGACCCGCATCGCTCAGCCACCAGGCTCGTAGGGGGGAGAGGGGCAACGGCTTCCCTGTGGAGGAAGATAATGAGGGCGAACCGGGCCTAAAGTGAGAGGTCCATATGGGCCCTGGTGGAGGAAGCTTGGGGGAAAGATGAGGGGTAATAAGATGACGATGACAAAGAAGGGGAAGAAGATGATAATGAGCCGGTCCAATGTCCGATGGCAGGGGATCTGCAGCTCCCTCACCGGACCTGGATATCATTGGTGCAGCACCCACGTTGGACCCCGATTGGGTCTCTGAAGCACCCGCGTCGCACTCTGATTGGATCACGGCTGCTCCCGCGACGGACCCCGATTGGGTCTCGGTGGAATCCTCATCGAACCCCGATTGGGTCTCGGTGGAACCCTCTTCGGACCCCGATTGGGTCGGCACCGCACCAGAGCCGACCTCCAATCCTGAACCAGGAACCTCTGGCTCAGCGGGCCATAGCAGCTCCTCGCTGGCGACCCTGGGAGAAGGCTCAGGAGAGAGAAAAGAACCGGGATCAGGATCACCGGCAGCGCCAGAACATGGCGAGACAAGGTCGGACGCAGTGGACAGCTGCACCCGGCTCATCTCCCCTAGAGACAGGCTAAAATGCTCTAAAATGAGAAGGAGAAAGATAAAGTAGAGCACTTGCCTGATCTCGGGTTCTGACGCCGTCCAGGACTGCGAAGATCCAGGTTCAAGCGTCAGGAGGTCGTCTTCAGGCTCCCACTCAGCTGCGTCGGGCTCCGCAGCTGGCATGATGGTATGTGCAGCTTGCAAGTCCTCCGGCACCGGTGCCCACGCCGATGGCCCACACGGCGTGGTGGCAGGAGAACCTCGTCCCTGCGGACCGGACCGCTCCTCTGTGGAAACCCGGGGACACTTCGTCGTCGGCGCAGGTTCCATGCTGCAGTCCGCTGTCCTCCTCCGCCCACGGCGTAGCTGCGGAACCTGAACCAGGCTCTCCAGAACAGCAGGCCCCCTCCTCATTCCACGACGTTGGCCTGGCGTCGAGGACCACTCAGCGGAGGGAGACACAGAGGATGCGGGATTAATAATTACAGCCACAGCGGGTGGTGGGAGTTCAGGACGCTGTGAACCCCGAACTCCACCTCCAGGAGTCTGACAAAGCATATCACAATAAGTGAATGAACTAATTGGGACTTGCCTGTCTCCTGGAGGCTGGGTGGTGACCGCTGTTGCGGACGTTGCTCCTCCCTTCTCCCGCCCGACAGTAACGGAGGACCCCCTGGGAAGACGTCGGGGAGTCGCTCGCGATGGTTCCGGGACAGAGCTCGCCAAGACAGGACTCTGGATACACACAGCAGCCGGGAGGTGCGTCGAGGAGGAGGGGGCGACAGCCGAGATGAGCCAGGCCCGAAACGCTGACGTAACAGCGGGGAGAGATGGCTCGGGAGACGAGGCTGCGGGATTTCCCCTCTGATGAGGCGCGGGAGTGACAGCTGTGTGGGGAGTTGAGATCTTGCGGCGACCCGGAACTGGATCCGGACAGGATTCATGCTGAGGTCGGCAACCAGTGTGACGACGGCTACTTGCAGAGGGCGAGGCGAAGGTAAGGTTCGGGAATTGCTGCTCCTGTGCCGAGACCGAGGCGAGGAGGTCAGCAAACTCCGGGAAGTCCCTTAGCCCAGGATTCCTCTCCACCAGTCTGACTGCCGCCGTCATATGATCAAAAGCCAAAGAAGGACTTGTTCCTGAACGAACCACTGCCACGTGATCCCAGATGGAAGCTGCTGCGCGCTGGAGCTTCTCCAGGGGATTCCTGAATGACGAAGCTCTCTGGTGGGGATCACCCCTGGGCGGAGCGAAGTCGTGGACCGGAGTGGAGGCAGGAGTGGGATCCGGGCGTGAGGAGCAGGGATGCCTCCTCTTCGGCTTCCTGCCGGGATTTTCCTCCAGCCCACGGAGTGTCTTGCGCTGCGCGGCGAGTTCAGCCCTCCTCACGCTGACTTCGGGGTGGTCGGCATAGCGAGGGAGATTATTGAGAAGAACCTCAGCATAGTCTAGGTGCCAGCGAATCAGGTTTGGGTCGTCGTCGAGACTAGCGGCGAAGAGCGTCCCGCCGACATACTCCAGGGCGTTAGCTAGCTCGTTGCCCAAGCGCCGAGCGCGGCTCCTGAGAGTCGGCATGCTCCCAGCGTTGACACCCAGACTGGGAAGAACAAAGTCCAAAACTGCAAACTCACGGCTGCCGGCAACTCACTTGGCTGTGACCTACTGTTACGTATGGCTCTCGCGAGCCATACAATGAGAGCCGAGGGCAGACCAGTGAGTTTGCGCATTTTATTGTGAAAAGGGGGAAAGGAACAAAGGAACAGGGCCTCGTGGGGCCAAAACACAAACGATGACAAGGGTAACACTTATACACGATGCAGGATGACAGAAGGGTGGCCGGCGCCGGACGTAGGGGTTCCAGCCTTACCCACGCCAGAGAAGAGCGTGGATAATCATGTGCAAGGTCACAGCCCCAAATGATCGGAGCTGCGCTCTTTTATAATGGTTGACAGTGTCTCAGCTGATGAGGTAATTGGGCTCCAGCTGCCCTGTAGAGCTTGACAGCTGGGAGCCCGCTGAGACGCTGTCACAATAAGAGCTGGGCCGGTAAGAACAGCTCGTGACAATAAAAGGATCAGTTTGTGAATGCTCCAGCGCTGGACCGTTGGGTATTGCTACCGTCTATTGTGGTCTTGTTTCCTGAACCTGAAACCCAAGCCTAACTTTCCTTTTCCTTTCCTTCCTCCTAACTTTTCCTTCTCCTCCTCTTTCCCCAGGTTGCTGCCGTCTCAGTGGTGTGTCTCCAGGATTGCAGCGCACTCACCTGCTCTCATCATCTCATCAGAGACTCTCCTACCCCACCCGGTCAGTCTGCTCCTCAGCTCCATTCCATCGCCTCTCTCTTCTCCAGATCCTCCCGCCAGCTCAGCCCCGCTGGCTCCTCACCCTGTCTTCGCTGGGTTTCACTGCTGGGTTCTCTGCTCATTTTCAGTAAGAATTCCCCAGCACACACTCCTTTATTCCATTTATTATTATTAGCCTCTAATTGGCTCTCTTCCTCTCCCTCTCTCAAGGCTGTGTGTTTCTTGGCGTGTGCTGCTTTCTTTACTATTGTGTTTTCAATAAATTTTACGCAAAACATTTCTCCGTGTCTGAGTGTTTCCCTCTGGTGTTAGTTGCCTTGCACTTGAAACTCTAGCTAAGTAATAATGGCATAAGTACACTTTGTACATGAGGCCCCTGGGCTAGGACCACCAAACCTGGTACAGGGTATGAACTTAAAATGAAGCAAAGATCTCCAAGCTTGGTGCACAGGTTGACCCTCGCCTTTGGCTCAGGTTTGCATGTCAGAAGGTCAACGTTACAAGGTCTGTCAACAGGGACACGCAGAATGTCACTGTTACATATACTTACTTTATGTACAATGTCCAATCATAGAGGATAGGCTTGGGTGTGTATCTCTGCCGAGTGCAGTTCTAGTTTATTCCGTACTGTATCCAAGAGTGTCCCAACTACCTGCTGCAGGTCATTCAACGCAAGCTCACCATCTGTGGTCAGCTTGCTCTAAATGAGTATA
The DNA here is from genome assembly GCA_020510985.1 of Pholidichthys leucotaenia. Classification (NCBI taxonomy): domain Eukaryota; kingdom Metazoa; phylum Chordata; class Actinopteri; order Cichliformes; family Pholidichthyidae; genus Pholidichthys; species Pholidichthys leucotaenia. Next base: position 327,601,251 of record CM035842.1, on the reverse strand, counting down.
GATATTTGATGCACACTCTTTCTACATGTTTCTGTCCAGTCCAGTTGCAAATTTTTTTTTTTTTTTTTGGGACTTATTTTGTACCCGTAGGTAGATTCGTTCTGCAGTCCGGTGACAAGCCACCAGCTGCCGGTCGCTGCGTGCGCAAGCGCCCCTTAACTCCCTAACCTGCATGTTTTTAGCATGTGGGAGGAAACCGGAGAAATCCCGGAGTAAACCCACGCAAACACGGGGAGAACATGCAAACTCCACACAGATCACTGTTGGCCGGGGGCAGGGATCGAACCCACGATCTCATGATCCCCGCAATCCCCCGGCCGAGGGTAAACTGTGCTGCCGCGGTGCTAACCACTGCACCACCGTGCAGCCAAATTACCTCAGAATATAATAGTATTCAAGATACAGTGGATTTTAGGAAAAGGGTTTCACTTTAATGTGCATTTAAAAGTGGTATTTGATCACATCCAATTATCACTTGAACATTAATTTCGGAGCTGGCTGCTGTTTGCATGATTCTCCAGCCCACATACTTAAACTCACCCTGTCATTCTTACTTTCTCATTATGACATTTACTTGGAGATATAAAAGTCAGCCTCACAAGTTTTCTTTTTTATCAGCCCGTGTTTATCAAAGTTGCAGTGACATCCTTGAGGTGTCTCACCTGACCTGAAAAGTAGGCAACTTGTTTACATGTTATAGTATGCTTCTTGGAATTTTTATTAAGTTTGTAAGAGAGTCCTCCCTTCTCTGTGCTTGGTATGTGTTCATTACTGTTTTATTGAGCGCAGACCATGACACATCCAGTAAGTCTTTCATTTTAATAAGGATGCCCCTCCCTCATGTGGCTCCTCTTTCCCATCTGCCACCTTCTCTAGATGACATCAGTATTACAGCTGCACTGCACTGAAGGTCATTCACTAACACAGTATGTTCTGCTTGCACTTGAAATATTATGTAATTTTTCAGCCTACAGGATGACTAGAGCGAAGTCATGTTGTTTCCTATTGACATGAAATTGAATTTAAAAAGCATAATTCTGCTTCATGTTGATCACACTGATAGTCTTCAGCTGAAGCCTCAGAGTTTATAGCTTAGGAATTTTGGACAGAAGTGTAAAATTCCATATTTGTTCCAGGTATTCACTATGCTGGCTGATAAGCACCGCTCTGAGGTGGAAGTAATGAACTCATCTACGTGGCTGTAGAGCTGTGCTTATCAGAATCAGCTGGGTTAGTAAATGGCAGAAAAAAAACACAGGACTGGACTTATACTTTTTGAAGCCTGAATTTTATACTTCTAATTCCTGCAATGTTTCCAGTACTGTAATGTATAAGAAAATTACCAAACAACTTCCCTTCAGTTACACAATATCCAATAGCCATACAGCAAACATCCAAGGCATTTGCACATTAAGTGCAGTGAGTATTATTAGAACAAAAATATCAGTGAGATGGTACAAATGGACATGGACTACTGACAGAGATGCAAAATACTACATGTTAAAAGTATTATCAAGGATTTTTTTTTATCCCCCACCGGTTGAAGCCCAAAGGGGTTGAAGAGCCTTTTGGGCAAAGACGGAAGGGGGATTATGTTATGTGTCAGTCAGTCCGTCTGCCCCACTTTTGTGAAATAAACTCCTACAGTTTTGGTCTGATTGTTTTGAAACTTGGTGCCATGGTTTGATATACACTGAAGATGTGCATATTGCAATTTGGTTCTGATCGGATGATTTTTGCATGAACTATATCCTCTGACCTATGACCACCTGTTTCACCTCACTTCATAGACAGTGACTGTCTTGTGAAATCAACTCCTACACTTTTGTTCTGATTGTTTTGAAACTTGGTACCATGATTTGATATACTCTGATGATGCACATATTACAATTTCACTCTTATTGGATGACCTTGAGGTCAGAGGTCAGATTTTTTCCTAAATCTTCTAAACACAGTAACTACTGAAAGAAAGGATGTAGGCTTTTCAAATCGATACAGTAGTTGTATCTAATACACACCTTGGACGACTTACACCCTCACCTAACTATGGGTTTGGGGTCAAGGGGTCAAAGGTCAAACTTAACATTGCAGTTGCACTATGGTAAATGCAACATTTTTTTTTAATTTTTAATTTTTTTTGATTTTTACATTCACTATTACTATAAAATAAGTAAAGCTAAGGCCACCAAACCTGGTACACAGGTTCACCTTGGGATCCTGACCTTTGACTATGGGTTTGGGGTCAAAAGGTCAAAGGCCAAGGTTAACATTCCTTATGCCTTATTACTGTACAATGAGTAAAGCTAGGACCACCAAACGTAGTACACAGGTTCATCCTGTGACCCTGAAATGTGACTTTGGTGGTTTTGGGATCATAAGGTCAAAGGTCAATGTCAAAGTGCCTTATAAAGAATATCTCAACAACACAGAAAGCTATAATCAACAAACCTGGTACATAGGTTCACTCTGAAACCATAACCTCTGAGTACAGGTGTGATGTCAATAGGTCAAAGGTCAAGGTTGGCACTCCCTATGATCTCTTACTATAGAATGTGAAAAGCTCTCCAGTGTTACCATACTTGCTACACGGGTTCACCTTGGGATCCTGACCTGCAACTATGGGTTGTATACTTTGTCATATATAATTTGGTTCTGCCACAGTAATTATATCTAAAAGTTGAAAACTTCTCTCCGTCAGTAAGTATTGGGATCTTCAAAGAAAATGGAGGCATGGGATATTGCACTCGCCTCAGTGTGCTCTTGTTTCTTTGTCTTTTGGGGTTGCCACAGCATATCACCTTATATGGTGATGATCTGCATGGCAAGGATTTTTATGCCAGATGCCCTTCCTGACACAACCCTGCCCATTTATTCAGGCTTGGGACTGGCACAGGGAGTACACTGGCTTGTGCTCCCACTGTGGCTGGGTAACCAGGTTTCCTTCCTCCATTCTATTATGCTGAGCACCAAGCTTGAAGGCAGGAAGTACCATTTTTATATGGTTTTTGGTATGACCCAGCTGGGGCTTGAACCCACGACCTCCCGGTTGTGGGGCAAATGTTCTACCTCTTGGCCACCACTCCGGTATCAAGGAAATATCAGATGAAAATAGTGCAAGTAATGTTGAAGGTGTGGGGGACCTAGACATTACATTCTCCACTCAGACTGAATGGCACAGGAGGAGACGCTAAAAGGCTGTTAGACGGATATGCAGGGCAGACTGTGGTTTGAAAGAAGAAATTCGCTAATTTATAAGAAAAATAACAAATCCAAAAGAAAAAAAATTAGGAAGCTGTTTATAATAAAAAGCCATAGATTCACCTGAATACATATACAACTAGAAAAGCACTCGGAGAGCGCAGACCTCCGCCAAGCGCCACAGTTCCCCCCATACAGTGTTTGTGTGTACGTTGTCAGATTCCTTGACCATTTGAATTGAATTGAATTTATTTATTTCGGATAGTACATTACAGGTTAAAAGAAACTGTATAATATAACAACAAGGTCAAATTAGACAAAGACTCCTTCTACTATACAATTCCACGTGAGTTATCCGAAATGGGTGATGGCTGAAGCCGCAGCTTATATTGCCATGAAACCATGAAAACATCTGAGTAGCAATTGGATTCACAATGATAGGATTAGTGGTTCAGTAGTAAAAGCATTACCTCCTTGGCGGAGGTAATAAACTGAAGTGTTGGTGTTGTGTCCATGTCCTGCATCTGCAAACTCCCAGGCTGGGGGCGTTGCAATTGAATGAACGAATGAATTAATCTTTATTTCGAATAGATTAAGAGTACAGGTTAAAAGAATGTGAATAATATAACAAAGGGGGTAATAAAATCCAACAAGGTCAAATTAGACAATAGCTCCTCTGATTATACAGTTCAACATAAGTTATCCGAAATATGTGATGGCTGAATCCGCAGCTTATATTGGCCACCCATGTTCCATCCAAGAATTCAAAAGAAAAAACAAAAGAAGTCATGACACAACTGCGTACAACCCACAGGCCAATGGGTTATGTGAGCGTTTTAGATCACTGAAAGCAGCACTGAGGGCTTCACTGATGGATGCCAATTAGGTAGACGGGTTGGCGTGGGTTTTATTCAAAATTCAAACGTTTATTTCAAACTCAGGGTTCATATTAAATGCAGAACTAAAAGGAGTAGAAAATAAATAAATAAATAAAAGTATATACAGATCAGCAGACAGTCGGCGGTCTTGTAACAACAATAACATACAATACTGGACTCAGTATAAAATGGAACGCCACCACTTCCAAATGCTGAAGTGTTAGTGACGAGTTGACAATTGGTGATATAAGATGATTGTTACATGGCAGCAACCTTGTCATCAAACTGTAAACATCGTTACGTATCAACTCGCCAAAAGACGGAATGTTCACAGACACAAACATCTTGCTTGCACTCGACCTTCGTGGTACATCTAATCTTTATCTTTATTGGGGTTTGCGCTCCGCGGCCAAAGATGATTTGGAAAATTCCCCGGCAGAGAGCTTCTTTTTTGCGGAGCTACTATGGCTGACCGGGGGAATTTCTGCCAAATAATCTAGCGGCGGACAGCTGGCCGTCTGAGCTTTTGCAGCGTTGCGCAAACACAGGCACACAGCACGCTGCCGAGCAGCTGGTTTTTGCGCAGCGCCTATGGCTGCCCGGGGAATTTCTGCCAAATAATCCGGCGGCGGACAGCTGCCCGTCTCAGCTTTTGCAGCGTCGCGCAAACACAGGCACGGTGTTTTCCGCGTGCTTTTGTGCCTAAAACGTTGAAGAAGGCGGAGTTTATGTTGGTCAGACACGATGACCAGCGCCCTCCATTGCGCCTGCGCACATGTTGAAAATAGCCGTATGTCACAGTGTTAAAGAATGCTTTAAAAAATTCCTGTATCCAGACGGTGATCCGGATCATCCCCAAAATTTAATCAGTTCTTCCTTGTACCATTTCCAACAACGCCTGAAAGTTTCATGGAAATCCGTCCAAGACTTTTTGAGTTATCTTGCTAACCAACAGACAGACAGACAGACAGACAGACAAACAAACAGACAAACCCCGGCAAAAACATAACCTCCTCCTGGCCTTTTCGGCCTGGCGGAGGTAAATATATAAGAAAATATCTGAGATATGTAACAAAAAGTCTTCAATTTACAAAAAAAAAATCTGAAAATGTATAAAAAGAAAACCTTGAAGTCACAAATGTATAAGAAGTCACATTTCTTTTGAGAGAAAAAAATGTGCAAATGTAAAAAAGTTCCAAATTTATGACAAGTCATAAATTTCTGATAAGACACTGGTGCTTTTGCATTGTAATGAGGGAGTTTAATGTGGAAGCTTTAATGTGGTTTGGAGTAAGTGCTGATACCACAGCCTCCCATGCTGAAAGCGATTCACTCACATACTAATCAAAACAGCCAGCATCAGTGTAACACAACAACATCATTATGTGGTTTTTAGTTCGACTTCGCTGTTTAATTCCCAGAATGAGAATTCCTATTTCCAAGTCTTTGCTGTTGCACTGCATGTTTGTATTTCAGTTTTGGTTTTGGAACCCTCAGTCTAGGCCTGTGTGAACTTGGCTTTGAGCACCATGCTGTAATTTGTGCATACTGAAATTCCAAATAAAATGGCACTTGGATCAACCAGCAATTATCACTTAAACCTGAACAACCACTTATCAGCAAGTTAAAACTGCTTTATGTCACATCAGTATAGTGCATAGCACTATACTATACATCCAAGTATGATCTGAGAGAGTAAACAGGCTGTTTGAGTATATGCTTGTGTTCAGAAACCCCAATACTTTTGTGTTTGAGTAATATTTACATAAGCCACAATAAATACTTTTGTTGGTAATGTTTAGTGGTGGGAGCAGCTAGAAACTTCTCTTAAATAAAAGTAGTAGTATGACATTCATCATAGCAGTCTGTTGTGGACGACAATGACCGTTTCATTTGGGTCTGATCAGATTCCTCCACACAGCTCTGTTCTTAGCCTTCCGCTGCCAGGAACTCCTGTCTATGTCCAACTTCTTCAAGTTTCTTTTTACAGTGTCTTTAAATCTGAGCCTTGGTCTACACTGATTGCGTTTGCCCTCGCATAACTGTGAGTAGAGTAACTGCCGAGGGAGACGCTGGTGGTCCATCCTCTCAACATGTCCGAGCCATCTCAGGTTCATCTGTATTAGCATGTCCTCCATTGATGGTAGACCAGCTCGTTTCAACACTTATATGTTGGTTATCTTGTCTTTCCATGAGATGTTCATTATGGCTTGAAGGTGTCTCATCATGTACGCATGGAGTTTCTTCACCTGCACTCTGTAGACAGTCCAAGTTTCAGCACCGTACAATAGAGTAGCCAGTAATGTCGCTCTGTACACTTTGCATTTCACACAGATAGACACGTCGATTGTTCCACAGTCTCTCCCTCAAGTTTCGAAACACAGCGCTCGCACTTCCCATTCTGAGAGATAGTTCATCCTCCAGCCTAGCATTCTCTGAAACAGTACTCCCTAGGTACTTGAAAGTCTTGCACTTGACTAGTGGCTCTGTGCCAATGCTGATCTCTTCTCGTAGTGATGTTGATAACTGGAACTTCGGTGGTTGATAAAGGCACTCTGTCTTCTTGATGTTGATTTGGAGGCTAAGTTGGCAAGCTGCTCTTGCAAATTTCTACACTAAAGATTGCATATCTTCCATGCTGTGTGCAACTAGAGCACTGTTGTTGGCAAAGAGCATTTCTCTTACTACCTTTATCAATGTCTTACTCTTGGCTTTAAACTGTGCCACATTGAATAAGTCTGCTTCTTTCCTTGTTTGAATATATACTCCTTCTGAAGTGCCTTTGAAGGCCACCTCAAGCATGGCTGCCAGATATAGCGAGAAGAGTGTAGGTGCCAGCACACACCTTTGTTTCACCCCGTTGCTTACTGAAAAGTCTTTAGATACTGAACCACATTAATCAAGTATAAATGGGAGTAGTTACTAAGAAATTTATTTGATGGTAAGAAAATACACTAAAGTTACTTGATCAGTGGGTAACTGATCAGGGTTCTTTTTGTCGGGAAAATAAAATGCAAATAATACAATTTACATTAAATAAATAAAGAAAACATGTTTTAGTTGTTTTTTTTTCCACAATATTTTTTATTGAACCTTTTTTTTTTACAAACATAACACAAACAATCAAACACTAACACTAAAGTAATTAAAAAAAATGTACTAAAAACACCATACAACCACTAACAAAGACCAGGATCTTTCACAATGCTTCCCTTGTTTAGTCTAAGGCACTCCATTACATAATGTATACATAATTATACATTCACCAGTTTGGAATTTACAAGGTTCACACACATCATTCACCTTCTTCTTCAAAATTTATGTTTAAATTCTTTTACATAATCAATTAAAAGGTCTCCATATATTACTCAACACAATTTCCTTTGGATTTCCGTAATCATATGTATTCTTTCTAGTAGAAGGTTTGTTAACATCTGTCTTAACCACTGAGTCACATCTGGTCTATGAATCTTTTTCCACAATAGTGCAATACATTTTTTGGCATTAAGCAAACGGAGGTCTATGAATGCTCTTTCACTCTTATTAAAGTTATGCTTTTCTGGATGCAGACCCAACAAAAACAATTTAGGATTCAATATGATTTGTTTTGAAATTATTTTTTCAATTGTTACCCTCACCTCTTTCCAAAAACATTCTATATTTCTACATTCCCATAAACAAGGAAATGAGGTTCCTTTACTTTCCATACATTTGTGCACGTATCTGGTATGTTTTTGTTATATCTATTTAACTCCACTGGTGTAACATACATCCGCATTAACCATTTAAAATGTATCAATTTAAGACGTACATTTATTGATTTGGTTTGAGCTTCTGTACAAGCCAATTCCCATTGTTCCTCTGAAATTTCAGTTTGCAGGTCTTCTTTCCAATAATTCAGTTCTTTTCTGTGAGTTTTCACTTGAGGATAATGTCAATGATTATAAAAACTCTGAAATAATACCCTTTCTCTTACTATCTTTCGTCAAGATTTTTTCCAAGGATGAATAAGTAGGTCGGGTGAGAGCATTATTTTGATTTGATCAAATAAAGTTCCTAAGCTGAAGATATTTAAAAAAATGTGTTCTATTAAGATTAAATTTGATCCTCAGTTCTTCAGAAAACATTGTTATCTGAACATGACAGATATAAGTCTTGAATCTTTTGAATCCCTTTTAAATTCCATACGGTTTAAATACAGCATCCGCTCTCCCTGGTCTAAAATATTGATTACCCCATATTGGGCTAAATTGTGACAATAAGTGTGGTTCTTTTAATTTTTTTTGGTTCACACCATATTTTGATCATATGCTTTACAAATGGATTTTTAACTTGTTTCTGTAATTTTTTTGCCGAGTCTGAGTATATGAATATGGGAAGAGGTAAAGGTAAATTGTATGATTCCATTTCAGTCCAGTGAGGGAGATCATTTGATGAAAAATAATATGTCATAGACCTCAGTTGTGCTGACCAGTAATACAACATAAAGTTTGGACATTTCAGACCTCCACAATCAAATGGTAAATATAGTAAGGACAGACGTAATCTAGCCCTCCTATTGTTCCATATAAATTCCACTAACTTTTTTTTAATTCTTGAGAATAGATCTGAAGGTGGTGGTAAAGGAATGTATTGAAATAAATAAAGTATTTTAGGTAAGATATTACTTTTAAATATATTGATTCTCCCAATCATCGACATTGGTAGTGACATCCATCTCTGAAGTAACTCATTAATGTCTGTCATTAAGGCTTCATAGTTGGCACTGGCGACTAATTCTAGCTTAGGCACAATTTGAATTCCTAAATATTTAAACTGATTTACAACATTGAATTGATTTTACCTCAGGAGCTGGGTGATTTCTCTGGGTCCTCATTTAGCATTAATATTGAAGATTTAGTTTTATTTATTTTATGTCCTGATATTTCCCCCAAAATTCTTTATTAAATTCAACAAGGTCGGAATTGATTTTTTAAGATTCGACATAAACAAAATTATGTCATCGGCATACAGGGAGATTTTATGTTCTGTTGGTCCTACTTTAATTCCATATATTTGTGGATGTAACGTACTGCCATCGCTAAAGGTTCAATTGCCATAGTAACAGTAAAGGTGAAAGTGGACAGCCTTGTCGACATCCTCTATTGATATTTATTGATTTTGAGATATTGCTGTTTGTTAGGATTTCTGCTGTAGCATTATTGTATATTATCTGAACCCATTTTATGAAATTATTTCAAGTCAAACCTTTGTAAGACTTCAAAAGAAAGGGCCATTCATTTTTTTGGGCGCATGCGCACGCAGCGACCAGCAGCTGGTGATATAGTGCGTGTGTGTGTTTTTTGTACTTTTTTACGTTTTAGAAAATCCTCTGTGTCATTTCTGCCCTGGAGCATTTGTGGAATATATGGCGAAGAGCTCCCTGGTATCTGCAACATGGATTTCCTCTCCTCTCTCGCACTGCTGCTTTCTGTGCTGTGGCTCTTGTCTCTGAGGTAAACGCGTTCGGCTCCATGGCGAGCAGAATAGCGGGCAGAATACAATATTCCAGGGACTTGTTGCTACGCTTAAACACAGCTGATGCAGCGTCTCTGATTGAGCCCAAACTTCAACTGCCGGACTTTATTTTGAGAGACGGGACACAGCGGTGAAAAGAGGAGCGGCAGAAGGAAGCGTGGAAGACGTGGAGGTGTGAAATTGCGCCTTAGGAGACGTCAGTTTGGTAACATTCCTCTTCCTTCGATAATTTTTGGAAATGCACAGTCTGTGAGAAACAAGGTGGATGAAATTCAAGGCAATGTACGTTACCAGAAGGATTTTAAGAACTGCTGCGTCATGGCTTTCACTGAATCTTGGCTTACTGCGCATGATCGAGATGCAGACCTGTGGATTGACGGCTTTGGAGCCCCGCTGCGCTCGGATCGGCAGGAAGAGGTAACGGGGAAGCGTCAGGGGGGCGGCGTATGTTTATACATTAATAAGCAGTACTGCACATCTGTCACGGTCAGAGAGCGCATCTGTACACCCGATGTAGAGTTGCTGTCTGTGTCACTACGCCCCTTTTATTTGCCTCGTGAGTTCCCCCAACTTTTTATCACAACTGTGTACATTCACCCGAGGGCAGACGCTGACTCCGCCTCCAGCACCATCTCTGATGTGGTGCAGCGGCTGCAGTCAATTTCTCCAGAGGCGCCAAACTTCATTCTTGGGGATTTTAACCATGTTTCTTTAAAGAAGACACTTAAAAACTTTCATCAGTATGTCTCCTGCCCAACCAGGCGAAAAAAGACATTGGACCTGTGCTATGGATCCATAGAGAGGGCCTATAAATCACTCCCCCTTCCTCCTTTAGGATCATCAGATCACAACTGTGTTCATTTGCTGCCCACATATAAAACTGCTCTCAGAAGAGGCAAGGTGGAGATGAGAGACATTGATGTGTGGACAGAAGATTCAGAGCACAGCCTCCAGGAATGCTTTGACTGTACAGACTGGAAGATGTTCATAATGGCCTGCGGGGATGATTTGGACTCTCTGGCTGAGCTCACATGCTCATACATGGCTTACTGTCAAAATAAGATTGTTCCACGTAAACGTGTCAAAATATACCCCAACAACAAACCATGGGTTACTAAATCAGTTAAATCCTGCTTACAGAGGAAAGCACTTGCCTTTAAACAGGGGTCTGTTTCTGAGCTACAGGTTGCCACTAAGGAGCTGAAGGCCGAAATTTAAGAGCAAAGCAGAATTATAAATCAGAGTTGGAAAGCAAGATGGCAGCAAATAAACTTGGTTCAGCCTGGGCCAGTATGAAAACTATGCAGGCCTTCAGAGCACAGAGCGCAGTAATCATGTGTTTTTTAGATGGTTTTAGTTCAGACACAGAGCTGGCTAATGCTCTTAATTGTTTTTTACGGTCGTTTTGACTCCTTTGATTTTAGCAGAGAAATCCAAGATTTGAAACAGAAACTCAAAGACAATCAGCACTTTAATATTGAGATGCAGGATGTTAAAAGTGAGTTCTGCGCTGTAAAAGTGAACAAAAGTCAGGGCCCTGATAATATATGTGGGCGCCTGGTAAAGTCCTGTGCACATGAACTGAGTCCTATATTTCATTACATTTTCAATAAGTCCTTACAGACACAACATGTGCCTAAGATCTGGAAAGATGCCGGGGTTGTTCCCGTTCCAAAATCCAGCTGTCCTAAAACGGTAAATGACTTTAGACCAGTTGCTTTGACTTCAATTTTAATGAAAATTTTTGAAAAACTGGTCAGATGTGAGGTCCTAAGGCAGACTGAACATGCATTGGATCCTCTGCAGTTTGCCTATAGGCCTCACAGAGGAGTGGAGGACGCCACTGTCACTCTGTTTAACATGCTTTTTAAACATCTGGATTTTAATGGGACACACGCCAGGCTTTTATTTGTGGACTTTTCTTCTGCCTTTAATACAATCCAACCTCATATTTAGTTGAAAGGCTCCTGCAACAATTTGATTTGAGCAATAATCTGGTGGGTTGGATTCTGGATTTCTTAACCAACAGGACGCAGAGAGTAAGGGTCAATGGCACATTGTCTGACCTAAAGTGCTCTTCTACTGGCTCTCCTCAGGGGTGTGTGTTGTCACCACTACTCTTCATCCTGTACACAAACATGTGTCGGAGCAGACGTGACAACAGACACATTATAAAGTATGCTGATGACTCAGTCATTGTCAGTCTCCTCCAGGATGGTGAGAGTGGCCACGGCCCAGTAGTTGATGACTTTGTTCACTGGTGTGAGGATTCCTACCTGCAGCTGAATACAACAAAAACGAAAGATATGATTATTGACTTTAGGAGGAAAACTCCCAGGCACAAAGTCACCATACTAAAAGGCCAGACCACCGAATGTGTACAATCGTACAAATATCTTAGGACGATTATTGATAGTAAATTAAACTTTGAAGTGAACTGTGAAAGGGTGTGCAAAAAGGGTCAGCAACATTTGCATTGTTTGAGGAAACTTGCACGCTTCCAAATTGACCGAACCATAATGACTATGTTTTATCGGGCTTTTATTGAATCTGTTTTATCCTTTTCTTTAATGTCATGGTTTGGTCAGATAAAACTGAAACAGAGGAAATCCTTGGATCAGGTAGTTAGATGGTCCAGTCGTTTGGTTGGTGAGTCACAGCTGAGCCTGACATCCCTGTACACCAGACAAGTACAGAGGATGGCCGACTCGATTTTAAATGATGACTCCCACCCTTTGCACTGCAACTTTCAGCTTCTTCCCTCCAGACAGAGGTTTGCTGTCCCAAAAAGCAAAACCCAGCGCTACAAAAACAGCTTTGTCCCTGCTGCTGTCAAAGAGTTGAACAAGCTATAAAAATTATATTGTACATATTTTATATTTACCTATTTTGTAAGATGTGTGCCTGTGTTTATGTCTATGTTGAATGTAATTAGTGGCTTGTAAATATGGATGTCACCAGACTGCAAAACAAATCTACCTACGGGTACAAATAAAGTAACCTGAACCTGAACCTGAACCCTATCAAAGGCCTTTTCGGCGTCCTATGATAGGAGAGCTGTATCCAGTGATTCTTTATTAGAATAGATAATATTAAATAGTCTTCTTACATTATGGAAGCCTTGTCTTCCCTTTATAAAGCCATTCTGATCTCGGTTAATAATATTTGGTAATATTTCTTGTAGTCGTCTTGCTAAAATTTTACAGATTATCTTAAGGTCAGCATTTAATAGGCTTATTGGTCTCATATTTTCACATTTATTAGAGGGTTTACCTGGTTTTGGCAACAGTATAATTAAGGCATTATTCATGTATAGTGGTAAATTACTATTTTGAAATGCTTCTAAAACCATTTCCAAAAATGGTTTTATTAATTTATTCTTAAATTTTTTATAGAGGTCAACTGGAAGACCATCTGGTCCTGCACTTTTTCCTGATTTCATATTATCAATGGCTAGCCCAACTTCTTCTTGACTAATTTTAGACTCCAGTATCTCCCTGTTTTCATTTGGAATACACGGTATAGATAATCCGTCCAAAAACCCATTTAGTTTTGTTAAGTCATTTTCATTTTTTGTATCATAGTTTTTCATAATAATCTCTAAAGGCACTATTAATTTCTAAAGGATCTACAACTGCCTGTCCGTTACTTATAATACTGGTAATTGGTGTTTTAAATTCTAATTGTTTAATCTGCCATGCCAATAATTTTCCCTGATTTTTCACCTTGTTCATAAAAAGATTGCTTCAATCTTAGAAGACTCGAGGCAGCTATATTCGCTGAGTTTTGGTCATATTCAGCTCTCAGAATCAGTAATTCGTTCAACTTGGACAAACTTGGTCTGATTTTCACCAAAATTTCTACAATGGATATTAGTCCCTCGCTCCTCACGCGCCTACATAAAACTTATTGACAAAAGTTATAGCACCACATACTGCTCACAGGAAGTACTGTGCCAAACAGTTTACTTTATTATTCACGCAGCGCTTGCCACACCGGCGGGAAATTTTTTGAGTCAGCTAGGTACGACGGGCACCAGGGTCCACAGTTGCGCGGGGGAGCGAGGACCTGCTTACAGCTTCTTGCAGCTTTAATGATAGATTTATTTTTGTTTGCAGTGAATTGACTGTAAACACAGTCAGCATTCAATAATGGAATTTTATAATCTCTTAAAAGAAAATACATGTGCATTCTGCATAAGCAACAGCAAATTTATAGTAAACACAGTCAACATAAACACTTTGAATAAATTACATTTTTAAACACTGATCAAAAGAAAAGACGTACATTCTGTATAAGTAACAGCACGAAACACGATAACAGTTTAGTGATGTGGGATGATGGAAGTTGTTGTTCGCTAGTCATTTAAACAAAACTAAATATTACTCTGTTATTGTACGACAGCCAACAACTTTAATTATGTGGAAAATTATCTTTTAAATTGTCAAACATCATATGTGTAACTCGTGGCAAAATTTTATCGGGATCAAAAGATAATTTTGCTCTTGCCATTCATTTCAATGGAATTTTTTTTTTTTCGATTTAAGGTCCCATATGCACTGATCTGTATGAAAAAAAAACCCTGCATAGCTTACGCCCCATTAGCGAGTACAGAGCCAAATTGAGTCAGGCGGGCCACTGATCTCAATAGAAAAACCAGATGACATTGGCCACCAGAAGTGATTCCCTCGGCAAGCCACTTTTACCTCATTAACTTCCCCAAAAAGCAAGCCCAAATGAGCAACTACACGTTAAAAAACAAGCCCAAAAACCCACAACCCACGACTGACAAGATTTGCGACTTCAGAGAAAAACAAGCCCAAAGTCACTTATAATAAGCGGACTTGGTAACTCTCCTCTCCTCTCCTTTTCTCTTCACCTCATACACCACTGACTTTCAGTACAACACCGAGTCATGCCACCTGCAGAAATTCTCTGATGACTCAGCTGTTGTTGGGTGTATAAGAGGGGGAGTACAGGGCACTGGGAGACAGATTTGTGGACTGGACAGAGCAGAATCACCTGAGGCTGAACGTCAGCAAGACCAGAGAGATGGTGATTGACTTCAGGAAGAAGAGGACATCTTCACAGCCTTCACAGCCTGGACTCCCCGGGAACCTACGCCAGGATCCTGTTTGTGGACTTCAGCTCCGCATTCAACACCATCCGCCCCGCTCTGCTCCGGGACAAGCTGTCCCTGCTCAACGTGCCTGACTCCCTCTGCAAGTGGATCACCAACTTCCTGACGGGACCGGAGGCAGCAATGTGCGGCAGGGAAAGACTGTCTCAGACTATACTAGCATCAGCACCGGATCACCCCCAGGGCTGTGTACTTTCCCCCCCCTACTCTTCTCCCTTTACACCAACTCCTGCACCTCCAGCCACCAGTCTGTCAAGTTGATCAAGTTTTGCGGACGACCACCACCCTCATCGGGCTCATCTCCAACAGGGCGACGAGTCCGCCTACAGGAGAGAGGTGGCCAGCTGGCGTCCTGGTTGCAACAATAACAACCTGCAGCTGAACGCGCTGAAGACAGTGGAGATGATTGTAGACTTCAGGAAAGTCACTACCCCTCTGCCCCCCCTCACCCTCTCAGGCTCTCCCATCACCACTGCTGATTCCTTCCGCTTCCTAGGCCTACCATCACCAGGGACTCAAATGGGAGCCGACCATCAGCTCACTCATCAAAAAAGCCCAGCAAAAGATGTTCTTCCTGGCGGCAGCTGAGGAAGCTCAAGCTACCCACCAAGATGTTAGTGCAGTTCTACACAGCCATCATCGAGTCATCCTCACCACCTCCATAACCGTGTGGTACGCAGGAGCCACTGCCATGGACAGACTAAGGCTGCAGCGCGTCGTGCGCACTGCTGAGAAGGTGATCGGCTGCAAGCTCCCATCTCTCCTGGATCTGTTACATCTCCAGGACCCGGAGGCATGCTGGCCGGATCATAGCCGATCCCTCACACCCTGGTCACGTACTGTTTGCCCCCCTCCCCTCTGGTAGGAGACTTCGGTCCATCCAGACTAAAACTCCCATCACATGATCAGCTTCTTCCCCCTCTGCCATCAGACTGCTGAACACTAAAGTGACTTATTGACTCTCGTGCACCATGTACAGCAGCTCAACCAGACTCATGTCAATCATCACTGTTTTCTTCCTGCATTACCGGACTGCACTATATAGTTCTCCACAGTATCTGCTGCTCGCTAATATATTTAACTGTTGACCAGTATCACTTAATCTATTCTACACTTTATTACATGTATAGTTTATTTCTTTTATCTTATCATGTTTAATGTTGCAGCATTGTACCGAGACAAATTCCTAGTTTGTGTACTACATGAACAATGGCAATAAACCTGATTCTGATTCTGATTCTGATTCTGATTCTGATTCCATTGCAGATTAGGGGGGAGGATGTGGAGGTAGTGGAGGACTACAAATACCTGGGTGTCATGATCAGCAATGGACTGGACTGGAGATCCAACACCGATGCTGCGTACAAGGAGGGGATGAGCAGACTCTACTTCCTGAGAAAGCTGAGATCCTTCAACGTGTGCAACAGGATGCTGGAGCTTTTCTACCAAGCCGTTGTCACCAGTGCCATCTCTTGTCTGTTGGGTAGCAGGTATCAGAGCCAGTGGCACCAACAGACTTGACAAGATTATCAAGAGGGCTGGCTCTGTAATTTGGTCTCAGGCCGGAGACTTTTGAGACTGTGGTGGAGAGGAGGACACTAAACGGTGATCCACTATGGACAACCCTGATCACCCCCTCCACCACACACTGGACAGACAGCGGAGCACTTTCTCCAGCAGACTGCTACAGCTTCGCTGCCGAATAGGTTAGGTACAGGAAATCTTTCCTGCCACGTGCCATTTTACTGTACAGTAACTCACTAATGTTGTACTCTAGTCATAACTATGCTACCATACTGCACCTTACTGTTATGCCTGAATAACATGAGACCAGAGTCATGTTGAACTGAACACCGAACTCACTTTATTATGCACACACAGAACTATATACAGTGGCTGTGCCCACCTGGTTTCACGCGAGGGGCGGGTACAGCAAGCCCCAATGAGCCACACACTCTCACCATACTCACAACAATTCCCCTCCCCCTTACAAAAGTGCAAAACCACACACACAATTGAGACCCTCCCCAATTTAGGACCCGAATCATAAGATAAGATAAGATAAGATAAGCCTTTATTAGTCCCACAATGGGGAAATTCCAGGATTGCAACAGCACAGGGATAGCAACACTCAGAGCAACAATCAGAAGGCAAGAAAAAACAACATCTAGTAAACATATGTCCATATTACTATAAATGTATATATATAGACACACAGTGCAGAGCATTATGGCTGGTGAATGTGCAGCAGAAAGTCTAAGCTCTCTCTCTGCGGATGCAGCGGGCCAGCTGGAAGTCTTTGGGCATGATGGTGACCCCCTTAGCGAAGAAGAGACCCACCAGGTGGGCCTCGCTGGTCTCCTGCAGAGCCATGACGGCGAAGCTCAGGAAACGCAGGACGGTCTTGAAGTCCTGAGCGATCTCCCTCACCAGGCGCTGGACGGGCAGCTTACGGATGAGCAGCTCCGTGGATTTCTGGTAGCGACGGATCTCTCTCAGAGCCACGGGCCTGTGACGGCGAGGCCTCTTCACTCTGCCGGTGGCCAGAGCGCCTCTCCGAGCAGCCCTGGTGGCTAGCTGTCTCCTGGGGGGCTTCTTCCTCCAGTAGATTTTACGGGCGGTCTGCTTGGTTCTTGCCATCGCTCTTTATTATTCTGTCTTATATTTCTTTCACGCCGCCTAAACTCCAGCCCGGCATCCGCGTCCTTTTCGCTACAGCTCCCGGTATGTCGAGTTTCCCATTAGCACCGGGCGGCGGCCAAGTGCTAGCTAGCACTAGCTCCTCCCCGCTGTAACGTCTCCCGCTGCAAACCGTGGCTCCGTCCGCCGACCCCGAATCATGCACTAAGAAATCAGGGAATCATGAACTGTAATAAAACGGCCTGCCACATTCACACAAAAAAAACTAAAATTGGACCGTGTCTCTCAAAATAAGTAAAATAATCTCATAACACACCACATACTCACATGCACACCAGCACTATATGTACATATTTACATTGTCGTGTTTATGTGATGTCGTGTGTCTGGGGGCTTATATCATCCAGACCCCAGACAAAGACTATTGTTGTATTTTGTTTCCTTATTTTGTCCACTTATTGTCTAGATTGATTCTGTGTTCTCTTCTGCCTCTCCCTCTTCCTCCAGGTACTCCCCATTGGCTGCTCAGCCTGCCACTGCAGTGAGCAGTCTGTAATCAGTACACCTGCTGCAGTTACTCACTGGTATTCACTCTGGTTTATTCGTCCACTGTGTATTTATTCACGATCATTTCCCTCACTTATTGTCACGGCGTTAGTCTATATGCTGCACACAGTCAGTCTCTGTGTTCAGTCGTCTCTCTGTGTTTGGTCTGCTTTCCCTTTGGATTACCTTTGGTGTTGTTTTTCCCAGAGCCCAGCTGCACTCCGACATTCTCATGTAAGTCCTCCTTTTCTCGGTCCACGTTTCTTGTTTCCCCCCAGCGGCCAGGTTTTTACCCTGGATGTGACGTGAACTTTTTCCTCATAGCCAACCAGACTGTCCTGAACCGTACTCAACTGCTGTGTAGCTTATTATCTTGTTTACTTAAGTTGTACACTTTTTGTATGATTGACTCTTTGTTAATAAAACACACACTTCACCCTGCAAGTGGCTTGTCTCTTTCATTCGTGCACAGTGCAAAAGCGCACATTCATGACAATGTGACACCAATGCCCATTGGCAGCCAGGGGTAAAACCGGATCGGAGGCCCAGGGCAGCCCCACGGCATGTGCACCCTTGGCCGCCGTCTGCCTCTGGGATCGAAGCCGACCTCCCCGACAAAAACGTCTCTCCTCCTCGCCATTGCCTGCTTCCTCTTCTCTGGGCCAGCAGTGCTGCCGTCTGGCACGCCGTCCCTCCGTGCCTGTCGGTCCGCTCCTGACCGTCTTCCACACCGCTGCAACTGCCGTTGTTTTCATCCCCAAACACTCCCGGCCCCCTGGGGCTGAACTCCGAGGAAAACCAAAGCCCGCTCACTGGTGCAGCTCGCTTACTTGGGCACCTCGCCGTAGCGCCCAGTACCCTTGTCCATGGGCGCCCCAAGCTCTGGCACCGAGCTCCTGCCCGACCTCCACGGTGCCCAGCTGTCGTTACTCTCTCCCAGGGCTCTCAGTGTCACTCTCCGACCCAGGTGCTTCGTCGCTGCTCCCAGCACCCTTGTCCAAGGTGCCCACTGTGGTCGTCTCTGCGCCCGACTGTCGCTGCTGCTTCCCGGGGTTTTCAGCTTGCATGTTCCCATTCTCCTCTCCGCTGCCCAGACTCCAGCTGTGGGGCCAACTCCAGTTGCTGTTTCTCCCTCTTCCGCTGTCGCTGCTCAACGCACCATCAACCTCACCAGTGCCACGGTCCTGCACCATGCTGAGCTCCCCTCCTCGCTTGCAGTCATCGGTAACCAGGAACTCTGGTCCCCCCAGATACCCAGCTGGTAGCTTGCGGCTAGTTTTTTTTTTTTTTTTTTACACAATATCTTTATTGAACCTTTTTTTTTTAAACAAACATGACACAAACAATCAAACACTAACACTAAAGTACTACAAAAAAAAAATGCACTAAAAACACCCACAACCACCAACAAAATCAAGTCTTCAACAATGCTCCTCTGTTTAGTCTAGACAATCCATTACATAAGTATACATATTATGTTCACCAGTTTGGAATTTACAAGGTCCACACACATCATTCACCTTCTTCTTCAAGAGTTATGTTTAAATTTTTTACATAATCAATAAAAGGTCTCCATATATTCTCAAACACAATTTCCTTTGATTTCAGTATGTATGTTATTCTTTCTAATGGAAGGTTTGTTAACATCTGTCTTAACCACTGAGTCACATCTGGTCTATGAGTCTTTTTCCACAGTAGTGCAATACATTTTTTGGCATTAAGCAAACTGAGGTCTATGGATGTTCTTTCACTTTTATTAAAGTTATGCTTTTCTGGGTACAGACCCAACAAAAACAGTTTAGGATTCAATATGATTTGTTTTGAGATTATTTTTTCAATTGTTACCCTCACCTCTTCCCAAAACATTCTTATTAATCTACATTCCCATACACAATGAAATAGGGTTCCTTTACTTTCCATGCATTTTGTGCACGTATCTGGTATGTTTTTGTTATATCTATTTAACTCCTCTGGTGGTAACATACATCCGCATTAACCATTTAAAATGTATCAATTTAAGACGTACATTTATTGATTTGGTTTGAGCTTCTGTACAAGCCAATTCCCATTGTTCCTCTGAAATTTCAGTTTGCAGATCTTCTTTCCAGTAGTTTAATCTTTTCTGTGAGTTTTCACTGAGGATAGTGTCAATGAGTTATAAAACTCTGAAATAATACCCTTTCTTTTACTATCTTTCATCAACATTTTTTCCAAGGATGAATAAATAGGTCGAGTGAGAGCTTTATTTTGATTTGATCGAATAAAGTTTCTAAGTTGAAGATATTTAAAAAAATGTGTTCTATTAAGATTAAATTTGATCCTCAGCTCTTCAAAAGACATTATGTTATCTGCACATGGCAAATATAAATCTTGAATCTTTTGAATCCCTTATAAATTCCATACTTTAAATACAGCATCCGCTCTCCCTGGTTTAAAATATTGATTACCCCATATTGGGCTAAATTGTGACAATAAGTGTGGTTCTTTTAAATAGTTTTTAGTTTCACACCATATTTTGATCATATGCTTTACAAATGGATTTTTAACTTGTTTTTGTAATTTTTTTGCCGAATCTGAGTATATGAATATGGGAAGAGGTAAAGGTAAATTGTATGATTCCATTTCAGTCCAGTGAGGGAGATCATTTAATGAAAAATAATATGTCATAGACCTCAGTTGTGCCGACCAATAATACAACATAAAATTTGGACATTTCAGACCTCCACGATCAAATGGTAAATATAATAAAGACAGACGTAATCTAGCCCTCCTGTTGTTCCATATAAATTCCACTAACTTTTTTTTAATTCTTGAGAATAAATCTAAAGGTGGTGGTAAGGGAATGTATTGAAATAAATAAAGTATTTTAGGTAAAATATTACTTTTAAGTATATTGATTCTCCCGATCATCGACATTGGTAGTGACATCCATCTCTGAATTAACTCATTGATATCTGTCATTAAGGCTTCATAGTTGACACTGGCGACTGATTCTAGCTTAGGCACAATTTGGATTCCTAAATATTTAAACTGATTTACAAACGTTGAATTGATTTACCTCAGGGGCTGGGTAATTTCTCTGGGTCTCATTTAGCATTAATATTGAAGATTTAGTTTTATTTATTTTATATCCTGATATTTCCCCAAAATTCTTTATTAAATTCAACAAGGTCGGAATTGATTTTTTAAGATTCGACATAAACAAAATTATGTCATCGGCCTACAGGGAGATTTTATGTTCTGTTGGTCCAACTTTAATTCCACATATTTGTGAGTGTAAACGTATCGCCATCGCTAAAGGTTCAATTGCCATAGTAAACAGTAAAGGTGAAAGTGGACAGCCTTGTCGACATCCTCTATTGATTTTTATTGATTTTGAAATATTGTTATTTGTTAGGATTTCTGCTGTAGCATTATTGTATATTATCTGAACCCGTTTTATGAAATTATTTCTAAGTCCAAACCTTTGTAAGACTTCAAAAAGAAAGGGCCGTTCGACTCTATCAAAGGCCTTTTCGGCATCCAGTGATAGGAGAGCTGTATCCGGTGCTTCTTTATTAGAATAAATAATATTAAATAGTCTTCTTACATTATGGAAGCCTTGTCTTCCCTTTATAAAGCCATTCTGATCTCGATTAATAATATTTGGTAAAATTTCTTGTATTCGTCTTGCTAAAATTTTACAGATTATCTTAAGGTCAGCATTTAATAGGCTTATTGGTCTCATATTTTCACATTTATTAGAGGGTTTACCTGGTTTTGGCAACTGTATAATTAAGGCATTATTCATGTATGATGGTAAATTACTATTTTGAAATGCTTCTAAAACCATTTCCAAAAAAGGTTTTATTAATTTATTCTTAAATTTTTTATAAAGGTCAACTGGAAGACCATCTGGTCCTGCACTTTTTCCTGATTTCATATTATCAATGGCTAGCCCAACTTCTTCTTGATTAATTTTAGACTCCAGTATCTCCCTGTTTTCATTTGGAATACACGGTATAGATAGTTCGCTCAAAAACCCATTTAGTTTTGTTAAGTCAGATTCATTTTTGGTATCATATAATTTTTCATAGTAATCTCTAAAGGCTCTACTAATTTCTAAAGGATCTATAACTACCTGTCCGTTACTTATAATACTGGTAATTGGTGTTTTAAATTCTAATTGTTTAATCTGCCATGCCAATAATTTTCCTGATTTTTCACCTTGTTCATAAAAAGATTGTTTCAATCTTAGAAGACTCGAGGCAGCTCTATTTGCTGATTTTTGTCATATTCAGCTCTCAAAATCAGTAATTCGTTCTCCAACCTTGGATCACTTCCTGCATACACTTTTTCTTGAAGACTTTTTATTTTATGTTCCAATTGGGCTCTCTCCTCTCGAGTCTTCTTAGATTTTGAACCTGTATAACTAATAATATGTCCCCTAATAAAAGCTTTGAAAGCCTCCCACTTTACACATGCTGATGTTTGTGTAGTATTGATGTCAAAGAACTCATCTATCTGTTTTTCTATGTACTTGACAAATTCCTCATCCTGAAGCCATTATGCTGAAATTGCCATCTACCTGATTCCTTTGTCAATTTCTTATCTACATATATTAGACAGCAGGGTGCATGATCAGAGATCACGATGTTATCATAAAGCAGTTTTGAATCTGGACCTTAATTCTGTGGAGATCAAAAAATAATCAATACGTGAGAATGTCTTGTAGGTATTGGAATAACAAGAGTAGGCTTTAACTTGTGGTTTCATTTCTCTCCATATATCTAGCAATCTCAATTCTTTCATAAAATGATTAATGGTCATCCTACATCCATTGTGCGTACAGTCCAGTCCTGTTGATCTATCTATACTGGGATTCAATGTGCAATTAAAATCCCCTGCTATTATATGTTGCCCTGTAAGTGATGATAAGATAAGAAATAAATTAGCAAAGAACTTTTGATCATCTATATTGGGACCATATAAGTTCACCAAATTTATATTTTCTAATAGCAAAGATCCTTGAATGATTACATATCTTCCAAATTTGTCTCCAATTACATTTTTCACTTGAAATGGGACTGATTTATGTATGAGAGTCATAACTCCCCTGGCTCGGGATGAAAATGATGAGGTGAAAACACTTCCTTGCCATCTACTCCTAATTCTTTTTACATCCTCCTCTATTAGATGAGTTTCTTGTAAAAACACAATTTTTGAACCCATGTCTTTTATTTTATTCATAACTTGTTTAAGTTTTTTTAAATTTTGTAGACCTCTGCAATTCCATGAAGTTAAATTAAGATTAACGCTTTGGTTTATGATCAATAGGGAGTTTGGGATTACCTTGCAGTGTAAACATGCTCATACAGAGAAGCAAAAAAATGAGTGGTTGAACATTCATCCTACAAACTAAACACAAACAAACTCCCCCTTCCCACATTTGTGGCGATCCCCCCAAAATCAAAAGAAAAATTCCGTCTCCCGATATAGCCATCGACCACTCCACACCCACGAGGAACAGCCAAAGCCACTCCTTCTTCATCCTCCCAATCACCCTAACTCTACTGCTTTTAATGACGTAACATTAACTCTCCTCTGTAGTTTTCCAACTTAACTCCAAAATTTTTAGCAACTTTGTACATCATAGTTTTTTGTTTTGTTTTGTTTTGTTTTTAATATATAATACAATCTATATTTTGTAAACTTGCTATTTGCTTCAAGTCAGTCAGATGCCTGTGCAAATGCTTAAATATTCTACCTATATTTGTTCATGCTTAGCTCCCACCAGTCTCTTCTTGGATCTTCTTGATGAACTCCTGCGCCTCCTCTGGGGTCTTGAAGATGTGTGTTCTGCCCCCATACGTGGTCAACAGTCTCGCAGGATAAATTACACCATGACGAATCCCAAGGTTGCGCAGCTCTTTACGTACGGGATCAAACTGCTTCCTCAATTGTTGGATTCCTGTGGCCAAATCTGGGTAGAACCGCACCTGCTGGTCCTGGTGTTTAATCTCTCCTTTAGCTCGTGCAGCGTTGAAGATCTTCATCCTGTCTCTGTTGCTGAGGAACTTCATAATTAGGGTCCTTGGTGGTCCCTTATCTCTCCGTGGGCCAATACGGTGTGCGCTTTCCAGAACCACTGCTGATTGCAGCTCCGCGCTGCCCAGCACCTCCGGAATCCACTTTTCCAGAAAGGAACATGAGTCCCGACCTTCGGATTCCTCCGGTAGACCCACCAGCCTCAAGTTGTTCCGTCTCGACCGGGACTCCAAATCCAGGACATTATCTTCCAGACATTTATTTTTTTTTTTCCAAAGTGCGCACCTTTAATTGAAGACAGGTGACGTCATCTTCAGCACTAGAGACACGAAGCTCCACCTGCGCCATTCGTTCTACACAGTCACCCAATTCCTTTCTCATTCCTTCCAACGCTGCCATAATCCCATCAAATTTAGAGGAAAAGTCTGCTCTCATTGAACTTATGGCAGCTAGCACCGCACCTGTGCCGTTTCCCGCAGATACCGCACCGCTGCTAGCTTCCTCCGCCATATATGGAGTTTTATCTGCTGCGTCACAGACCTGAAAGTCCGTTAATTTGGACTGTTTCGGCGGCTCGCTTTTTCCTCTTCCTGGTTTTCCAGCCTTAGGCTTCACCGACATATCCTCGCCCAAATGCTGGGATACGTTCTGTCCCAAATGAGAGAGTTATTTGCCGATTTTTTTTCTCCAGGAGCAGAGCAGAGTGAGACGTGTCCTTCTCACGTGGCAGCCATAACTGGAAGTCTTGCGGCTCGTTTTTGGTGCACACCTCTTGGCGCCAACAGTCTTGCCACCCACAGCCCCAGCTTCTTGTCCTTAGGATGGACAGCAAAAGCTCCAGCCAGCTGCTTGACAGCTTCCGCGCCAAGCTTCGTCTCGTCCAACATGTGGAGAAGTCTCCGACCCTCCACGCCGAGATGATGGGCCAGAAGTGCCCGTCCTCGGTCCCCATCCAGCCTACCCAAGCCCAGCCCAGCGATGAATCCCCCAAGCATCGCCATCCACTCTGGCCACAGGACCGCTGGCTCTCCGGCACACTCCAGAAACGGCGGTAAAGGTGGAGGTAGCCCACACGCCTCCATGGTTTTTCTTCTCATCGCCAAAATGTTATGTCTGAATAACATGAGACCGGAGCCATGTTGAACTGAACACCAAACTCACTTTATTATACGCACACAGAACTATATACAGTGGCCGTGCCCACCTGATGTCACACCAGGGGCGGGTACAACAAGCCCCAATGAGCCACACACTCTCACCACACTCACTACACAACACTTACTATCTAATTGGTACCTCGTATTTCACTCTGCACCTGATAGTCCTGCATTGTACAGCGGGTATGATTCATGTATCTATACGGGTCACCATCTATTCATCTATGATGTACACACGTGGACAAAATTGTTGATATCCCTCTGTTAATGAAAGAAAAACCCACAATGGTCACAGAAATAACTTGAATCTGACAAAAGTGGTAATAAATAAAAATTCTATGAAAATTAACCAATGAAAATCAGACAATGCTTTTGAATTGTGGTTCAACAGAATTATTTTAAAAAACAAACTCATGAAGCAGGCCTGGACAAAAATGATGGTACCCTTAACTTAATGTTTTGTTGCACAACCTTTTGAGGTGATCACTGCAATCAAACGATTTCTGTAACTGTCAGTGAGACTTCTGCACCTCTCAGCAGGTATTTTGGCCCACCCCTCATGAGCAAACTGCTCCAGTTGTCTCAGGTTTGAAGGGCGCCTTCTCCAGATGGCATGTTTCAGCTCCTTCCACAGATGTTCAATAGGATTTAGATCAGGCCTCATAGAAGGCCACTTTAGAATGGTCCAATGTTTCGCTCTTAGCCATTCTTGGGTGTTTTTAGCTGTGTGTTTTGGGTCATTATCCTGTTGCAAGACCCATGACCTGCGACTGAGACCAAGCTGTCTGACACTGGGCAGCACATTTCTCTCTAGAATACCTTGATAGTCTTGAGATTTCATTGTACCCTGCACAGATTCAAGACACCCTGTGCCAGATGCAGCAAAGCAGCCCCAGAACATAACAGAACCTCCTCCATGTTTCACAGTAGGGACAGGGTTCTTTTCCTGGTATGTTTCATTTTTGCATCTGTGAACATAGAACTGATGTGCCTTGCCAAAAAGTTCCAGTCTTGTCTCATCTGTCCATAGGACATTCTCCCAGAAGCTTTGTGGCTTGTCAACATGCAGTTTGGCAAATTCCAGTCTGGCTTTTTTATGATTTGTTTTCAACAGTGGTGTCCTCCTTGGTCGTCTCCCATGAAGTCCACTTTGGCTCAAACGATGACGGATGGAGCAATATGACACTGACGTACTTTGACCTTGGGGTTCACTATGAATGTGTTTAGAGGTTGTTCTGGTCTCGTTTGTTACCATTCGTATTATCGTCTCCTCCTGCGGCCACGTCCAGGGAGGTTGGCTACAGTCCCGTGGATCTTAAATTTCTGAATAATATGTGCAGCTGTAGTCACAGGAACATCAAGCTGCTTGGAGATGGTCTTATAGCCTTTTCCTTTAACATGCTTGTCTATAATTTTCTTTCTAATCTCCTGAGACAACTCTCTCCTTTGCTTCCTCTGGTCCATGTTTAGTGTGGTAAACACCATGTCACCAAACAGCACAGTGACTACTTGTCACCCTTTAAAATAGGCCAACTGACTGATTACAAGTTTGTAGACACCTGTGATGTTAATTAGAGGACACATCTTGGTTGAACATGTCCCTATGGTCACATTATTTTCAATCTTTTCTAGGGGTACCATCATTTTTGTCCAAGCCTATTTCATGAGTTTGTTTTTTAAAAGTAATTCTGTTGAACCACAATTCAAAAGCATTGTCTGATTTTCATTGGTTAATTTTCATAGAATTTTTATTTATTACCACTTTTGTCAGATTCAAGTTATTTCTGTGACCACTGTGGGTTTTTCTTTCATTAACAGAGGGGTATCAACAATTTTGTCCACTAAGTTTTTAGCAGTTTTACTTTCCATGAGTAATCCCTTTTTCTATTATACTGTGTGTGTTTCAGTCGTTTGATTGTCTACTGTCATGCTGCTGTTACACTGTAATTTCTCCAATTTGGGATCAATAAAGTACATCTATCTATCTATATGACAGAGGTGCGGATGATGTCATCACGTCCAGCTCTGTTTAAGGGATTGTTGGTGAGATAGTGTTATAGACATCATGTAGACATGGAAATCTCACTGTTTATACTGTAACCAGCCAAGAGTTGGTGTCGTGGTGGGATCTGGACTGGGACTTTGCCACAAAACACCCAGATCCGCCGCAAGCGGCGCCTCCAGGGCCACATCCACTGCAGGCTCCCCAGTAGCCCCCTGAACTCAAGCCACAGCAGTCACTCTGTTAAGACTGTTTAGCAGAGCACGACTGGTTCAAAGTGGCAAAATAATCCACTCAGTCGTGCAGGGTCAACCGGTGGCCCAGGTTCTATCTATAATACTGCTGTGAGTTTCAAGAGTTTCATAAATGTTCATAATGTTTTTTTCCACAGTGTTTTTTATTGAACCTTTTTTTTTTTTTTTACAAACATGGCACAAACAATCAAACACTAACACTAAAGTAATTTAAAAATAAAAAAAAAACACTAACTACAAAAAAAATGTACTAAAAACACCAACAACCACTAACAAAGGCAAGTCATCAACAATGCTCCTCTGTTTAGTCTAGGTAATCTATTACATAAGTATACATATTATACATTCACCAATTTGGAATTTGCAAGGTCCACACACATCATTCACCTTCTTCTTCAGAAGTTATGTTTAATTTCTTTACATAATCAATGAAAGGTCTCCATATATTCTCAAACACATTTTCCTTTGATTTCAGTATGTATGTTATTCTTTCTAGTGGAAGGTTTGTTAACATCTGTCTTAACCACTGAGTCACATCTGGTCTATGAGTCTTTTTCCACAGTAGTGCAATACATTTTTTGGCATTAAGCAAACCGAGGTCTATGAATGCTCTTTCACTCTTATTAAAGTTATGCTTTTCTGGATACAGACCCAACAAAAACAGTTTAGGGTTCAATGTGAATTGTTTTGAAATTATTTTTTCAATTGTTACCCTCACCTCTTCCCAAAACATTCTGATTTTTCTACATTCCCATAAACAGTGAAATAGGGTTCCTTTACTTTCCATACATTTTGTGCATGTATCTGGTATGTTTTTGTTATATCTATTTAACTCCACTGGTGTAACATACATCTGCATTAACCATTTAAAATGTATCAATTTAAGACGTACATTTATTGATTTGGTTTGAGCTTTTGTACAAGCCAATTCCCATTGTTCCTCTGAAATTTCAATTTGCAGGTCTTCTTTCCAATAATTCAATCTTTTCTGTGAGTTTTCACTTGAGAATAGTGTCACTGAGTTATAAAACTCTGAAATAATACCCTTTCTCTTACTATCTTTCGTCAAAATTTTTTCCAAGGATGAATAATTGGGCTGCACGGTTTGCTGCACGGAATTGGGCTGCACGGTGGCGCAGTGGTTAGCACTGCGGCAGCACAGTTTACCCTTGGCCGGGGGATTGTGGGGATCGTGGGTTCGATCCCAGCCCCCGACCAACAGTGATCTGTGTGGAGTTTGCATGTTCTCCCCGTGTTGCGTGGGTTTACTCCGGGATTTCTCCGGTTTCCTCCCACATGCCAAAAACATGCATGTTTAGGTTAATTGGCTGTTCTAAATTGTCCCTAGATATCTGTTTCCTATAGGCCCTTAGAAAAGAGGGTTAGTATTAATGAAAGCGCTTTGAGTGGTCTTGTGTGACGAGAAAAGCGCTATATAAGTGCAGGTTAGTTAGTTAGATAAGTAGGTGGGTGAGATCATAATTTTGATTTGATCGAATAAAATTCCTAAGCTGAAGATATTTAAAAAAATGGTTCTATTAATATTGAATTTAATCCTCAGTTCTTCAAAAGACATTATGTTATCTAACGTGACAAATATAAGTCGTGAATCTATTGAATCCCTTTTAAATTCCATACTTTAAATACAGCATCTGCTCTCCCTGGTTTAAAATATTGATATACCCCATATTGGGCTAAATTGTGACAGTAAGTGTGGTTCTTTTAAATATTTTTTGGGCTTCACACCATATTTTTGATCATGTGCTGTACAATTGGATTTTAACTTGGTTCTGTAATTTTTTTTAGCCGAGTCTGAGTATATGAATAAGGGAAGAGGTAAAGGTAAATTGTATGATTCCAGTTCAGTCCAGTGAGGGAGATCATGTTGATGAAAAATAATATGTCATAGACCTCAGTTGTGCCGACCAGTAATACAACATAAAGTTTGGACATTTCAGACCTCCACGATCAAATGGTAAATATAGTAAGGACAGACGTAATCTAGCCTTCCTATTGTTCCATATAAATTCCACTAACTTTTTTTTAATTCTTGAGAATAGATCTGAAGGTGAAGGTAAAGAAATGTATTGAAATAAATAAAGTATTTTTGGTAAGATATGACTTTTAAGTATATTAATTCTCCCGATCATCGACATTGGTAGTGACATCCATCTCTGAAGTAACTCATTAATATCTGTCTTTAAGGCTTCATAGTTGGCACTGGCGACTGATTCTAGCTTAGGCAAAAGTTGAATTCCTAAATATTTAAACTGATTTACAACATTGAATTGATTTACCTCAGGCGCTGGGGGATTTCTCTGGGTCTCATTTAGCATTAATATTGAAGATTTAGTTTTATTTATTTTATATCCTGATATTTCCCCAAAGTTCTTTATTAAATTTAACAAAGACGGAATTGATTTTTTAAAATTCGACATAAACAAAATTATGTCATCGGCATACAGGGAGATTTTATGTTCTGTTGGTCCTACTTTAATTCCATATATTTGTGGATGTAAATGTACTGCCATCGCTAAAAGTTCAACTGCCATAGTAAACGATAAGGGTGAAAGTGGACAGCCTTGTCGACATCCTCTATTGATTTTTATTGATTTTGAAATATTGCTGTTTGTTAGGATTTCTGCTGTAGCATTATTGTAATATTATCTGAACCCATTTATATGAAATTATTTCCAAGTCCAAACCTTTGTAGGACTTCAAAAAGATAGGGGGCCATTCGACCCTATCAAAGGCCTTTCGCGTCCAATGATAGGAGAGCTGTATCCGGGCTTCCTATATTGGAATAAATAATATTAAATAGTCTTCTTACATTATGTGAAGCCTTGTCTTCCCATTATAAAGCCATTCTGATCTTGGTTAATAATATTTGGTAATATTTCTTTAGTCGTCTTGCAAAAATTTTACAGATTATCTAAGGTCAGCATTTAATAGGCTTATTGGTCTCATATTTTCACATTTTTTAGGGGGTTTATCTGGTTAAGGCATTATTCATGTATGGTGGAAAATTACTATTTTGAAATGCTTCTAAAACCATTTCCAAAAGTGGTTTTATTAATTTATTCTTAAATTTTTTATAGAGGTCAACTGGAAGACCATCTGGTCCTGCTCTTTTTCCTGATTCATATTATCAATGGCTAACCCAACTTCTTGACTAATTTTAGACTCCAGTATCTCCCTGTTTTCATTGGGAATACACGGTATAGATAATCCATCCAAAAACCCATTTAGTTTTTGTTAAGTCAGTTTCATTTTTTGTATCATATAGTTTTTTTCATAATAATCTCTAAAGGCACTATTAATTTCTAAAGGATCTATAACTGCCTGTCCGTTCTTATAATACTGTAATTGGTGTTTTAAATTCTAATTGTTTAATCTGCCATGCCAGTAATTTTCCTGATTTTTCACCTTGTTCATAAAAAGTTTGCTTCAATCTTAGAAACTCGAGGCAGCTCTATTCGCTGATTTTTTTGTCATATTCAGCTCTCAAAATCAGTAATCCGTTCTCTAACTGTGGGTTACTTCCTGCATAGGCACTTTTCTTGAAGAATTTTATTTTACGTTCCAATTGAACTCTCTCCCTCCTTTTGAGTCGTCTTAGATTTTTGAACCTGTATATCTAATAATATGCCCCCTTATAAAAGGCTTTGAAAGCCTCCCACTTTATACATGCTGATTTTGTGTAGTATTGATATCAAAGAACGCATCTATCTGTTTTTCTATGTACTTAACAAATTCCTCATCCTGAAGCCATTTATGCTGAAAATGCCACCTACCTGGATCCTTTGTTAATTTCTTATCTACAGTATATTAGACAGCAGGGTGCATGATCAGAGATCACGATGTTATCATAGAAACAATTTTGAATCTTGGACCTTAATTCTGTGAGATCAAAAAGTAGTCAATACATGAGATGTCTTATAGGTATTAGAATAACAAGAATAGGCTTTGACTTGTGTTCATTTCTCTCCATATGATCTAGCAATCTCAGTTCTTTCATAAAATGATTAATGGTCATCCTGCATCCATTGTGTGTACAGTCCAGTCCTGTTGATCAATCTATACTGGGATTCAATGTACAATTAAAATCCCCTGCTATTATATGTTGCCCTGTAAGTGATGAAAAAGTAAGAAATAAATTAACGAAGAAGTTTTGATCATCAATATTGGGGCCGTATAAGTTCACCAGATTTATATTTCTAATATCAAAGATCCTTGGATGATTAGATATCTTCCTAATTTGTCTCCAATTACATTTTTCACTTGAAATGGGACTGTTTTATGTATGAGAGTCATAACTCCCCTTGCTCGGGATGAAACATGATGAGGTGAACACATTTCCTTGCCATCCTCTCCTAATTTCTTTTACATCCTCCTCTAATGAGATGAGTTTCTTGTAAAAACACAATTTTTGAATCTATGTCTTTTATTTTATTCATAACTTGTTTAAGTTTTTTTTTAGATTTTGTAGACCCTCTGCAATTCCATGAAGTTAAATTAAGATTAACGCTTTGAGCTAGGATCAATAAGGAGTTGAGATTACCTTGCAATATAAACATGCTCATACAGAGAAGCAAAAACATGGATGGTTGAACATTCATCCTACAAACTACACAAAAACAAATTCCCTTTCCCCACATTCGTGGTAATTCCCCCCCAAATCAAAAAAAAAATTCTGTCTCCCGTTATAGCTAGTGACTGGTTCCACACCTGCCGAGATCAGTCAAACCACTCTCTCTTCCCCTCTCAATCACCCTGACTCTACACTTTTTAATGACATTAACTCTCTTCTGATATGACGTGGGCTACATTGACAATTGAGCTCTTTTGGGGAAAACCTGGTCGTATGAGACGAGACAGCATTCATCCCACTTTGGATGGTGGCTTCTCATTTATCTAACAATCTGCATCTTTTTATCAAATTTCCAAAACCAAGACTACTCAGAGTTGGGACCAGGAAGCAGAGTCACAGTCTTACACTCCTCTCTGCAGCTCCTCTTCATCCGCCACCCCTCAAGCTTAGCCCCTTCTTCCCCATCAGAGAAATCGTTGTCTGCTCCCTCCAGAAGTAAATAAAAATATCATGCATAAGCATCCAAAGTGATAAAGCATAACATTGGGTAAAACTCCATTAAACATTAAAGCCTCTAAATTGAATGATTTGCCTCTGTTCCTCCTCATAATTTAAAAATTAAATGTGGTTTACTAAATATTAGGTCTCTAACCTCCCATGTCTCTGTTTAGTCCATGATTCTGTTAAATTGATCATCAGATTGATTTAATTTCCCTTACAGAGACTTGGTTTAGGGCTAAGAGGATTATGTTGGTTTAAATTAATCAACTCCCTCTGTTATTAAACTGTCAAAATCCCAGAAGTTCTGGTCGTGGAGGAGGAGTAGCAACAATTTACCATTCCAAATTACTAGTTAATGTAAAGCAAAAAACATGTTATAATTCCTTTGAGGGCCTGGTCCTCAGTATTGGGCACTTTAGCAATTTTAGGTTAAACCCAATTTTATTTGCCATAGTTTATCGTCCCCCATCAACCTACTCTACATGTGGATGTAGATAGTGACTCCCTTAATGTGGCATTTAATTCAATATTAGACTCGATTGGGTTTTCTCAGAAAGTAGGAAATTCTACTCATTACCTCCACCATACATTGGACCTTGTTTCTGACATATGGCATAGAAATAGAAAATCTTGTAGTGTCCTCCTCATAACCCTGTACTGTCAGACCATTGTCTGATAACCTTTGATTTTACCATTTCTGACTATTTGGCTCCTAAAGAAAAATATTATTACGTAGATGCCTCTCAATGATGCTGTTTTCCAAATTTATGCAGATTGTTTCCTCTATGCCATGTTCAACACAACAGAAATAAGCTATAGACAGCTTGCTCCTTCTGTAATGATAACATGGTGGTTAGTGTTCAGCTTCTCTGCATCAGGCTCTAGACTTGGTGCCCCCTTAAAAAAGAAAAAGTCTAATCAGAGATTTCTAACTCCTTTGTTCAACAACAGAAACTCGAAGCTTAAAACAGAAGACTCGTCAATTAGAAAGAAAATGGCGCTCTACTAATTTAGATGAAATCTATTTAGCTTGGAGAAATCAGCTTTAATTTATAAAAAAAATCTCTTAGAAAAGCTAGAGACAAGTTATTACTCTGCATTAATAGAAGAGAACAAGAATAATCCCAGTTTCTTTTCAGTACTGTAGCCAGGTATGACAAAGAGTCAGGACTCTGTCAATCCTAGCATTCCTTAGACTTACTAGTCAGGACTTTATGAACTTTTTCAATAATAAAATTTCATCCATCAGAGATAAAATCAATCAGATTCTCCCACAGTTAACTTAAATACTGTAACTACTACAACTCCTTCTTTTGATGTCTGTCTTGATGAGTTTTACTCCATCGACCTTTGTGAGTTTAGACAAAATAGTTTCCTCATCCAAACCTTCAACTTGTCTTTTAGACCCTATTCCTACTAGGTTATTTAAAGAGTCTTCCCACTTATTGTAGCTTTATTCTTCATATAATCATTTCTTCTTAACTTTAGGCCATGTACCGCAGCTTTTAAAACAGCTGTAATTAAACCCTTACTCAAAAAGCCAACGCTAGATCCAGGAGCTTAGCTAACTATAGACCAATCTCTAATCTCCCTTTCATTTCAAAAATCTTAGAAAGAGTTGTTGCTACGCAAATATTCGACCACCTTCAGGGAAATGGTTTACTTGAAGAGTTTCAATCTGGGTTTAGAATCCATCATAGTACAGAAACAGCCTTAGCGAAGGTCACTAACGACCTCCTCATTGCATCTGATAATGGACTAGTTTCTGTACTATGTCCTTTTAGACCTTAGTGCAAGCTTTTGATACTATCGATCATAATATTCTACTTGATAGATAGAACACTATGTTGGACTTAATGGAACTTCGTTGCAGTGGTGGTTTAGATCTTATTTATCTGATAGGTTCCAGTTTGTTCATGTAAATAATGAGTTTTCTTTCAACTAAAGCTTAGTCATGGAGTTTCCACTAGGGATCTGTGCTAGGCCCTACTCTTTTTAGTTTATATATGCTTCCGTTAGGCAACATTATTAGAAAGCACATGTATACATTTTCATTGTTATGCAGGATGACACACAATTATACCTGTCAATGAAGCCAGATGATAGTAATCAATTAGCCAAGTTAGAAGCCTGGTCTTAAGGAAATCAAAGCTTGGATGACTTGTAATTTCCTGCTATTAAATTCAGATAAGACTGAAGTCATTCTTGTTGGGTCCAAAAAAACCTTAGAAATTCTTTCCAAATCAAACTTTCAGTTTGGATGCAGTTACTCTTTCTCTTAATAGCTCTGTGAGGAACCTTGGAGTTATTTTGATCAGGATTTGTCCTTCAATTCACATATTAAATTTGTTTCTAAGACTGCCTTCTATCATTTGCGTAATATTGCCAAGATTAGGAGCATCTTGTCTCAGAGTGATGCTGAGAAACTGATCCACGCTTTTGTTAGCTCGAGATTAGATTATTGTAATTCTTTATTATCAGGTTGTCCTATAACATCTTTAAAAAGTCTTCAGCTGATCCAAAATGCTGCAGCAAGAGTTTTAACAGGTACTAGAAAGAGAGATCATATCTCTCCGGTTCTGGCCTCCCTTCATTGGCTTCCCATAGAGTTTAGAATTAAGTTTAAAATCCTTCTTCTTACTTACAAAGCTCTAAACAATCAGGCTCCTTTTTATTTAAAAGATCTGATACTACCGTATTATCCTAACAGAGCACTACGCTCCCAAAATGCAGGACTACTTGTAATACCTAGAATCTCCAAAAGTACAATGGGAGGCAGAGCCTTCAGTTATCAAGCTCCTCTCCTGTGGAATCAGCTGCCAATCTGGATGCGGGAGTCAGACTCGATCTCTGTTTTTAAGATTAGGGTTAAAACCTACCTTTTTGATATAGCCTACAATTAGGGAGGGATCATGTGTTTCTGAACCCTCCCTTAGTTATGCTGCTAATAGGTTTAAGTCAGCCCGGGGGGACCTCCAGTATATGCACTGGGCCTCTCACTCCTTTCCTCATCTCCTATGAAATATTTTTTTTTGCTGGTCATTAACATTTGTTTTGTTCTCCTCCCATAGAATTAGTCCCCATCGTGCTGTTTGCTCTCTACATGTCTGTTCTTTTCATCTTCTCTGGTCCCCTCACCCCCCAGCCAGTCGCAGCAGATGCACTGCCCCTCCCTGAGCCTGTTTCTACGGAGGTTTCTTCCTGTTAAAAGGGAGTTTTTCCTCTCCACCGTCGCCAAGTGCTTGCTCACAGGGGATCACCTGATTGCTGGGGTCTTTCTGCAACTGTGGGGGTTCCCCCCTACAGTTGATAGTGCTATGAGATGACTGTTGTTGTGAAATGGCGCTATATAAATAAAGTTGAATTGAATTGAATTGAATTGAATTCTGTAGTTTTTCCAACATAACTTCAAAGTTTTATAGCAACTTTGTACATCATAGCTTTTTTTTTATATAATACAATCTGTATTTTGTAGACATGTTATATGTTTCAGATCAATCAGATGCCTGTACAAATGCTTAAATGTTCTACTTTTATCATGTTCATGCTTAACTCTCACCAGTCTCCTTTTGGATCTGCTTAATGAGCTCCTGCACCTCTTGAGGGGTCTTGAAGATGTGGGTTCTCCCCTTATATGTGACCAGCAGTCTTGCCGGATGAATCACTCCGTGACGAATCCCGAGGTTGCGCAGCTCTTTACGGGCAGGTTCGAACTGCCTCCTTAATTGTTGAATTCCTGTGGCCAAATCTGGGTAGAACCGCACCTGTTGATCCTGGTATTTAATTTCTCCTTTAGCTCGCGCCGCGTTGGTGACCGTCATCTTGTCTCTGTTGCTGAGGAACTTCATAATCAGCGTCCTCGGTGGTATCTTATTATCTCTTGGTGGGCCGATTCGGTGAGCACTCTCTAAGACGACCGATGACTGCAGGTCCGCGTTGTTCAGCGCTTCTGGAATCCACTTTTTCAAAAAGGAACATGAGTCCCGTCCCTCCGCTCCCTCTGGGAGACCCACCAGCCTCAAATTATTCCGTCGTGAGCGGGATTCTAAGTCCAGGACATTATCTTCCAAACGTTTCCATTTTAATTCCAGTGTTTGCACCTTTAATTGTAGGCTGGTGACGTCATCTTCAGCGCTTGAGATTCGGAGCTCCGCCTGTGATACCCGCTCCATACAGTCGCTTATTTCTTTTCTCATTCCTTCTATCGCTGCTATAATCCCATCAAATTTAGATGAAAAGTCTGCTCTCATGGAGCTGATGGCAGCAAGCACCGCATTAGCCCCCTCCTCAGCAGTTACCGCTTCGCCGCTGGCTCCCTCCGCCATAGTCTCTGGAGATTTTTCTGCTTCGTCACGAGCGTGCAAGTCTGTTAGTTTGTATTGTTTTGTTGAATCACTTTTTCCTCCGCCTAATTTCCCAGCCTTAGTCTTTACCATATCCGCGCCTAAACGCTGGGATAGGTTTTTGTTCTAATTAAGAGAGTTTTAGCCTACTTTTTATTTTTAGGAGCAAAGCAGTGTGAAACACGTCTTCCTACATAGCTGCCATAACCGGAAGTCGTTCATAATGTTTTTGATTTTGCCGGGGGCGGGGGGGGGGGGGGATGTTGTGAGTCACCACCTAACAACAGACTGTGTGGATGTGATGACGACGGCGTGGATAACGTCATCACGTCCAGCCCTATTTAAGTGACTGTTGGCAGCAGCTCGGCCTCTTTGGCGCTCTGTTTCTAGACACACACACAACCTGTATTCCACCTCTCTTAGCTTGTTCTATCTGTTTGCATGTGTGTTAGTCTGGTTAATAAAAGGCACTGTTCAGCATAGCCACCGCCTCCACTGTCCATGTTTCTCA
Source organism: Pholidichthys leucotaenia (assembly GCA_020510985.1). Lineage (NCBI taxonomy): Eukaryota > Metazoa > Chordata > Actinopteri > Cichliformes > Pholidichthyidae > Pholidichthys > Pholidichthys leucotaenia. The sequence continues at coordinate 327,563,946 of CM035842.1, read as the reverse complement.
GCCATAACAAAAAGTGTTTTGAAATGTCTATAGGTAATAACGGATTTATTTCCTCCACCAAGGGAAGAGGTAATGTTTTCATTGGCATTGGTTGGTTTGTCTGTTAGCAACATAACTCAAAAAGTTATGAACGGATTTTGATGAAATTTTCAGTAATGGTGTGTAATGACATCAGGAACAGATGATTACATTTTGGTGATGATCTGAGAGTGCATACCTCCACCAAGGGCTTTGTTTGTACTTGTGCAGCAGGATTACACAAAAACTACTGGATGGATTTGGATGAAATTTTCACAACAGGTGGTTCTTGGGCTACAGACAAACCCATTATATGATGGTGATGATCTGAGAATGCATACCCCCGCCAAGGCTCTTATCTTCTCACAGAATGTTAGCAATAATACTCCAAAACTAATGGATGGATTTGGGTGAAATTTTCACCAGAGGTGGTTCCTGGGGTAGAGACGAACCCATTATATTTTGGTGATGATCTGAGAATGCATACCTCAGCCAAGGCTCTTATCTTCTCACAGTGTGTTCGCAACAATACTCCAAAACTAATGGACAGACTTTGATGCAATTTTCACCAGAAGTGGCTCTATGCCTGCACACGAGCCCATTAATTTTTGGAGGTGATCCATGAGACATGGAAGGAGCCTTGGCAGAGGTATGTTTTATGTCCATAACCAGTACTTCAATAACAAAGCCGGAGGTGCAGTAGAACGTAACTTTATTGATGCACTCACAGTGTGTCAAAGGCACTCCCATCTAGGCAGAGGTCTGGTCGTAAAAAGACTGTGCCTCTTCCGCATCAGCCTTTTATACCAATAACACACAACAATATGAAATCGATCATATTTAATACATCACATTCCCCCATCCCGTAGAAAAGTCCAAAACACACCAATTAGGCCCTCCCAAATTTGCAGCCTGAATCACACACTAACAATGAACAGAACATTTAGGCCTATCTATGCACACAAAACAACTAAAACTAGAGGGGGACAGGTGGACTACTGCCCACCTCCACACAGCTAGATGGATTATTCTGCCGTCTTTATCAATATATATAGTCCATGAAAGAAAAATTTAAAAAACCTGCCGTGTTCCTAACATAACTGAAAATAATCCCATGATACATACAGGCAAACTCCCATTCAACAATGACCCAGTCAATATTTACATTCACACATTGCTATTGGCACACCCAACAAAACCACCCCAGAACCCGTGCAAACCACATAGTAATATATACTTTAAACATCACATGGGCAACTCACATAGCACTCAGTGTAAGGAACATATTGACTACGTAGCCTAGGCAATTCACAACATAATATGTAGTTTAACCCATTGCCTCCTTGCTACCATACAGTCCCGATGGAGAAGCCACCCCGGGAGACCTCTGGCGGATCCCGCCCAGAGCATCTTCATCTCTTCATCCCTGGAGACGAGCCACGTTGGAGTCTTGACACCTCCTTCTTACGTTGGTGCGCCGCAGCTCTTTGGGGTGTCTCCATGACTCATCGGACAGCTGGAGGTCACCGTCCTCCCGAACAGCCACCACCTGCAGCCGCCTTTGGTCATCCCGTCGTTTCCTCTTGCCATGGACCCCCCTTAGCCGAGCCTCCTCCCTGAGTCGAACCACGTCAGCGACCCACAGGAGAGCTCAACTCGGCTTCAAATGTCCATGACTTCTAGACCGGGCTTCCTCTCTGGGTCAAACCGCTCCACCGACCCCATGCAAAGCCCGACTTGGCCCCCAGTGTTGCTGTGTGGCACGTCTGTCCACCGTGCTAGCCGGTCCTGCCCCACTCTCTTTCATTTTAAACGCCGGCGAAGCCGTTGTATCTCCTTGCTTCTCGGTATCTCCAGGCCAAACTCCAGAAGCAGAGGGAGCTATCCTCTTGGCTCCATCCACCGTCACAGGCGTCCCACCGTGCCGCCCAGTTCCCACATCCAGGGTAATTTGGGCCCTGGCACTGGAACCCTCCCACGATGGCCCTGGATGGAATTGGTCCTGTCCATCTCCCAGAATACTAGGCCAATCTTTGTCCCATACTGCATTGTCCACTACACTCAGAACCGGTTGGTCCCACAAACCACAGCCCAACCACTCCTCTCCGACGCCACTGGTGATCGTGAAGCCCAGGCCATAGAACATGTCACAGCCCATCACATTTGACCCGCTGACAGTCACCACAAATTGGACATTGGACATCACTGCCAACTTGTATCTCGCCATCAACTCCAGCAAACCCACGATGGCCAGCCTATTACCTCCGTAGCCACAATATGGCGTTGATAGTCCTCTCACTTGGTAATACAGGAACAAACTCCTCACAGTAGGCCAGTTCAACACGGAAACCACTGTGCCCGTGTCCACCAACAACAGCACTTCCACGCCATCCAGTATCACGTCACAGTAAATCCGCCCATCTGTGCTTGGGGAGACGGTGTGAATAACCGTAGACGTCGTGGCGGGGGAATTCACTTTGCGTCGCTCTTCCCCTTGCTCAAATTTTTTACAGGCCCTGGCGAAATGATGTAGGAGTCCACACTTGCCACAGTGTTTGCCCCTCGCCGGACACTCTTGCCTTGTATCGGTGCTTGGTGGACCCGCAGCCCATACATCTGGGTGACCCGGGGGCAGACTTTATTTTAATAGTGGTAGCGTATTCTTCCGTGTCTTCTGCACTATCATTGCTACCCGAGTACACAGCCTGTGCTGCTGACTGTGATTCAGCTCGCCTCAATGTAGTTCTCTCACCGAGGTCCTTAGATAGTTTATCCACTGCTTCAAACTGTTGAGCTATCTCGACCACCATGGCTAACATCAGTTCACCAGAGTGTGTGAGGAGCCTTGGCTGTGCCACAGAACATAGCGTGTGCTCCGCCAACTGATAGCGGACCATTTCTTCTTCCAAAGCCCTGAATTGGCATTCCCCAGCCAGCTGACGCAGGTCTGTGATGTATCGCTGCACCGACTCTCCAGTCCGCTGGTGGTACTGCTGAAACTGAATCCTTCAGATTATGACGTTTTCTGGAGCACAAAAGTAGTGTGCCATTAGCTCAACCATGTCTTCAAAACTAACTAACTACTAACTAACCTGCACTTATATAGCGCTTTTCTAGTCACAAAGACCACTCAAAGCACTTTCTTTAATACTAACCCTCTATTCTAAGGGCCTATAGGAAACAGATATCTAGGGACAATTTAGAACAGCCAATTAACCTAACATGCATGTTTTTGGCATGTGGGAGGAAACCGGAGAAATCCCGGAGTAAACCCACGCAACACGGGGAGAACATGCAAACTCCACACAGATCACTGTTGGTCGGGGGCTGGGATCGAACCCACGATCCCACGATCCCCACAATCCCCCGGCCAAGGGTAAACTGTGCTGCCGCAGTGCTAACCACTGCGCCACCCTGCACCCCCCAAAAACTATCACTCTCACCCAGTGTGCTGAGAATGCATTGTCCCTCCATGCCAAGATTATGGACCAATATTGCTTGTGCACGTAGTTTCTCCAATTCGCTGAGGTTCAAAGCCACCAAATAATTCTGGAATGCTGCAAACCACCTTGCCCAGGGAACTGACGGCTTGCCTGGGAGCTCCAAAAATGGCAGAATACTAGAAACTCCCTTATCCATACTTTTAGCCTCGTCGCCAGATGTTATGTCCATAACCAGTACTCCAATAACAAGACTGGAGGTGCAGTAGATCATTACTTTATTGATGCACTCACAGTGTGTCAAAGGCACTCTCATCTAGGCAGAGAGGTCTGGTCGTTAAAAGACCATGCCTCTTCCGCATCAGCCTTTTATACCCAGGGTGGCGGCTCCACCTTTCCGGTTCCGCCTCCACCCGTAACACACAACAATATGAAATAGATCATATTTAATACATCACAGTATTGCACTCTGACTGCTTTTCTAGTTGGTTATAAACTCAGTGTGTTCCATAATCTAAGGCACTTAAGGTACATAAGCTACTTCATTATTGGTTAATTCCAGCAGAGTCAGGTGGATTTAATCAGCAGCAAAGCACTTTAGATGGCCGAGAGAAGCGATAGAATGTAGGCTTCTCTTGCTCCTTTTATTTTCAGCTGCATTGCTTATATTGCTGTGATTTGAGTCTTAAGTTGTTTTTGCCTAAGAAAAAATATTTTATTGGTTGATGATCTATAGGGGGGGGGGGAATCTAGATGGATGGACACTGCGTTATAAAAGGGGTTTGCTCCTTTAGTTAATCCCTCAACTCTTCCTTTCCTCGATCCACCAGCACCATCACTGATGCTGCAAACCCCATGTGATACTGTCGGGACGTGTCGGAGGTGGGGGCGTTCTGAAAGAGTTTGCTGGTCCTCATCACTTCACATCAGGCCACACCGGGGGCGGAGCTGTGCTGTGAAAGCTAGTGCTTTGGACGCGTTGGATACTCGCTACGTTGTCGTGTCTTGTTTATTGTGGAGGCTTATTTTTGGGAGATACTAAGTTTGATTGCAAAGGCGAGAAGATTTCACCCTCGTGATTATTCGCCATGGGAGCGCAGAGCTCAGTGCAGCGGGACGGGAGGAGCCAGGAGGATGCCCCAGCTTCAGCAGCCTCTGCTGGGGATCTGAGTGCTGAGGTGAAGGTGCTCCAGGAGGGAGGAGGTGACCTAGACAGTAAGGTATGACGTCCTCTATAATCCCTATTACAGTTAACTAGACCCTCCATATAATAATGGGTGCTACTATCTGCTGCACAACTTTTATTCTAGTCATTTTTTTGTCTTTCTACCAGCGTGTTTGCAAACATACTTGTCGTCATATCTCCCCCTCCCGTTAAAATCTTCCGCTTCACTGTTAGCGCATAGTAATGTGCTGCAGCGCCGGCCCTGTGTGTCTGACGCTGTTTTTTTGCTGAGTAATGGGTCGAGTCTGCAGTCCCGCAGTAATAAAACTCCAGCAGCTCTGGCGAGTCCAGATTTACAGCCAGACAGGGCACCTGCGCTCATGGTGTTACTCAGCAACAGTCCGGATTAACGTCATTTTATTTTTATTTTTTTTTACTCTTTTGGACCAGCTTCTGAAGAAGTGGTGAATCTTGTGGGAATTACGCCAGCATAGTGATGAATGAGACTTGCAAAGTGTATATTTTACTTGTGATTTTTTTTTCTTCACTAAACCCTCCAGAGCTCACTTCTTCATTTAGATGTATACAGTAACTAATTATGATGTTTCTATACAAATATGCTAGACTAATATTGACATTTTCATTTTATTTTGGTAGTTCTATCAACAGAAAACTCAAAGTAATAAAAAACAAGATTCTAATTATTAAATAATACTAACATTCAGTTTAAACAAATGATTTAAAACGAGAATTATTCAACTTTAAAGTAGGTGGATTATGAAACCATTCAAACTCTGTAATTATTATAATCACTTTCCCAATTAACTAGTTTGTCTACAAACATCAGAATATAGATATAAATTGATATGTAAAAATTTGAATGGATGTAAACACTGCATAGATTAGAGAAACATTTTAAGTATTGGCACCAAACAGGAATGTATAATTATTTTTATGTCATAAATTGAACAAAAATAAAAAGTAACAAAGCTGCAAATTACACCAATTTTAAGGACTCACCAAAATATGCTATTTGTCAAGGGATGCCCAAATTTACATAAAACCATATATCACCTCTTAATATAACCAGCCAGCTGTCAAAAAAGACCCAAACATGTTCCTATACATACAGTATTTGAGAAATGCTTGTTGATCAGTTTTCTGTCTACCAAAATGATCATTATTGGGTAAAATGTTAAAATCAAATAAAGAATTTTGACCTCATGATTTTGTCAAGAGTTAACATCAGAATGGTTTATGTAACTTGTAAGCAGGGAATTTCCAACTACAAGTCACATTTAAGTCAGATCACTCTGTTGGGACCTGCTTAAGGTACACTGTGGTGACAGCAGAGACATTTCCAGAGTCAGTGGATACTAGATAAATAAACATTTATCGTTCTTGTGTTTTATTTTGAAACTACATGCCAGTAAACTGCTCTTATTTGTATAGCCAACCTGTTTTAATTTTTCTTTGCTATGCAGCAGGCTGGTGTCTAGCAGCTATTTTTCTAAGGTCTTGTGCAGACTCTGCACTCTTACCAGAGTGTAAATTGCTTCAGGGTGTGTGATGAATGATATTTTAGAAAGTGTCTACTAAATACTATTTAAAGTTTGCCACCTACTCTCTTCACGCCCCATATAGCTTATTGGATTTATTGATTTGACAATAGGCCAAGGACCAAAGGTCACATTATGTGGCCCACCTCTCTCCGTGAAAGGTCACTTGAAAAGTCGAATGGCTGGGATTGAGGCAAGCCACAAATCTCAAAGCACTTCACATTTATCAAGATTTTAATCAGAATTACAGTTTTTTCTTCTTGTTTATGTCTGAAGAATTCCTGTGTGGCCGCTGGATGTTTTGCTAAGCCGTGAGCTGATATCACAGGAGTGATCATAATGTCTCTGTTTGGACTTTGCAAGTGACACTGGAATGCTTGATATGATATATTTCTAAGGTGGAAACACAGTTGTACTTGGATTTCCACTGTGAGATGCAGGTTGTGAGTCTTGCTACAGTATGTATTTAAGACACTGGCAGCAAAATACTACTTGTTTCTCAAGTAGTCTCAGTAAGTCTTCCAGCAAGCCGGTGACTTGAAATGACATCTGTTTCCAGGCCTCCCGGTCTAGCATGGCTGCCCTAAGGTTTCCAGCTGGTATCGCAGTGTCTCTCTCTAGGACCATTTTTAGGGTGGTACAGGGTCTCCCAACTTTACATCTCGCCTCAGGTTCCCAGAGTAACACTTGGGTAGCTGGCTGGTCGTGGTGGAGGACATGACCGCACAGTGTCATCTGACGCTTGGCTATGATGTTTGAGAGCCTTGGGAGGGAGCCATAAAGTAGATCATCATCATCATCAAATCAGGCCCCTTTTTATTTAAAAGATCTGATACTACCGTATTATCATAACAGAGCACTACGCTCCCAAAATGCTGGATTACTTGGAATACCTAGAATCTCCAAAAGTACAATGGGAGGCAGAGCCTTCAGTTATCAAGCTCCTCTCCTGTGGAACCAGCTGCCAATCTGGATTCGGGAGTCAGACTCGATCTCTGTTTTTAAGAATAGGGTTAAAACCTTCCTTTTTTGATATAGCCTACAATTAGGGAGGGATCATGTGTTTCTGAACCCTCCCTTAGTTATACTGCTAATAGGTTTAGTCAGCCGGGGGACCTCCAATAATGCACTGGGCCTCACTCCTTTCTTCACTCTCAATGAAATATATATATATTTTTTTGCTGGTCATTAACATCTGTTTGTTTTCTCCCATAGATTGAGTCCCCATCGTACTGTTTGCTCTCTACATGTCTGTTCTTTTCATCTTCTCTATCCCCACACCCCCCAGCCAGTCGCGCAGATGACTGCCCCTCCCTGAGCCTGGTTCTGCTGGAGGTTTCTTCCTGTTAAAAGGGAGTTTTTCCTCTTCACCGTCACCAAGCGCTTGCTCCCAAGGGATCGCCTGATTGCTGGGGTCTTTCTGCAACTGTGGGGGTTCCCCTACAGTTGAAAGTGCTATGAGATGACTGTTGTTGTGAAATGGTGCTATATAAATAAAGTTGAATTGAATTGACTCATTTGACCAATGGTCCTGCCAGCTGATGTTAAGAACCCTTCTTAGCATTCTGGTATACGTGCCATCCAAGGACTGCGCTTGGGTGTTGGCTAGTGACCAAGACTCTGATCCATAGGAAAGGATGGATTCAACAGATGCTTTGAACACCTTTATTTTTGTGTCTCTAGACAGGGGGGCAGCCCAGATTTTGGAGAGGGCATTAAGAGCTCCCCAGGCCTTAGCCTTTCTGCATTCGATGTTGTGCATTATTCATCCAGCTACCAAGATATTGAAACTTGTCTACTCTCTCGATAACAGAGCTGTCAAGTGTATGCAGGTCCTGGACGGATGACGGGTTTACGTGCATCCATTTCATTTTGCCTGCGTTCAACTGGAGGCCAACAGACTTGGCAGCGAGCTTGATACGATGTAGAAGAGCCTCATCAGAGGTAACGTGTCCTCAAGAAGAGCAAAATCATCAGCAAAATCGAGATCCGCTAGATGGACAGCGGGATGGCATGAGCTACGTCGGCGCATAAGTGTGAGACCATTGTCTGCATGGAGGGCTCTGCAGAGGGCATAGTCTAAGACAATGATGAAGAGTAAGGATGCTAGTGGGTCTCCTTGAAGGACACCAGAGTTGATAGAGAATTCCTCAGTTATACTGTTGGGTGTTACAACAACAGCCATATTATCGACATACATTGTCTTGATTGCTGCAACCATAGCAGGTGGAGTGCAATAGGCCCAGAGGATGGAAAACATTGTGTCTCATCTGATAGAATCAGACGCCTTCTTGTAGTCTGTCACTCCTGCTTTATGATGGTTTATGAGCTCTTCAATGATACGCCAGAGAGCTAGGATCTGGGCAGCAGTAGAGCGGAACTGACGAAAGCCGTTTTGATTTAGTCACAGGAATTTATCCATTACAGGTGTCAACCTATTAAGCAGCAGTCTGTTGTGGACTTTAGAGGTAACTTGGGATAGACTGATTCCTCTGTAGTGATCAGTCAGCATCAGGTTTCCTTTCTTAGGAATCGGAATTCCTTTGGTCTATTTTCTGATAAGAGTGTTGTTACAGAACATACAGAGTAGTTCCCTCATGTTAGGAAGCTTCTATAGCTTGATAGGAAGGCCATCCATCCCTGGTGCATGGCCATTTTTCATTTGGTCAACAGTGATGTCAATCTCAGCTTGACTGAATGGGCCGGTTTCGATTTGCTGGTTTATTTCAAAGAGTTGAAGGATCTCAACTGGACCTTCTGGAGGAGAGCTGTCAGGGGAAAGAAGCCTTTGAAAATGGTCATTCCATAGCGACAGGTGGTCTTTGCCTTGAATGAGCACCATCTGGGATGATTTGTTGGATGACTGAGGATTGCCCTCAAACACAGCAATGTCATTTCTCCGCTTGGTATTGAGTGTCTATGTGAAATGCAACCCAAAGCATGTGACTCCGGTGTGTACCAAGTTGCCTGCACCCCACATATGCGTAAAGTTGAAAATGTTCAACTTTACGCAAATAAGGTCTGGCACCAGGCATGCGTTGTTGATGTCAAATAATAATGATGGCTTCATTAACTACACCTACTATTTCTTGCCTCATATATTGTTTTAAACACTTTTCGCTGGTTTGTTTTAATGGTATCGGACAATTTTTACCTCACAATCTGCCATGTTGTCTGGGAGCTCAAATCCATGGAAGAACGCCCACAGCTGAGTATGTCGACCAGTCAGGCTCAGCCTTTGTGTTCTCAGCAGCAGGACCAATGAGAATGTTTTCCCTAGGACAGAGCTGTTTAACTACTGGTTTTGCACTGTGTCAATCATCTGTCACTCCACCTGGTTACACCTCATCCCCGAACTCAATGCATGGCCCCATGTGATTCCTTCAAAAAAAAAAACTAAACAGGCCAGTGGACATGTACCATAAGAAGGGCAACAAACTCTTCCCTAGATTTAATTCAGAATAGCAACATAAAGCTGAATATTGAAGGCATATGCAGTAGTCTTCATACACCAAGGCTTTGATATACCATACACTTTTATATAGTTTTGCCTTTTGCTGTCAAGATTTATTTACATGAAGCCATATAAAACATTATGTAGAACATGCTTGTTCTCCTAGATAATGTGCATCACCTAATTGATGAAACTAGCATCATTTTGAATAATCTTCAACTGAAGAAAGAAATGTGATTTAAAAATGTGAAAAGTTGGATAAAAATCAACAAATGTCTGAACCACAAGCTTAAAATCTAGTGTTCTTTAAAATGTAAGTAATGTAGTCTCTTCCTCAGCAGCAGCACCAGCTGTTTAGGACAAGAATTCAAGCAATTCAAGTATGCCAACTGGTTTACAATGTTATGCAGAAAACTTAGCCACAAATTGTATTTTTAATAGAAAAGATATGAACACAGTCTGCAAACATTGATGCATAGTTAGTTTTTACTTCATAAATTGAACAAATATCATCTTCTTCTGTCTCATCCCTTTAGGGGTTGCCACAGCAGGTCATCTGCTTCCATCTCACCCTATGCAGGTTACTCAGTCCAAATCTGAGTTCTGCAGCATCATAAACATTCATTTTGGCCTGCCCCTATAGTGACTAATGTCATCAATTGGGGAATCAACTGTACTGTATTGTAATGTACTCTACTATCCCTTGCATCTTCTTGTGTAACACCAACTAGGGGTGGGCAGTATGGCCAAAAAATGATACTATAATATTTTGCAAATTTTCACGATAAAGATATTGTTCTCGAGTCACAACTTTTTTCTTTTTAATTTATACAGTTTCACAGGCCAGCGTTATTTACTCTCAATATATTTAGTAAAAACAAAACAAAAACTCTATTTCCCCAGCTTATAAACAACAGCTCAGGTTGAGTTTCAAATATTTTTTTAAAATTCTGTATCAAATATTACAACAAAATAATACGAACCACATCGTAAGTGCAGTAATGTAGTTGGGGTTTTATGCTGAATCAGTTTACCTGCATCAGTAGTCTCCATTGTACGGACATCTCCTGTGACTTTTTAGCTCTTGTCGCACTGAAGGGATGCCTTTTTTTGGTTCAGGTGGTTGAATAAAATCAAGCGGAAGCAACCAAAATGGAAGGAAAAAAAACCTCTGGACACTTCAGACGTCAACACCGCTCCAAGGCGAGCTATGTTGTTGATGTATTGTATGTGCGGAAAAAAAATGTGGGCGGATTATCCGCATTGCTGCACCATTTTTTTTTAACATGGCAGCAATCTGGTGTCATGATTATTAATAAAGACAGCCCACGTGCACAATGCAGCAACAAAGGAACAATCAAAACCACAAAACACGTTTGAGGATTTATTGAATTTCAAAAGGTCAGAAGCACAGCTACGGAAAACGTCACTCGCCAGAGGAAATAGCCTATAGATCGGGAAAATGGGTGAGCCAAATTGCCACTTACGTGAGATAGTAGGGAGAACCGCATGGACTGCAGCAGGGAAGAGACGAACCAGCGGGATGAGGTTGGTGGAGCTGGTGGCGCCTGACTGGGTGGAGTATGGTTGCAGTTGAGCAAGGATGATGGGGCAGGTGAGCGCACGCAGTCCCCGAAGACGCACCCGCATGATGGCATCAACCTGGAGAAGGGAGAAAGACAGGTGAGTACAGAAACTTCACCTAAAGACATAAACTATACTTGCTTCTTAGGATTCTGCCAGGCAGTATACCCAAATGAGCCAGCGTCAAAGCACTGAAGAGCTGATCCTTTTAAACACTGGCAGATGAGAGGCAGCAGGTGCATCTCCTCACCCAGGTGCTTTGATCACCTGAGGAGAAACAAACAGGAAGGAGGGGGCGCGCGCTCACCAACAATGACAATGCCCTCCCCTCAAGGGTCGCCTTTCTGGGGGTCCATTAGGCTTCTCTGGATGGGCTCGGTGGTAGGCCTGGAACATCCCCTTGTCAAAGACATGTGATCTGGGGATCCAGGAGCATTCCTCCGGGCCGTAGCCCTCCCAGTGGACCAAATACTGTAGGCCCCCAGCCCCGACGGCGAACATCCAGAATATGTTGAACAGTAAAGGTGGTGTGGCCATTGATTGTCCGGGGAGGAGGAAGCGGCTTTGGGGGAGGGCAGAGGGGGCTGACTGAGAGGGCCTTAATATGGGAGACCTGGAAAGTCGGGTGCATCCGCAGGGATCGTGGGAGCCTCAGCCAGACTGTGACGTCATTAACCACCCTGGAGATGGGATAGGGTCCCAGGAAGTGGGGAGACAGCTTCTTGGAGTCCGTCTTCAATGGGACCTGGTCCGCTGCCAACCAGACCTGCTGCCCCACAGTGTACTTCGGTGCAAGGACCCGTCTCCTGTTGGCTACCAGGTGGTTGCGCTCGGATGAGCGGGTGAGGGCGGCACAGGTGGACCTCCAGACACGTCGGCAGCGGTGAGCATGGGCCCCCATGGACGGCATCGCGACCTCCCTCTCGGCCATGGGCAATAAGAGAGGAGTGTACCCCAATGAGGCTTCAAAAGGAGTAAGCCCCGTTGCTGAAGAGATGGCTGAATTCAGAGTGTACTCCACCCAGGTCAGGTGCGTGCTCCAGGAAGAGGGGTTCTCGGCCACTACGCACTGGAGGGTGGCCTCCAAGGACAGGTTGGCACGCTTGGCCTGCCCGTTGCTCTGAGGATGGTTGCCAGAGGAGAGGCTGACGGTGGTCCCGAGAGTCCGGCAGAAGACCCTCCAGACCTGGAACGTAAATTGGGGACCCCGGCCAGACACGATGTCGAGAGGGATGCCATGGAGACGGATGATGTGAGCGGAGAGAAGGTCGGCAATCTCCAAGGCCGAGGGGAGCTTAGGGAGGGCAACCAGGTGAACAGCCTTCGAGAAGCGGTCAACGATGGTGAGGATGACCGACTTCCCGTGGGAAAGGGGGAGTCCGGTAATAAAGTCCAAGGCAATGTGAGACCAAGGATGGCCTGGGATAGGCAGGGGATGGAGGACTCCAGCAGGAGGGGAGGAGTTGGACGAGAGGACAGCGCCCACCCCCGAATCAGAAGCGTCTACCTCGAGGACAAACTGGAGCTGGATGTTGATCTGAGCCAAGATGGGTGTTTCTGAGAACAGGTTCTTTAATTTGGTAAAAGCCTGTTCAGCTGCCTCGGTCCAGCGGAAAGGAACCTTAATGGAGGTCAGCTGTGTGAGGGGCATTGCTATCCCACTGTAGTTCCTGATGAACCTGCGGTAGAAATTTGCAAACCGAGAAAGCGTTGAAGCTCCCTACAGGAGTGGGGAGTTGGCCAATCAAGCACTGCCTTCACTTTGGCCGGGTCGGCAATCAGTCTGTCCTCAGCCACTATGAAGCCCAAGAAGGAGGTGGAACTGGTGGAAAACTCACACTTCTCGGCCTTAACGTAGAGCTGGTTCTCCAAGGGCCGCTGTAAAACGGCTCTTAAATGGACTTCATGTTCCTCTGGCGAGTGGGAGAAAATCAAAATGTCCAAGTAGACAGGGATGAACTGATTAACCATATCGTGAAGGACATCATTTATGAGCCGCTGGAAGACGTCGGGGACATTAGTGAGCCCAAAATGGCATGACCAGGTATTCAGATTGCCCCTGATGTGTCCTAAACGCCGTCTTCCACTCATCCCCTTCACGAATACGGAGTAGGCGGTATGCGTTCGGAAGGTCTAACTTGGTGAAAACCCGTGAGCACTGGAGGAGCTCGAACGCGGAATTGATCAAGGGCAGAGGATATTTGTCCTTAATAGTAATTGCATTCAGTTCCCTGTAGTCTATGCACAGGCGCAGTGAGCCATCCTTTTTCCCAACGAAAAAACCCCCAGCTCCGAGAGGAGCCAAAGATGGCCGAATAAAGTCGGCGTTCAACGAGTCCTTTATGTATCTCTCCATCGCCTCTCTCTCTGGGCCAGAAATGTTATAGAGCCGGCTAGACGGCAGCTTTACCCTCGGGATGAGATCCACAGCACAGTCGTAAGAGCGATGAGGCAGAAACAACAGCGCCTTCGACTTGCTGAAGACCTCTCTCAAATCATGGTAAACCCGGGGAACGAGGCTAAGGTCCAGTGGCTCGACTGGAGGAGAGGAGATGGGGAGAGATGGCGAACACTCGGCCGAACTCAAACAGTGAGTCAAACAGAACAGGCTCCAGGAGGAGATGGAGTTTTGGCCCCAGCTAATAATGGGATTATGCCTCCGGAGCCACGGATAGCCAAGGACCATCGGGGAGGATGAATTTGGAAGAATTAGGAACGAAAGTTCCTCCTGATGGTTCCCGGAAAGAAGGATGGCGATAGGTGCCGTGCGTTTGGTGACTACTGCAACATCTTGGCCAGATATGGTGGTGATTCTTTGATGATTGGGAAATTTAAGAGTGGGAATACCCATGCCCCATACGAGCTGGGATGAAATAAAATTCTGCCCCCGAATCCACTAGAGCCATAGTCGTCCTCTCGACCCCCGGCAGTTGCACGAGGGCCGAAATAGAGAAATTGCTGGGGGAAGAAAGTTTGGTCCCACCCACCAGACTCCCTGCGGTTACTGACAGGCCGTGTCGTTTTGCCGCAGGTGGCACTTGTTCAGATTGTGTTTCATCGAACCACAATACATGCATGCGCCAGCCTTCCTCCTTTGCCGATGCTCCTCGTTGGTCAGCTGGAACTGACTTAGCTCTATCGGCTCGGGAGGAGGACCAGCACCACCTGTGTCAGCAGTCACGGTGGGCATCTGTGCTGCGAGCGGGCGAAAGGAGGACTGCCGCTTCTTTGCACGCTCATGGTAGCAGTTGTCTAACCCCACGGCCTGATCAATTAGCCCAGCCAAAGTGTCGGGAACTGCATGAATCACCAGGTCGTCACGGAGGTGTTGGTTCAAACTGAAGAGGAACACGCTCCGTAAGGCAGTCTCGTTCCACCCCGATTCCGCAGCTTCGACCCGGAACTCCACTGAGTACTCGGCTACCAACCGAGTGCCCTGGTGGAGTGACAGAAGGCGGCTCATGATGTTCCCTTGACTCTCAGTATGGTCAAATGCGCAAGTGAAGGCGACTACAAATTGATCAAATGTGTACCCAGCCCCTTCGGGGCTGTCTATCACAGACCGTGCCCAACTGAGGGCCTGGTCCTGTAACAATAGGGTCATAAAATGAATTTTTGCGGCATCCCCCGGGTACTCCCCCCCCACAACCTGCCCTAAATACAGCCGTACCTGGCAAAGAAATTCCTTACACTTCCCCACCTCCCCCGCGTACGGGGCAGGTGTGGGAATGGAGGTGGTACGGCACACGGTAGATTGAACAACAGGGACAGCTGGAGGAGGAGGAGCCGGAGGAGCCAGATTAGCCAAATGTTGGGTGACCGTGCCCAGTTGCTGCGTAATGGTTTGCAGCTGCTGGGTTAACACAATCACCTGTCTCTCAGTTGCATCTAAGCACTCCAGAGGAGATTGCCCTGATGCTGCTACACCTGCTGAGTCAAGAATTGGGCTGGCTTGTTCTATCATGATTATTAATAAAGACAGCCCATGTGCACAATACAGCAACGATGGAACAATCAAAACCACAAAACATGTTTGAGGATTTATTGAATTTCAAAAGATCAGAAGCACAGCTACGGAAAACGTCACTCGCCAGAGGAAATAGCCTGTGGAGAGAGAACGAGAGCTGTGAGAAGAGAAATGGAGATCGGGAAAATGGGCAAACCAAATTGCCACTTACGTGAGATAGTAGGGAGAACCAGCAGGGACCCCAGTGGGGAAGAGACAAACCAGCAGGATGAGGTTGGTGGAGCTGGTGGCGCCTGACTGGGTGGAGTATGGTTGCAGTTGAGCAAGGATGATGGGGCAGGTGAGTGCACGCAGTCCTCGAAGATGCACCCGCACGATGGCAGCAACCTGGAGAAGGGAGAAAGAGACAGGTGAGTACGGAAACTTCACCTAAAGGCATAAACCATACTTGCTTCTTAGGATTCTGCCAGGCAGTATACCCAGATGAGCCAGCGTCAAAGCACTGAAGATCTGATCCTTTTAAACGCTGGCAGATGAGAGGCAGCAGGTGCATCTTCTCACCCAGGTGCTTTGATCACCTGAGGAGAAACAAACAGGAAAGAGGGGGCGCGCACTCACCAACCATGACATCTGGCATTATTGTGAACAATACGATATGGCACACCTCTAGCACCAACCCTCTTAATATCCTCCTTCACTATATCTATAAATCTTCTCTGTGGTTTTCCTTTTTTCCTCATGCCTGGCAGGTCCATCTTCAACATCCTTTGTCCAATATATCCACTATCCCTCCAAACCATCTCTGCCTTGCATCTTACTTTGTGTCCAAACCACTCAGTGTGAACTGTCCCTCTGATATACTCATTTCTAAGCTTGTTCCTTCTAGTAATTCCCAATGAGAACCTTAGCATCTTCAACAATGCCACCTGTCTTTTTGTCAGTACCACTGTCTCCAAACCATACGTCATAGCAGGTCTGACTACCATCTTGTAAATCAATCTTCCCTTTCATTCTAGCTGCTATCCTTCTGTCACAGATCACCCCTGACACTCATCTCCACCCACTCCACCCTGCCTGCACTCTCTTCTTCACCTCTCTTGTGCATTTTCCATTGCTTTGGATGGTTGACCCAAGGTATTTAAACTCATCTGCCTTCACTACCTCTACTCCTTGCATCTTCACTGTCACACTTGCCTCCCTTTCATTTGCACATATGTATTCTGTCTTGCTTTGACTGACTTTCATTCCTTTTTTCTCCAGAGCATACCTCCATAAGTTGGACAATATAAAATAAAAAAATAATAATTACAAAATTATGACGTGTAGATGAGTTTTCACAAGCATAAACTTGTACACCCCAGCCAGCAATTACGAAGTCAGTACATTTACACTTCACACTCAAAAAAGAAAAAAAAAATATATATATATATACAGTACACGTGTGTGTGTGTGTACAGTGGTGTGAAAAAGTGTTTGCCCCCTTCCTGATTTCTCATTTTTTTGTATGTTTGTCACACTTAAATGTTTCAGATAATCAAACAAATTTAAATATTAGACAAAGATAACACAAATGCAGTTTTGAAATGAAGGTGTTTATTATTAAAGGTAAAAAAAATCCAAACCTACATGGCCCTGTGTGAAAAAGTGATCCTCCCCTCGTTAAAATATAAATTAACTGTGGTTTATCACATTTTTCGAAAGCTGAGTTCAATTTCTCTAGCCACACCCAGGCCTGATTACTGCCACATCTGTTCTCAATCAAGAAATCACTTAAATAGGACCTGCCTGACAAAGTGAAGTACACCAAAAGATCCTCAAAAGCTAGACATCATGCTCCGATCCAAAGAAATTTAGGAACAAATGAGAAAGTCATTGAGATCTATCAGTCAGGAAAAGGTTAAAAGCCATTTGTAAAGCTTTGGGACTCCAGCGTACCACAGTGAGAGCCATTTTCCACAAATGGTGGAAAACATGGAGCAGTGGTGAACCTTCCCAGGAGTGGCTAGCCGACCAAAATTACCCCAAGAGTGCAGCAACGACTCATCCAAGAAGTCACAAAAGACCCCACAACAAGATCCAAAGAACTGCAGGCCTCACTTGCCTCAGTTAAGGTTAGTGTTCATGACTCCACCATGACACGAGACTCAAGATGGCGACCGGGATGGTCACACTTTTTCAGTGCTGAGACAAAGTCACTGATTTTGCCATTAAAAGTGGCTGGCCTGCAGCGATCGGCGCTCGTGGCGAACACGCACGGGCTGAATTGCCACCTCCGTTGGATTGCCCTTTAATCGCCTTTCTCCAGCGACTTCCTGCGCCTTCCTGAAGCGATTGCTAAGCTAACACTAGTTAGCTTAATGCTACCTGAAGCGATTGCTAAGCTAACGCTAGTTAGCTTAATGCTGGCGCCAGTCTCTAAAAATCTAACCTACAGCGATCGGATATACCTCCGGTGGATTACCCCTTTGATCGCTTTTATCCGGCCACTGTGAGTAAACTGACCAGCGATTCCAGCGCTTCCTTGTGATTCACTGATGTGCCCTACCTGAAGCGATTGCTAAGCTAACGCTAGTTAGCTTAATGCTGGCGCCAGCCATTCCACCTAACACCAGCCTGAATCAAAGCCCAGCTGCGAGGCCCAGCGGAGATACTACCAGGCAGGCGGCTATTTGTTTGACGGGGCTCAGCAGAGATTTCACCCAGGCAGACGGCGGTAGGCGGCGGTGCCCAGCGGAGGACTTACCGTGACTGCAGCGGCGGTGTGCGACGATACTACCCGAAGCGATTGCTAAGCTAACGCTAGTTAGCTTAATGCTGGCGCCAGTCATTCCACCTTACACCAGCCGGAATCGAAGCCCAGCTGCGAGGCCCAGCGGAGATACTACCAGGCAAGCGGCTATTTGTTGACGGGGCTCAGCAGAGATTTCACCCAGGCAGACGACAGTAGGTGGCGGTGCCTAGCGGAGGACTTACCGTGACCTCAGCGGAGCTCGGTGGCAGCGGCGGTGTGTGACGAGACTCGGTTGGAGGAGCGGGACGGGAGACCAGTTACGGCGACTATGAGCAACGAGACCAGCAACGGAAGGGGCTAGTTGGCTAGCTGAGGCCCAGCTGGATTCGAGGACGATCGGATCAGATTCTGGCGATATAAGCAGAATTTATTTTACTATCCACAGATTTTCTTTTTCCTTCTTTCCAAGAAAGACTGAAGATGGCGGCCACCGGATTAAAAAGTGGGCTGATGGGCACCACTAATAAGCCTTCTCTACTTCTCTACTTCCTCTTCGTTTTGTCTTTGTGTGTCTGGACCTGCAACAAGAAGGATTTTCCGACAAACTCAACCAAAGGTGAAGTTAAAAAGTTTTATCTGTATGGATTTGGGCTTGGACATCTCACCCTACACTCTATGTGGTCTTTAAAAGCCCTGAGCAAAAACTTCCAAATTAAGGCAAACATGGCTGTTAACCAAAAATCACAATATGGCAGAGGATATACAGTTAAAGTTCTGTTAGTTCTGCTACTTCTGGCAGGAGATATTCACCTTAACCCTGGACCTGCCACTATTAAACAGCAGACCACTGGGTTAGCACAAAACCGAGCTGTACAAAAGCAAAAACAACATTTATTTTTCCAAACTGTTAATCATGCACGAGTTCTTTGGGACACCAAGGCTAAACCAAAGGGGATCCTCGGCGGACATTTAAACATACGGAGCATAATCCCCAAAAGAGATGAGATTTCGGTGTTGCTGTTGGACTCAAATCTGGACTACCTTTGTCTCTCAGAAAGCTGGCTACACAGTAACATAGACACTAATATGATCGATATTGTGGGCTACCAGTGTTTTAGAAAAGACAGGCAGGTAGGGAGGGGAGGAGGTGTTTTAATTTACATCAAAGACAAATATAAATGTCAACTGGTTGATTTGAATACTTCACTTGAATGTTTAGCTGTTAATGTATGTCTCTCTCCGGTAATGAATTTCAACATTGCAGTAGTGTACAACCCACCGTCACACAACTCTTCCTTTTATAATGAATTAAGTGATCTGGTTAAACAACTTGAGAAGAACAGAGAAACAATAATTCATGGTGACTTTAATATCAACTGGTCTGATAAAAAAGACAAACAAAAACTGAAAAGCCTCATGACTAAATTTAATTACCAGCAAATCATCAAAGGACCCACCAGGATAACCAAACAATCCAGAACACTTATTGACATGGTATTTACTAATAAACCAGAAAGAATAACCAGAACCTATAATCTTGTAACTGGTCTCTCAGATCATAACATGGTTCTTGCTGTCAGGAAACTTACTAAAAAGCGACTACAGTATTTTGGGGGAGTCGATATTGACAAATCAAATTTTATTATCCCCAAATCAAAAAATGAGGAGTTTGAACATTACTTAGAGAATCAAAATTGGGAGCAGCTCATGTCAACATGTGAAGTAGATGATTGTTGTAATTTTATAACTGCAACAATCACAAAGTCTATAGAAAAATTTTCAAAGCAAATTAAAAGTAGACAACAGAAGATTAGCCTACCATGGTTAAATAATGAAATAAGAAAACTTATGAAGAGGCGAGACTATGCACTGAAAACATCACTAACCTCCAAACTACAAAATGATCACCTTGTGTACAAAAGTTTAAGAAATAAAGTGGTACATGAGCTGCGAAAATCAAAAATATCTTATTACAATAAACTGATAGATCATGCAAAGGGTAACAACAGTTCCTTATGGAGGCATTTAAATAACTTAACTAATAAAAAAAACGATCAGAAGGGGGTAAAGGAACTTAGAATCAATGGCAAGACCGTCAGTGACAAGGCTACTTTGGCAAATGAATTTAATTCACACTTTGTGGGCTCTGTGGAAGACTTAACAAAAATTTTTGTGCTGCCAAATGTGCTCAACAACACAAATTCCATACTTCCAACAGATACTTTTCACATCGATGAGGTAAATGAGAAGTTAATTGCTGGTATTGTTAAAACACTGTCAAACTCAAAAACTAATGATATCTACAATATGAGCACCTCCTTTCTCAAAATGCACAGCAAAATATTAATCAAACCACTGACTCATCTCATTAATCTCTCCATTAGGTCTAGTACATTTCCATCTGGCTGGAAAAAAGCTGTCGTCATACCAGTTCATAAATCAGGCAGTAAAGACGATATATGCAATTACCGCCCAATCTCTATCTTACCAGTCCTATCTAAGGTTCTTGAAAAAGTTGTAGCTACACAGCTGATAGACTACTTACAAGACAATCTACTTCTTCATCCACATCAATTTGGTTTTAGACCAGGATACTCAACAGAAACAGCAAATTGTTGCCTTATTGAAAACGTCAAACAGTCCTTGGACAGGGGTAATGTGGTAGGAGCTGTTTTTCTAGATCTCAAAAAGGCTTTCGATACTGTAAACCACAGTTTGCTTTTATCCAAAATGGTATCTTTTAACTTCTCCCCAAATACATTAGAATGGTTTGCATCTTATCTCCAGAATAGAGAACAGTGTGTAAAAGTTCACCAGGATAAATCCTCATTTTTAAACAACCGCATGGGTATCCCACAAGGGTCCATTCTTGGTCCTTTACTTTTCAGCATTTTTATTAATGACCTGCCGTTACACTGCTCAGCTGCAACATGCCAACTTTATGCAGATGATGCAGTTATTTACACAGCTGCCAAGACTCCAGCACAGGCTGCAGATGTACTGTCTACAAGTATGGTTGATGTCCAAGAGTGGCTCCTCAAGAACCATCTATTGCTGAACCTTCAGAAAACAGTCTCAATGTGCTTTTCAATCAAAAAATGTAACCTGCAACATTTTAAAGTTAATATACATGATCATGACATCAGTTTAGTTACAGAATTCAAATACCTTGGCATTGTACTAGATCCTCAACTCAAATTTAATCTTCATATAAAGAAAATTTCAAAAACAGTAAAAAAAAATCTGAACTGCTTTAAATTAATTAGATATTACATACCTTACGAAGCAGCTGCACTGTATATGCATTCTATGGTTTTTTCTCATATATCATACTGTTTGACAGTCTGGGCTCAAGCAGCCCCTTCCACAATAAGACATATAGGTTCATTATATAATCAAACCCTAAAAATCTTGGACAAAAAGCCCATTAGGTGGCATCACTGTAATGTTTTAAAAAAATACAACCTATTGAGTTTTGAGAGCTTCATTGACCTCTGTCTTCTGAAATTAACGTTCAAATGTTTTCATAAATCAGCACCCGAGCCACTTGCTGGTTTTGTCCAAAGACAGGACAGCAGCAGAGCCACCAGGAGTTCTGTTAACAATAACTGTAAAATATTCCACCGCAGAACCACATTTGGACAAACAGCTTTCTCTATAAAGGGCAGTCACATCTGGAACACAATGCCAAATGAAATTAAAATAATAACGGACTTTAAAACATTCACTAAAAATGTTAAAAACTGGCTGAAAAATAAACAAGAATGTACTCATGTATGAATTAATTGTCTGCAAAGTGAGAGTGAATGAAGGGAAGGAATAAATGTGTTTGTTTATAGTGAGTGACGGAGGGAGGAAGGCCTGAAATAGGCAAATGTGAGTTATGTTATATGTGTTAAATGTGAGTCAGGCTGTTATATTTGTGTATTTATAATATTTATAATATTTATGTTAAATGTGAGTCAGGCTGTTATATTTGTGTATTTATAATATTTATAATATTTATAATTGTGTATTTATAATTTTTCTGCATTGATGTATGTGGTTATTGTGTATATTTTTTATCTTGATTCTTTTTTCTAAAGCCCATCCAGGGACAAGAGTTGCAAATTAGCTAATAGCTATACACTCTATGTGCAACACATCAGATTGATTGTCTTTGATTAATTGTCTATGTTTATTGCACTGTCCCTGTCAAATAAACTAATCTACTACTACTACATAAGAAAGAGACTGGGCAAAAATGGCCTGCATGGCAGAGTTCCGAGACAAAAACCACTGCTGAGCAAAAAGAACATAAAGGCTTGTCTCAGTTTTGCCAGAAAACATCTTGATGATCCCTAAGACTTTTAGGAAAATAGTCTGTGGACTGACGAGACAAAAGTTGAACTTTTTGGAAGGTGTGTGTCCCATTGCATCCGGTGTAAAAGTAACACAGCATTTCAGAAAAGGAACATCATACAACAGTAAAATATGGTGGTGGTAATGTGATGGTCTGGGGCTGTTTTGCTGCTTCAGGACCTGGAAGACTTGCTGTGGTAAATGGAACCATGAAATTTGCTGTCTACCAAAAAGTCCTGAAGGAGAATGTCCGGTCATCTGTTCGTGACCTCAAGCTGAAGCGCACTTGGGTTCTGCAGCAGTACAATGATCCAAAACACACCAGCAAGTCCACCTCCGAATGGCTTAAGAAAAACAAAATGAAGACTTTGGAGTGGCCTAGTCAAAGTCCTGACCTGAATCTGAGATGCTGTGGCATGACCTTAAAGAGGTGGTTCATGTTCGAAAACCCTCCAATATGGCTGAATTACAACAATTTTGCAAAGTTGAGTGGACCAAAATTCCTCCACAGAGCTGTAAAAGACTCATTGCCAGTTATCGCAAATGCTTGATTACAGTTGTTGCTGCTAAGGGTGGCTCTACCAGTTATTAGGTTTCGGGGGCAATTACTTTTTCACACAGGGCCATGTAGGTTTGGATTTTTTTCCCTTAATAATAAACACCTTATTTTAAAAACTGCATTTTGTGTTATTTTTGTCTACTATTTAAATTTGTTTGATGATCTGAAACATTTAAGTGTGACAAACATACAAAAAATGAGAAATCAGGAGGGGGCAGACACTTTTTCACAACACACACACACACACACACACACACACACAGAGTGTGTATACAGTATATATACTGTATACACACTCTGTGTGTGTGTGTGTGTGTGTGTGTGTGTGTGTGTGTGTGTGTGTGTGTGTGTGTGTATATACACACTACCGTTCAAAAGTTTGGGGTTACCCAGACAATTATTTTGTGTTTTCCATGAAAAGTCACACTTATTTACCACCATGAGTTGTAAAATGAATAGAAAATATAGTCAAGACATTGGCAAGGTTAGAAATAATGATTTGTATTTGAAATAATAATTTTTTCCTTCAAACTTTGCTTTCGTCAAAGAATCCTCCATTTGCAGCAATTACAGCATTGCAGACCTAACATGATTGCACAAGGGTTTTCTAATCATCCATTAGCCTTCTGACGCAATGAGCAAACACATTGTACCATTAGAACACTGGCGTGATAGTTGCTGGAAATGGGCCTCTATACACCTATGTAGATATTGCCCCAAAAAACAGACATTTGCAACTAGAATAGTCATTTACCACATTAGCAATGTATAGAGTGTATTTCTGATTAGTTTAAAGTTATCTTCATTGAAAAAAGTGCTTTTCTTTCAAAAATAAGGAAATTTCTAAGTGACCCCAAACTTTTGAACGGTAGTGTATATACTGTATATATATACAGTATATATATATATATATATACAGTGGGGTAAAAAAGTATTTAGTCAGCCACCAATTGTGCAAGTTCTTCCACTTAAAAGATGAGAGAGGTCTCCAATTTTCGTCATAGGTATACCTCAACTTTGAGAGACAAAATAAAAAAAAAAATCCAGAAAATAACATTGAAGGATTTTTAATGAATTAATTGGTAAATTCCTCGGTAAAATAAGTATTTGGCCAATAACAAAAGTTCATCTCAGTACTTTGTTATATACCCTTTGTTGGCAATGACAGAGGTCAAACATTTTCTGTAAGTCTTCACAAGGTTTTCACACACTGTTGCTGGTATTTTGGCCCATTCCTCCATGCAGATCTCCTCTAGAGCAGTGATGTTTTGGGGCTGTCGCTGGGCAACACAGACTTTCAACTCCCTCCAAAGATTTTCTATGGGGTTGAGATCTGGAGACTGGCTAGGCCACTCCAGGACCTTGAAATGCTTCTTACGAAGCCACTCCTTCGTTGCCCAGGCGGTGTGTTTGGGATCATTGTCATGCTGAAAGACCCAGCCACGTTTCATCTTCAATGCCCTTGCTGGTGGAAGGAGGTTTTCACTAAAAATCTCACGATAAATAGCCCCATTCATTCTTTCCTTTACACGGATCAGTCGTCCTGGTCCCTTTGCAGAAAAACAGCCCCAAAGTATGATGTTTCCACCCCCCATGCTTCACAGTAGGTATGGTGTTCTTTCTCCTCCAAACACGACAAGTTGAGTTTTTACCAAAAAGTTCTATTTTGGTTTCATCTGACCATATGACATTCTCCCAATCCTCTTCTGGATCATCCAAATGCTCTCTAGCAAACTTCAGATGGGCCTGGACACGTACTGGCTTAAGCAGGGGGGGACACGTCTGGCACTGCAGGATTTGAGTCCCTGGCGGCATAGTGTGTTTCTGATGTAGCCTTTTTTACTTTGGTCCCAGCTCTCTGCAGGTCATTCACTAGGTTCCCCCATGTGGTTCTGGGATTTTTGCTCACCGTTCTCGTGATAATTTTGACCCCACGGGGTGAGATCTTGCGTGGAGCCCCAGATCAAGAGAGATTATCAGTGGTCTTGCATGTCTTCCATTTTCTAATAATTGCTCCCACAGTTGATTTCTTCACACCAAGCTGCTTACCTATTGCAGATTCAGTCTTCCCAGCCTGGTGCAGGTCTACAATTTTGTTTCTGGTGTCCTTTGACAGCTCTTTGGTCTTGACCATACTGGAGTTTGGAGTCTGACTGTTTGAGGTTGTGGACAGGTGTCTTTTATACTGATAACGAGTTCAAACAGGTGCCATTAATACAGGTAACAAGTAGAGGACAGAGGAGCCTCTTAAAGAAGAAGTTACAGGTCTGTGAGAGCCAGAAATCTTGCTTGTTTGTAGGTGACCAAATATTTATTTTACCGAGGAATTTACCAATTAATTCATTAAAAATCCTTCAATGTGATCGGAGTTTCGGACTTCCGGGAAGATGGCGGAGAGACATAACGCTTAAACAGAGAGCTCTCCCTAGCCGGATTAAAAATCATCGGTAAATGGCCAACTCGACATAAGCGGATCAATAAACTAAGGGATGAAAACACGAAGGAGCCGGGCACAAGGACAAAAGCAGAGTAAAATTAAAGAATTCCTCTTCAACAACGCAGGAGAAACCGCTGAACACGGGGCCCAAAAAAACGAGGTGACTGCAGCAGAGAAAATGGAGGACACAAAACTCGATACCATGAACACTGGCATCGCCAGTTTGGGTAAAGAGTTGAGAGACTTCAAACGGCAGCGACAACAGGATTTAGCGGCTCTTAAGGAGGAGCTGAAAAAAGAGATTAAGGAGGAAATTATGGGCCTCCGAAGAGAAATGGAGCGCAAGCTAGCAGAAAACATGGAGGAGCTGCGCTCCCAGCGGGCGTGTATGACAGAAGCGCAGGCCCGAATATCAGAGCTGGAAGATTGGAATAGCGAGGCAAGCGAACAGCTGCAGACCCTGACGGCACAAATGCAGAGGATGCAGGAGAAAGTAACTGACTTGGAGAGCAGGTCCAGACGGGGCAATATACGCATCTTCGGGATCCCGGAGGGCATTGAAGGCAACTCGATGACGAAATTCATGGATCAGTTCTTAAAAAAAGAGCTGGAACTGCCCAGCGAAGCGGATCTGCAGATTCAACGAGCGCACAGAGCCTCGGCACAGAACCCGAACCCACGCTCTACACCCAGGTCAGTTGTGGTAAACTTTCTGAAATATGATGTAAAGGAAAGAATCCTGACACGAGCGTGGGAAAAAAAGATACGAATCAGCGACAAGCAGATATTCTTTGATCATGACTACCCGGCAGAAATTGTGCAGCAGCGGAAGAAATATGCCAACATTAAAAAAACGCTGAAAGAAAAAAAAATTAGATTCCAAACGCCGCTAACGAAGATGAGGATTCATTGGGAGAACGGCATGAGGACATACAACACAGCCAGAGAGGCAGCGCAGGACATGATGGAGTGGGGCCTTGAGGTGTACGTGCCGGAGGAAACGGTAGGAGCAGCGGCGGCCCTGAACGCATCACGACAGCCGGAGTGGAGGCGAGTGAACGGCAAAAGACGGGGGGAGACATGGAGCAGCGGGCCCAGGAAAGACTACAAGGCTTTCAACTGAAAGCCTAGATTATAACAAAGATTAAGAAAGACACAGAAGAAATGAAGGCCAAGAAGACAAGGCAAAAGAGAAACAGACGGCTAGGAGAGGTTTAAGTGATATTTGTTGGACATTTCTAGACTAATGACTATTTCTTGGATAGTAAATACAGGTCTAGGGAGGGCCCTACACTCGGTGAGGACATTCCCTCCACCCACCAACAGGGACCAGTGGGCAGAAGAAAGGCCCAAAGTACGGAGGTCGAGATTTTTTAATGTGTTTTTATATAAATATGTGTTATTTTTGTTGTTAAAGGGGCTAGGAGCACAAGTTAAAAAAATGGAAAAACATGATTATGGGTAAAAATCTTAAGATAATAACACTAAACGTGAATGGTCTGAACTCACCTGTTAAAAGGGAAAGAATAAGAAAATTCAAGAAGGAAAAAGCCGAAATTATATTTATGCAAGAGACACATTTGAGCAAGACAGAACATGTGAAACTAAAGAGATTTGGCTATAAGAACTCCTACTACAGTTCATTTAAGGGAGGAACTAAAAGGGGGGTTATGATACTAATCTCAAATAAAATACAATTTGAATGTGAACAGGAAATCCAGGATAAAGAAGGCAGGTATGTAATAATAAAGGGTAGAATAGATGGAATGCAGATCACATTAGTGAACATCTATGCCCCACCAGAAAGTGACAAGGGGTTTTTTCAACATCTGTTTGATCTCATAGCAACACACAGTGAAGGAGTCCTAATTTGTGGAGGAGACTTAAATGCTGTCATGGATCATGAAATTGATACAACAAGTGTTAAGAAGACAAAAAAACATGTAACAAAGTTCATAAGAACCTCACTGGCAGAAATGGGTATGGTAGACATTTGGAGGGACCTGCACCCACTCGAAAAAGACTATACACATTATTCAGCAGTCCATAAAGTACACTCTAGAATAGATTACTTCCTTATGAATGAAGGTGACAGACACAGGGTGAGAAATTGTTGGATTGGAGGGGCAGAAATATCAGATCATAATCCTATATACATGGAAATAAATTTAAACAATAGAAAACGACAAACAACATGGAAACTTAATGTAGGACTGTTAAATGATGATAAAATGAAAGAAAGAATAAAAGTAAACATAAATGAATATATCCAAGAGAATGACAATGAAGAAGTGGACCCAACAATACTATGGGATGCACTAAAAGCCGTGTTAAGAGGTAAATTAATTGTTGAAACAGGAAAAGCAAATAAGACTAAACTGGAAGCATATGAACAAAGATGTGAGAGACTGAGGGAATTAGAACATAAACATCAAAGCACAAATGACCCAAAAATATATCAAGAAATTAAAGAAGAAAAAATAAAGATAAAAGAAACACAAATGGATGAAATTGAAAGGAAAAATAGATATCTAAAGCAAAAATATTTTGAAACGGGACCAAAAGCCACAAAACTGCTGGCAAAACGGTTAAGAAAACAACAAACAATGAATAATGTATATAAGATTAAAGACCCCACCACAAATAAAACCACAGTTAACCCAGAAAACATCGAAGAAATATTCCATAATTTCTACCAAGAACTATACTCGCAACCTGAAGAAACAAATACTAAAGATATTAAAAAATTTCTATGCACATTGGACTTGCCATCAATAGGAAATCAACAAAATGAAAAGCTAACAGCAGAAATAACAACACAAGAGATTAGAGATGTGATTAAGTCACTTAAAAACGGTAAATCACCAGGTAGTGATGGATACCCTTCTGAGTTTTATAAACTGTTTATAGAAGAACTCACGCCACAGCTTCTAAAGTCATTTAATTGGACGTTGAACAACAACAAAATACCTCCATCATGGAACGAAGCCATTATTTCAGTCATTTTAAAGCCAGGGAAAGATAGAGAACAGTGCGGAAACTATAGGCCAATCTCTTTATTAAATGTGGATTATAAAATATATACAACAATTATATGTAAACGAATAAAGACATTCTTGACGGAATTGATAGAAGATGATCAAACTGGTTTCATAGAGGGACGCCAAACACATGACAATATCAGGAGAACAATACATATAATTAATCAAATACATAAAGAAAAGAAAAGCGCAGTAATAATGAGTTTAGACGCAGAAAAAGCATTTGACAGGGTTAACTGGAAATTCCTATATAGTGTGCTGGAACGCTTTGGATTTAACGAAAAATCAGTACAATGCATAAGGACGCTGTATCAAGAACCTGTGGCAAGAATCAAGATAAACGGTAGCTTAACAGACAAAGTAAATATACAAAGATCAACTAGGCAGGGATGCTGCTTATCGCCCACCTTGTTTGCTCTGTTCATAGAGTCACTGGCTCAAGCGATACGACAAAATAAGAAATTAAAAGGTGTAACAATAAAGGGGGCGGAACACAAGATTGGGCTATTTGCAGACGATATTATAGTTTACCTTGAACAACCAGATGAATCAATAATGGAAATGATGAACTTGATAGAAAATTTTGGAAAATTATCAGGATACAAGATAAACATAACAAAAACACAAATACTGACATTCCACTATAACCCTCTAAACCAGATAACTGATAAGATCAAACTAAACTGGAAACAAAAAGAAATAAAATACTTTGGAGTGAACATACCTAAAGATCTAAGCAAAATCTATAAAGCAAACTATGATAGGTTGGAACAAGAAATAAAAAAAGATATTGATAGATGGTCAATCTTAAATATGGATCTGAATTCAAAAATTGAGACAGTCAAAATCAGCATACAACCTAGATTACTTTACCTCTTCCAGGCTCTACCAACAGAGATTCCAGATGCCCAATTCTCAAAGTGGGACAGGATGATATCGAGATTTGTTTGGGGAGGTAAAAAACCAAGAGTGAAATATAAAACTCTCCAGTTACCAAAAGAGAAAGGAGGCATGGGCCTACCGAGTCTAAAAGAATATTACTACTCGGCACAAATAAGATATATCATATGTTGGTGCGACGAGGGATATGAGGCAAAATGGAAAGAAATGGAAAAGGAAATTGAGGGACTCCCAGTACAAAGCATAATAGGAGATAAAGATGCATATAAGCAAATCAAACAAATAGACCCAATCACTAAATTTACTTTAGAACTGTGGTATAAAATAGTACAAAAGTATAATATAAAGGAAGACATAAAACTATTGAAATGGGTAGCATTTGACAGTCAGTTTGAACCGGCAAAACAAGATAGGGGATACAAAAATCTGGTGAACAAAGGAATCACAGCATGGGGCAATATCGGAAAAAAAGATCTCGGGAGCTTTGTAAACATCAGGAGAAAATTTAAACTAGAAAGATCGGAATTCTTCAGATATCTGCAGATGAGAGATTACTATATGAAGAAGATTAGGCATAACCTCCAAACAGATGTGAGCGAGATTATACAATTCATTTTAAGCTCATATACAGGAAATAAAACAAGAATTATTTCAAAGCTATATCAGAAACTTATGGCAAACAATCATTCAAGTAACTATATAAAGGAGAAATGGGAGAAAGAGCTCAATTTAAACATAACAGAAGAAAGCTGGCAGGAAATATGGAAAACACAACACACATCAACAAGTTCAAGGACATGGAGGGAATTTGGATGGAAAAACCTGATTCGCTTTTTCATTACACCACAGATTCAAGGAAAATATACAAATACCCAATCTTTATGCTGGAGGGGATGTGGGGCTCAAAATGCAGACCACTCACATATGTTTTGGAAATGCTGCAAAATCTCATCATTCTGGAAATCTATACATGTGACAATACAGAGGATATTAGGATATAATATACCAATGAACTGTAACCTGATGTACCTATGTGATCTTAAAAGAGACAATGTAATACAGGCTGAGGACAGATATCTAGTTAAAATCTTGTTGATTGCATGTAAAAAAACAATCACAAAAAAATGGTGATCAGAAGTTCTTCCTGATCAAGAGCAATGGACTGACATTATTGAGGACATACGTATGATGGAAAAACTAACATATCGACAAAGAATGCAAGAAGGACTATGGGAAAAAAAATGGCGGAAATGGACACACTACAAAGTGCAACAACGAGACAGATATTGAAAGAATAACCAAAGACGCTGGAAAAACCAGAAGAATTAAGAGATGGAAACTAAAAACTTGATGCTCCAACATTTGTCCCCCCCACCTTTTTTTTTTTTTCTTTTTCTTTTTTACTCTAGCCCCTTTGTTTTTTTAAATGTAGACTGTGATCTGAATGCAATATATATAATGAAAAATGAATAAAAATCTTAAGTTACAAAAAAAAATCCTTCAATGTGATTTTCTGGATTTTTTTTTCTCATTTTGTCTCTCATAGTTGAGGTATACCTATGATGAAAATTGGAGACCTCTCTCATCTTTTAAGTGGGAGAACTTGCACAATTGGTGGCTGACTAAATACTTTTTTGCCCCACTGTAAGCACACTGAGTGGCTGTGATAGCTTTGTTGAAGTGGTTGAGCTGGTGGCGTACTATTTTCGCGCCATGGAAAACGTCATGGTTTGCAAGATTCGGTTTTGACAGTGCCGCCAGTGGGTAGGTGAGCCTATTCAGCGGTTCGTGACAGACTTGGAGCTGTTGGTCAGTGGGTGCCAGCTTGGACTATTGGAGAAGGGGATGATTCGCGACCAGCTGGTGGACTGTGCCAGCAGCACTGCGATGGGGCCGAGGCTGCTGGCGTTTCCGGGTGAGCCGGTGCTGCACACAGCCATCGAGTTGACTCGACAGCTGGAAGCTGCGGATAAACTGCCATGGGAGCTGAGTGAATGCTTATCACACGACATCTGGGATCACCGCCGACCACGCATGCATTGGGCCCGGTCAGCGTGGAAAGCGTGGAGGATGACGCTAGCGCTGTGAATGGGAGGTCCGCCCCAGGAAAGCCCAAAGGTGAGGGCTGTGGGTCCATGAAGCACCATTTCAGAGCCAAAGATTGTTCGGCAAGAGTGGAACGCTGCGGCAAGTGTGGCCACTTGCTTTATGTCGCCAGGGCATGCCACAGATTCGAGCAAGGAGGTCCGTGGCACAAAGAGGACTCTCACGCCCTCACGGTTGTTCATGCTGTGTCTCTGAGCACCAACGGACACACATACTGTATGATGGACGGGGTGGAAGTGGTTTTGTGGATTGACACGGGAGCGGAGGGCTCTGTGCTGGACTGGACGACCGTGAGATGTTTTTCCCCGCACATCAGGATTGAGAGTGACGTGGCGCTGCTTTGTGGTTGTGGAGGACGGCTGGCCACCGTGGGAACTTTGGAACCACCGACTCGATGCGAATTGGTTGGTTGGGACTGTCCGACCCTGAGAGTGGTAGACAGTGCGGTGTGGGATGAGGAACTGCCTGGCACCCTGGAGAGTGAGCAACACCAATATCGCTCAGGATCAATGCAGGAGGGTACCTGTGCCAGAGCTCAAGTCGCCCTGGGTGAGGGTACCGGGCTTCACAGTGGGGTGCCTGTGACGATGGGTGATGTTGAGAGGCTGATCTCAACTGTTTCCGGATCTTGGCTGAAATTGGCCGGTGAGCAGGGGGACATGACGGTGGTGGCGGCGAAGTTAAAAGAGGTTGGGGCCGGACTGTCTGGCACGGTAGAACAACGTGCCAAGCAGAGACCTTGCAAGCCGAGCATGACTCCTCTGGGAGTCATGGACTGGATTCAGGAGGAGAGGCAACCATGACAGGTACGGACCGGTCAGCGGTTGGAGGAGCACCAGGGACGGTCACGTGTCGTGGCCAGACAGGAAGACGTTCATCTCCAGCTGTTAGACGGTTTGTGGGGGCACCCAAACAAGTTGTGGTGTGACCGGGAGGGAACTGAGGGGCCTGATCCTCGACGAGCGGAATGGCCGATGGTGATGAAGAGGAGGCGCATCGGTGCTGAAGCGACCTGCTGTGGCCCGGGAGGCAGACTGCCTCCAGGGGCGGACTGATGACTGGGCGGTCCAGGGGGGCCCAGGGACTTCTCCAGCCGTATGTATATAGGTTAATTATGGTTAATGTGTAGTTTGTTTGAGTGAGTAGTTTGTTGTTTGTGTATATTTTGGGGATTATTTTGTGCATTTTGTTTTAGTTTGAGAAACACGGCAGTAATTTTTGCTATAAATGGACTTTTATTTAGTTTAAGCGACAGAATAATCCACTTTGCCGTGTAGGGTGGGACAGCAGTCCACCTGTTCCCCCTAGTTTTAGTTGTTTTGGAGTGAATGAGTTAGGCCATTTGTTTTGTGATATTCAATAATCTTAGTCCATGATTCGGGTTCCAAATTGGGGTGGGCCCGCATTCTGTGTGTGTTTTGATATTTGTGAAAGGGGGGGATGTTGTCTTGGAGTTTGGACTCTTATTTGTGTGGTATGGGTGGTGGCTCCACTTTTCGGTTCCGCCACCACCCGTGGCTATAAAAGGGCAGTGGGCAGGAGGGGTGGTCTCTTTGCCACCTCTTCTTCCTGACAGTTGTGCCTGTGCTGTAGAGTGCCTCTCTAATAAATGTGTGTTCAGTTTGACACCTGGCCTCGTCCTTGGCTCCATATATGTACAGACATAACACACTCTACAAATTCTTTCTAGTAATGTTAAATCTTTTTGAGTCCTCTCAACTTTGAATTAGTTCTTTTTTTTGCAGTCAAACCCTGGTTTGTCACGTTTGTTGTGACCTTGGTTAGTTCCCTGAGTATTTTAATCTTCACCACAAAGAAGGAAGTAGCAGGAAATCTGCAGATTAAAGTGCTCCCTGTTTTCTCTAAAAGTGATCCCCACCCAAAGTGAAAATTTTTTTTTTGACCATTGAAATACTGACAGTTCTGGGGGCACTGCTGAGCTGATGAGAATGTAAGACGTGCCTTGCAGTTGCTCTGCTGGAGCTGTGACTTTTTTCCATTTTTTCTGCACCAAAATGCAAAAATTCATCTGCTCCTTTTTTGTAACAGTTTTCAATTCAACTTGGAGTTATTATCTAAAGCAATATCGATGGCAGCATGGACTAAATCCGATGCTACAGCAGGCCGTGCGAGGCCTCCACCATTTCCTGACTCCGACCCCAGCAGCCAACGTGAAAGCCAAGATGCTAATGGTGCTCTGTTGCTACAAATGAAGCAGATGTTGGACGAAATGCGCTCAGACATTGTCACTAAATTCGATGCTATCGTATGCGAGACAGTTAAAAGGGAAATTACGGCTGCATTAATACCTCTGGAAAACAAAATCATCTCACATGGCGATACGACAGCTGACCTCAACTGCTTGGCTGACGATCATGATGCTTAAATAACTGAGCTGCAAGCTAACGTTAGCACGCTGATTACCCTGGTGGATTCTCTTTCCAAAAAATGTGAGGACCTGGAAAGACGGTCAAGATGGAATAACATCCGTCTGATTGGTGTACCAGAGGGCTCGGAAGGTGCTTGGCCCATTGAGTTTACAGAAAACTCTTACAAGACCTGCTTGGGCTGGATGAGAAGCCTTTTCTAGATCAGGCCCACTGGATCCTGCGCCCCAGACTGGGAGACAGAGAGCCTCCTCGTCCCTTTGTCATTCGGGTTAATTTGTTCCAGGTTTGTAACCAGATCCTTCACCGAGCCAGTGAACTCTCACAACTTTCCTACATGGGTAAGAAGATTTCTTTTTTTCCAGACTTCACTTCGACTGTGGCTAAAAAACGAGCAGCGTTTGCTAAGGTAAAGGAGGAACTGCACTCCTGCCCAAATGTTACGTTTGGTCTAATCTACCCAGCTACACCACGAATCATCTTCCCAGTGGCCAGACCTACCGGTTTAATGACCCGGTTGCTGCAGTGGACTTCATTGACAAAAACATTAAAAAAGCAGTTAATTCAGACTTGATTTAGCCATCGGGCTAATTTGCTAGCCAGCAGCTACAACTACTTTTCCCTTGATTCCAGGAGTACTCAGGATCAACGCCGGCAGTACATCAGTGATGGTGACTTGAGTATATCGCTGCCTTTCTTTTTATGAGACTATCTGCCCATTTTGCTCCTACATTTGATCTTTAACTTAACTTTTTTTGGTACTTTAGTATTTGGTATTTGTTTTCTTTTTTGGACTGATCACAGTTTTCTATTTACTTATAGACCATTTTGTCTTTGAGTTGCTAACTAATTATATATATTTCACATTTGGTGCACTGTATTTTTATTTTTGATTATACTTGGTCACATTTCTATGGTTTGTATGTAGTTCCCCAGTGTAAGTGGAACATGACACCTAGGCTAGTTTTTGGTGTGATAATTATTTTGTTCTGGTGGGAAAGGGGGCGGGGGGTGGATGGGTGGGGGATGTCAGTTGGGGAGATGCTTCTGCTACGTTTTGAGGGTTTGGTGGGTTTTTCTTTTTTTTTTTCTTTTTTTGTGCCTTTTATTTTCTCAGCCAGCCACCATTATTTTCAATATAATTCTAGCTTTTTCCACTAGTTTTACTTGATTTTGCTTGATGTCAGTGGCTCACTCTCGCCACTCTCACTCTCGCCACTGTCAGGCAGAGAGAATATTAAGTTCATAAGCTTTAACTGTAAAGGACTTAACAGTCCAATTAAGTGCAGTAAAGTTTTACACCATCTTCAACATCTTGGTGCTCAGGTAGTTTTTTTACAGGAGACGCACCTCAGAATCTCTCACCATACAACGCTGAAGAAAAACTGGGTGGGACAGGCCTATCATTCTTCCTTCTCTGGCAGATCTAGCGGTACAGCCATTCTGTTTCACAAATCTATTCCGTTTTCACACTCTGGCACCATATCTAATCCAAACGGCAGGTTTGTGGTGGTCACAGGTAATATCTTTGGTACTCCTGTCATCCTAGCCAATGTCTGTACCCCTAGTTATGGTGATTCTTTTTTTAAACACTTGTTCTCTTTGATTCCTGATATGTCCTCACACTTTCTGATACTGGGGGGGACTTTAATTGCTGGATTGATCCTCAATTGGACCGGTCCTCTTCAAAAATCTGTAACCCTTCCAAATCAGCTAAGGTAATACAATCTTTTATACAGGAGTTCAGGGTCTTGGACGTCTAGCGTTGTCAAAATCCCACAAAAAGAGCATACTCTTTTTTTTTTCCCATGTTCATCATACATTTACTCGTATAGATTTCTTTTTAGTTGACAACAGACTTCTCTCTGTAGTTTCTGACTGTAAATACGAAGCCATTGTTATTTCAGACCATGCTCCAGCTTCAATGAACATACACTTTAAAAATGTAGCCAATAATTTCTCACCATGGCATCTTAACACTCACTTACTTTTAAGTGAAGACTTTGTTAATTTTATTTCCCAACAGATTGACTTTTTTCTCAGTCTAAATAAAACCCCTGATGTTTCTGCCTCTCTATTGTGGGAAACTTTAAAAGCATATATAAGAGGGGAAATAATTTCTTATGCGGGACATGAGGAAAGAGTTAGGAAGCAAAAAGTAGCCGATTTAATACATCGCATAGCTCAACTTGATAATCTTTATGCTACTTCTCCCTCCCCCCATATCTACAAAGACCGTCTTTCCTTACAAGCTGAATTTGATGTTCTTATGTCCCACCGTACCACGGAACTTTTACTGCAATCGCGTTTTAACTTTTTTGAACACGGGGACAAGGCCAGTAAATTTTTGGCCTACCAGATTCGTCAGGCATCATCTCACCAAATTCCTAGTCTTCAAACTGAAATAGGCATCACTTTCAACCTTTTAGAAATTAATAAAGCATTTAAAGAATTTTATTCATCTCTTTACTCTTTAGATAGGACCTCTGCTACTCATGACCTTGATGATTTCTTCAACGATCTAGACGTACCAACCATTAACCTAGACCAAGCTAACGATTCAGAGATCCATCTCACTTTCTGAACTTACTGCGGCTATGTCATCCCTACAGAATAGTAAAAGTCCTGGACCAGATGGCTTTCCATCTGAATTTTATGAAAATTTTTGGCATAAGCTTGGACCTTTGCTACTAGACATGTTTAATGAATCTTTTCGCCTTGGCCATCTTCCACAAACTCTTAATCAGGCTTCCATTTTGGTGCTTCTTAAAAAAGGCAAGGACCCTCTACTTTGTTCGTCATATCGCCCCTTTAGTCTGCTGAATGTAGACTTTAAGATATTATCTAAGCTTCTTGCACTACGTCTAGAACTTGTTCTTCAATCTATTGTATTACCTGACCGAACTGAATTTGTTAAAAATAGACACTCTTTCTTTAATCTCAGACCCTTGTTTATTATTTATAACACTCACACAACAGATACTCATGAAGCTTTAATTTCTTTAGATGCCACGAAGGCGTTTGATAGATTAGAGTGGAACTTCCAGTTTTACACTTTAGTTAAATTGGGCTTTAAGACTGATTTCATATCATGGATTAAATTATTGTATCCCTCCCAGCAAGCCTCTGTTAGAACCAATAATACTCAATCTGATTACGTTCACCTCTCTCGCTCAACTCGCCAGGGCTGTCCTTTAAGTCCCTTACTTTTTGCAGTTGCAATGGGGCCCCTAGTGATAACACTCCAAACTAATTTGCAGATCTCGGGCATTTCTCGGAATGGGGTTGAAATTAAGGTTTCCCTTTATGCAGATGACCTTCTTTTATATGTTTCAAATTTACCATCCTGTGCTCCAGCTGTTCTCACTATTTTTCAGGCATTTGGTTGAATATCTGGATATAAGCTAAATCTGAATAAGAGTATAATTTTTCCTATTAATAAGGCAGATATTGAGTATCTGTTATTGGCCTTTCCTTTTAAAGTTGCCAACCACAGTTTTGCTTACCTTGGTGTACAGGTCACTTTAAAATTTGATGATCTCTATAAAGCTAATTTTGCCCCCCTTCTGTTAAAAATCCAGGAGGATTGTGAGCGTTGGTCTTTGCTTAATTTATCCTTTGTAGCACACATCAACTGTGTCAAATTGAACATTCTTCCCCACTTTATATATTTATTTCGATGTATACCCCAGTTCCTTCCTGCATCCTTCTTCCGTGAAGTAGATAGCCTCATCTTAGGCTTTATTTGGAATGGAAAAGTGCCCAGCCTACGTAAACAATACCTACAAAGGCCCAAGCATATGGGGGGATGGCTCTGCCTAATTTTAGATTTTACTATTGGGCTGTTAATAATTAGAACACTAAATTATTGGCTTCAACTTGATGATAACGACTCACCACCCCCTTGGTTTGTGAGTGAAGTAAATTCTGCCCATCCTGTATCCTTGTTACATGCTCCTCTTAATAGTAAATCCTCTTCCTACACTAAAAATGTGATTGTTAAATCATCCTTACAGATCTGGTCTCAGTTTAAATGCTATTTTGGTTTGCAGTCCTTTTCTACCCTTGCTCCTTTAACGGCCAACCATGTTTTTTCTCCTTCCTTAATAGTTGGGGCATTCACCTTGTGGTCAAACCATGGCATTAATGCAATTAAAGACTTACACTACCGTTCAAAAGTTTGGGGTCACTTAGAAATTTCCTTATTTTTGAAAGAAAAGCACTGTTTTTCAATGAAGATAACTTTAAACTAATCAGAAATACACTCTATACATTGCTAATATGGTAAATGACTATTATAGCTGCAAATGTCTGGTTTTTGGTGTAGTATCTACATAGGTGTATAGAGGCCCATTTCCAGCAACTATCACTCCGGTGTTCTAATGGTACAATGTGTTTGCTCATTGCGTCAGAAGGCTAATGGATGATTAGAAAACCCTTGTGCAATCATGTTAGGTCTGCAATGCTGTAATTGCTGCAAATGGAGGATTCTTTGACGAAAGCAAAGTTTGAAGGAAAAAATTATTATTTCAAATACAAATCATTATTTCTAACATTGTCAATGTCTTGACTATATTTTCTATTCATTTTACAACTCATGGTGGTAAATAAGTGTGACTTTTCATGGAAAACACAAAATAATTGTCTGGGTGACCCCAAACTTTTGAACGGTAGTCTATATCTAAATAACATTTTGGCATCCTTCCAACAACTTTCTGAGAAATTCTCTCTGCCCAAGACCCACTTTTTTAGATATTTACAGGCCTGAAGTTGTATAAGTAATGTTTTTCCTACATTTCCCAATCTTCCTGAAACTATGGCCTTAGATTCTTTTTTTGAACCACTCTCCTAATTAAAAGGTGCAGTCTCACTATTTTATAACCACATCAACCTGCTGTGCATGGAAACTTTCCATTTTTTAAAAGCCCACTGGGAGGAAGACTTGGGTATGTCAGTATCCACTTCAGTTTGGTCAGAGATTTTGATGCGTGTCCATAAATCATCCATTTGTGCCAGACACAACCTCATACAGTTTAAGATGCATCGTGTCTACCTCACTAAAGTTCGCCTTTCCAAGATGTTTGAAAATGTTTCACCTCTTTGTCATTGCTGTCAGCAAGCCAGTTTAATACATATGTTCTGGCTCTGCCCCTCCCCATGTACTTATTGGACAGAAATTTTTGCCTCACTATCTAAGATCCTGAAGGTAGACATCCAGCTGGATCCTCTTGGTGCCTTGTTTGGTGTTTTTCCTGCCTTGTCTTCTCTGTCAGCTGCCAAAAGGGATGGTCTAGCCTTTATGACTCTCCTGGCTAGGAGGCTAATTGTAATTAAATGGAAATCTCCAACGCCTCCATCACACATTCATTGGATTAAAGATTCACTTTATTTTCTTAAACTGGAGAAGATTAGATTCTCTCTCAGGAATTCTTTTGGACAAGTTCTGGAATATATGGGGGCCTTTTTTTTTGACCTGACGGAGAACACAGACTTCTTGTCCATCCCTGTCTGACAGTTTTGATCTAGGTTTGATCTAGTTTTCCTTCTCTTTTCCACTGCCTCTCTTGGATAAAGCACGGTTGAGATGGCTACTCTTAGTTTCCTTTTCTTTTTTCAACTCTGTTTAGTGTGCTGGCTGAATATAATATATACAGTATCTCACAAAAGTGAGTACACCCCTTACATTTTTGTAAATATTTTATTATATCTTTTCATGGGACAACACTGAAGGTATGACACTTTGATACAATGTAAAGTAGTCAGTGTACAGCGTGTATAACAGTGTAAATTTGCTGTCCCCTCAAAATAACTCAACACACAGCCATTAATGTTTAAACCGCTGGCAACAAAAGTGAGTGCACCCCAAAGTGAAAGTGTCCAAATTGTGCCCAAAGTGTCAGTATTTTGTGTGACCTGTAGTATATTAAATATGTTATATGGTGCTGGGTGTACCCTGGGTGTACTGGGGGGTGATGTCTCCGCCTTTCTGGTTCCACTGTCACTCGGGGGTATAAAGGGCCAAGACAGAAGAGACTCTGTCTCTTTTCGACCAGACCATCTGCCTATGCGGCGCGCCCGTGTTAGTGTGAGTTCATTAAATAAAGTTACGTTCTACTGCACCTCTGACCTGATTCTGAATACTGCGAGTTATGGACATAACATTTGGTGATGAGGATAAAGGTATGGAGAAAGCTGTTTCTAATATTCAACTGTTTTTGGAGGTCCCGGGCAAACCGCCTGTTCCCTGGGCAAGGTGGCATGTAGCCTTCCAGAACTACTTGGTGGCCCTGAACCTTGGCGAATTGGAGAAACTGCATGCGAAAGCTATTTTAGTCCATAATCATGGCATGGAGGGAAAACGTATTCTCAGCACATTGGGAGAGAGTGATAGTTTTGATGACGTGGTCAGGTTAATGGCGTGCAATTTTTGCACTCCGGAAAACGTCATAGTTTGGAGGATTCAGTTTTGACAGCACCGACTGCAGAGTTGGTGCAGTGATACGTCACAGACCTGTGTCAGCTGGCAGGGGAGTGCCAGTTTGGAGCTTTAGAGGAAGAAATGGTCCGTGATCAATTGGCGGAACGCACACTTTGTTCTGCGGCACAGTCAAGGCTCCTAACGTACTCTGGTGAACTGACGTTAGCCACAGCAGTCGAGGTATCCAAGGACCTCAGTGAGAGAACCATGTTGGGGCATACTGAACCAAGATCGACAGCGCTGGCTGTGGACCCAGATAGCGAAGACAGCGTGGAAGAAGAGGAATATGCTGCAGCTATAAAAATTAGGTCCGCCCCAGGTATGCCAAAGTGTTATGGCTGTGGGTCCACCAGGCACCGGTATAAGGCAAGAGAGTGTCCAGCGAAGGGCAAACGCTGTGGAAAGTGTGGACTCTTGCATCATTTTACCAGGGCCTGCAAAAATTTTGAGCGAGGGGACCGACGATGTGGAGCAGAGTCTCCCGCCGTGACTCCTATAGTTGTTCATACCATCTCCCTGAGCATAGATGGGCGGATTTATTGCAGTGTTTTGCTGGACGGCGTGGAAGTGCCGTTGTTGGTGGACACAGGAGCAGCAACTTCTGTGTTAAACTGGCCCACTGTGAGGAGTTTGTTCCCGCATTACCGTGTGAGAGGACTGTCAACATCATACTTTGGCTACGGAAGAAACAGGTTAGCCATCGTGGGTTCCCTGGAGTTGACGGCGAGGTACAAGTTGGCATTGATGTCCAACATCCAATTCGTGATGACCGTCAGTGGGTCAAACATAATGGGATGTGATATTTTCTATGGCCTGGGATTCATGATCACCAGCGGCGTTGGAGAAGAGTGGTCAGGCTGTGGTTTGTGGGACTGACTGGTTCCGTATGTGGACGACGATGCGGTATGGGATAGTGACTGGCCTAGTATTCTGGGAGATGACCAGGACCAGTGCCGTAAAGAGCCATCGTGGGAGGGTTCCAGTGTCAGTGTCTAAGTTGCCCCGGATGTGGAAACTGGATGTGATGGCGGATGGAGCCAGAACAATAGCTCCCTCTGCTTCCGGAGTTTGTCCTGGAGATACCATGAAGTAAGGAGCTACAGTGGCTTTGCCGGCGTTTAAAATAAAAGAGAGCGGGGCAGGACTGGCTGACACGGTAGCAAGACGTGTCAACCAGCAACACTAGAGGCCGAGGCGGGCTGTGGACCGGGTCGGTGGAGCGGTTTGACCCGGAGAAGAAGCCTGGTTGAAACGTAGTGGACATTTGAAGCCGAGTCAAGCTCCTCTACGGGATGATGACAAGGTTCGGCCCGGGGGGGAGGCTCGGCTGAGGGGGGTCCATGAAAAGAGGAAATGACGGGATGACCAGGGGCGGCTGCGGGTGGTGGCTGCTCGGGAGGACGGCTATCTCAAGCTGTCCGATGACTCGTGGAGACACCCCAACGAAGTACGGTGCATCAACAAGAAGAAACGCCAATGTGGCTCATCCCCAAAGGCGAAGGAGCTCAGGGCGGGATCCGTCAGACAGAAATCCAGGGGGTAGTTCTTTCATCGGGACTGTATGGTGACTAAGAGGTGACGTGTTAACATGTGATGGTTGAAATGTTAGTGTGTTTGATTGCCCAATGTCACGTAGTTGATATATTTCACATGTACTCGTT
Organism: Pholidichthys leucotaenia; assembly: GCA_020510985.1. Lineage (NCBI taxonomy): Eukaryota > Metazoa > Chordata > Actinopteri > Cichliformes > Pholidichthyidae > Pholidichthys > Pholidichthys leucotaenia. The sequence continues at coordinate 327,522,118 of CM035842.1, read as the reverse complement.
TGATGGTGGCCCAGTTTTGTAAAAAAAAAAAAAAAAAAAAAAAAAAAGGCCAACATTGTCTGTTTTGTTACATTTAATTGCATGTAAGTGTGTGAACTGCCCAAGTGTTGGGGTTGGGGGTGCTGGTATAACGGGATGTGAATGCACATATTGACTGTTGTTGTGTGTGAAATGGAATTTGGTTGTGCATATATCGGTTCTGGGATTATTTTAGTTATTAGGAACACGGCTGTTTTGTTTTTATGGACTTTGTGGTACTGAAGGTGGCAGAATAATCCGCCTAGCCATGTAGAGGTGGGTCAGGAGTCTACCTGATTCCCTCTAGTTTAGTTGTGTTGTGCGCATGAATAGGCCCATATTTTCTGTTATTGTTAGTGTGTGAGTCGGGTTACAAATTTGGGAGGGCCTAATTAGTGTGTTTTGGATTTTCTATGGGGGTGGGGGGTAGTATATTAAATATGTTACATGGTGCTGGGTGTACCCTGGGTGTACTGGGGGGTGACGGATCCACCTTTCTGGTTCCGCTGTCACTCAGGGGTATAAAGGGCCAAGGCAGAAGAGACTCTGTCTCTTTTCGACCAGATCATCTGACTATGCGGAGTGCCTGTGTTAAGTGTGAGTTCATTAAATAAAGTGTGGCGGTTCGGTTAACCCCCACAACAGTTAAAGACACTCAGCCCTCTTGTCTCTGTTTTTCCCGCTGCACTACTGAGATGCAATGTGCCATTCATGTATTTGTGATGCAAACATGCATGTATTGTGATGTAATGCGCCATTCTGTATAGTGTTCATGCGTCTTGTCCTTACTGTGCTTTTTCTGAGCATCTTACATATGTAGATGTGCTTTGAGGTAAATCTCCACAAAGAGACTGGTCAAACAGCGCTCGGCTAGAGCAAATAGCAGAACAGTGTAATGTGTATTAATGTCTACAGGCAGACGCATTTCGTCTGGCGCACCTCTGTGATGTTAATGATTGCCTTTCATCCATTGTACTCATGCGTCCTGTCCTCACTGTGACCTAGGGACTGAGAGCAATATGTCTCTCAAATGCAAATGTCTTATGCCTGTTCTGTTATCTCTTTGATCGTACTAACTGCTGGGGTATGTTCCTTTGATGTATTGTTATGGTCAAGTATATAAGCTGCAACTCTGTAACGCGATCTCTCTCTCTCTCCCTCTTCAACCTCTGCTGCAGACACGCACTCTGTGTCTTTACTGAGAGCCGTGGGCTCGCTCTCGGCGCTCATGCACGGCGTCGGGAGCGGAGCTTGTGACGGCGGTATGATATAATAAAACTTCCTTAAAACTACCAGGTCACCGCTTATTTTTTCATGCCGCTGCAAAAGTTACATTCTACTGCACCTCCGGCCTGATTCTTAATGGTGCCAGTTATGTACATAACATAGCCACCATTATTTTCCAGCACTGCCTTAACACTCTTGGGCATGGAGTTCACTAGAACTTCACAAGTTGCCACTGGAATCCTCTTCCACTCCTCCATGACGACGCTGGTGGATGTTAGAGACCTTGCGCTCCTCAACCTTCCGTTTGAGGATGCCCCACAGATACTCAATAGGGTTTAGGTCTGGAGACATGCTTGACCAGTCCATCACCTTTACCCTCAGCTTCTTTAGCAAGGCAGTAGTTGTCTTGGAGGTGTGTTTGAGGTCGTTATCATGTTGGAATACTGCCCTGCAGTCCAGTTTCCAAAGGGAGGGGGATCATGCTCTTCTTGAGTATGTCACAGTACATGTTGGCATTCATGGTTCTTTCAATGAACTGTAGCTTTCCAGTGCCGGCAGCCCTCATGCAGCCCCAAACCATGACACTCCCACCACCATGCTTGACTGTAGGCAAGACACACTTGTCTTTGTACTCCTCACCTGGTTGCCACCACACATGCTTGACACCATCTGAACCAAATAAGTTTAGCTTGGTCTCATCAGACCACAGGACATAGTTCCAGTAATCCATGTCCTTCGTCTGCTTGTCTTCAGCAAACTGTTTGCAGGCTTTCTTGTGCGTCATCTTTAAAAGGGGCTTCCTTCTGGGACGACAGCTATGCAGACCAATGTGATGCAGTGTGCGACGTATGGTCTGAGCTAGGGCTGTCGCGGTAGAGAAATTTCCCCTGCGGTGACGGTGGACAGCTCAATACCACGGTATGCAGTATTATTACCTCCGCCAAGGAGGTTATGTTTTCATTGGCATTGGTTTGTCTGTCTGTCTGTTCGTTTGTTTGTTAGCAAGATAACTCAAAAAGTTATGGACGGATTTTCATGAAATTTTCACAGATTGTCAGAAATGGGGTATCCTACAGATGATTACATTTTGGTGGTGATCCGGAAAACCGCCATTATGTGAAATGCGATTTTCCTGAATAACTACTGAACCACTAATCCTATCCATGTGAATCCAATTGCTACTCATATGTTTTCATGGTCGAGGAATCTGAAAACGTACACACAATAAATGTAGGATTAATATTCATGATGTAAAACACTGTATGGCGGGAACTGTGGCGCTTGGCGGAGGTCTGCGTTCTCCAAGTGCTTTTCTAGTTGCAAATGTTTTTAGGACCCTGTGGATTTGTAATTTAAACAGGGTTTATAACTTATGTGGCAAATGAGGGAAGCTGTGAGGGTGTCGCTGCAGCTCGCGCTCAACTTTATGCGCATGTGTTATGTGCTCTTTATACAGGCATGAACTGCTGATTCTGTTAAAAAAAACAAAAAACAATCATTTTCATAAAGCATTGGCGGTAACTAAGGGGTGTGTGGACTGGAGACTGCAGCGACATTCAGCTTATAAGCAGGACAGTCTCCGTACAGGACCCTGCGTAGCTCTTGTCTCTGTGATTTTTGCCACTGTGATTTTTGCCACTGTCCGAAAAATCTCGTTCAAACAAGCTGCTCTCGGAGCTCATACACGGAGCATATACAGTCAGGATCATACACACTCCACTCAGAAGGAAATAACACGCTTTGCGCCCTTTCAGTGCTCACTGTTACGGCTGTATTTAACAAGGAGTCCAAACGCTTTCACCACTAAATGCCTGCTGGAGTCCGTCTGGAGAGAGTTCCCCAAACGGCGGCAGCACCGTGTGCTGTGGAAGCTTCTTGAGTCCCGGGTCCAAACATGCTGTTGGTAATAAAAATACACTTCATTTAGCAATTTATTTAATAATCAATAGGGGCACATAAATGAACAACGAGATATTGTGGTGATCCGAGCGCTGATCCGAGCGCTGATCCCATCCGGGCTCGGGTTACTCAGTATTTTCCCTTTTCTCCCATATTATTTCGGGTTTTGTTATTAGTGCCTTTCCAGGGCTCTTATTGTGACAGCGTCACGGCCGAACTTCTGGCTGTCAAAGCCGAGCTGGCACCGTGACAGCTGTTCATGATTTTGTTAATTACATTCCCCTTTCCTGTTTGGATCATGTTCAGTATTTAAGGAAGCAGCTGAGGCTTACTCTTCGTTGCGATCTACATTTGTGTTCCAGGACTGGAGTCCCTAACCCCGGCTCCAGTCTCTCCTCGGTGTTCTGGTCCATCTTCGCTTCAGCACTTGTAAATGTGTGTTTCATAGCGTTAGATTCCATCCTCGCTTCACCCTTACATTCTATGTCAGTATTTATTATTTGGTGTTCTAGTTTATGTATGTGTTTTGCCCCACATGGCTGTTTACTTTATCCTTTTGTTAAATAAACAGACAAACTTACTGCTGGCTTCTGGTGCCTCATTAATGCCCTGAAAGGGGCATTCATGTCAGATATAGCCACACACACACAAAAAAAGTGAACACCGTGGTTGTTGCGGTTGGTTGTTTTCCTCTGCGGTACGTGTGTCCATAGCGCTGTATTACATAAGATAAGATAAGATAAGATAAGCCTTTATTAGTCCCACAACGGGGAAATTCCAGGATTGCAACAGCACAGGGATAGCAACACTCAGAGCAACAATCAGAAGGCAAGAAAAAAAACAAGCAAGCAAGAGCAGCTAATAAACATATGTACGTATTACTATAAAATATATATATATACACACACACACAGACACACAGTGCAGAGCATTGTAGCTGGATGGAATAAATATATGAATATATGAACACACAGTGCAGAGCATTGTAGCTAGATGGAATAAATATGTAAATATATAAACACCCACAGTACGGAGCATTGCAGCTAGGTGGAATAAATATGCAAGTATATAAACACACACAGTGCGGAGCAATGTAGCTAGATGGAATAATATGTAGATATATAAATATATAAACACCCACAGTACGGAGCATTGTAGCTAGATGGAATAAATATGCAAATATATAAACACACACAGTGCAGAGCATTGTTGCTAGATGGAATGAAACAGCATAACCGTCTACTTAGTTATCCTACATGGTATGATTATGTGCCCATACATATTCTCACCCTCCATAGCGACCGGTATGTTCCTAGTTGTATGCCGGAGAGGACCATTGTGTAAGTCTATTGCATCTTTTGCATTCAAAAAACTATTAGTTTGTTACGTCTTTTTGCTATCTCTGCGAGCGGCCCTGCTTAGGTTGTACAGTCTGACAGCCGTTGGTAGGAAGGACCTACGAAACCTCTCGGTTGTGCACCTGGGATGATGTAGTCTGCTGCTAAATGAGCTCCTCAGTGCATTCAGTATGTCCTGCATAGGGTGGAACTCGGACTCCAGCAGAGATGACAGTTTAGCCACCGTCCTTCTCTCTCCTATCTCCTCCATCGGATCAAGGCGCTGCCCCAGGACAGAGCTAGCTTTCTTAATCAGTTTGTTCAGTCTCTTCCTATCGGCTGCAGTAATGCCACTGCCCCAGCAGACCACTCCAAAAGTGATGGCTGATGCCACCACCGTGTCATAGAATGACTTCAGCAGCGCCCCTTGTACACCAAAAGACCTGAGTCTCCTCAGCAGGAACAGCCTGCGCTGTCCCTTCTTGTAGAGTGCATCAGTATTGTGTGACCAGTCTAGTTTATTGTTCAGATGAATACCCAGGTACTTATAGGATGTCACCATCTCGATGTCTGTTCCCTGTATATTTACTGGTACTGTGAGGGGCTGCCCATGCCTGCGGCAGTCCACCACCAGCTCCTTAGTTTTCCTCGCGTTGATCTGGAGGCAGTTCCGATGGCACCAGTCCACGAAGTCCTGGATAAGCCCTCTGTACTCAGCTTCATCTCCATTGGAGATGAGGCCAACGATCGCAGAGTCATCAGAGAACTTCTGTAGATGGCAGTGTGTTGTGTTGTGTGAGAAGTCCGCAGTATAAAGAGTGAACAGGAAGGGAGCCAGCACCGTTCCCTGGGGGGCCCCCGTGCTACTGATGATCGTGTCGGACACACAGTCCCGGGTTCTCACAAACTGAGGCCGGTTCGTGAGGTAGTCCAGGATCCATGATGACAGGTGCTGGTCCACCCCTGCGCGCAGCAGCTTGTCCTTCAGGATCATCGGTTGGATGGTGTTGAAAGCACTGGAGAAGTCAAAGAACATGATCCTCACCATATTCCCGGGCTTCTCCAGGTGGGACAGAGAACGGTGAAGGAGGAAGATCACCGCATCCTCCACCCCAATGCCATGCTGGTAGGCGAACTGGAGTGGATCCATCGCTGGTTCCACCAGGGGGCGGAGGTGAGCAAGGAGCAGTCTCTCCAGGGTCTTCATCAAGTGGGACGTCAAGGCCACCGGTCTGTAGCTGTTCAGGTCTTTGGGGTGGGAAGTTTTTGGTACAGGTACCACACAAGATGTTTTCCACAGCTGTGGTACCCTCCCCAGTTTCAGGCTCATGTTGAAGATATACGTCACAATCCCACACAGCTGGTCTGCACAGGACTTGAGGAGCTTTGCGCTGATGCCGTCCGGTCCCGGCGCCTTCCTCGCCTTGATCTTCCTCAGCTCCGTCCTCACCTGGGTCCTGGTCAGGGTCAGGATGGGGGGCTGTGTGTTGGGAGTGGGGGGGTGTTGGTAGAGTGGGGAGTGGGCAGCAGGACTTGATTTCTTTAGAGGCAGCAGTGGTTGTTGTGCAGTCAGGGGGGAGGGCGGTTGGTCAAATCTATTGAAAAACAGATTCAGGTTGTTCGCCCACTCCCTGCCCCCTGTGGCCTGGGGGGAGGTATTCTGGAGCCCCGAGATGGTTTTGAGGTTTCTCCAGACCCCGCTGATGTCGCTCTGTTGCAGCTTGTCCTCCATCTTCTTCCTGAAGCTGTCCTTGCCTTCTCTGATCTTTCTCCTCAGCTCCCTCTGTACGGACTTCAGCATCTCCCTGTTCCCCGACCTGAAGATCCTCTTCTTCTCTCTCAGAAGTGTTTTTATCTCAGGGTTGATCCAGGGTTTGTTGTTTGAGTGACGCCGTATGGTCTTGGTGGGAACGGATTTGTCCACACAGAAGCTGACAACATAGCAGATATGTTATCAGTTATCTGTTATCAGCAGATATGTTATCAGTACCTGATAACATAATTATGGTTATCGCGACAGCCCTAGTCTGAGCACTGACAGGCTGACCCCCACCCCTTCAACCTCTGCAGAAACGCTGGCAGCACTCATACATCTATTTTCTAAAGACAACTTCTGGATATGACGCTGAGCTCGTGCACTCAACTTCTTTGGTCGACCATGGCGAGGCCTCTTCTGAGTCGAACCTGTCCTGTTAAACCACTGTATGGTCTTCGCCACAGTGCTGCAGCTCAGTTTCAGGGTGTTGGCAATCTTCTTATAGCCTAGGCCATCCTTATGTAGAGCAACAATTCTTTTTTTCAGATCCTCAGAGAGTTCTTTGCCATGAGGTTCCATGTTGAGCTTTCAGTGACCAGTATGAGAGAGTGTGAGATCGATAACACCAAATTTAACACACCTGCTCCCCATTCACACCTGAGACCTTGTAACACTAACGAGTTACATGACACTGGGGAAGGAAAAATGGCTAACTGGGCACAATTTGGAAATTTTCATTTGGGGTGTACTCACTTTTGTTGCCAGCGGTTTAGACATTAATGGCTGTATGTTCAGTTATTTTGAGGGGACAGCAAATTTACACTGTCATACAAGCTGTACACTGACTACTTTACATTGTATCCAAGTGTCATATCTTCAGTGTTGTCCCATGAAAAGATATAATAAAATATTTACAAAAATGTGAGGGGTGTACTCACTTTTGTGAGATACTGTATAACTTTTGTACATTTTTTAAATTTATTTGAAAATATGGTGTTTTGGGTGGGGTTTTTTTTTGGGGGGGTATGTTCAGAAAGTTTACTCTGTAGGTTTTGTTTCTTTTTGGTTTAATGGTTTTCTGCATTCTTTTTTAAATTGTAACATGTCAAAATTATACATTTTAGTATGCTGCATTACCTGTTGTGACTTGGTTCAAATGTGGATTATATTGAAAAACTAACCAATAAACAAAGTTTTTTTAAAGAAAAAAAGAAATACTGATGATTCTTAAGGATTTCTTGATATATATCTAAGTATATTTGAGAGCTCTGGTATATTGGGGAGGAGGGCTATATCTACGTGTTTTTAGTTTAAATGGTTAGATCCTTCTTGGCTGACACACAGTTGATAAATATCATCTTTGCTCCACAAAGGAATGTTAGAAATGTCTCTCTCTTTTCACCACACTACTACCCTACTTGCTCATACCTCTCTGTCTTCTCACCCTCACCCACAGTGTTATCAAAACATATGACATTATGGTTATAATTTAAGCAGCTGTTTTTAAGATATTTTCTTTCAGTCAAAAAAATGTTTTACCCATGACCACTAGCTATTCAGCTGTTTACAGCTCGAATTCTGTGACCTATGTGGCTGGTGCTTAAGCCTGTGTCACTACCTTGACGATTTAGGCAGCGTATGCTGACTTTTAAAAAAATTTGGCAAATACGCTGGCATACGTTGAATAAGTTTTGGGTAAGTTTTGTATAAGTTAAGAGCATGCTGGAAGACGTTGTAGTATGGCAAGGTCGTCAAAAGATGTATCCAGCATATGGTTCATACGTCCTGCATACGTGGGCCATAAGTTGTAGGTAAGTTATGTGATCGTTGACACATGTTCACACGTTACTTGTAGGTTGCTCATAAGTCAAAATTAGGGATGCAAGTTATCAATTAATTCAGTAATTGATAATTGATTCACCTTATCAATCGATTAATGATTAATTGATAAGCGGCATTTTTCCTGAGAATCTGAATTTCCCTCGGTACAATACAGTCCGTCTTTAACATAAAAAGTTACTGATTTTTCATATACTGAAGAAAACATGAACATCATATTCTTCAATGATTTATTGTACCATTTGCATTTTTGTAACTACAGACAATGACATTTTTTTGTAGTTTAACAAATTTTGCACTGTATAGTGTGTTCTGTTTGCTTGTACATCTCAGTAAATTACAAATGTCATGATTTTTTATTCCATCCATTCATCCATCTTCTACCGCTTTTCTGGAGGTCTGGGTTGTGGAGGCAGCAGTCCAAGCAGAGAAGCCCAGGTTTTCCTGTCCCCAGCCACCTACTCCCGCTCTTCAGAGAAGATGCCAAGGCGTTCCCAGACCAGCTAGGAGACTTAGTCTCTCCAGCGAAGTCCTGGGTCTGCCCCGGGGTCTCCTCCCAGTGGGGCATGCCCGAAACACCTCAAGTGGAAGGCGTCCAGGAGGCATCCTGATCAGATGCCCAAACCACCTCAACTGGCTCCTTTCAGTGTGAAGGAGCAGCGATTCTACTCTGAGCCTCTCCCAGATGACTGAACTCCTCACCCTATCTCTAAGGGTGAGTCCAGCAATCCTATGGAGAAAGCTTATTTCAGCTGCTTGCATTCATGATCTCATTCTTTCGGTCATTACCCAAAGCTCATGACCATAGGTAAGGGTAGGAACATAGATTGACCAGTAAATCGACAGCTTTGCCTTAGAACTCAGCTCCCTCTTCACCACGACAGACCAGTATAACGTCCACATCACTGCAGAGGCTGCTCCGATCCATCTGTCAATCTCTCTCTCCATTCTCCCCTCACTTGTGAATAAGACCCCGAGATACTTAAACTCTTTCACTTGGGGCAGGAGCTTGTCCTCATCCCGGAGAGGACAATCCACCTTTTTCCATCTGAGGTCCATGGACTCTGACTTGGAGGTGCTGATTCTCATCCCAGCTGCTTCACACTCAGCAGCAAACCGTCCCAGTAAGACCTGTAGGTCATTGCTGGGTGAAGCCGACAGGACAACATCATCTGCAAACAGCAGAGATGAGATTCTGTGGTTATCAAGCATGACACCCTCCGTTCCTTGGCTGCGCCTAGAAATGATTTTTTATTTATTTTAAAAACTATTACCAATATCATAAAAGTTATCTTTTTTAGTTATATTAAAAAAAAACATTCACGTTCTAATTTACTGAGATGCACTGGTAGACTGTTTTAACAGGAAAATAAATTGTGAGCTGCTTCATCTGTTGGATGTTAAACATTATCATAGTACCTCGGCAATCCAGACAAACTCAGTACGATCTGGGCTCCCTCTATTGTCTGTTACCTCAGTGGGAACTTGAGTCTGGTCTGCTGACAGTGGGGATAGGTTTTTACGCTCGTGTTGTCTTTTTCCTCGTTGCAGTCTGTTTGTCCACCCTGTTGATTTGAAGTAGGCGTGTGGACAGTGGAACGTGCCATTGGAACTTGTTGTAATTGTCCGACGTAACCCGGAAGGGCGAGTTTTTTTGCTCTGCACAGTGCGCATGCGTTCTGGGGGCTTAGCACCTTCTTCTGCTTTTTCGGTTGAAATGCGGCAGTGGGTGACTGTGTGCGCCCCCGCATGGATGGCAACACCACTACATTTCATAGAATAAGCTCCCATTGGAAAGGACTGCTGAGTTATCAATTAATTGACAACTAATTTAATCAACCAAATTCTTATCGACAATTAATCGAAAGTCAATTGATCATTAACATCCCTAGTCGAAATACGTCGAGATAATGTCTAGCCTACCCAGAACTTATTTCTAACCTATGAGTAATGTGCTTTGAACTCATGTGTAGCTTATATCGAACTTATCTCTAACACATATTGACGTATGTAGATGTATTTGACATTTTTTGAACTTAATGAACATGTTTATAACTTACAGCTACTGTGTAATGGCGTGTTGGAAGTGTTGGTTCACAGGAGGAACCCGTCAGTACTCCATGGTGAGCAGATGTCCGTGTCAAACTGGTCTTGTTCTTCTCTTCAGACAAAGTACAGAGAGGTTTCATACCTTGACATGTTTCGACTGTCATTGGATGTTTGTGATGTGCCACATCAGCTGTTTTATCCTTTCCGTAGGTGTGACCGGCCTGACAGATTTGACAGATCTGGCACGTCGGTCACACCCCCTACTGTGTGATGGTCATTGGAGGAGAGAATCATCTCTGTTGAACCGAGGTGATGGAGCCTTCATGCCCTCACACACCTGGGATTCATGGATCAGGAGGCAACATCAGTTTGGCATGATTGCACTATGCATAAGTTCTGGTTGGGCCATCTTGCTGGTGTCAATCCGTGCCTTTCCAGGCTGTCTAGCACAATGGAATTTCTTCAGCTGCAGCTTGACCTTGCAACACACCAATGAATGGTCTGTGTCGCAATCTGCACTCTGGAACGAACGGGTAATTAGCACGTTCTTCAGTGAGGTGCGCCTGGTCAGGATCAAGTCCAGCTGGTGCCAGTGCTTTGAGCGTGGATGTCGCCAGGAAACCTTGTGTTGAGGCTTGGTCTTGAAGAACGAGTTTGTGATGCACAGATCATGATATGTGCAGAACTCGAGCAGCCGCTGTCCATTGTCGTTCATTCTGCACACGCCAAATGGTCCAAGACAGGAGGGCCAGGAGTCGTGGTCAGCACCCACTCTGGCATTGAAGTCTCCAAGGAGAATGAGTTGTTCAGAGTGGGGGATGATCCTGACAGTTGTTGCGAGATTCTCGTAGAACTCGTCTTTTGCCTCTTGTGTGGCTGTCAGTGTTGGGGTATACACACTGACGAGGGTGACTGGGCCTTGAGTGGTGTTGAGGTGGAGGGTGAGGAGTCGTGCAGAGCCATTGCTGCCCGGTTCCACCATCTTCAGCGAGGTGTTCTTCACTGCGAAGCCCACTCCGTGTTCCCTGTGTTCGTCACTGCCCTTTCCCTGCCAGTAGAACGTGTAGTCCTTCTCTCTCAGTGTGCCTGCGTCAGCCAACTGTGTTTCCTGGATAGTGGCGATATCCACTCCCAGTCTCTTCAGCTCATTATTGATGATGGCAGTCTTCCTGGTGTCGTTGATGTCCTTGAGGTTAGCAGCAAGTCCTGTCATCATAGTGCGGGCGTTCCAAGTTCCCAGTTTTAGAGTTGGTCTCTTTTGTTTTTTTTGTCTTGCCTGGTGCGAAGGTTCTCAGCCTGCTGTTCGGACTTCTCCTCATCCCCATGCACCCAATGAGGAAAGCAAGCTGTGGCGGGACAACACCTTATTGGCTGGGGGCTGCCCAGCTTGAGGCGGGCGGTAGCTGTCCAGTGAGATCCGATGATCCCTCCCACCGTCGGGAACAACCCCTGGCGCCGCGCTCTATGCCAATTGAGCGGTGGCTTATAACCGGTAACTGTCATTCCCCGTGTTTTGTCTACGCCAAAGGCGAAGCTGGAGTGTCCTCTCCAGTGATCCGGTGTTCTACCTTCCAGCATTGGGCGTTGGTAGGATTCAAGCCTGGGCAGGAAGATATGGAGGACAAGATGTTGCCCATGCAGCATGTTCCCCCTCTCCACGTCACTGATGAATCCAAAGGAACAGCAGGGCTGCTACAGTTTGGCACCAGCGCCGTCGCAGGAGCTGCCAGAACAATGTTGAGCACAACAGAGAACTGCCTTAGGGACTCCGACTCTGGATTTTTCCTCAGGGTTGACTCCTGAAGCCTTTCCCATGACTGGGTGTGCCGCAAGGCAGCGGAGGTTTGAAATCAGGGTTTACCTTCCCCTAGATGGGCTACCTCCCCAGGTTGACGAGCCACCATCTACCCGAAGCATCTGGTTTTAAGGCGCCAGAGATCTGCCCTCGCCCCTTCTCCTATTAGTAAAAGCAGTTCCGCCAGGCTTAGAGACTAAACCACACGGGCAGGCTAGGAGTTGGACTTAGTTGTCAGAGGCTCTTTGAGACGCACGCCATAAGGAGCATTTTATAAGCACTGGGAGCTTAACCCCAGTGCCGCTCCTGGCTATGACAACCTTGGAACCTTGAATTAACATTCAAGTTAATTCTAATATAAAACTAACATAATAGATAATCCTTTTCAGTAGGACATAGACAGCAAGCTGAATAACTGAATATAGCCACTGATAAGTAAAGTGAATTCAAGACACAAAAACCACAAGGTGATCTTGATTAACAAAAACCAAAACAACCAAAACAAAAACCAAAACAACTTCATCATCATCATCAACCAGGCAAGTTAGCAAAGACTATCATTGGACATAAGTTGTGAACGCCAGCAACACACTAAGCATTCGTTGGTATAAGTTGCCTATAAGTTATTGAAACGTTCTACATAAGTTACTAATACGCTATGTATATGTCCAGCTCGTTATGGAATGGATATGTGACGCATATGCCAAAAATTGAAAAGTTTGGCCGCATGCCAACGTTTTAGAGAAATTTTGATATGTCGGGATCCGCTGCTTAAATTGTCAAGGTGTGACAGGGACTTTAAATCCAAAGCAAGAGAACAAGTCAAGCATTAAGTTTCTATGTGCCTTAAAGGTTCCCCCTGAAATGTAATTTAGATTTTATGTTTGACATGCAGTGGTAATTAATGTAGGTTTAGTTTTATTCTCAACTGCTGATTCAGGAGATGTTGGTGGTCTCTTATGTACAAACTAAACATTTGAAAAGCGTGAGTCCATAAATCACGTTGTGCCTAGTTTATTGTTTCTTACTACTGAACATGCTTGCTGCATGTACTCAATCCTGTCAGCAGCTTTGTATTTTATTCTGCATTATAACATTATTAAGATGTCTAAATTTGGTAGATAGGAAACAGGCTGTAAAATAGAGATGAACGTTTTGATTAAAAACAGAATACTTATTGTTGGGAAGTATTTTTGGAAAAAAAAATCATTTTTTTAAAGGGCTCATATGATAAAACTAACTTTTTAGCACCTTTGCGCATCAGTTTTGGGTTCGTGGCTGAAGTTTTGCATCGTGCATCAAAGTCTCTGTGAACCTTAAACATTTTGGTCATTGAGTATTTAAATGTGACATGCTAAAATGTCTATTTTTTCACTCCTCATTCAGAAGGCTTCTTCCGACTAGCATGGAGTCATTTTAGCTCTTGTGTGGCCATTAGGATTTTAAATCACATGTGAGCTGTTGATCCAGTGGATATCATGTGAGTCATTAGGGATGTTCTCAGGATCTTACTGAGAAGTATTTTAGACCACCTCATCAGTTTAGTCATGGTTATTACAGCTGGATGTGTCTGACTTCTTTCTCTGTACTTTTGAAACATCTGATTTGCTGTAATTGACTTGTCTTTTATGAGGGCCTCTTAATATTGTTTAGAGTGAAGAGCTCTGGATAGAATCCATTTTAGGTTTGAATGTTATAATGTTTCTTATCACACAGCTTATTATATATGAGTGTACTGTTCTTTCAGAGCTGGTACCTTCATGATAAGTTAATAGCAACAGTGTGACTTACTTGTATGTACCTTCTGATAGCCTGACGGTCAAGCCTACTGAAAAAAATTCTCTTGTAATAGTGCATTACCTAGAAACAAGATGTTCATTGTTTATATAAAAGTGGGTCTGGTCTTGTGATGAGTTAAATTACTGATGTGCTATTGCTATAAACTTATTATCATGATTGTGAACATGTGGGCAGAGCACCGATTGACTCAGTTTATTGAAGGTAGGAGGGAAAGTTCCCATTGAAATTTAGTTTTCTCTTTCTGGCTTCCTGTACCTTTCAGTTACTACTTTACCCAAGCTGAAGGCATTCTATGTTTGTCTCCAAATTTTACAAGCTTGCAAGTTAAGTTAATAACTTAGACAGATTTTTGTTAAATATTTTTGGGCTCATCTGTGACACTAACATGCCTCTGCTTCGTCAGAAAGAGTCAACCAAACCAAAATCAAGGCAATTTTTCAGCGATTGGATGACTTTCTGGGTCTATATTGAGAGATTTTTTTGTTCTGTAAGCCAGAGCTTGTTTTCATCCAGGAAGCAAAAGACAGTAAGTTGAATGCTTAGTTTTATAGATATATTGAATTGAAATTTCCCTTTATATTTGAGTTAAAATGATTTTAATTGTCCACATTTGATTAAGACCAATGGAAGCACTGATGTTTGTGGTTGTAGCCGTCTGGAAGTGCAAATCATTATTCTACAGATGCTGCATGGTTGTAATATTTGTGTGGTTCTGCGTAATTAATTTAAAGTTGGACTGGAGAGAAAAGGTTGTAATTTTATGGGGGGGACCCACAATTTGGCAACAAAAAAGTGGCAAATTTACCAGAAAAAGCTACAGCTTTATTAGAAAATTGTTTTCACATTTATATGAAAAAGGAAGCATTTTTTTATGTGAAATGAGTAACAATCAGATAAGACAATCTTATGAGCAAAGAACAAAATTATGCCAAAAAATATAAAAATTTATGGAAAAAGGTTGTAACTGTGTTGGGAAAAATGTCACAAGTACATAAAAAAGTCTTCAATTTTACTTGTTAAATGTTTTAAATTTGCAGAGAAAAATATGCCAAATTTTGAAAAAAAAAAAAAAAGCTAAATATATTTATGCCAAAAATTTAACAAATTTTGAAAAAAAAATACAGTTTAATGAGAAAAACACCCACATAATTTGGCAAGAAAATAAGACACAAACTTTTTGCAAATAATCAAAAATTACCAGAAAAAATAGCAATTTTGTGAGTAAAAGGTAACAAATTTACAATTAAAAAAAAGCTGCAAATTTATAAGAAAAAACTCTTAATCCTGATGTTGTCAGGCCAGATTGTAGTTGTAATTCTGCTGTTATTCCTTAGTTTTTAGGCTCAGTTTTTAGGCTCTTTGTGTAGTACAGGTTGCCAACCCCTGGGCTATGTAATTATATAAGTATAATAAATTCATGTTTTGTAACAGGATTGCCATAGCCATTCACTCTTTGTCTGAACTGCTGACTTGCCCTGTTTAAGCAGGGCTGTATGTCATGTATGTGCGCCGCAGCACACAGGTGAAAAGAGTTAAGCCCAATCGCTGGTGAAGTGAACGTGTTTTATTAACAGAAAGACATACATACAAGAGTCCAAGAAAACTGTCCAAAATGAGTAATAATGAAGCTGACCGGCTGCAACTCCATAGGCAAGCCTCATGCGCTCCAGACGGGACTGGAGCGGAGAGGAGGGGCAGTTAATAATGAGGAGAAGACTTACATGCAGGGTTGGAGCAAACTAGGTCTGGAAACAACAACACCTTCCACAGTCCAAAGGGAGGAGAAACCAACTGAGGAGCCTGGACATCCAGCTGAGACTAACACCACCACACCGAATGCTTACAAGTACCAATGAGTGACAAGTGGATGCAGGTGTGGCGGCAGTTAATGCATGAATGAGAATGAATGGCTGTGTGTGTGCGTGTAAACGTGTGTGTATGTGTGTCAGGATGAATGTGTGTGTGTGTGTGTGTGTATGCATGCCTGAGTGCAGGTGGGTAGGAAAACAGGGAAAAGGACAAATAATAATAACAGACAACAGGTGGGTGCCGGGAGAGGGAGAGGCGTGGCTGTAGACTGGCAGGGAGCCCAGGTCGGAGGCTCAAACAACCTGCCAGCTGGGAACAATTACCAGTCAAACAGGAACTACAGCCACAAATCAAGAAATGGGGTTGAGACGTCAACCCCGTTCATGACACTGTATGTTAAGTGCTACAGAGGTTCATAGTTATGTACAGTGTTTTCCCTATGTTTCTACCCCAGGGGCGGGGGGGGGGGGGCACAGTGTGAAGGTCGACAACAACAACTCTTAAAGGAATCATAGTATTCATGTTTCTTTTAATGACAACAGTTTCTTTTAATAATAGCCATTTCTTTTAAGAAGTTTCTTTTAATAACAGCAGTCAATATGAATAAAAACTGTAAAAAACAATTATTGATCAAAACATCAGAATATTTGAACAGCACTGAACAAAATATCTGAACATTTGTTTATATGGCAGTTATCCACAAAGTGCAGCTTTTGTCACTGCAGTGTATTTTTCTGGGCTTCTGGAAGAACATTTCAAGAACCTCTTGATGTGGGAAGTCTGACACATCTGGCCCATTTATTAAGATTCACATGCAGGCTGCAGGATGTTTCGGGTCAAAACCTGTCATCCAGTGATGACTGGACTTTTGCTGCTTGTCGGGGGCAGGGCGTGCAGGACTTGGACTTTTTTCTACACTTGGACTTGGAGCAGGAGAGCTGCTTCGGCTGCTATGAGCAGGAAAGCTAGTGTTGCAACCTTTGTTATACTGGGTGCGTTTAAAAAAACGCAGATATTTTTTCCCTGCTTCTCAGTTGGCTGATGCAACATGCTTTTCTATGCGCACTCTCTCCATTGGTGCGTGTGTGTTCACCTGTATGTGTGCACGTCTTTGTGTGTGTGTGCACGTCGTGTCTGTGTGTGTGTGAGTGCACGTGTCTGTGTTTACACGCAGTGGAGTTCCGCCCAGCTGCATGAGAGCGCAGAGAGGAGAAGGGACAGAAATGAGCTGCTGTCATAGTAAATAAGATAAATAACATAAGGATATTTAGTTTCTTTAAAGATCCACTCCGGCAGCTCTAAAACCACCTCAAAAACCAATGTGTTTTGCCCGAAACAGTATATTGTGGCGTTTTATACACAAAAAAAACTTTCATTGCCTTAGAATGGCTTGGAAAGAGTTTTGTCTTTGACCTACTTAAGTATGCATGGATCTATGAATATTCTAATTAGCTCCACCCATACTCCCACCCACCAGTAGCTGGAAGAAGATGAGGACATTGTACAAGGCTCCGAGAAGGCAGTCTAACTTGAGGAAGTACCGCCGTAGGTGAACCCACGGAAGAGTCGCTGCGTGGCTTGGCATGGAGCCTGGAAGGCTCCCCGCCGGTCTCCGGTTACCCACTCACCGCGGATTGCCTCGCTGAGGGCCGGTGAGTAGTTTGCCTCAGTCCGGAGCACCTGCCAGCCAGCGCGCCTCCAAGGCGCCCCCCCGGCCTCCTTCCTTCGGAGTTCGCCTCACTTCGAGCTGCTCTGTGGCGAACTGCTCAGCGGCCCTCAGTAAGGCAATGTGCGGTGAGTGGGTAACCAGAGACCGCTCCTTTGGGGGAAGAGGGAGGAACCGAGGAGCACTCAGTTCCTTTGGAGTGTCCTCCCTGGCTCGCTACGGGGAGAGGCAAGGTGGCTTTCAGGGTGTACCGGCGGATGCTCCCAGCGAAGCGAGGGGAGCCCTCCAGCTTGGCAGAGACTGCCTCTCCAAGAATGATCCTTCCACAGGTTCATCTACGTCGATACTCACCTGGCCATTGCACCACGCACACCAGAGCTATCTCCCCCGGCATGCAGGCTGCAAACCCGTGTCCTTTCCGGTATTCTTAGCAGGGACACTGAGGTTTTTCCAAATAAAATTAATCATTGCTGTCATATTTTCATGTCTGTGGGTAAGACATGTAATTTAAAAGAGGATTTCTTGCTCACACAGCCAAAAACTGAACATGTACACATGGCTGAAAAGTTCATAGGCTGAAAAGTTCATCGTGGTCAAATTTGACCAAATGTGGTTTATTTTTCAACATAGTCTCATAGGTTGGGCGCATGCGCACGCAGCAACCGGCAGCTGGTGAAAAAAGTTTGACGTCTGTGTCTCTGTTTTTATGCACTTTAATGTGTTTTAACGAAATTCTCTGTGTTGTTTTTGTCCATGAATGTTTGTGGACTATATAACGAAGAGCTCCCTGGTTCCATCAGTATGGATTTCCTCCTTATTTTTGCACTGTTGTTTCTTTCCTACCGGCTCTTTGTTGTGGAGGTAAGCACAATCGCGATCATGCCGGGAAGAATACAGTATTCCAGAGACATGTTACTGCATTTAAACATGAATAATGCAGCATCTGTGTTTGAGTCTGTGCTGCAACTGCCGGCCTTTATTTTAAGAGATTTTCATGGACACAGCGATGAAAAGAGAGATGAGAGGAGGAAATGCGGAAAGCGTGGAGGCGTAAGATTAAATCTGAGGAGGCGTCAGCTTAACCGCATTCCTCTTCCTTCCATTATTATGGGGAACGTACAATCCCTGAGAAATAAAGTGGATGAAATTCAAGGGAATGTACGATATCAGAAGGATTTCAAGAACTGCTGTGTCATGGCTTACACGGAGACGTGGTTTACGGCGCATGACCGGGATGCGGACCTGTGGATTGAAGGCTTTGGAGCCCCACTTTGCTCGGATCGGCAGGAAGAGGTAACGGGGAAATGTCAGGGGGGCGGCGTATGTTTATATATTAATAAACAGTACTGTACATCCGTCACGGTCAGAGAGCGCGTCTGTACACCCGATGTGGAGCTTCTGTCCGTATCGCTACGCCC
Source organism: Pholidichthys leucotaenia (assembly GCA_020510985.1). Classification (NCBI taxonomy): domain Eukaryota; kingdom Metazoa; phylum Chordata; class Actinopteri; order Cichliformes; family Pholidichthyidae; genus Pholidichthys; species Pholidichthys leucotaenia. The sequence goes on along the minus strand of CM035842.1, from coordinate 327,503,505 downwards.
CTTTTATCTGCCCCGCGAGTTCCCCCAACTTTTCATAACGACTGTGTACATTCAACCGAGGGCGGATGCTGCCTCCGCCTCCAGCACCGTCTTTGATGTGGTACAGCGGTTGCAGTTGATTTCCCCAGAGGCTCCAAATTTTATTCTTGGGGATTTTAACCATATTCCTTTAAAGAAGACACTTAAAAACTTTTATCAGTATGTCTCCTGCCCAACCAGGCGAAAAAAGACATTGGACCTGTGCTATGGATCCATAGAGAGGGCCTATAAATCACTTCCCCTTCCTCCTTTAGGATCCTCAGATCACAACTGTGTACATTTGCTGCCCACATATAAAACTGCTCTCAGAAGAGACAAGGCAAAGAGCAGAGACATAAACGTGTGGACAGAGGATTCATTGCACTGCCTCCAGGAATGCTTTAACTGTACGGACTGGGAGGTATTCACACTGGCCTGCGGGGATGATTTGGACTCTTTGGTGGACGTCACATGCTCATACATGACTTTCTGCAGAGATATGATCGTTCCACGTAAACGTGTCAAAATATATCCCAACAACAAGCCATGGGTTACAAAATCAGTTAAATCCTTCTTACAGAGGAAAGCACTTGCCTTTAAACAGGGGGTTGTTTCTGAGCTACAGGTTGCCACAAAAGAGCTGAAGTCCGAAATTTTAAGATCAAAACAGAATTATAAATCAGAGTTGGAAAGCAAGACGGCAACAAAGAAACTTGGTTCAGCCTGGGCCAGTATGAAAACTATTGCAGGCCTTCAGAGCACAGAGCACAGTAATCATGTGTTTTTAGATGGTTTTAATTCAGACACAGCGCTGGCTAATGCTCTTAATTGTTTTTATGGTTGTTTTGATTCCTTTGATTTTAGCACAGAAACCCAAGATTTGAAACAGAAACTCAAAGACAATCAGCACTTTAATATTGAGGTGCAGGATATTAAAAGGGCGTTCTGTGCTGTAAAAGTGAACAAAAGTCAGGGCCCTGTTAATATATGTGGGCGACTGGTAAAGTCCTGTGCACATGAGCTGAGTCCTGTATTTCACTACATTTTCAATAAGTCCTTACAGACACAACATGTGCCTAAGATCTGGAAAGATGCCGTGGTTGTCCCCGTTCCAAAATCCAGCTGTCCTAAAACGGTAAACGACTTTAGATCAGTTGCTTTGACTTCAATTTTAATGAAAATTTTTGCAAAACTGGTCAGATTTGGGGTCCTAAAGCAGACTGAGCATGCATTGGATCCTCTGCAGTTTGCCTGTAGGCCTCACAGAGGAGTGGAGGATGCCACTGTCACTCTGTTTAACATGCTTTTTAAACATCTGGATTTTAATGGGACACACGCCAGGCTTTTATTTGTGGACTTTTCTTCCGCCTTTAATACAATCCAACCTCATATTTTAGTTGAAAGGCTCCTGCAACAATTTGATTTGAGCAATAATCTGGTGGGTTGGATTCTGGATTTTTTAACCAACAGGACATACAGAGTAAGGGTCAATGGTACATTGTCTGACCAAAAGTGCTCTTCTACTGGCTCTCCTCAGGGGTGTGTGTTGTCACCACTACTCTTCATCCTGTACACAAACATGTATCGGAGCAGACATGACAACAGACACATTATAAAGTATGCTGATGATTCAGTTGTTGTCAGTCTCCTCCAGGATGGTGAGAGTGGTCATGGCCCAGTAGTTGATGATTTTGTTCACTGGTGTGAGGATTCCTACCTGCAGCTGAATACGACAAAAACTAAAGATATGATTATTGACTTTCGGAGGAAAACTCCCAGGCACGAAGTCACTGTACTAAAAGGCCAGACCACTGAATGTGTACAATCCTACAAATATCTTGGGACGATTATTGATAGTAATTTAAACTTTGAAGAGAACTGTGAAAGGGTGTGCAAAAAGGGTCAGCAACATTTGCATTGTTTAAGGAAACTTGCACGCTTCCAAATTGACCGAACCATAATGATAATGTTTTATCAGGCTTTTATTACCTCCGCCAAAGGGGGAGGTTATGTGATCATCGGCGTTGGTTTGTCTGTCTGTTTGTTTGTTTGACTGTTTGTTTGTCTGTTTGTCTGTTAGCAAGATAACTCAAAAAGTTATGGACGGATTTCCATGAAATTTTCACAGATTGTCAGAAATGGGGTATCCTACAGATGATTAGATTTTGGGGGTGATCCGGATCACCATCCACAAGAAAACCGCCATTACGTAAAATGCCATTTTCGTGAATAACTACTAAACCACTGATCCTATCATTGTCAATCCAATTGTTCTGAATCCAATTGCTAGTCATATGTTTACATGGTCAAGGAATCTGAAAACGTACACACAAACACTGTATGGGGGGAACTGTGGCGCTAAACCCCCATTACAGAAAATGCCATTTTCCTCAATAACTACTGAACCACTAATCCTATCATTGTGAATACAATTGCTTGTCATATGTTTTCATGGTCAAGGAATCTGAAAACGTACACACAAACACTGTATGGGGGGAACTGTGGCCGCCATTATGGAAAATGCCATTTTCCAGAATAACTACTGAACCACTAATCGTATCATTGTCAATCCAATTGCTAGTCATATGTTTACATGGTCAAGGAATCTGAAAACGTACACACAAACACTGTATGGGAGGAACTGTGGCCGCCATTATGGAAAATGCCATTTTCCAGAATAATTACTGAACCACTAATCGGATCATTGTCAATCCAATTGCTAGTCATATGTTTACATGGTCAAGGAATCTGAAAACGTACACACAAACACTGTATGGGTGGAACTGTGGCCGCCATTACGGAAAATGTCATTTCCGTGAATAACTACTGAACCACTAATCCTATCATTGTGAATCCAATTCCTACTAATATGTTTTCATGGTCAAGGAATCTGAAAACGTACACACAAACACTGTATGCGGGGAACTGTGGCGCTTGGCGGTGGTCTGCGCTCTCCGAGTGCTTTTCTAGTTAAATCTGTTTTATCCTTTTCTTTAGTGTCATGGTTTGGTCAGATAAAACTGAAACAGAGGAAATCCTTGGATCAGGTAGTTAGATGGTCCAGTCGTTTGCTTGGTGAGTCACAGCTGAGCCTGACATCCCTGTACACCAGACAGGTACAGAGGATTGCTACCGCCATTTTAAAGGATGACTCCCACCCTTTGCACTGCCACTTTCAGCTTCTTCTCTCCAGACGGAGGTTTGCTGTCCCAAAAAGTAAAACCCAGCGCTACAAAAACAGCTTTGTTCCTGCTGCTGTCAAAGAGTTGAACAAGTTGTAACGATATATTGCCCATAATTTAGTTAACTATTTATTAATTTCTTTTTATATTTACTTATTTTTGTAGGTTCTTTATTTGGGTTCTAAATCTTTTATTGGGTTTTAGACTTTTGAGTTTTTAACCTCTTTGACTAGTCTTTAACTTTTTAATATGACCCTTCTCTCTTACCTCTCTGTTTATTCTCTCATCTCTTTGTCTTATGTCCTGATTGATGAAGCTTTGAGTATTTTTATCATGTTTATAGTCAGCTTCATGTGTGCCTGTGTTTGTGTTTATGTTGAATGTATTTGTGGTTTGTAAATATGGATGTCACCTGACTGCAAAACAAATCTACCTATGGGTACAAATAAAGTAACCTGAACCTGAACCTGAATAGTCTCTCCCTTTCGGTCCACACACTTCTTCCATCGGTGTTGCAGCGTTTGGATCCTTGCGGTTGAAAAATAAACCACATTTGGTCACATTTTGCTTAGCCTGATTGGTTAATGTTAATAACCAATCAGGCTAAGCAGGAATACTGACGTAGCAAGAAACTCTGTCCAAATCTGTCTGTTTTGTGGGGGTGGAGCTTACGCAGACATTCACACCAGAAAAAAACACATACTTGGGAATTTGGAATGATTTTGCTCTTGATATGTCTTGTAAATCACAAGAAACATGTTACAGACATCTTAAAAACAGAAAAAACTGATTTTTGCCAGTGTCACTTTAATAAAAGGACAAGGTAAAGATTTCTTATATAATGAATGCATTTTAAAATGACTTCTGCTGTAATCTGGCGCTATCCACCTTATTCCTAGACCCCATGATGCCTTACGTGAATTATGGTAGCAACTTCCATTTAGATACATATGGTTGTCACTGAAACGGGACACTTTTCCTTGTTAAAAAACAATGACTTCGGCATCAGAAATGCGGGAACACAGCCTCTTGCACCTCAAAACAGTAATATAATTATACCACTTCCCACGACTATCGAGGGATGGGAAGATGACATTAAAAAGTGGCCTCGTACACAGTAGCTTTGTTAGTTAGCACCACTGCTAAGATGCTAATGCTGTAAACAGATGACCCGTGCTGGCAAAATGAGTCACTTTGAGGACATTTTCAAAACTGATGTAATGTTATTTCCATATTCTGTATTGAAAGATCTTCAAAATGATATTTAATTTGTAGGAAGTGCGCAAAAACTGACCCGGAAAAAGATGATTTGTTTATATTTTGGCTAGGTTGAAAACTCATGTTTGATCGGTCAGGAGTTACGTCTTTCGTAAAAGCATAGGTATTTTTAGAAAGTAAGAAAGTTTAGAAAATTTCTAAGCTTTCCAATGATACCAGGCACTCACGGGGTTTTCCCGGGACTTACCGCTACCAAACAAAGAAAGAGATTCAAGATTCAAGATTCAAAGTTTTTATTATCATGTGCGCAGTTAAGAAATGCTACATTTCCTGAGCAGTGAAATTCTTACTTTGCTCTCCGAACGAATGCCAAGTTAAAGGCACAAAAACAACAATTCTAATAGGTCATGACACACTAACACAGTAACTCAATCCTTGTATTGATGGATGCCAAGACACATACACCAACACACAGTTAGGCAGTAGAGGAATGAAAATGAAAGTCACTGGATGACTAAAGTGATAGTGGTATATTGATATCAGAGATGATGTGAACCTGAGATGGCATGAACCTATGTACAGTGTGCAAATGAGCATTGTGCAACCTGATGTAACCTGAGATGGCATAGACTTATGTACAGTGTGCAAATGAGCATTGTGCAACAAGCAGTGTATAATTACAAATTATTGATAAGTAGCAGCAGAGATGATATGGACATCAGACAGGTGATACTATATCCACTGTACAGGTATGCAAATTTAAATTTAGCAGCTGATGTGTGAGTTCCTATATGCAAAGCTGTGTTACAGAGTTTTGGGAGTTGTTGTCTGTTCATGAGTCTGATGGCAGTGGGAAAGAATGAGAAGTGGGAAAGAATGAGTTTTTCAGTCTGGTTGTCCGGCATTTCACACTTCTGTACCTCCGGCCTGAGGGTAGAAGTGTGAACAGTCTGTGTTGGGGGTGGGTGGGGTCCCGGAGGATGGTGTCAGCTCTTTTTTGGACTTTGCGGTGGTAGATGCTCTGCAGAGAGGGGAGTGAAGTCCTGATGATCTTCTCTGTTGTCTTCACCACTCTCTGCAGGCGTTTGCACTCCACGGCAGTGGTGTTTCTGTACCACGCAGTGATGCCGTTGGTCAGGATGCTCTCAATGATGCAGCTGTAGAAATTGTTGAGGATCCTGGAAGACATGCCGAACTTCTTCAGCCTCCTCAGAAAGTACGGTCACTGTTGATCTCTCTTGACCAGCTCTGTGATGTTGTGTGTCCACTTAAGGTCCTCGCTGATGTGGATGCCCAGATATTTAAAGCTGCTCACCCTCTCCACCTCAAGCTTCCGAATGAACAGTGGCCGATGGGGTCTCCTCCTCCCTTTCCTCATGTCCACTATCATTTCCTTTGTCTTGTCCGTGTTGAGGGTGAGACAAAGGAGTCATGATTTATGGGTTCTCGTTGCCTGAGCTTGTAATGACTCGGTGCGCATTCCGAATTTTGCCAGCATGTCTCCACCGCAATAAAGTCGGCTGCATTTTGTTAAAATATGTTGGACATAATCAAATGTACCTTAGAGCAGACATACGCCACAACACTGTGCTTGGATGTCGTCTGTCACTGTGTGGTGAGAAGCCTCCATTTATCCAGTCTGACACAACCACGAACACCAGCAACAAGTACCAGAACTATGCCAAAAGATTCAAAGAAAACAAAAACTAGAAGAGCTAAAATTAGCTGCCACTTGAGTGCAAAACACGTATGTGGACTATACATTAAAATGAATTTGAAAAACTTTTAAAAACGCTATTTTAAATGCCCCTGCTACTCCACTTTACTGACTGATTTAACACTACGTCAGTCAAAACCGGAAGCTTTGCCCATAGTCGTTCCTACAGCGGCACCACCAGGAATAAGGTGAATACAGAAAAATAAAACTATAAAAGTGAGGGAGCCACTAGGGGCGCGTTATGAAGTAGACGTGTGAGTCACGAGATCCCAACATTTTCACTCAGAAATACTAAATAATTTGCACAAAGTGATTAAAAGAAGCCGTATTTGACGACCACGGGATAAGAGACAACACTTTTGGTCAAAATGCCTTCAAAATCAGCCGCAAAAGCAGGGCAACCCACCATCCTGGAATTGGAGGCTAACAGAACTACAGCTGCTGCTAGCAAGGTTGCTGTTGATACAAGCACATTGCAAGCCTTTTGCGACATTGTTAGATAGATAGATAGATAGATAGATAGATAGATGTACTTTATTGATCCCAAACTGGGAAATTACAGTGTAACAGCAGCATGACAGTAGACAACCAAACAACAGAAACACACACGACACACAAAGGGATTACCCATGGAAAGTAAAAACTACACAACTATAAAAAACCTATATACATCATAGCTTAATATATGATGACCCATATAAACACATGAATCATCCCATTGCACAAAGAAGGACTATCAGGAGCAAAGTGAAATGTGAGGTACCAGTTAGTCTGTAAGGTGCAGTGTGGCAGCATTGTTATGACCATAATACAACATCATAGTGAGTTATTGTACAGTGAAATTGCATGTGGCAGGAAAGATTTCCTGTACCTGGCTGTTCGACAGCGAAGCTGTAGTAGTCTACTGGAGAAAGTGCTTCGCTGTCTGTCTAGTGTGTGGTGGAGGGGGTGGTCAGGATTGTCCATGATGGATCGCAGTTTATTTAGTGTTCTCCTCTCCACCACTGTCTCAAAGGTCTCCGGTCTGAGACCAATTACAGAGCCATCCCTCTTGATAATCTTGTCAAGTCTGTTGGTGTCTCTGGCTCTGATACAGCTACCCCAACAGACAGCAGCAAAGAAGATGGCGCTGGCGACAACGGTCTGGTAGAAAAGCTCCAGCATCCTGCTGCACACGTTGAAGGATCTCAGCTTCCTTAGGAAGTAGAGTCTGCTCATCCCCTTCTTGTGCTCAGCATCGGTATTGGATCTCCAGTCCAACTCGCTGCTGATCCTGACACCCAGATATTTGTAGTCCTCAACCACTCCCACATCCTGCCCCCCAATCTGCATTGGCTGAGAAGGCGTCTTCCTCTTCCTGAAGTCAGTCACCAGCTCTCTGGTCTTGCTGACATTCAACCTCAGGTGATTCTGCTCGGCCCACTCCACAAATCTGTCTACCAGTGTCCTGTACTCCCCCTCCTCTCCTCCTCTTATACACCCCACAACAGCTGAGTCGTCAGAGAATGTCTGCAGGTGGCATGACTCTGTGTTGTACTGAAAGTCAGTGATGTATAAGGTAAAGAGAAAAGGAGAGAACACAGTCCCCTGTGGAGCTCCCGTATCACAAGCCACCACTCCAGACAAGACATTGCCCAGCCGGATAAACTGTGGCCTGCCTGTCAGGTAGTCAGTAATCCAGGAGATCACAGAGCTGTCAACCCCCATCACCCGCAGCTTCTCACCCAGCAGCAGTGGCTGGATGGTGTTAAAGGCACTGGAGAAATCAAAAAAAGTGATTCTCACAGTATCTCCTGGTTAAGGGATAGCGCCATACCGTGGCTGCTTCATCCATCCAGGTGGATGCCCTCAATTTCCCCTCTGGGGATCAATAAAGCATACAAAATCAAAAAAAAAAAATCTCCTCCACCATCCAGGTGCAGATGTGCTCGTTGCAGCAGGTAGATGACAGCATCTTCAACTCCTAAATGGGGCTGATATGCAAACTGCAGAGGATCCAGCCACGTCTTCACCTGCGGCCTCAGGTGGGCTAAGACCAGTCTCTCCAGGACCTTCATCACATGAGATATGAGGGCAACTGGTTGATAGTCATTCAGGTCCGATGGAGATGACTTCTTGGGGACAGGAACCAGGCAAGATGTCTTCCACAGCACCGGTACTCTCTCCAGACTCAGGCTCAGGTTGTACAGGTGTTTCAGTACCGGAGCTAGTTGGTTGGCACAGGTCCTCAGGGTCCTGGCGGAGGTGCCATCAGGGCCCGCCGCCTTCCGCTGATGGAGTCTCTCCAGCTGTTTCTCCACCTGGTCTGTAGTCACCATGAAGTGAGGGAGGGCCCTGGTCACCCCTGAGGAGGAGGAGGAGGGGGGAGATGGAGAGAGGTTCTGCACAGGAGGGTGGGTGGAGAGGGGTGTGTGGGGGGGTCTGGTTGTGTTGCTGGGGTGACAGACTGTGAGTTGAACCTATTAAAAAACAGATTCAGTTCCTCAGCTCTCTCCTGGCTCCCAGATGGCTGCCTGACTCTCCCCTTGCACCCAGTTATTTGCTTCATTCCCTCCCACACATCTTTAGCGTTGTTTTGCCTGAGTTTATCTTCCAACTTCTTCCTATAATTGTCCTTGCACCTTCTCAGCATCTCTCTCAGCTCATGCTGCACTCCCCTCAGCTTCTCCTTGTCTCCAGCCCTAAAAGCTCTCTTCTTTTTTTTCAGAATCGCTTTCAGGTCACTGGTGACCCATGGTCTGTTGTTGGAGAAGCGGTGTACAGTCTGAGCTGGCATGGTTATGTCTTCACAGAATCTAATGTATTCTGTGATGCAGTCAGTCATATTGTCTATGTCCACCCCATGTGGTTCAGAGAGTATGCTCCAGTCTGTCGTCTCGAAGCAGTCCTGAAGTGCATCAGCAGCCTCCTGTGTCCACCTCCTCACAGTCCGTGTATGAGCAGGCTGCCTTTGCACAAGGGGAACATACTTGGGTGTTAACATGACCATGCAGTGATCTGATTTGCCAATGGGGGGGTAGAGCTGTGGCACTATATGCATCACTGACATTGGCATACAGTAAATCCAGTGTTTTGTTTTCTCTGGTGGGACAGTCAACAAACTGGTGAAAGTTTGGTAGTGTTTTTTCCCACTGAGACATGATTAAAGTCACCTGTGATGGCCATGAATGCATTTGGGTGCTTCTCCAGTAATGTGGCCACAGTGGAGCTGATGACGTCACAGGCCACCGCTGCGTCAGCTGACGGAGGAACGTAGACGATAATTACTAAGGCACACTTCATTTCTCGCGGCATATAATAAGGTCTCATACTCATAGCCAGCAGTTCAGTGTCCGGGCTGCAGCACTTTTCCTTCACATAAATATGTCCAGGATGACACCACCGCTCAATAGTAGGAGATTAGACTCATTAGAGAGACTTTCCTTCTTGCCTTGAGAGAGAGCAGTCGCATTTTTCTTCCCTCCTCTCCTGCCTTCCTGATCTATTCCCAGCTTTTGCAATGTTGCGTTTTTGTCCGTGTTTAGTCGCTCTTCTTCTGCTGAATCTTAATCTAAACGGAAATTATGGATTTGGAAGCGGCTTAAATGTGCTATTGTCACTATTTTTCAACAAGAATTGGGCCAAGGGGGAGCCCAAGAATTGGAACCTACGAGGAGACTCATGGACATTGGAATTCATGCGTCTGTGGAAACATTATTGGTTATGATCTCAGGACTTCTATTTTTGGCTGTGGAGTTCCCTGATGCATCAGAAATTGAAGGAAGGTGAGAGAGCTGATCAAAGCGGACCCGGCAAGCTCCTTCATCAAATTCGACCAGTTGGGGAGGGCACGAGTAGCGGCAAACGGTGAACTGAATGACAGTGATTCAGTGGAGGAATAAATCTGGAGCCCTGTGCTCTCCATGGAAAAACAGTTTAAGTCTGCACATATAATGGAAGCACAGAATTACACGGGTGAGGACAAATTCTATTCTCTGAGTGCACTGTGCTGTTTTGATTTGATTTGACCTTGTTTGCCCCGTGTTTACATTCCTCCTGATTGAGATAAGCGGAAGGACCGGCTCTTCTACCCAAACAATCGACAATCAGTTGTTGTCATATCAGCGGATTGGACCCTCAAGGACAATGCCCATGTGCCTTCTGCAAGCAAGAGAGAGAGCAAGAGAGATGGACTCTGGACTCTGGACTTGTTTATAAGTCACATGATTATAACATCTATCCACTGCCAGGAGGCGCCCTCTGCTGCTCACTAACAACTGTTACATTTACACTACACAATGCATACAACATTACATGCATACAATACACTGCCTCTCAACTTTTGTGTGTGATCTCCTGCTAAATGTCTGCTATGCTGCACGGTGGCGCAGTGGTTAGCACTGCGGCAGCACAGTTTACCCTTGGCCGGGGGATTGTGGGGATCGTGGGATCGTGGGTTCGATCCCAGCCCCCGACCAACAGTGATCTGTGTGGAGTTTGCATGTTCTCCCCGTGTTGCGTGGGTTTACTCCGGGATTTCTCCGGTTTCCTCCCACATGCCAAAAACATGCATGTTAGGTTAATTGGCTGTTCTAAATTGTCCCTAGATATCTGTTTCCTATAGGCCCTTAGAATAGAGGGTTAGTATTAATGAAAGCGCTTTGAGTGGTCTTTGTGACTAGAAAAGCGCTATATAAGTGCAGGTTAGTTAGTTAGTTAGTAAATGTGCATTGAGGGGTTTTTTTTGCCTGCAAATCAAAATTTCGATCACTTGCCGAGCGTCATTCTGATAAAACATGTTTTTTTCTCTCGCCTACTGTGTCATACCCATTCTCTTTTTCTTTTTTTTCCTTTCTTCTTTATGACTGGCGCCTAGACGGCTGCCCCCGGCCTTGGATGCGCTCTGCAGAGCGTGCCCAAATGCCAAGTCACGTTTCGTTACCTTGTATTCATACATGTGTAATGACAATAAAGTTGAATCTCATCTCATCTCATCATCATTAACAAGAAGTGCCACTCCTCCTCCTCTCTTTTTCCTGCTGCTTTTCATGTCTCTGTCCCCCCCGTATAGTCTTGAAGCCAGGTATCGCTACGTTTACAACCGGGATCTGTGAGTGTAACCACGTCTCTGTAAAACACATGATGCTACACTCACGATACTCATTTTGCGTCCTGACCAGCGCTGTAAGCTCATCTGTTTTATTTCCCAGCGATCGCACGTTCCTGGTGATGACCATCAGTACAGCCAGCTTATGCTTCCTCCTCCTCCTCCTCACCTTCGCTCCAGCCCTTCGCCCACAGCATCTCCTCTTCAGCTCAACCGGGATGAGAGGCTTCACTGCTGGCCGCAGTGCTCCAGGCGCCGGCTTCCTCAGTGCAGTCAGCTGTTCGTGTGTGTAAACAATGCGTCCACCCCCACCTCTGTTGATCTCCATTGCCTGAGGAAGAGAAAAGAAAAGAAAACTAGAGAAAGACCGAGCTAAAATAGAGAAAAAAGTTGGTCCAGTCTTAGTCCGAGTATTCCTACAGAGCCCTGGTTAATAAGAGACACACTATATACAGGAATAAACAGATAGAAACACAAAGATACGAGAGAGTTGCTGCTGGTACAGCCGCCCTGCCTCCGTTGCCATTAAAAAAAAAAAAAAGAGGTTAAAGAGGTTATTAAAGAAGAGGTTGGCAGTCTGCGAGAAGAAATCAAGCAATCTATTGATTCAATTATAACAGGCCTTGAAGAATGTAAGGAGAAAATACGTGAACACGAGGACGTGCTAAACAGCCAGGATGCTCGCATGGCAACCATGGAGACTAGATACACAGAGTTGAGCAATGAGTATGATAAACTACAGCTGAAAGTGGACGAATTGGAGAACAGAGGAAGACGATGCAACCTCCGGCCTACTGGAGTACCTGAGGGATTAGAACAAGGAAACCCGACCAGATTTTATCGCTGGATTGTTACACGAAGTACTTGGTGGTCCACATGGTCTGGCAAAACCCCCGGTCTTGGACAGAGCTCATCGGGTGGCAGCTCTGACACCCAGGGAGGAGACGATCCGTGGTCGTTCATCGTACGAGTCCACTACCACCAGGAGAAGGAGCAAATACAACGCCTCGCCAGAGAGAAGGGTCATTTGGAGTTCCGGGAAAGCAAATTTTTATCTTCCCGGACCTTTACGCGCCGATTTGAACAGACGTTGTGCAGCCTTCAACGAGGGTAAAGGGGATACTCCGGGAAAAGGGAGTCAGTTACCGGCTCCTTTACCCAGCCCGTCTTCAGCTTTGCTTCAACGGAGAAACAAAGGTATTTGATCTCCTAAAAGTGCAAAAGATTTCACCGTCTCCAGATTTGGGAAATGTGACGAGTGATCACCTAAGCGGGCGGATATGTGAGCCTGCTTGTTTACACCAGACAGCCATGTGAAAAGAATAAATTTTATTTGACAGGCTCCCGGTAGTATTTTGCACTAGTAATGTATCTCTATCACGTTCCTATATATATTTGTTAATGTTCTCTACAGACTGTTAGGATTAATAATATTATTTGTATTTTGAATCCAGTTAAAAAGTGCTTTTTGGCTACTTCCTGCCATAACAAATTGTCATCAGGGAAGGTGCATTTGCGAGTTTTATATAAAACAGAACAGATTTTTTTTTTTCCTCTTTTGTTTGTTTTGTTTTTGTTTTTTAAGGCTAGATGGCAAATTATCATTTTACTAGTTGTGGGGACTTTCGTAACTCTAAGGTGAATGGATCTCTCAGAGGAAGTAAAGAAGCTTCAGGGATTTTGTGGTTTGTCATTTGGGGGACAGCACCAGGCGTGATGGGGGGAAGATATGTGTTAACCTGCCTTTTTTTTTTCTTTTCTCTTTTGTTTTTTTTTTTTTTTCTTTTGGGTTTTTTGGGGGTCTCAGCTGGTCTCTCTCTCTCCACACTTGGATTATCACAGTGTTGATTAAGATGTTATATTCAGGTTATTTATTTATTTCTGTCTGTTTTCATTGGACAAGTAATTCTGAATACAGGGAATGATGGGACAAAAGAGGACAACAATTGTATTTCGTGAACGTCAGGGGGATAAATAACCCCGTTTAAAAAGGAGAAAGGTGTTAACATACCTTAAGAAACAAGGTGCTGACGTTGCATTTATTCAGGAAACCCACCTCCACTGACATAGAGCACCTCAAGTTAAAGAGAGACTGGGTAAGCCATGTTTTCTATTCTTCATTTACGTCTCATGCTAGAAGAGAAGCTTTATTGATAAATAAAAATCTAAGATTTCAATTAAATTCTGCAGACAAGGATAAATTCGGAAGATTCATTCTAATTGATTGAATAATCAATGCAAACAGAATGACACTTGTGTCATTATACGGTCCTAATATAGACGACCCTAACTTCTTTAATAACTTAAAGTAGAACTGAACTCACCTTTTTGCCAAAAAAGTAGAATAGCAGATTAATTCCTTATTACCTATTGTATTTTTCAACACATAAAAGAAATTTTTAGGCCGTTGCGATGGCCAAGCTATAAGCCGATAAACTTTTGACTCTGGCTGGCAGTGCCAAAACAAACCGGAAGTAGTGCAGACGACGCTGCGTGACGTCACGAGTGTGACCCTTATCAAAACAACAATGGCAGATGATAGCAGTTCCAGCAGTCAAGAACACCAGAGTTTTCAGAGTGAAGAGGCATTCAGGATCGGTGACGAGACAGAGGAGGATGCAGGAGTGTCAAGTGAACAGGAAGAGAGCGAGGGAGGCATCGAACCGTACAGATTAGAGCCAGAATTTTCAGGGGATTCCGGCACCGACTCAGACCGCAGCAGTGATGGGGAGGAGAGTTGCTTATTGAATACAGAATGGTGAGTCTTTACTTTGGCATGGTTTGGGGTGTCAGGATAAGGGAAAATTAACAATAAAAAAGAAAGGGAAAAAAAACCATCAGCATTTTTCCAACTTATTACAGTGATCCCCTCACTTATCACGTTTAATGGGGACCAGAACCGACCGCGAAAAGTGAAAAACCGTGAAGTAGCGTCACCCCCCCTCCCCCACCCCCCCCCAAGGGTTTCACAAGCACTATTTTGCACAAAAAGGCACAAGGAGAACAGCAAAAGTGCCACTAAGCAACACGAGCGATAAAGAACAATGAATGAGGTCTTCCTTCGCTGGGTATAGGGCGCTCGGCAGGGAGCGAAGCTGGGTTAAAACGTCTCGGCCAATCAGCTTGCGAGTAGAATCGTCTCGGCCAATCAGCTTGTGAGATTCCCGAGCGGTGAAGAGGTGGGCGGAGAGGAGTGGAGCGGTGGTCAGAGAGGTAGATTTTGAGTTGTGCGGGCTCTCCGTGTTGATACCTGATGTTCTAATGTAGAAGGTCAGGGGAGACTACATAGAACATCAGGTATCAACACGGAGAGCCCGCACAACTCAAAATCCACCCTCTCTGACCACCGCTCCACTCCTCTCCGCCCACCTCTTCCACCGCTCGGGACATCTTGCAAGCTGATTGGCCGAGACGTTTTTACCCAGCGAAGGAAGACCGCATTCATTGTTCTTTATCGCTCGTGTTGCTTAGTGGCCCTTTTCGCTGTTCTCTTGTGCCCTTTTTGTGCAAAATAGTGCTTGTGAAGCCCTGGGGGGGGGGGTGACGCTACTTCGCGTTTTTACTTTTCGCGGTCGGTCGTAGGTCCCCATTAAACGCGATAAGGTGAGGGATCACTGTATATCTAGAAACGCATCGCCTTCTGGTCGCTTTTCCTCCCCCTTTCTTTTCTTTCGTCGCCATGACAGCTTTCCTTGGCCACTGGAACAGATCTTCCCAGGTGCTGGAAGTGTTTTGTAGTCGACTATCACGACCAAATGCACCAAAAACAACCAGTGTCGACGGTGTCTCGCAATGGTAAACATGAGGACTGTGTCACACTCGTGACGTCACGCGGAACTCCGGCTGCACTTCCGGTTAATCCGGCGATTCGTCTGATTTTTCAGGGCGGGAAATTCAAAATCGCGATTTTCTCCAAGATTCCGGGATTTTGTGGAGGGGGTGCCAATGATAAATTATCTTTATAATTGTATGTACTATACCCCAGTGCCGTTCAATGCCGTTCAGTTCAGTTCTACTTTAACTATGAAGCTGGCAACAGCAGAGGGGCAGTTGTATATTGGGAGGTGATTTCAACCTTGTTTTAAAACCATCGTTGGATCGCTCCACTTCCAGAAGAAACACCCACAGTGTCAAAAATCTGCAATGGTACTGTGTCAAGTATGAATGAACTTGGTTTGAAAGACATATGAGATTTCAAAAACCCTCATAAAATAGACTTCTCTTTTATTCTAATGTCCATAATGCATACTCAAGAATTGATATGTTTCTGGTTTCACAGTCACTCGTACCTCAAATTAAGCATTGTTCTTATTTAGCTGCTACCTTGTCTGATATAATGCCCTTCAAATGGAAGTAGATTTACTGCAAACTGAGTCTGTCCCCTACAGGTGGAGGTTTTAAAACACTCCCTGCTCAAGATCCCCATTCTCTCACCCAAAGATGCTGGGATAGGCTCCAGCACCCCCCCCCTCCGTGACCCAAAAAGGATTAAGCGGAAGAAGATGGATGGATGGATGGGATGGATAGATGGATGGATGGATGGATGGAAGTTGGAATATTATTTGGAAACAAATTTAAACACCTCCTCTCACTCAATTGTATGGGAAGCCCCTAAGGCAAATATGAGAGGACACATCATTTCGTATGTTTCACTAGAAAATAAACAAAAGAGAGAACAATTATTACAATTAGAAAATGAACTAAGGGCACTAGAAATCCAGCATGCTCAAACTAAACAAAACTGGAAACTCTCAGTAACTTTAAAACAAAAACGGACTTTGTATGATAATCTTTGCACCAGTAAAGCTGAGGCAGCGATGGCGAGAACTAATTACCATTATTATGAGTTTGGCAACAAAACTAGTAAATTACTTGCCTGGCAGCTAAAGCAACAAGATGCTGCAAAAATTCATACAGTGCATCAAAACTGATGATATGATAACCGAAGTTTAGATAATTCAAAAGATATTACTTAGAATTTAAAAATACTATGAAACATTGTATACCACTGAGCATATAACTGAGACTGGAAGTAAAGAATTCATTCACAATTTACCATTGCCTAAACTTACAATTGCAGACAGAGAGATGTTGGAAAAGGGGATTTCAGAAGAAGTTCTCCGAGCACTTAAATCCTTACAGAACAATAAGGCCCCAGGACCTGATGGATATCCAATTGAATATTCCAAACTTTGTCATAAAATTATTAACCACCGGAAACTAACATGATCAGAGAAGCATTTCAGAGAGAAACGCTTCCAAAAACACTGGAGCTTGCAACCATAACTCTACTCCCTGAAACCTGGAAAAGACCCACTAAAAATGTAGCAACTATAGGACCCCTCAGCCTCCTTAATTCAGATTATAAAATATTATCCAAATTTATTGCAACACGATTAGAGAAAGTCATTTCAAAAACGATTAACGCAGACCAACCGAGTTTTACTAAGAAACAGACAAGGTGCCGATAATGTCGGTGGACTGTTTCACATTTTAGAGGTTTGCACAAACTCAAGATTATCTCGCTGTGGTTGTACTGATAGATGCGGAGAAGGCGTTGACAGAATTGAACCAAGTTTTCTCCTTGAGACAATGAAGGCCATGAACTTTGGCGTAATTTTCTCAGATATATTAAGACCCTATTTAAAGCCCCCAGGTCACAGATTTTGACGAATGGTATCCTGTCGGACGCTTCTCCCCTATCATGTGGCTGTTCGTCAAGCTGCCCAAGCTCACCCCGCCCTCTTTGCCAATAGCAATAGAACCACTGGCTATCGCCATACGTTCAGACACATCTATTACGACATAAAAATTGGCACGGAGAGCACAAGCTCGCACTTTATGCAGATGACTTATTAGTATTTATATCCCAACCCCATTGTATCATTCCCATCATTACTTACGTGTCTAGAAAATATAGTGCAGTATCAGGCTATAAAATTAATTACTCTAAGGTGAGGCATTCCCAGTCAATATGACAAATCAATATATAAACACACTCCCGGTACCGTTTAAATGGTGTGTGGAGGCCTTCAAATACCTTGGGATTAATATTCATGGCTTACATGACAAGGTATATGAAGAAAATTTAATCTCATTGCTCACCAAGTCCAAGAAGGAATTTGCAGCGATGGACAGACCTCCTCTATCATTAATTGGTAGGATTAACACAATAAAATTAATTTACCTACCTAAATTTATCTATTTATTTCGGCATATCCCATTGAAAGTTCCTGCAGCCTTCTTTAAGGGAACCTAGATAAATCACTAACTTCCTTCCTATGGCATAAAAAACTCCTAGAGTCAAACTCGTTACACTGCGAGCACCTTACTCAAAAGGTGGCATAATCTTCCAAATTTCAGACTGTACTACTTGGCTGCCCAATTTTGTGCTCTATGATGTGGTATTACTCAAAATTGGAAGAAGCAAGATGGGTCTCAATAGAACAGCATGAATTACAGGATAAACCATTAACAGTGATACCATTTCTTGGATCCATGAAGAACCTTACAACAATCACAAAAAATCCAAAAAATTACTACTACTTATGATGCTTGGCAACAGTTACATGCATTATTAGGCCAAAACATAAAGTTTTTGGTTAATACACCAATTGATAGCAATCCTAATGTTCCAGCAGCTATAGCAGACGACCTCTTGTGAACCTGGGCGAGAAAAGGCATAAAAACTGTTAGTAATCTTTACACTAATAATGATTTCAAGGCTTTTTGTCAATTGTCAAAATTTTATGACAGACAAATGCAACTTTTTTAAATATTTGCAAATCGAAGTTGGATTAAAGCTCAAACAAAGGAGATTTTTCCCCATAAACCTGATGAATTCATTGCCTTGAAAAATGGCCCTTATTGACTCCAGACGTAAAAATTCAAAGGGTTTTAATATCTATAGTGTATAAAACTATAATTGACAGTTTACCAGCGTAAGCAAATATTTAAACAAAACAAAATGGAGTCTGATCTTGGTGTGCATACACAGAGGAGGATTGGAACCGGTTGCTGAAATCTGCATAGACGGAGTTGGTGTCTGCTAAACACAGACAAATGCAATTCAATATTTTCCATAGAACATACTTTAATCCATATACAGATGTGGACAAATTGTTGGTACCCCCTGTTAATGAAAGAAAAACCCACAATGGCACAGAAATAACTTGAATCTGACAAAAGTGGTAATAAATAAAAATTCTATGAAAATTAACCAATGAAAATCAGACAATGCTTTTGAATTGTGGTTCAACAGAATTATTTTAAAAAACAAACTCATGAAACAGGCCTGGACAAAATGTTGGTACCTCTAGAAAAGATAATAAAATAGAAAATAATGGTCACAGGGTTAGGGGGACCATGGTCATGGTCTGGGGGTCTGGGCATGGTCTGGGCATGGTCTACGGCATGGTCTGGGCATGGTCTAGGGACCATGCCAGATTCTGATATAATCCCCCCCTTTAAGGGGTGGATTCCTGACACTCCTAAAAAAAAAGAAAACACCAAGATGGGCAGGAGGAGGGGGACAAGACATGGTGGGAAGAAAACAAAATACAGGAATCACACAAGAAAAAAAAAAGGTTCATCAAGTGGTCTCTAAAAGTCGCTGGGCTACCCGAACTGGGGAGTACGGTGAGTCGGGAGTCCGGGGGAGCCGACCAGCATCCAAGGGCCCCCAGGCCCAGGAAACGTGAGGAGTCAGGTGGCCTTTCAGAGTCCCCAAAGCCACCAGTCCAGGAGCACAGAGAGTTGGTGGCTTCTGATGCGAAGGCTGAAGGGCGGAGACCTCTGATGACTCAGGTGTGACAAACTGCTTGGACAAACCAGGTGAAGCGTTGCAGCTCAGGCGATGACGAAGGTGGAGCATGCAGCTCAGATGATGGCGGAGCTGTGGCATGCACCTCGGAGACAGCTGGAGCTGTGGCGTGCACCTTGGAGACTGTCGGAGCTGCTGCGTGCACCTCAGAGAAGACTGGAGCTGGGGAGTGCACCACGGGAAGAGCAGAAACTGTGTAGCGTGCACCTCGGGGAGAGCTGGAACTGGGATTTGCACCTTGGGGGCAGCTGGAGCAGAATTGAGCACCCCAGAGACTGCCGGATGCGTGCGCCTCGGGGAGAACCGAAGCTGGGATGTGCACCTCGGGGACGGCCTTGAGTAAAAACAGAGAGGCAAGGGTAGGTGACAGCATACACACAGGGGTGACAGCAGAAGCAGGTGGTGGGGGCTCAGAAGCAGAAGGGCACTGCCGCTGAGACCCCTCGCCCGAAACAAGGCAAGACATCTCATTAGGTGGAAAAGAAAAACGAGTATGTACTTGCCTGTGTCCGCTGCTCTGCTGTCACTGACAGAGATGAATGACGAGTGGAGGCTGTGACTGCTGGACAGGGCAGGGGGTGTAGAGACCGGCATTGCAGCTGATGTGGGAGCCGGTGTAGCTGAGCTCTGTGTGGCTGGAATGGAGTGAAGGGGAGTGGGTTGTCGAGGAGCTGGAGCCAGGGGATGCTTCCTCATCGGCACAGGCTGCGGCACAGGTGGTGAACTCTCCTCCAACCCGTGTGGTGGCTGCGGGGCTGGTGAGAGTTCCAGGCTGGAGAGTGCGGCGCCAGCTCTGGAAAAGTCTGGCAGATGTGGCTGCAGGCGGAGGCAAGCAGCTTCTTCACCTTGGGGCTGCCCTGCAGGCTGGGGAATGCTTCCACAACCTTCATCACGACCTCCAGGCAAGTAAGAGCCACCTCCGATGTGCGAGCATTTGAGACGAGGGACAGGAATGTCTGAACTGCCCACCGCTTGCCTGCGTCGGGACCATCGGTCGCCAGCCTGCCTGCTCGAGTCCTTGTTTGGTCGGGTTATTCCTGTCACAATCTGCCCTCCTATAATAATAATACAAATAATAATAAATAAAGAATCAACCAAAGTCACAAGAGACTGGGAAAACAGGATGACAACAGAGAAACAAGAGGAACATAAAAGGCAGTAATAATACTAATAATTATAGTAATCCACAGAAGAAACAAAAATGTACAGAAAGCGTGGGCACGGATCCCAGACCATGCCCAGATTCTGACAGTTGCTGATAAAATTATACAGTGGGGAAATGAAGTATTGAATACGTCAACATTTTTCTCATTAAACATATTTCTGAGGGAGCAATTGACCTGAGATTTTCACCAGATATCAGTAACAACCCAAGTAATCCAAACATACAAAGAAATCAAGGCAACTGTGTTCACAAAACAAGTTTTATTTAATAAAGTGGAATGACACAGGGAATAAATATTGAACATGCTTGATTACATTTGTTTAATATTTAGTTGAAAAGCCTTTGTTGGTAATAACAACTTCCAGATGGCTCCTTTATGGAGAAACTAGGTGCAGGTATTGCTCAGGAGTGTTTTTAGCCAATTCTTCCACACAAACTGTCTTCAAATCTTGAAGGTTTCATGGGTGTCTTCTATGAACTCCGATCTTCAGTTCGTTCCATAGAGTTTCAATTGGATTCAGGTCAGGTGACTGACTGAGCAATTCTAGCAGCTTTATTTTTCCTCTCTGGAAGCAGTTAAGAGTTTCCTTGGCTGTGTGTTTGGGATCATTGTTTTACTGAAATGTCCACCCTCATTTCATCTTCAGCATCTTGGCAGATGGCAGCAGGTTCTTATCTAGGATATCTCTGTACATTTGTCCATTCATCTTTCCTTCAATTATATAAAGTCTATCTGTACATGTGCTGAAAAACACCCCCACACCATGATGCTTCCACTCCAAACTTCACTGTTGGTATGGTGTTTTTAGGCTGATGTGCAGTGCCATTTCTCCTCCAAACCATGGTGCGTGTTGTGGCATCCAAGAAGTTCAATTTTGGTCTCATCTGACCAGACTATATTCTCCAGTATTTTACTGGCTTGCCCCAAATGTTGTGCAGCAAACTTTAAACAAGCAATTTCAACATAATCAGCATTCTTTTTCTTCAGCAATGGAGTCTTGTGAGGTGAGCGGGCATAGAGCCCATGTTGGTTGAGTGCATTACTTATTGTTTTCTTTGAAAGAGCAGTGCCTGCTAACTCCAGGTCTTTCTGGAGCTCTCCACGAGTGGCCTTTGGCTCTTGGATAACTCTTCTTATAATTTTTTTTGACTCCTTTGTCAGAAATCTTGCGACGAGCTCCTGGTTATGGCCGGTTTTATGGTAAAATGATGTTCTTTTCCACGTTTGAATGATGGCTCCAACAGTGGTCACTGGAACATTCAGCAGTGTAGAAATGCTCCTGTAACCATTGCCATCATTATGTTTTGCAGCAATAAAATTGTGAAGGTTTAGAGAGAGCTCTTTGCTTCTAGCCATCATGAGTTCTTTGTAGTGTGACAATCTGATATTCACAAACCTTTTTAAAGGCTATCAGTCAGGACTTAACCAGCTGAAGTTAATTTGCATTGATGGGGGATGGGATGGCTTCCTAAATTCTGATGGATTTCAGCTGGTTTTTTGGCTTTTCTATGCCCTTTTTGCGCCTCTTTTTCTTCATGTGTTTAATACTTATTCCCTGTGTCATTCCACTTCATTAAATATATCTTGTTTTCATGAACACAGTTGCTTTGATTTCTTTGTACTGTATGGCCTTACTTAGGTTGTTACTGATATCTGGTGAAAATGTCAGGTCAATGGCTCCATCAGAAATATGTTTAATGAGAAAAATGTTGATGTGTTCAATACTTATTTTCCCCGCTGTACCTGCCTTGCAATGGACTAGTGATCTGTCCAGGGTGTACCCTGCCTCTCGCCCAAAGATGCTGGGATAGGCTCTAGCCCCCCCACCTCCCATGCAACAGTGCCAGTGCTTCAGTCTTCATCACTCTATAAATTCAGGAGATGTCTGTGTCTGTCACGATCATAGGACATCATAGGACGGCCTATGATGTCTGCAGGATGTCCTATGATGCTCTATGATCTTCAAGAATGTCTGTGTGTCTGTCACGATCCATAGGACATCATAGGACAGCCTGTGATGTCTGCAGGATGTCCTGTGATGCTCCTATGATTTCAGGGTACATAGGACTCACGATGATGTCATATAGGTGATACCCGGCATGTAGGCAATAGGACTGGCTACCTGTGATGTAGTGTCTATGATGCCAGCCTGGATGTCTTTATGATGTCATATAGACCATCGGGCTACCTGTGATGTAGTGTCCTATGATGCCAGCCTGGATGTCTTTATGATGTCAAGTAGACCTCACTCACGATGCCTGCCTACTATGATGTAGTGTCTATGATGCCTGCCACAGGAGGAGACCCTTCACCAACATAAGGTACAACCGACAAGGGATGCACGGACAGACAGGAAACATTGTGGCAGTGCGCCATGCACGTGCTGAGTCACTTGACGCCCAAAATGCCCCGCAAAGTGAGCAACACTGCACGCCACACAAGGCACAGACAAGCTGAGACCCAGGAGATGGGAATAGTTGGCTGGCCACCCAATGCTGTACGCCAGGCAAGGCACACAGAAGCTGAGACCGAATCGACACACTTCTTTAAACTACACTCATTCGAACCAGGACACTCAGAGAAATCTCACTCAGTAAGGCAGAAGGCACTCTATAACTTCAAGAAATCTCTGTCAGTGATGCCTGGTGGCATGGCTGTGAACAGCACAGCCGTCTCACACAGGAGGAGGACCTGGCACAGACAAGGTGAGACCCCAAGAGATGCGGAATAGTCGGCTGGCCACCAACGCTGCACGCAGGCAGGCACAGAGAAGCTGGACCCGAATATGACACACTACTTTAAACCACACCCATTCAAAGCAGGAATCGGGAAATCTCACTCAGTAGGAGGAGACCCTTCAGCAATGGGCATGAAGAAATACTCTGCTTATACTTGGTCTCTATGGGCATGGACAGGTATGCACGGGTATGTACTAGTTCGAAAGAAACCTCAAAGCTTTGAATCTTTTTCTGCCACAATTAGACGGAAAGCCTCCAAGCTACCAAGAGCCTTCACCTGCCAAACAAGAATAAGTGCCACAGCTCCTCAGCTGTGGATTTATTCCTTTTTAAAAGCAGCCTACTTTGTACATTTACTGCTGTTTACAGCCTATTAATGTGGTCTTAGCATGCAACACATCCCTTACAAACACGTTTTCCAGTGCACACTGATCCCCTCTATATCTCTGTGGCTCCCTCACTCTCTCTCTCTTGCGCCACCCACTCACACAGAGAGGCACCAAGGTTTTGATTAGAGCTCCCTTTGCTGTCAGACTCTATAATTGCATTTAAGATGCAGTTCCAAATGTGATATAAATAAATAATTGATTTTTGGAAATGGATTTTCCCATCCCTGACATAGCTCATACAGTCAAGTGCCTGCACAGTTGTACCCCTTTGATGCGGACTTCAAACACAGGAAAATAAAGGTATCATTTCTGTACCTTACAGGGTACTTTTCTGAAAAGTACCCTGTAAGGTACGGAAATGGTCCTTGAGTTGGCAACTATGAAACTTTGTTTGGATTTAAAGGTGCATTTTTGTCACTGGGGCTCCAGACATGTCCTTCAAGGTACAGTTCTCGTACCTTTTAGGGTACAGCTGGAGTGACAAGCGTTTGTACATTTTAGGTCCATTTCTGTACTTTGATTTCTTCGTGTGCACATTACACACATGACTAGTAGTGAGAGTTTGTGCTAGACTTTTTTTTTTAATGTTATCTGTCATTTTAACAGACAGGGTTGTAAAAAAGTAATTTGTATCTTAAAGACACACTCCAGCAGCTCTAAAACCACCTCAAAAACAAATGTGTATTGCCCAAAATAGTATATTGTGACTTTTTACCCACAAAAAAACTTTCATTGCCTTAGAATTGCTTGGAAAGCATTTTTAAAGCTTTCACCTACTTAAGTATGTGCACATCTATGAATATTTTAATGAGCAGCCTGCAGGGCTTGCATGTGATTGGTCGCCGCGACTCCTGGTGGGTGGGCTGCTAGTCGGTTCAGGACGCTTCTGGACGTTAATATTTAGCCTATATCTTCAAAAGCAAAAAACAAAACATTTTTCTGAAAATGGTCAAGGCAAGAGATATATGTATAGTTGCCAAATATGTGTTTACTTTTTACTAACAACCAGTCCCCCATCCGCTGGTGACTGAGCCGGGGGGGGGGGGGGGGGGAGCCAATTTGAATGTGGCTGGTCTCAGCTCACAGTGCGGTGCCCCATCTTCCGAAAAAGTGAGCTGAGAGCAGCTCGATTTGAATGTCTCGCACAGCCACATTCAAATTGGGTACCCCCCCCCCCCACCTCTCTGCCTCTCTCCGCTTGCTCTCTACTGCTAACCCAATCTGCTCTGCCTCAATCCTACTGCTCCTCATCTCCTCTCTCTTCCCCCGTGGCAGCCAAGAGTATTTGTCTGATTGGTTAATGTGAAAACCAATCAGGCTAAGCAGGAATGCTCAGCTACAAACAGTCTGTCCAAACTCGCCTGTTTTGGGGGGGGGGGGGGGGGGGCGTTACCAACTGGAAATTCACAGCAGAAAAACACAGACTTCAGACTGTGGTGAGATTTTCGCTTTTTTTTTTTTTTTTTTTTTTTTTTTTTTTCCTCGGCGCCACACGAGTCGGCTGCCTTTTGCAACAGCGGCTCGATTCCGAGTCTTTTTCCCTTCCTCTCTCTTTTGATCCGTCTTTTTTTTTCACCCCACTTATATCACGGACACACAGATCGTCCTAAATGTCTCCTGAGCCGGTGGACGGAGCCACTGTCTATAGCAGGATACGATACAGCAGAGAACAGCTGCTAGCATTCAACCGCCACCCGGTCCCATTGGAAAACTCGACATACCGAGAGAACTGAGGCGAAAACGCCGCGGCTGCCGGGCTGGAGTAAGGCGGAGGACAAAAAATATAAGGTACAGACCCTCCCTTCCATCTGTTGTCATGGGAAATGTACGGTCGATACTGGGAAAGTTAGATGAGCTAGCGGCTATCTCCCGTTATGATAGCACATACCGGGAGTGCTCTCTCCTTTTGTTTACTGAGACGTGGCTAACTGAACTAGCAGCAGATGCTAACATTGAGCTGGAGGGTTTTCACATGATACGAGCTGACCGAACACCAGACAGTGGCAAGGCTAGGGGCGGTGGAGTGATAATGTATGTTAACAACAACTGGTGCAGACCGGGACATATCACTGTTAAACAACGACACTGCAGCAAAGACATTGAGTTGCTAGCTGTTAGCATGAGGCCTACATATCTCCCGAGAGAACACTCACACGTGATCTGCATTGTTGTTTATGCAAATCCGACGGCGAACGCTGGGACAGCACGTGACGTCATCCATTCAGTAACCAGCAGGCTGCAGACAGAACACCCAGATGCTCTTCTCCTCATCTCAGGCGATTTCAACCATGTTTCACTGTCTCCCATTCTACCCACGTTCACCCAGTATGTCACATGCCACACTAGAGACAATAAAACACTGGATTTATTCTACGCAAACACTAAGGAGGCGTACACCTCATCACAACTCCCCCCACTCGGGAGATCGGATCACAACTTGGTTCATCTCCGGCCGGTGTACAAACCCCTAGTGCACAGACAACCTCCGGCCATGCACACTGTGGAGTTATGGTCTGAGGAGACAATGGACACCCTAAAGGGCTGTTTTGAAGCCACCGCCTGGAAGCAGCTCTGCGATCCACATGGTGAGGACATCGATGGCCTCATTCACACCTTCACGGGCTACCTCAGCTTCTGTGTGGACAAATCCGTTCCCACCAAGACCATACGGCGTCACTCAAACAACAAACCCTGGATCAACCCTGAGATAAAAACACTTCTGAGAGAGAAGAAGAGGATCTTCAGGTCAGGGAACAGGGAGATGCTGAAGTCCGTACAGAGGGAGCTGAGGAGAAAGATCAGAGAAGGCAAGGACAGCTTCAGGAAGAAGATGGAGGACAAGCTGCAACAGAGCGACATCAGCGGGGTCTGGAGAAACCTCAAAACCATCTCGGGGCTCCAGAATACCTCCCCCCAGGCCACAGGGGGCAGGGAGTGGGCGAACAACCTGAATCTGTTTTTCAATAGATTTGACCAACCGCCCTCCCCCCTGACTGCACAACAACCACTGCTGCCTCTAAAGAAATCAAGTCCTGCTGCCCACTCCCCACTCCACCAACACCCCCCCCACTCCCAACACACAGCCCCCCATCCTGACCCTGACCAGGACCCAGGTGAGGACGGAGCTGAGGAAGATCAAGGCGAGGAAGGCGCCGGGACCGGACGGCATCAGCGCAAAGCTCCTCAAGTCCTGTGCAGACCAGCTGTGTGGGATTGTGACGTATATCTTCAACATGAGCCTGAAACTGGGGAGGGTACCACAGCTGTGGAAAACATCTTGTGTGGTACCTGTACCAAAAACTTCCCACCCCAAAGACCTGAACAGCTACAGACCGGTGGCCTTGACGTCCCACTTGATGAAGACCCTGGAGAGACTGCTCCTTGCTCACCTCCGCCCCCTGGTGGAACCAGCGATGGATCCACTCCAGTTCGCCTACCAGCATGGCATTGGGGTGGAGGATGCGGTGATCTTCCTCCTTCACCGTTCTCTGTCCCACCTGGAGAAGCCCGGGAATATGGTGAGGATCATGTTCTTTGACTTCTCCAGTGCTTTCAACACCATCCAACCGATGATCCTGAAGGACAAGCTGCTGCGCGCAGGGGTGGACCAGCACCTGTCATCATGGATCCTGGACTACCTCACGAACCGGCCTCAGTTTGTGAGAACCCGGGACTGTGTGTCCGACACGATCATCAGTAGCACGGGGGCCCCCCAGGGAACGGTGCTGGCTCCCTTCCTGTTCACTCTTTATACTGCGGACTTCTCACACAACACAACACACTGCCATCTACAGAAGTTCTCTGATGACTCTGCGATCGTTGGCCTCATCTCCAATGGAGATGAAGCTGAGTACAGAGGGCTTATCCAGGACTTCGTGGACTGGTGCCATCGGAACTGCCTCCAGATCAACGCGAGGAAAACTAAGGAGCTGGTGGTGGACTGCCGCAGGCATGGGCAGCCCCTCACAGTACCAGTAAATATACAGGGAACAGACATCGAGATGGTGACATCCTATAAGTACCTGGGTATTCATCTGAACAATAAACTAGACTGGTCACACAATACTGATGCACTCTACAAGAAGGGACAGCGCAGGCTGTTCCTGCTGAGGAGACTCAGGTCTTTTGGTGTACAAGGGGCGCTGCTGAAGTCATTCTATGACACGGTGGTGGCATCAGCCATCACTTTTGGAGTGGTCTGCTGGGGCAGTGGCATTACTGCAGCCGATAGGAAGAGACTGAACAAACTGATTAAGAAAGCTAGCTCTGTCCTGGGGCAGCGCCTTGATCCGATGGAGGAGATAGGAGAGAGAAGGACGGTGGCTAAACTGTCATCTCTGCTGGAGTCCGAGTTCCACCCTATGCAGGACATACTGAATGCACTGAGGAGCTCATTTAGCAGCAGACTACATCATCCCAGGTGCACAACCGAGAGGTTTCGTAGGTCCTTCCTACCAACGGCTGTCAGACTGTACAACCTAAGCAGGGCTGCTCGCAGAGATAGCAAAAAGACGTAACAAACTAATAGTTTTTTGAATGCAAAAGATGCAATAGACTTACACAATGGTCCCCTCCGGCATACAACTAGGAACATACCGGTCGCTATGGAGGGTGAGAATATGTATGGGCACATAATCATACCATGTAGGATAACTAAGTAGACGGTTATGCTGTTTCATTCCATCTAGCAACAATGCTCTGCACTGTGTGTGTTTATATATTTGCATATTTATTCCATCTAGCTACAATGCTCAGCACTGGGTGTGTTTATATATTTATATATCTACATATTATTCCATCTAGCTACATTGCTCCGCACTGTGTGTGTTTATATACTTGCATATTTATTCCACCTAGCTGCAATGCTCCGTACTGTGGGTGTTTATATATTTACATATTTATTCCATCTAGCTACAATGCTCTGCACTGTGTGTTCATATATTCATATATTTATTCCATCCAGCTACAATGCTCTGCACTGTGTGTCTGTGTGTGTGTGTATATATATATATTTTATAGTAATACGTACATATGTTTATTAGCTGCTCTTGCTTGCTTGTTTTTTTTCTTGCCTTCTGATTGTTGCTCTGAGTGTTGCTATCCCTGTGCTGTTGCAATCCTGGAATTTCCCCGTTGTGGGACTAATAAAGGCTTATCTTATCTTATCTTATCTTATCTTGATATGTCTTATAAATTACAAAAAACATGTTACAGACATGTTAATGACAGAAAAAAATTGATTTTTGCCGGAGTGTCACTTTAGATTCGGTTGTGGTTACATACTTTTTGTAAATTTTTAAGGTCTTAAATTTGATCAGTTGTCCTTAAAAAGGTCTTCAAAAGTTTAAAATTTAATGTCTTTATAGCTGCAGGTAGTATTATTGGTAAACAAGCTGCAAATAGACACCTTGAGATGAAACTTACGTACATCACATGCTGGCTTTTCCACCCATCACAATAGCAACAGCAGATGACACCAATGATCCAACATCATGTTATGTAACGTAATGTGTGCTGATTAAGACTTGTACGTTCCTGTGTAATGAGCTGCGGCTGATCAGAAGCTGCTGTGGCTCTGATTATCCTGTTTATCAGAAAGACGGAGAGAGTGAGAAAGGAGTAGGAGGCAGAAGGGGTCAGACAGAAAATCCACTGAGGATAGGCTGGGATGGGGGACAATCCTAGAGCCCTGTAGTGCACCAGCAGAGCGGAGGGGGTGGAGTGGCATTTTGGGTGGGCAAGGGAAGAAGGGACAGTGTAGAGCCCTGGAGAGAGTTAGTTATGGGAGGCCTGTCAGAGTGACACAAAGGCAGATGAATCAGCCGATTGTTCCCTCAGTCCCCCCTCCTGCCTGATGTCAAAAGAGTACTGATTACAGAGGCTGAGTGAAAATAGGCTCAGGTAAAGGAAAAAACAAAAAGAAGAGGAAATTCAATCTGGTAGAGTGTCTTAAATTCTTAAAAAGAAAACGGCAAACCAATAAAACTACAGTAAAGGCCCATCCACACCAAGCACTATAGAGATAACTATAACATTATCATTTTAAAAATCCTTCTAACTCAAGTGGATGGCAGTGTCCACACTACGCCATCCACTTGAGTTAGAATGATTTTTAAAACGATAGTTTCGTAGTTGTAGTTATCTTTATAGTAGGGCTGCAACTAACAATTATTTTGGTAGTCGACTAATCCAACAACTATTTTTTCGATTAGTCAACTAATGATTATTTCTGTCATGTTCACCATCTCTGCTTCCTGTTGGCACAGCTCCTTTTTTTTGGGTACATCTCCCATTCGGGGCTCCAGTGTACATTTAATCTCACCTGTTTAAGTCTGCACACCTGTGAAAATCAATTTGTTGTCAGTCTCTGCCTTAAAGGAGTCATTGACTGAAAAATGGTGTGTTTGTAGGTTTTAACTGTCTGAAATGAGTCTACTGGTCACGTAATTACCAAAAATTTTTCAAAACAGTCAATTCTTTAAAAAAACCCAAAACAAACAAACAAAACAAAACACAGCATTTATCTCGTTTTTCTCTCCCAGAAGCGCCAGAAACATTTTTTACTTTTCCGGGTAAATTGTATACGTCACAATTAGAAAAAGCCTACCCACCGCCATCCTAAAGATCCAACCACTGCTCTATTATTTACCCATCTAGCTGTACGTCATGTAGATGTGAGGGGGGGGGGGGGCGCTAAAGATAGTCTATTAGCCCTTGAGCTATTAGCCCCTGAGCTAACACTGGTACCAGGAGGCTTGCTGCAAGTGTGGCTTATATTGTTATTTTCTTCAGATCTTAGTCACCCTAATAGCCATCCCTATTACCACTTGGTTTGCCAGTCCACAGTCGGCGATGTGCCTCATGTCATTCTGGTCGATCTCCCAGTGGTTTTGTCATGATTTTGCGGCGGATCGCCAGCACCAGCACACTGGTCGCTGCAGACAACCTGGCCCAGGACCAGAGGCTGCTGGCTGTCACGGCCAGCTCCCCCACAGTCCTCCAGGGCTCCACGTGGCTCTGCTCTCACAGGCACCATAGGGCAACCGCCTCATGAGGGGGCGTCCCCTGGCTGGCCGCGGCACACTGCCCTTTGAGATCCCGTGGCTTGGCAGCTTGGCTCGGCAGGCTTTGACTCGGCTCGGCCTCCAGCTGGCAGCCTCAGATCCCGGGCCAGGTTGGTTGTGGTGACCAGGTGGCTGCCTGGGGCACAGTGCTAGCGATTTGCTGTGGAGTCACAGCGAGGTTGTTGGTGGGGGGGGGGGGGGGGGGGGTTGAGGTGGCGCACGCTGCACTATCAACTGTGGATCAGTGAACCAGCGCCGCTCATCCGAATTAGAAGGGTACTAAAAGCTGAAAGCTAGAAGCTAGTCAGCTAATGGCTAACTGATGTAAGGGGGAAGGTGAAGTTGAATAAGTTAAGGATGTTTCTTAAAGTGATAGGCTTTAATCTGGGTTCACACTATAGCATTTGGACTGACTTTTACAGACATTTTGAAAAATCAGAGAAATTAGTCCAAACATTGGTGAAATTACGTTCGTGAGCAGGTTTTTTTTTAAATCCGGTGCACACCAACTTTTACAAACTTTTACGAACTTTTGCTAGCATTTGCCAGCATTGCATTCAGCATTGGCAAACTTTTGCCAACTTAGGCTAGCGTATGTGTAGCTGTTTCCAACTTAGGTTAACTTAAGCAAATGAATACTCAGCGCAGGTCAGCTGACATCAGCGTCAGGCGACTCTCAAATAAAGATCAGCGTTTGTGGAGGCTTCCTGCCATTCTGGATCTGCTTTTGGAGTGAACACATCTCCCTTGGGCATATGTTTCAGTATTTATTTTTGTTTTATATTCCTATGTAGTTACTTCTGCATGCCCTTTTTCCCTGTTGATTCATTCATTCATTCCTCTAAAAAAAATATAGTAATGCCTATCTATAGACTCCAGCAGTAAGTCTACAATTAAAAATGTGAATATGGATGGAATAAAAAAAACTATTTAGTGTATCATTATATAAATAAAATGATGGGTGATTATATTTTGACTGTTGAAACTCTCTCCATTAACATAACATAAATTTAAATGTCATTTACTTTTTGACACCACATCAGCGCTTTTTGATTCCACACAGTGGAAGCTGAACCAATAAATCCTGGAGAATGATTACACATGGAGCAGAAAATTATTAACAGTAAATTTCACAATGAGGAAATTTTTTCTTCTTTTGAGCTGTCACATTTTTGGGAGATTATATATATATTTTTCTTTTTTTAAATTCCCCTTTCTTTCCATTTCTCATGCATCCGTGCATGTCTGAAGTGAGTTTCGGTCTAAAAACGTCTGCTTCCATCAGCATTTCAGTCAGCGTTTGCCAATGGAGCTTAACTTAGGCCGACTTAGGTGAGCTCTGCAAAACTTAGCCCAGCACTCAGGAACTGTTACAAACTGAGCACAACTTTCACCAATGTGTATTTCCAAACTTTGGCAAATTTTCAGCAGGTTGAAAATTTTCAAAGAACACAACTTTCGCCAGCGTTTGCCAACAAACACCAACTATCATTAACGTTTACCAACTTTTGCCAGCAGAGCCAGACGTTTGTCAAAATGTCAGTAAAAGTTAGTCCAAATGTAGTGTAAATCCACTCTTAAATCAGAATGTTTCAAGAAAGCCAGAGACAATACAAAACAAATTGTTCTGACAAATAAAAATCTTTGAATCTTTGAAACTAACATAAATAGCACATGCTAACAGTTTAATCAGTTTTCTAAAGCCGAGACAGTCGCTCATTGAAAATAAGCGCTAACTTTACTTGCTAAAACTCGCCAACCTTACCAGTGTGGTGTTAAGTGGCCCTTATAACTTAACACCAGTGTGGTGTTAAGTTATAAGTGGCCCAACTTCAATCATTCATCACTGGGGCAGAGCGCAGCAGAAGCCCGCTGACAGGCTGCCGAGCCAGTGGACAGAACGGAGGGAGGAGGTGGTCCTTGGGCTAGAGAGGAACCCAAAACATATTGGTGATGATCCGAGAATGCATAACTCTGCCAAGGCTCATATCTTCTCACAGTGTGTTGGCAAGAATCCTCCAAAATTACTGGATAGACTTTGATGCAATTTTCACCAGAACTGGCTCGTGGCCTACACACGAACCCATTACATTTTGGAGGTGATCTATGAGGGATGGAAAGAGCCTTGGCAGAGGTATGCACTCTCTGAGTGCTTTTCTAGTTAGATTTTTAAATAAAGATCTTTCTTCAAATGGGAGAAGCAGGAGGTGTCTTTATGTTAGGCTTTCCTAGTTATCGTTCATCTCTTAGATTTTCTGCCAACTTTGTTGCAAAAATCTTTTGTTCCCCTTTCTCTCCATCACTCGCTGTTTTGGTCTAATAATAAATCAACAGGACAATACAAAATACCAAAATGGAGTAAACACCAAAATATTACATAGTCATACTTCTTTTTTTTTTTTTTTTGCAATATTTAGTTGTCAGTACATCGTTTCCAGTTTGATCATTCATTAAATTGGACACTGCAAATGCTGTTTGTACTAAAGAAATTTTCTTTTCTGAGTTTCAACTTTGATCTCTTTGAATATTATGAGGTCTCTGGCTTTTATTTGCTAATATAGACAAAGATCTACAGTAACGGCATAGAAAAAAGTAGAAATAGTGTCTATGTGGGAATTTCTATCCCCCGCCGGTCGAAGATCAAAGGGGTCAAAAAGTGTTACACAATGCCAAGACAGAATACCATACCCTTATTTTAAGATACTCGCAGGGGCAAAGATTATTGTTTTTCATGGTCAGACTGAATCGATGTCAGCAGACAGATGAAGCTCCAAAATTACAAGGAATTAAAGGTAGGAGTTAAATCACAATCCGTTAAAATGACAGACAGCCTTTAAAATTTTCTGTCACTGCTAAAAATCATCTGACTGAAGGAGAATTCTCACTTAATGCGACCACTGATTCGGATATAAGCTGAAATTTAGTGGTTGTAACTTTTATGCCATTATTTTGTTTGTCTGTAGGGATGTTGAAGGGTTTTTTTCAGTTTTGTGGTGATATTGTGTTATTGAATATCTATAGTTTGAGAAGCCTGACTTGTTTAGTTCACTGTCCCACAGGGACTGTTTGAGCCACTTAGTCATTATAATTGCATCCTTATTTTGTGTAACCTTTCACCATTGCTTAATTTAGTTCAGAGGTTTTGTCAATTTGTGTGAAAGTAAAGAAACAAGAACAAAACGATTGATTTTGGGTTTTTTTTTTCTTTAAGAAACCAATCAAGACTTTAGCATTACTTCATCATTATTTATCGTAGTGAGACTGGTGTTGCTTTTCATAGTAGATTGTTTTACTCTTTTCTGAATGGTATTTCTGCAGAATATGGTCTGATTTGTTGGGTTGTCAGATAGTGATTCTTTCTGTATCTGATAAGGTGGAAATGTTTTTTTTTCTTTTGCACACAATTATCTTTTTTCCTCTTGCCTTGGTTACATTGTGAGCCTGCTTCTTAGAAGTATGCTCTTTACATTCATAGCGTTTGTCCTCCGTCGCTGTTTCTTGCACTTGTTCACCTCTCTTTGTGTCTTCCTGTGTTGCTCTTACATCCATTTTTCATTAGCTTTGGTCCTGATGCAGCACTAACAGCTTCACAGCGGAAGATGTGTGAGGTCATGGTGTGCATGTGTGTATGTGCTTGGTGTTCTGGTGGGAGTTGGGGTATTTGAAGGACAGTGAGTCATAGTCTCTGTGCATCTGCATTTTTTTTTTTTTTTGTATTACGTGTGCTGCAGTATAGACACTCTAATGGACAGTATACTGCTGGAGTGTCTTTACTCTGTTACATAATATCAGCACTCTTGTGTGATAAAAATAAAACCTGTTTACCCAGTAGTTTGATGTGTCTAAAGGAGATCTATGTAACAGTTTTTGTTGGTATTGTGGGGGCATAGTGTGGGGGTTTCTCCACCCAGAGAAGGCAGGGGGAAGGGGAGAACAATGGACTGAAGGAGGGGGTGTCACCGGGGGGTATCAGACAGGACTGTTGGGTCTATGCGCCCTCCTGGGGAGAGTAAGAGCTGCTGGAGTTGCTGAGGCAAGAAGGGTGTTGGAGTGGCGTCGGCGTTATGTCATGTTAATGTGCCACACATTGCTTTGTTCAAACAACAATGTATTATGGTCGGAAGTTCCGGGTCTCAATGCATGGAAATAAAGATATAAAAGAGGAATGCACAGAGACCCGGGATTCTCTTTTACTGTAAGTTATGTTGGAGAAAGAATAAAGTTTCTGTGTTGTCCAGCTCATTGCCTCGCCTGCCTCCTTTCTCCATAGTATAATGAAATCTATTCCTTTTCTATCCACCTTATTCCTAGGCCCCATGATGCCTTGCGTGAATTATGGGCGCAACTTCCGGTACTAGATTAGAATGTGTGGTTGTCACTGAAACGGGACACTTTTCCTTTTTAAAAAACAGTGACTTCGGCATCAAAAATGTGGGAACATGGCCTTTTGCACCTCAAATACAATAATATAATCATACCACTTCCCATGACTATCGAGGGGTGGGAAGATGACCTTAAAGCGTGACCTCGAAGACAGTAGCTCCATTTGTTAGTACCACTGCTAAGACGCTAATGCTGTAAACAAATAAAAGCTCTGAGATATATCAATGTTTCCACCGCAATAAAGTTGGCTGCATTTTGTTAAAAGATGTTGGACATAATGAAATTTACCTCAGAGCAGATGTAGAATCCAGTCAGAGCCACAAATAACCACAACACCATGTTTGGGTGTTTTAATGTTGGGGTAAAAACAGACAGCTGCAGCTGTTCATTTTACCCCGAAATTAAAATGCTCATGCTGCTGTCATGCTATGAATGCTTGTTATTTAACTTAACACGTACAGACATTTTCTGACAATTGTTCAGAATTTTATTTACCAATATTTTGTGATAATTTAAAAATTAATGCATGCTGAAGCATGCTGAAGTACATATCATTCCAAGGCAATGCAATGAATGCCACCCCCCCCCCCCCCAAAAAAACTATTTGATATCTTTCTTAAATCGTTAAGCCTTAGGAAGCAAACTGTTACTATTTTTTATTTATTATTTTACTTCATACAGCCGTGCATCTGGTGACATAAAGTATATTGGCACATTGGCGCAAGATGGCAGCGCGTGCACAACGCGAGGCTCAGCGTCCTATCAGATTTTGTGGATTAGCAGTGTTATTTCTGCTCATTTCGGGTATATTCGTTCAGAACAGCTCTGCTTTTACATCTTACACCCGAGATGAGCTTTTGAATATTGGTTTACAAAACAACGATAACGACCTTTTTATCAGCAACCTACGTCTGAATCTACGTCTCATCCTGGAGCTCTGGAGAACTCCCGACGCTCGGCAGGCTTCCCGGCCGACCGGAAGTGCTCGCAGGCGGCGTAAAGATCGTAAACAAAGGAGGGGTAAGCGCGGTGGGCGAAGAGCTAAGCTAAAGCTAACACCGCACCGGCTATCGCTACCCAGTATTTTCCTTGCTAATGTACGGTCTCTGGCGAGCAAAATGAGTGAACTACGGCTTCGGATCACCAACAATAAGAGACTTATGAACTGCAATATCATGATTTTTACGGAAACATGGCTTCACAGTGGAATACCCGACAATGCTATCGAGCTAGCCGGCCTACACACGCTCCGGGCAGACAGAGCAGCAATTGACTCCGGTAAGACAAGAGGTGGGGGGATTGTGCATTTATATTAACAAGGCTTGGTGCACGAACTCTGTCACTGTTGAGAGACACTGCTCAGCTAACCTGGAGTTTCTCATGGTTAAATGTAGACCTTTCTATCTGCCACGCGAGTTCATTTGTACCATCATAACAGCTGCTTACATTTCTCCGGATGCTAATGCTAAGCTTGCTATGAAAGAACTGCATGCAGCTATTAGCAAAAAACAAACTGCACACCCAGAGGCAGCATTTATTGTGGCGGGTGATTTTAACCACTCTAACCTCAAGACAGTGCTTCCTAAATTCTACCAGCATGTCTCCTGTCACACAAGAGGGGACAAAACATTGGACCATGTTTACACCAATATTGTGGGAGCCTACACAGCAACTCCCCTCCCCCACCTAGGTCAGTCTGATCATTTATCCTTGTTCCTTACCCCCAAGTATGTACCGCTCATCAACCGGGTGAAGCCATCAGTGAGGACCATCAAAGTGTGGCCAGAGGGGGTTGACTCTGTACTCCAGGAGAAGTTTAGGAACACAGACTGGAGTATGTTCACCTCTCAGGCTACCTGTGGCTCCCACATAAACATCAACTCTTACACCCACTCAGTCCTGGACCATATCAACACCACTATTGACAGTGTCATCACGGAAAGACAGATCACCACGTACCCAAATCAGAAGCCGTGGATGAACAGAGAAGTGCAGCTTCTGCTAAAAGCACGTAACAATGCCTTTAGATCTGGTGATGCACAGGCCTACAGTTCATCCAGGGCAGATCTGAAGAGGGGCATCAAGAAGGCCAAGCACAGCTACAAGCTGAAGGTGGAGGAACATTTTGGGGACTCTGACCCCCAACACATGTGGCAGGGCATTCAAGCTATCTCTGATTATAAGCCCAGCAACTCCATACCTATAGCCATGACTGTGCCCTTTCTCAATGAGCTAAATAACTTCTATGCTCGTTTTGACAAGGACAACAACGAAAAGAACATCAATTTCCCACCCTCTGATGACCTCCACCACCTCACACTCACCCACACCGACGTCCGTAATGCACTGAGTCATGTCAACGTACGTAAGGCTGCTGGCCCTGATGGCATTCCTGGGCGTGTGCTGAGGGCATGCGCTGAGCAGCTGGCAAGGGTCTTCACAGACATCTTCAATCTGTCCCTGGCCCAGGCCGTGGTACCAGCGTGCTTCAAGACCACTTCAATAGTACCAGTGCCGAAACATTCAACACCATCGTGCCTAAATGACTATCGCCCTGTGGCACTGATGCCCATAGTCATGAAGTGCTTTGAGCGACTGGTCTTGGCACAGCTCAAAAAAGGCCTGCCCCCTACACTGGACCCTCATCAGTTCGCCTACCGGAGCAACAGGAGTACAGAGGATGCGGTTTCTACAGCGCTGCACTATGTACTCTCACACCTGGATGACAAGAACACCTACGCAAGAATGCTGTTTATTGACTTCAGCTCAGCATTCAACACAGTTATCCCCTCCAAGTTGCTCACTAAACTTGGGGACCTGGGAATCAGTACCTCCACCTGCAACTGGATCATGGATTTTCTGACCAACAGACCCCAGCATGTTAGGTCAGGCCCCAACCGTTCTTCCGTCATCACACTCAACACTGGTGTACCACAGGGCTGTGTGCTCAGCCCATTCCTCTACTCCCTCTACACCCATGACTGCAGGCCTATGTATGGATCCAATTCCATCATAAAGTTCGCAGATGACACCACGGTGATTGGACTCATCAGGGACAATGACGAGTCAGATTACAGGGCAGAGGTTGAGCACTTGGCTACTTGGTGCGCTGACAATAACCTGCTCCTTAACGCCAGCAAAACCAAGGAGCTCATAGTGGACTACAGGAAGGAGAGGGAAGAGACACATGACCCCATCCATATCAATGGGATAGCTGTTGAACGTGTCCCCAGCTTCAAATTCCTGGGGACCCACATCTCGGAGGACCTGTCCTGGTCAGTTAACACCACCAGCCTGATCAAGAAGGCCCATCAGCGCCTCTTCTTCTTGAGGACATTGAAGAAGAACCATCTGTCAACTGACATCCTGGGCAACTTCTACCGCTGCGTGATAGAGAACACCCTGACCAACTGTATCACAGTCTGGTATGGGAGCTGCTCTCTAGCTGACCGCAAGGCGCTGCAGCGGGTGGTGAAAACCGCCCAACGCATCACAGGGACTCCACTTCCAGCTATAGAGGACGTCTACAGGAAAAGATGTCTGCGCCGGGCACGCAGCATTCTTAGGGACTCCAACCATCCTGCTCATGGACTGTTCCAGCTTCTCCCCTCCAGAAGACGTTTCAGAAGCCTTCGGACTAGAACCAGCAGGTTTAGGAACAGTTTCCTTCCAACAGCTGTCACGTTATTGAACTTAGTTCCCCGCTGACTCTCTTACCATCATCTTTTACCATCCTCACCTGTACATAACTGCATAACTACATAACTACATCTAACTTATTGCACATTATTTGCACATAACAGTACTCTTAACTTTCTGCACTGCTGCATATATTTGCATATATTTGCTTAAATTGCACATACTGTTAATTACCATATATACTGCACTGCTGTCCTTTGCACTTCTGATTGGATGCTAAACTGTGTTTCGTTACCTTGTATTCATACATGTGTAATGACAATAAAGTTGAATCTAATCTAATCTAATCTAATATATGACGCATAAACATCAGATCTATGGCATTCATACAAGTGAAAACATACCTGGTATTCTTGCGTCTGTACCACAGATCACACCACCAGTCCTTTTTAGTTTTCAGTGCATGATCTACGCATTGCCGGTGGGAAGCCTCCATTTATACAGTCTATGGCACAACCACTAACACCAGCAACAAGTACCAGAACTATGCCAAAACATTCAAAAAATACGAAAACTACAAGTGCTGAAATTAGCTGTCACTTGGGTGCAAAACATGTATGTGGATTATACATTAAAATGAATTTGAAAAACTTTTAAAAACGTTATTTTAAATGCCCCATTACTCCACTCTTGTTGACTGATTTAACATGACTTCAGCCGAAACCGAAAGTTGCCCCCATAATCGTTTCTACAGCAGCACCCTCAGGATTAAGACGAACTGAGTATGTGTGTTCTGATGTCTTAAAATGGCTAATGTTTCAAAAAAAAGTCTCAAAAATTTCGGCAGACTGTGGAGGAGTTTGGGCATGTTAGTCCCAAGCTCATTTATGTTTCAGCCCCTAACAGTGTTACTAAGAGGCAGATTTACTAATGTGCTGCGCCATCGCAAAACCCTGTTTTGGCATTAAAGAACTACTGTAGAGATTTACTCAAAGGTGCAAGGCAAAATTAGTGGTGGAAAGGCGTGGACTATGTTAATTTTGCGCCTGGTCTCATTGCATATGTATATGTGGGAGTTGTCATGTCAAAGCGCAAATTTGGTGGAGAAGAGTATGCATATCAGTGTGCAAGCTGGAGTGTGAGTGTGCATGTGTCGGCGTCTGTTTGTAAACTGTCACGACGCTGTCAAAGCGTTGTCTTGTCAGTTTTTGTTTGTTGTATTAGCTCCGTTTTAAATTTTTATCTCTTTATCTCTTTTACTATTAACTTTTTACTTAGTGTTAGCTTAGTAAATACGAAAGCCCGATCAGGCACACAGGTGAATCAGACCCTGGGCAGGGCTGTTCACCAGGTTAGGCTAACCTGTTTTAGCTAGCTAGCTAGCCACTTCTGGCCTGGAAAACCATGGCTCCATCCCCTACTTGTGTCAGCTGTGTCTCCCTCTCTAAGAAGGTTTCTGAGTTGGAATTAAGACTCTCTAACCTTTATAAGATTCGGGAGGCTGAAAACCACCTGGACAGTATTATTTTTGGGCAGACATTGGCCCCAGCGACGGACTCGCAGCTAGCAGAGACGGCTACTTACCTGGGTGAAATTAGCACATCGCCATCCACTTCCACCCATGCTCCGGTCACCTCAGCTGTCCAGGACTCCAGCATCAAACCCTGGCTTCAGCTCGGAGCTAAACCCAAAGCCACAGGTGGTTCGTCACAGCCTCAATGTGCACCCTGGACCATGGTTAGGCCAAATAGCAAACGTTGGGGATTGACCAGACATGGCTGGGCCTCTTCCCTTCCCCTTTTGCTGGAAAACAGATTCGACATCCTTTCCCTGGAAGATTTCCCCCACCTGGACGTCGATCATCCTCCCATGGCTGCCCCTACTCCTTCAGCAGCGGCCCAAACCCGTAAGCCCTGGATCAAAACTACCGTAGGTGTGCCAAACTACACACCAGCTCCCAAAAGAAGAGAGTACATCCCCCCGCATCCCCCCTGCATCGGCTCCCCGCCGCCACTGCAGCAAAATTATCCGTCATTTCACAAGCCACTGACAAAGCCCCCCCCCCCCCAGACGACACTGGTAATTAGTGATTCAATAATGAGGAACGTCAGAAGCAGGTACTGTGTTACAAAATTTTCTCCTGGGGCTAAAGTGTCAGACACTGAGGCTCTTACCCCTGACCTATTAAATGAATTCCCCCACGCTAAAACTGTTATTGTGCATGTTGGATGCAACAACATCCCAGATGAATCATCTGAGATCTTAAAGAGTGACTTCAGGAGCCTTCTCTCCACTCTTATGAACTGTGGCAGACGTGTGTTTATTTCTGGGCCACTTGCTCCTTTCAGAAGAGGTTGCAATTATTTTAGCAGAACTCTCAGCCTTAATACCTGGTTGTGTTCAACATATCCTACTTTTAACATTAGTTTTATAGACAATTTCAACTTGTTCTGGAGCCGCCCATCATTTATGAGGCCAGATGGCATCCATCCAAATAGACTCGGTGCACGTGTTCTAAGGGACAATCTGTTTTATTCCATTCAGCATTTTTTAGTACAGTGACTGAAAGCTGGTATGTTAACTCTCCCCGAAGTGCCTGGGTCTGCCAACCAGCCCTTTTTTTGCTTCCACTTCTCATATTAATCTTATTAATCCAAATTCATACATACATACATCATACATTCATTTCACAATGGGAGTAGATAGTTTAACGTGAATTAAATTATAAATATTGATACCGCTTTTAAAAAGAAAAACACCCATTTCACAATGGGAATACATAATTTGAATATGAATATTTAAATAAATATATATTCATAAATAGTTAGGAACATTTTCTAGAAGGTTCTGATAAAGTTCCTAGTGTTGTTTGTTGATATTTTGAGTAACCAATGGCTGTGCCATTGCTGGGTCACGCCACCCAATGGGTTAAGCGCTCTCTCCCTGGGTCTGGGATGACTTGCATTTTTGGCTCAGTCACGCCAGACGCCGAAAGACACAGACCAGAGAGAGAGACGGTCCTTGGTGATATGGTGACGCTAACGTGCTAATAGCAGCCTTTGCCTGGATAAAACCCTTGAAATTGGTAAGCCTAAACCAAAATGAGAAATGAGACATTGCGGTATTGCCAAATTCTAATGCCCCGTCTATTAAATTTTAAGATTGGGATCCAAAGGCTGCCGACGCCGTTGAGCGCGGGAACCCCATTGACGCACGAGCCACTTAGCATGGTCAGGTTCTTTCTTTTTTTTTTCTTCCTTTGTACTGGTTTGACCAGAGCGTGGATTCTCCAAATCTGGATGGCGAGCCGAAGCCCGAACCCTAGAAACTGCTAGAGGTGACCCAACTGGTCACCTGGAACTGATACAACAGGACTGAACACATTGTAAATATAAGTTTGAGTTTATGGATTGTATTTTTTTTTTATCGCGCTATTTATTTATATGTACATATTTGTAAATAATACACATAGTTGCAAGTTCCATATATGGCTGTGTATGTGTCGTCTGTTGTTGCACCTCCCAGGCTCCTACGAACCCAGAGTCGGTCTGACCTGGCCCAATTATCTCTTTTCCCTCAGGTAGAAAAGTTAAGGTAACTACATTGCCATAACACAGTACTACCAAAAAGGGTACTACACCTAAAGTGAGTAGGGTGAGTGGGTGTTAGTAAGGGTTACACACAAAAATCTGGCGAGCGCAGGTGTTAGTGGGTCCTGTCCCCCAATTACCCAGTAGTATACAGTGAGTGGTATACTGGTGGTGTGATACTCACAAGAGACTTGGTTAGGGCAGGAGGATTATGTTGGTTTAAATGAATCAACTCCCTCTGTTTATTTAAACTATCAAAATCCCAGAACTTCTGGTCGTGGAGGAGTAGCGACAATTTACCATTCTAAATTACTAGTTAATGTAAAGCAAAAAATATGTTTTAATTCCTTTGAGGGCCTGGTCCTCAGTATTGGGCATGTTAGCAATCTTAGGTTAAACCCAATTTTCTTTGCCATAGTTTATCGTCTTCCCTCAGCCTACTCAGAGTTTTTATCCGAATTTGCTGAATTCTTAGCTGATTCAGTGACTGTCTTAATAAGGCATTCAATTCAATATTAGACTCGATGGGGTTTTCTCAGAAAGTAGAAAATTCTACCCATTATTTCCACCACACATTGGACCTTGTTCTGACATATGGCATAGAAATAGAAAATCTGGTAGTGTCTCCTCATAATCCTGTACTGTCAGACCACTGTCTGTTAACTTTTGATTTCACTATTCCTGACTATTTGATTCCTAAAGAAAAATATTACTACAGCAGATGTCTTTCAGATGATGTTGTTACCAAATTTATGCAGATTGTCTCCTCTATGCCATGTGTCAGCACAACGGAAATAAGCTATGGAGAGCTTGCTGTTTCTGTAATTGATAGCATGGTACAGTAGATAGTATTACAGCTTCTCTGCATCAGACTCTAGACTTGGTGGCCCCTTTAAAAAAGAAAAAGCCCAATCAGAGATTTCTAACTCCTTGGTTTAACACAGAGACTCGTAGCTTAAAACAGAAGACTCATCAATTAGAAAGAAAATGGCGCTCCACTAAATTAGATGAAATCTATTTACCTTGGAGAAATCATCTTTTAATTTATAAAAAAAATCTCTTAGAAAAGCTAGAACAAGTTATTACTCTGCATTAATAGAAGAGAACAAGAATAATCCCAGGTTTCTT
The DNA here is from genome assembly GCA_020510985.1 of Pholidichthys leucotaenia. NCBI lineage: Eukaryota > Metazoa > Chordata > Actinopteri > Cichliformes > Pholidichthyidae > Pholidichthys > Pholidichthys leucotaenia. The sequence continues at coordinate 327,460,365 of CM035842.1, read as the reverse complement.
TTCAGCACTGTAGTCAGCCTGACAAAGAGTCAGGACTCTGTCAATCCTTGCATTCCCTTAGCGCTTACTAGCCAGGACTTTATGAACTTTTTCAATAATAAAATTTCGTCTATTAGAGATAAAATCAGTCAGATTCTTCCCACCGTTAACTTAAATACAGTAATTACTACAACTCCTTCAATTGATAGCTGTTTGGATAAGTTTACTCCAATTGACCTTTTAGAGTTAGATAAATTAATTTCCTCATACAAGCCTTCAACTTGTCTTTTAGACCCTATTCCTAACAGGTTATTTAAAAAAGTCTTCCCATTTATTGGCAGCCATATTCTTCAAATAATCAATTCTTCATTAACATTTGGCCATGTACCCCAGGTTTTTAAAACTGCTGTAATTAAACCCTTACTCAAAAAGCCAACGCTGGATCCAGGAGTTTTAGCTAGCTATCGACCAATCTCTAATCTGCCTTTCATTTCAAAAATCTTAGAAAGAGTTGTTGCTACACAATTATTTGATCACTTGCAGGGAAATGGTTTATTTGAAGAGTTTCAGTCTGGGTTTAGAATCCATCATAGTACTGAAACAGCCTTAGTGAAGGTCACTAATGACCTCCTTATCGCATCTGATAATAGACTTGTTTCTGTACTTGTCCTTTTAGACCTTAGTGCAGCCTTTGATACTATCAACCATAATATTCTACTCGATAGATTAGAACACTATGTTGGACTTAATGGAACTTCGCTGCAGTGGTTTAGATCTTATTTGTCTGATAGGCTCCAGTTTGTTCATGTCAATAATGAGTTTTCTTCCAACTCAAAGCTCAGTCATGGAGTTCCACAAGGATCTGTGCTATGCCCTACTCTTTTTAGTTTATATATGTTTCTGTTAGGCAACATCATTAGAAAGCACTGTGTACACTTTTATTGCTATGCAGATGACACACAATTATACCTATCAATGAAGCCAGATGATAGTAATCAATTAGCCAAGTTAGAAGCCTGTCTTAAGGAAATCAAAGCTTGGATGACTTGTAATTTCCTGCTATTAAATTCAGATAAGACTGAAGTCATTCTTGTTGGTCCAAAAAAACTTAGAAATACCTTTCCAAATCAAACTCTTAGTTTGGATGTAGTTACTCTTTCTGTTAATAGTTCTGTGAGGAACCTTAGAGTTATTTTTGATCAAGTTCTGTTTTTCAATTCACATACTAAATTTGTTTCTAAGTCTGCCTTCTATCATTTGCATAACAAATGACCAAGACCAAGAAGACCAAGATGGCGCCCACAGCGGTCGACATGGTGCTTCGCTGCGCTCTTTGTTTGTTTTTGTTTGTCAATTGTGTGTCTGCTTGCACTTATACCCGTGAAGAACTTCTAAATATCAGGACTTTCACCCCCACGGACCTCCTCCCAGTTTTTTTAGCCCCTGTCGCCGATCTGGTTCATTGCCTGGCTCGGAAAGTGAGACGGCGGAAGAGAGGTAGACAAGCGGGCGCTCTCGTGCGGCTTCGCAGGAGAGGCTCGCGAACGGCGCTGCCTGGCATATTTCTGTCCAATACCAACTCTCTCTCTAACAAGGTAGATGAACTGAGACTGCTGATACGTTTTAGGGACCTCGCCTCCTCAGCTGCCCTCTGCTTTACTGAGACCTGGCTCCGGGAAAATATACCGGACAGCGCGCTGCGCCTCGACGGCTTCCAGCTCTTCCGTGCTGATCGTGACACAGAGCTTTCCGGCAAGACCACAGGAGGCGGAGTCTGCTTCTACATCAACTGCAGCTGGTGCTCTGATGTAACGGTAATTTCCAAACACTGTTCTCCCGCCCTGGAATTTCTTGTTATCAACTGCAAGCCTTTTTATTCCCCGCGGGAGTTTGCTTCTTTTATACTGATCGCTGTGTACGCCCCTCCCGACGCGGACACGCGCGAAGCTCAGCGCGTGCTCGCGGATCACATTCAACACACAGAGCGGAGTTTCCCAGACTCGCTGATTATTGTGGCTGGCGACTTTAATCAGTGCAATCTGAGCCACGATCTCCCCCGCTACAAACAGTTTATTAAATGCCCCACCAGAGGATTAAACACACTGGATCACTGTTACACCACAGTGAAAGACGCATATCGCGCTGTTCCTCGCGCTGCGCTGGGATTATCTGATCACGTGATGGTTCACGTGATGGTTCACCTCATTCCCACATACAGACAGAGATTGAAGCTCACTAAACCTGTTGTGAGCACTACGAAGATACGGACCAGTGAAGCTGAGGAGAAGCTGGAAACGTGCATGGAAATATCTGACTGGGGCATGTTTAAAGGAGCCACGCATGATCTGGATGAGTACACGGACACTGTGAACTCATATATCCACTTTTGTGAAGAGATCATTCTTCCATCACGCACCAGGGTGAGTTACTCTAATGACAAACCCTGGTTCACAGCTAAGCTCAGACAGATCAGGAAGGAGAAGGAAGCAGCGCTGAAAAGTGGAGACAGGGACTGCTACAGGGAGGTTAAATACCGGTTTAACAGAGAGCTGAAGAGGGCTAAATCTGTGTATTCTGAGAGACTCCAGCAGCAGTTCACTGCTAATGATTCGGCTTCCGTGTGGAGAGGACTGAGGCAAATCACCAACTATCGGCCTCAGGCTCCTAAAGGTCAGGATGACAAAGCCCTTTGTCAAAGACTGTCCCAACACTATGCCCGTTTTGACACCTCGTCATCTGTGTCCAACTCCCCCCCTCCCTCCAGCTCCACAGCCTCCACAATCCCTACTTCATTAAAGGCACCCCCCCTCCCCCCCTGCCCTTATCATCAGTGAGCAGGATGTGCTCAAACAGTTCTCCAGACTGAACCCGCGCAAGGCCCCCGGCCCGGACGGCGTGTCTCCCTCCACCCTGAGACACTGTGCGAAACAGCTGGCTCCTGTCTTCACAGACATTTTTAACACCTCCCTTAAGTTATGCCACGTGCCGTCCTGCCTCAAATCCTCCACCATCATCCCTGTCCCCAAGAAGCCACGGATCACTGGACTTAATGACTACAGACCTGTAGCGCTCACCTCTGTAGTCATGAAGTCCTTTGAGCGCCTGGTCCTGCCCCACCTCAAGTCCATCACCACCCCTCTCCTGGACCCGCTGCAGTTTGCCTACCGAGCCAAAAGGTCTGTAGACGACGCAGTCAACCTGGCCCTCCACTCCATCCTGCAGCACCTGGACTCCCCGGGAACCTACGCCAGGATCCTGTTTGTGGACTTCAGCTCCGCATTCAACACCATCCGCCCCGCTCTGCTCCGGGACAAGCTGTCCCTGCTCAATGTGCCTGACTCCCTCTGCAGGTGGATCACCGACTTCCTGACGGACCGGAGGCAGCATGTGCGGCTGGGAAAGACTGTCTCAGACTCTACTAGCATCAGCACCGGATCACCCCAGGGCTGTGTACTTTCCCCCCTACTCTTCTCCCTTTACACCAACTCCTGCACCTCCAGCCACCAGTCTGTCAAGTTGATCAAGTTTGCGGACGACACCACCCTCATCGGGCTCATCTCCAACGGCGACGAGTCCGCCTACAGGAGAGAGGTGGCCCAGCTGGCGTCCTGGTGCAACAATAACAACCTGCAGCTGAACGCTCTGAAGACAGTGGAGATAAGATAAGATAAGATAAGATAAGATAAGATAAGCCTTTATTAGTCCCACAACGGGGAAATTCCAGGATTGCAACAGCACAGGGATAGCAACACTCAGAGCAACAATCAGAAGGCAAGAAAAAAAAAAACAAAAAAAAAAAAACAAGCAAGCAAGAGCAGCTAATATACATATGTACATATTACTATAAAATATATATATACACACACACACACAGATGATTGTAGACTTCAGGAAAGTCACTACCCCTCTGCCCCCGCTCACCCTCTCAGGCTCTCCCATCACCACTGCTGATTCCTTCCGCTTCCTAGGCACTACCATCACCAGGGACCTCAAATGGGAGCCGACCATCAGCTCACTCATCAAAAAAGCCCAGCAGAGGATGTTCTTTCTGCGGCAGCTGAGGAAGCTCAAGCTACCCATCAAGATGTTAGTGCAGTTCTACACAGCCATCATCAAGTCCATCCTCACCACCTCCATAACCGTGTGGTACGCAGGAGCCACTGCCAGGGACAGACTAAGGCTGCAGCGCGTCGTGCGCACTGCTGAGAAGGTGATCGGCTGCAAGCTCCCATCTCTCCAGGATCTGTACATCTCCAGGACCCGGAGGCGTGCTGGCCGGATCATAGCCGATCCCTCACACCCTGGTCACGTACTGTTTGCCCCCCTCCCCTCTGGTAGAAGACTTCGGTCCATCCAGACTAAAACCTCCCGTCACATGAACAGCTTCTTCCCCTCTGCCATCAGACTGCTGAACACTAAGTGACTTATTGACTCTCGTGCACTATGTACAGCAGCTCAACCAGACTCATGTCAATCATCACTGTTTTCTTCCTGCATTACCGACTGCACTATATAGTTCTCCACAGTATCTGCTGCTCGCTAATATATTTTAACTGCTGACCAGTATCACTTACTCTTATTCTACACTTTATTGCATGTATAGTTTATTTCTTTTATCTTATCATGTTTAATGTTGCAGCATTGCACCGAGACAAATTCCTAGTTTGTGTACTACATGAACAATGGCAATAAACCTGATTCTGATTCTGATTCTGATTCTAACATTGCCAAGATTAGAAGCATCTTGTCTTAGAGTGCTGCTGAGAAACTGATCCACGCTTTTGTTAGCTCTAGATTAGATTATTGTAACTCTTTAATATCAGGTTGCCCTAAAATATCTTTAAAAAGTCTTCAGTTGATCCAAAATGATGCAGCAAGAGTTTTAACGGTACTAGAAAGAGAGATCATATCTCTCCGGTTTTGGCCTCCTTTCATTGGCTTCCCATAGAGTTCAGAATTAAGTTTAAAATCCTTCTTTTCACTTACAAAGCTCTTAACAATCAAGCCCCTTTTTATTTAAAATATCTGATACTACCCTATCATCCTAATAGAGCATTACGCTCCCAAAATGCTGGATTACTTGTAATACCTAGAATCTCCAAAAGTACAATGGGAGGCAGAGCCTTCAGTTATCAAGCTCCTTTCCTGTGGAACCAGTTGCCCATCTGGATTCGGGAGTCAGACTCGACCTCTGTTTTTAAGAATAGGGAAAAAACTTCCTTTTCGATATAGCTTACAATTAGGAGGGATCATGTGTCTCTAAACCCTCCCTTAGTTATGCTGCTAATAGATTTAGACAGCCGGGGGACCTCCAATAATGTACCGGGCTTCTCCCCTTTAATGTTTGCTCTCTTCATGTCTGTTCTTCTCATCTTCTGTATCCCCTCACCCCCTAGCCAGTCGCAGCAGATGACTCCCTTTTAACAGGTTTCTTCCTGTTAAAAGGGAGTTTTTCCTCTCCACCATCGCCAAGCGCTTGCTCACAGGGGATCGCCTGATTGCTGGGGTCTTTGTGCAATTGTGGGGGTTTCCCCTACATTTGAAAGTGCTATGAGATGACTGTTGTTGTGAAATGGTGCTATATAAATAAAGTTGAATTGAATTGAATTGAGTATTTAAATGACTGCCATAAGGTAATTTACTAAGGTTTGCAGTTGTCAGTCCGCAAACCTAAATGCGCCAGATTTAATTCAGTTCCCTCTTCTCTCTATTTCTCTCTCCCAGTTCAGGATACACAATATAGGAGGGAAACAACAATGAAATTAACAAAAAGAGCAAACGGATCCATAGAAATATCCTCTGAAATTGCAACACCATAACTCAATGGCATTTATAAAAAGTTGTGAACTGGGAGACCTGTAGATTTTGTTAAAACAAAGTCATTCACATAATCAAATTCCAGAGTCTCCATCAGACCATCTTGATGGTTCTATTGTTAATAAGATAAACACGTTTCATCAAATTAATTTATTCATGAGTAGTCCTTTTTTAAATTAGGTACAAATGCTTCATTTATACATATTAAACAAAAGAGTATGCCATGTTAAATGAAAATCTAAATTTTGAAATATGACAAACAAAAATAAACAATTTTAGTGGGGTTTGCGCTTAAACAAATGCTTAAAAAAAACTTTATATACAGGTATTATGGTCCACCGAACTGGCTGTGCCTGTGTTGATGACCCGCTTCCTCATCAGCTGCGCCTAAGTGCAATTTTGCGGTGCTCTTGGTGGGTGGGTGGTCATTATTGAAATGAAGTGTCTGCATCTGTGTTTATAATTTTGCATGTTGTTAATATATCACTGGCAAAAATTGGCCACTCCCTTAGGTGCTCTATCTAAATTGTGCACTCACTAATTTGCGCTGCCTTAGTAAATCTGCCACTAAGTGTTTTAAGTTCCCTGTAGATGTCAGACATGATGCTAATGCTGGCTGTTTTGATCCTCTATGTACCAACATTTAATGTTTCCAAGTGAACATCAGCTAGTATATACCATCATCGCTGTGCAGCTTCTTGCCAGTCTCAAGCCACACGCTCTCCTGGTGGTGCTTCTTATATAAAATAAGATTATTATTTTTTTGTTGCTCATTTTGAGCTGAAAGCAACATCAGCTGAAGCAGATAATGTCATTGGTTCAGTGTGCAGTAGTGCAGTGAAAGTATGGTGAAATCAAGATCTGAGCAGACATTTTTTTCTCTCACACAGATGTGCTACACATACTGTATACACTAGTTTATATGTCAATAAGAACCTACTGTACCTTTTCAAAATCAATTTGGGATGTTTTTTCAAATGCAGATTCAAGCTCAGTATAAAACAAGTGCATTTCAGTTAAATACGTACATAAGTAGTTAAATTAAAATACACAGATGAGTAAGAAATAGTCAAAGTCACTTCTGCCTCACCTGCTTACTACCACATTAAAAAGCTGCTTCTGCATTTATTTACTAAAAAATTATAAATCAATTTAGTAAAGGCTGAACACTCAAGGAAAAAACAAACAGATGAGACAAAATGGACCATTTACAGTAAACTATTCCCTGCACCGGGCATTAATCATATTCCACCCAGTGAAGTTGCGGAAGGTATAATGTTTTTGATAATGTGACGTTCACTCACTATGTGACTCTCTTCTTGGAAGAGAGGGACCTTTTTTTCTCTGTCTGCAGACTCTGCCACACCCTCTGAGTGCATTCTGAACCACACACTCAAACTCTGTAGCTGCTTCTCATCTTCTCATTATTAGAGCAGCCTACAGTTAGGCCCAAAAATATTTGGACCGTGACACAAGTTTTGTTATTTTAGCTGTTTACGAAAACATATTCAGAATACAATTACAGTGGGGCAAAAAAGTATTTAGTCAGCCACCAATTGTGCAAGTTCTCCCACTTAAAAGATGAGAGAGGTCTCCAGTTTTCATCATAGGGATACTTCAACTATGAGAGACAAAATGAGAAAAAAAAAAATCCAGAAAATCACATTGTCTGATTTTTTAAAGAATTTATTTGCAAATTATGGTGGAAAATAAGTATTTGGTCACCTACAAACAAGCAAGATTTCTGGCTCTCACAGACCTGTAACGTCTTCTTTAAGAGGCTCCTCTATCCTCCACTTGTTACCTTTATTAATGGCACCTGTTTGAACTCATTATCAGTATAAAAGACACCTGTCCACAACCTCAAACAGTCAGACTCCAAACTCCACCCTGGCCAAGACCAAAGAGCTGTCAAAGGACACCAGAAACAAAATTGTAGACCTGCACCAGGCTGGGAAGACTGAATCTGCAATAGGGAAGCAGCTTGGTGTGAAGAAATCAACTGTTGGAGCAATTATTAGAGAATGGAAGACATACAAGACCACTGATAATCTCCCTCGATATGGGGCTTCATGCAAGATCTCACCCCGTGGGGTCAAAATGATCACGAGAACGGTGAGCAAAAATCCCAGAACCACACGGGGGGACCTAGTGACTGACCTGCAGAGAGCTGGGACCAAAGTAACAAAGGCTACCATCAGTAACACACTATGCCGCCAGGGACTCAAATCCTGCAGTGCCAGACGTGTCCCCCTGCTTAAGCCAGTACATGTCCAGGCCTGTCTGAAGTTTGCTAGAGAGCATTTGGATGATCCAGAAGAGGATTGGGAGAATGTCATATGGGCAGATGAAACCAAAATAGAACTTTTTGGTAAAAACTCAACTTGTCGTGTTTGGAGGAGAAAGAATGCTGAGTTGCATCCAAAGAACACCATACCTACTGTGAAGCATGGGGGTGGAAACATCGTGCTTTGGGGCTGTTTTTCTGCAAAGGGACCAGGACGACTGATCTTTGTAAAGGAAAGAATGCATGGGGCCATGTATCGTGGGATTTTGAGTGAAAACCTCCTTCCATCAGCAAGGGCATTGAAGATGAAACGTGGCTGGGTCTGTCAGCATGACAATGATCCCAAACACACCGCCCGGGCAACGAAGGAGTGGCTTCGTAAGAAGCATTTCAAGGTCCTGGAGTGGCCTAGCCAGTCTCCAGATCTCAACCCCATAGAAAATCTTTGGAGGGAGTTGAAAGTCCGTGTTGCCCAGCAACAGCCCCAAAACATCACTGCTCTAGAGGAGATCTGCATGGAGGAATGGGCCAAAATACCAGCAACATTGTGTGAAAACCTTGTGAAGACTTACAGAAAACGTTTGACCTCTGTCATTGCCAGCAAAGGGTATATAACAAAGTATTGAGATGAACTTTTGTTATTGACCAAATACTTATTTTCCACCATAATTTACAAATAAATTCTTTAAAAATCAGACAATGTGATTTTCTGGATTTTTTTTCCCTCATTTTGTCTCTCATAGTTGAGGTATACCTGTGATGAAAATTGGAGACCTCTCTCATCTTTTAAGTGGGAGAACTTGCACAATTGGTGGCTGACTAAATACTTTTTTGCCCCACTGTATTTGGGCATTTGAACACCAAAGACAAAACTGAATTTGAAGTTTATATCACAAGGTAATGATAATTTGGAATCCAGCTGTAATTGTGAAAGTCACTCTGTATAGACTCCATATTATATCTATACATCACCCCGTTACACTTCATCCTTTAAGCAGTATCTTGTGATTCCTAATGCTGTTTCCTGATAATTAGAAACATATAGGATGGGAATCAGGTGGTCTTTCTGTGCTCATTCCAGTGAAATAAAAGTGCTGTTTTAAACAGCAAACAGCTGCTCACAGCTTTATTTACATAAACACTGAACAAGAACCAATAAATGGAAAATCATGAGGGAGAGCTGCACTGATAGGCTGGTTGTGTCATGAAGGAAAACATGCTGCTTTTCAAAGCTGATTTCTTTCACATGTCTCTGTTTTTACAACATTAAAACCAAATAGCCTGGAGGAACATTTGATAATAACTAGGTTTAAAAGACATGAATTAGGGTTTCTCCGTCATTTCCAGTTAAAATGGTAAATGGTAAATGGCATTCACTTATATAGCGCTTTTATTCTCATCTCTTGATGACCAAAGCGCTTTACAGATCCTGCTAGTCACCCATTCATACACACATTCATGCACTGGTGAGTTAAGGGGATAATATCTTCTTTTATAAGGTCAAATTAATCTTTTTTATTTAACAATGGGTTTAATTACTTCCGCCAAGGAGGTTATGTTTTCATCGGCATTGGTTTGTCTGTCTGTCTGTCTGTTTGTTAGCAACATAACTCAAAAAGTTATGGACGGATTTTCATGAAATTTTCACAGATTGTCAGAAATGGGGGTATCCTACAGATTATTAGATTTTGGTGGTGATCCGGATCACCGTCCAGAAGAAAACCGCCATAACGGAAAATGCGATTTTCGTGAATAGCTACTGAACCACTAATCCTATCATTGTGAATCCAGTTGCTAGTCATATGTTTTCATGGTCAAGGAATTTGAAAACATACACACAAACACTGTATGGGGGGAACTGTGGCGCTTGGCAGAGGTCTGCGCTCTCCGAGTGCTTTTCTAGTTTGTAAATGAGTTTATAGCAAACCCACAGTGCATTTGGTAGTGAAGAGTTTTGAAAAATCATGAAATTTTGGTGGGCTGTTAAGGGCACCACCTATAGAGGACGCTCGAAAATGCCACTGTGGGCCAAAGTAACACTCACATTGGAAGCATTCCTGGTCTGTGCCCCCATTAGCCCAAGCTTGTTTATGCATGATATGATTTTACAACAGTGCCTAATACTAGTCCACTTGAAATTCTTGTGGGATAATGAGGGCGCAGGAGTATGGGTGGCGCTGAAGTTGGTCAAAGTGCAAAAATGATGGTAGTCCGCGGCTGTAGATCTCTGTGCACCCCCATCAGATTTGAATGGAATCTGTTTTATTACATAGCCCTACATGTTCACTATATGTACCAAAAAGATTTCAGTGGGGTTCAGCTGTATTAACCCTTTTTTGACCATTATTCCGAAGGTATGCGGTATGTCGTAACCATCCGATACACACTATATATAGTATTTACTATTACATACATTTTATAATTACTTCCGCCAAGGAGGTTATGTTTTCATCTGCGTTGGTTTGTCTGTCTGTCTGTCTGTTTGTTTGTTAGCAACATAACTCAAAAAGTTATGGACGGATTTTCATGAAATTTTCACAGATTGTCAGAAATGGGGTATCCTACAGAAGATTAGATTTTGGTGGTGATCCGGATCACCGTCCAGAAGAAAACCGCCATTACGGAAAATGCGATTTTCGTGAATAACTACTGAACCACTAATCCTATCATTGTGAATCCAATTGCTAGTCATATGTTTTCATGGTCAAGGAATCTGAAAACGTACACACAAACACTGTATGGGGGGAAATGTGGCGCTTGGCGGAGGTCTGCGCTCTCCGAGTGCTTTTCTAGTTCAACATAGGTGTCAGTTGGAAGTCAGAAGATGATTTTTAGTGGTGCAGTCAGCAATACAGAATTTACAGCCTCCACTGAATCACTGGATAGAGACTTTGTGTCTGTGGATTTGCTATTGAAGATTGGATGCAGGGTCTGAGGGATTATGTGTTTCACCGCAGCTGCCTGTGAGACTTCGTCAAGTACATATACAGTTTATACTAGTATGGTATACACTTTCTTCACATTAGTTGTTCAGTGGACAAACGTTGCAAAGAAAGGTGACGATCTTACATGTAGCACCTGCTGGAAAAGGTACAGTCAGTTAGTGGAGTAACTACCAAAGATCTGTGACTTTGTTAATGTAAGCAGCAATGGTTTCTAATCATTTGGACTGAAATTACTGTCAGTAGAATAAATATTACTCATATGTATATGTGCTCATTCTACTGGGGCATCATTGAGAGCATCCTCACCAGCTGCATCACGGTGTGGTATGGAAGCTGCACCGCCTCCTGCCGGAAGACACTATAATGCACAGTGAAAGCAGCCAGCAAGATCATCGATGCCCCTCTGTCCCCCCTCTCAGACATCTACCTCTCCCGCCTCACCCACGGAGCCATCAGCATTGCAGACGACACCTCCCACCCCTCCCACTCCCTCTTCAGCCCCCTGCCCTCGGGGAAGAGGTACCAGAGCCTCCGGGCCCACTTCACAAGACTGTTAAACAGCTTTGTTCACCAGGCCATCAGGACCCTGAACTCTGTCCAGTGGAATAGTACTAGGCACTGTTGTAGAATCATATCATGCATAAACAAGCTTGGGCTAATGGGAGCACAGACCAGGAATGCTTCCAATGTGAGTGTTCCTTTGGTCCAAAGTGGTGTTTTCGAGTGCCCTCTATAGGTGGCACCCTTAACAGCCCACCAAAATTTCATGATTTTCCATAACTCCTCCTATAGTAGATTGACATCAGTAAAAATGAAACTGGGCTATTGAGGGCACACTGAGATATTTCACCTCAAAAACTTATTTTTCTTAAAAGCTCAATTTTGGTCCTCCAGAGGGCGACCCTTCTAGAGGCCCTAGAAACCCAACCGTTCACTTTGGGAACCCAAAAATGTGGAATTTTCCCACCTACCAATAAACCTTTCACCAAAAGAAATTTCAGGCAAATTCAGATCACACATATATCAACCCCTAATAGAAAACTGCCTGAATCTTATAAAAAAAAATGGCAGTTAAATATAACATGTCAACAGAACAAATCCACACAGTGAAACAGTTATTTTTACCTAATAATATACCCTTTATTATTTCCATCTTTCCATTATATCTGATAGTTAAAAATGAAGACATTATTTAACGTCCAAACCTGCTGCAGGCTTCATATCCTTCATCGGGAGTCTCAGTTACCATGGCAACACACCAACAAGCTAAGGTTCTGTTGATTATAACAAAATAAAAGCTTGTAATAGCTTAAAATGATCTGATAGTTATGCGCCACATTCCCCACCTTTATAGCGGTGAATAGTTATCATTTTACTAATCCGCAGAAAATTACTAATCTTAAATTTTGTTGAGCTATCATTGACAGCCAGTGCAGAACATAGACAGTGGATATGACAGAGCCAGAATTCGTAAAACACGAAAGTCTTCGTGCAAGTAGTCCATACCCCATAGATTCCATGTTTTACAATTCAGTACCCCATAGATTCTCTTTGGGGCATTGAATTACTGAAATAAATCAACTTTTCAATGACATTCTAATTTTTTGAGATCTGCCTGTACATGCACAGTCAGCTGGTAACAGTAGAATTGCATTTCATTGTATGAATTTAACAGCTGGATTATGATGGGCAAAAACTGTACAACAAACACTGGGTCACTTGTACTTCTGTTGTCAGTAGCTCAAGTAGGTTCATTCTGTCTTCTTTTTAATTATTAGTTTTTTGTTTTTCTTATTTCAGACAAGAATAAAAAGATGTTTTTACCTTTACATGTTTTGACTGTCCACTGCAGTCATCCTCAGAAGTGTCAGCTGATTGCTGTGAAGTGTCATTTTTCAGCTGCCTTTCCTAGGTGGGGCCAGCCCAGCAGAACTGTCAGATCCACTGGGCTGGCCCTGCCCTCCGCCATCTGATGGTTTCTGGAGAATGTAGTCCCAGGTGTGGGAAAGCATAAATGCCCCCTCATCCCGATTCTCATCCCGATTCTGTTGTCAGTCCTTTGTTCATTGCAACTGCTGTCGTAATTACAGAATGAAATTTTGGGTTTTTAACAAAAACACTTTGTCAGCAGATTATTCTTTGTGAATATCTAGAGCTGCCATTGTTTGCATCTCTTTTTTTTTGTGCTTTTTTGTTTATTTTCCCAACTTCTTTCTTGTGATGATGACGTCAGTGGCAGTTCCTTTTCCAGCACAAACTGTAGCAGATCAGCCTTCGCTAAGAGCTGAAATTTTGGATGACAGCTTTTGTATACTTTACCCATATGCATAGCCAAAAAATGCTCAAGCACATTGGGAAAGTTGTTTAAGGAAAGGGATCTCATCATCCTTGATGCATTTGGATTATAAACTGAGCCTTAGCTTATTGGGTTTTTTTAATGGTTTTAGTCTTTAACTGTTGATCTTACTACTTTAGATTCAGTTTGAGGGTTGAAGAAATAAACTCACTCAATGGAAATTAAATAAAAAATGTTGAATACATTCCAGTGTAGTAACTTCTAGCAGTAACATAGTGTAATTTGGTTTATACAGCATGTTTGTGTTTCTTTTCCTCAATCTTTGATAAAACATAACATCATTATTACTGTTTTTTTGTGGTAATGTGTGCTAGTTAAAAATAAATAGGCTTAGTTCCATTTTATGTTGTTACCAGTATAGCTTCTACATTTCTCATTTAATTTCAAATTTATACAGAAGGTTTAATTCATCAATACCTTGGATGAGTTTGATAAAGAGATGAATGTTATGAGGGGTTAACCAATAACTAGAAGGACTTGAATATGAACTTTTTCTATTGAAAAAGACTGTAATTCCTTTGGCTACATACCAGGTTTCTTTTCACCTCAGATCAGTGCATGCATTTCATTGTTCAGCGACAACTCTGATATGGGGATGCATGGGGTATGTTGCTCATTAAGGTTCTTTAATTACCTCTGCCAAGGAGGTAATGTAATCGGGGTGGTTTGTCTGTCTGTTTGTTTGTTAACAGGATTACACAAAAACTGCTGGATGGATTTTGGTGAAATTTTCACCAGAGGTGGCCCTTGGGCCAAGAATGAACCAATTAAATTTTGGTGATGATCTGAGAGTGCATACCTTCACCAAGGACCTTGTTTGCATTTGTGCAGCAGGATTACACAAAAACTACTGGATGGATTGGATGAAATTTTCACCAGAAATGGTCCTTGGACAAGAGAGGAACCCATTACATTTTGGTAAAGACCTGAGAACGCATACGTCCGCCAAGGCTCTTATCTTCTCACAGAGTTTTACCAAGAATACTCCCAAAACTACTGGATGGATTTGGAAGAAATTTTTACCAGAGGTGGTTCTTGGGGCCTCCTCATGGATTGTCACCTTATCGTGGTGGGGGGGTTTGCGTGCCCCAGTGATCCCAGGAGCTATGTTGTCCGGGGGCAATTTGCCTCTGATAGGGTCTTCCAAGACAAACTGGTCCTGGGTGAAGGGCCAGACTAAGAACGATCCAACAGACTCTCATGATAAATTGTATATCAAGGATTCAGTGTACCCCGCCCGGTATGGGGTTACCGGGGCCCCACCCTGGAGCCAGGCCTGGGGGAGGGGCTCGAAGGCTAGCGTCTGGTGGCCGGGTTTCCACCCATGGGACCCGGCCGGGCTCAGCCCGAAGGAGTTACATGGGTCCGCCCTCCAGTGGGTTCACCACCTGCAGGAGGGATCATGGGGGTCCGGTGCTATGTGGATTAGGTGGCGGTCAAAGGTGGAGACCTTGGCGGACTGATCCCAAGCTTTCTAAACTGGCTTTTGGTACGTGGAATGTCACCTCTCTGGTGGGGAAGGAGCCTGAGCTGGTGTACGAGGTTGAGCGATACCGGCTAGATATAGTCGGCCTCACCTCAATACACAGCTCCGGTTCCGGAACCAGTCTCCTGGAGAGGGGCTGGAGCTTGGCCTTTTCTGGAGTTGCCCCGGGCGAGAGGCGACGAGCAGGGGTGGGTATTCTTGTATCGCCCCACCTTGCTGCCTCTATATTGGAGTTTTCCCCGGTGGACGAAAGGGTTGCTTCCCTGCGCCTTCGGGTTGGGAAACGGGTCCTGACCATCATTTGTGCCTATGCACCAAATGATGTTTCAGAGTACCCACCCTTTTTGGAGTCTATGACTGGGTGCTGGAGGGTACTCCTCCTGGAGACTCCATTGTCCTACTGGGGGACTTCAATGCGCACGTGGGCAACGACAGTGAAACCTGGAGGGGGGTGATTGGGAGGAATGGCCTGCCCGATCTGAACCCGAGTGGTGTTCAGTTATTGGACTTCTGTGCTAACCACAGTCTGTCCATAACGAACACCATGTTCAAGCATAAGGGTGTCCATATGTGCACCTGGCACCAGGACACCCTAGGTCGCAGGTCAATGATCGATTTTGTTATCGTATCATCAGACCTGCGACCGTATGTCTTGGACACCCGAGTAAAGAGAGGTGCAGAGCTGTCAACTGATCACCACCTGGTGGTGAGTTGGATCCGATGGCAGGGGAGGAAGCCATTCAGACCTGGTAGACCCAAACGTATAGTGAGGGTGTGCTGGGAGCGTCTGGCTGAGGCCCCTGTCCGGGAGGTCTTCAACTCCCACCTCCGGAAGAACTTCAACCACATTCCGAGGGAGTCTGGAGACATGGAGTCTGAATGGGCCATGTTCTCCACCTCTGTTGTTGAAGCGGTGGCCCAGAGCTGCGGCCGTAAGGTGGTCGGTGCATCTCGTGGTGGCAACCCCCGAACCAAGTGGTGGACACCAGTGGTGAGGGGGGCCATTAAGCTGAAGAAGGAGTCCTATCAAGCTTGGTTGGCTTGTGGGACTCCCGAAGCAGCTGAGGTGTACCGGCAGGCCAAGCGGAGTGCAGCTCGGGTGGTTGCTGAAGCAAAAACGCGGGTATGGGAGGAGTTCGGTGAGGCCATGGAACAAGACTTTCGGTCGGCTTCAAAGAGATTCTGGCAAACTGTTCGGCGGCTCAGGAGGGGAAAGCAGCTCCCCGTCCACACTGTGTATGGTGCGGATGGGACACTGTTGACTTCAACTGGGGATATCGTCGGGCAGTGGAAGGGATACTTCGAGGATCTCCTCAATCCCACTGATATGCCTTCCACAGAGGAAGCAGGGTTTGGGGACGAGGGGGATGACTCGCCTATCACAGGGGCTGAGGTCGCCAAGGTGGTTAAAAATCTCCTTGGTGGCCAGGCCCCGGGGGTGGACGAGATTCGCCCTGAGTACCTCAAGGCCCTGGATGTTGTTGGGTTGTCATGGTTGACACGCCTCTGCAACATTGCGTTTAGGTCGGGAGCAGTGAGTGCCTTTGGCATGGCAAACCGGGGTGGTGGTTCCTCTCTTCAAAAAAGGGGACCGGAGGGTGTGCTCCAACTTTAGAGGGATCACACTCCTCAGCCTCCCTGGGAAGGTCTATGCCAAGGTACTGGAGAGGAGAGTCCGGCCGTTGGTCGAACCTCGGATTCAGGAGGAGCAATGTGGTTTTCGTCCTGGCCGTGGCACATCGGACCAGTTCTTTACCCTCTCGAGAATTCTTGAGGGTTCGTGGGAGTTTGCCCAACCAGTTTACATGTGTTTTGTGGACTTGGAGAAGGCATTTGACCGCGTCCCTCGTGGATTTTTGTGGGGGGTGCTTCGGAAGTATGGGGTATCGGGCTTGTTGTTACGAGCTATTCGGTCTCTGTACGACCGTTGTGAGAGTTTGGTTCGTATTGCCAACACTCGGTCGGAGTCATTCCCAGTGAGAGTTGGACTCCGCCAGGGCTGCCCTTTGTCACCGATCCTGTTCATAATTTTTATGGACAGGATTTCTAGGCGCAGCCAGGGAATGGAGGGTGTCATGCTTGGTGACCACAGGATCTCATCTCTGTTGTTTGCAGATGATGTTGTCCTGTTGGTTTCATCCAGCAATGACCTACAGCTCTTGCTGGGACGGTTTGCCGCTGAGTGTGAAGCGGCTGGGATGAGAATCAGCACCTCCAAGTCCGAGTCCATGGTCCTCAGCCGGAAAAAGGTGGATTGTCCTCTCCGGGTTGGGGACGGGCTCCTGCCCCAAGTGGAGGAGTTTAAGTATCTTGGGGTCTTGTTCACGAGTGAGGGGAAAATGGAGCGAGAGATCGACAGACGGATTGGAGCAGCATCTGCAGTGATGCGGACGTTGTACCGGTCTGTTGTGGTGAAGAGGGAGCTTAGTTCTAAGGCAAAGCTGTCGATTCACCAGTCAATCTACGTTCCTACTCTCACCTATGGTCACGAGCTTTGGGTAATGACCGAAAGAACGAGATCGCGGATACAAGCGGCTGAAATGAGCTTTCTCCGTAGGATTGCTGGACTCACCCTCAGAGATAGGGTGAGGAGCTCAGTCATCCGGGAGAGGCTCAGAGTAGAACCGCTGCTCCTCCACATTGAAAGGAGTCAGTTGAGGTGGTATGGGCATCTGATTAGGATGCCTCCTGGCCGCCTCCCACTTGAGGTGTTTCAGGTACGTCCCACTGGGAGGAGACCCCGGGGCAGACCCAGGACTCGGTGGAGAGACTATGTCTCCCAGCTGGTCTGGGAACGCCTTGGTATCCCCTCTGAAGAGCTGGAGCAGGTGGCTGGGGAGAGGGAAGTCTGGGCTTCTCTGCTTGAACTGCTGCCTCCGCGACCCGGACCTCCGGAAAAGCGGTAGAAGATGGATGGATGGATGGAAGGTGGTTCTTGGGCTAGAGAGGAACCCATTACATTTTGGTGATAATCCAAGAACACATACCTCCACCAAGGCTCTTATCTTCTCACAGTGTGTTAGCAAGAATCCTGCAAAACTACTGGATAGACTTTGAAGCAATTTTCGCCAGAAATGGCTCGTGGCCTACACACGAACCTATTACATTTTGGAGGTGATCCATGAGGGACAGAAGGAGCCTTGGCAGAGGTATGTGCTCTCTGAGTGTTTTTCTAGTTATTATTTGTTGCTAGAAAGAAGTAAGGGCCTCTTTATACAGCATGGAGATCGTTGAGAGATTGAACAAATTTTTGATCTTTGGAATTGTTTGGGAGATCCTTGTGTGCTTTGGACTGAGAATGAGTCAAAACTTTGAGGAGGCTGTGGCAATTGTGGAGATCACTGAAGATCCCCCCACCCTGTGGAGGGGTGGGGGGATCTTCAGTGGGGGAGGAGGTGCGCCGGGTCTTTCAGAGACAAAAGATCAAGAAGGCTGCAGGACCTGATGGTGTGTCTCCGTCCTGCCTGAGAGTCTGCTCCAACGAGTTGGCCCCCATTTTCACCCGGATCTTTAACAGATCACTGGAGCTGCGTGAAGTGCCTTCCTGCTTCAAACGCTCCATCATCATTCCAGTTCCCAAGAAACCCTCTGTTACAGGATTAAACGTCTACAGACCTGTTGCTCTGACCTCTGTGGTCATGAAATCCTTGGAGAGATTGGTGCTGAACCACCTGAAGGTCATCACAGGCCCCCTGATGGACCCACTGCAGTTTGCCTACCGGTCAAACAGGTCAGTGGATGATGCAGTGAATATGGGACTACACTACATCCTGCAACACCTCGACTCCCCAGGGACGTATGCCAGGATCCTGTTTGTTGACTTCAGCTCAGCGTTCAACACCATCATCCCAGGCATTCTTCATCAGAAACTCCTCCAGCTCAAGGTGCCCCCCTCCACCTGCCAGTGGATCTCCAGCTTTCTGACTGACAGGTGGCAACAGGTGAAGCTAGGGAGATTTACATCCAGCTCCCAAAAAATTAGTACTGGCGCCCCCCCAAGGATGTGTCCTTTCCCCACTGCTCTTCTCCCTCTACTCCAACGACTGCACCTCAGAGGACCCTTCGGTGAAGCTCCTGAAGTTTGCGGACGACACCACAGTCATCGGTTTGATCCAGGATGATGATGAGTCTGCATACAGGCGGGAGGTGGAGCAGCTGATCTTCTGGTGCAGCCAGAACCATCTTGAACTTAACCCAGCCAAAACAGTGGAGATGACTGTGGATTTCAGGTGACACCCCCCTTCATTCCCCCCACTCACCATCCTCAAAAGCACAGTGTCCACTGTGGACTCCTTCAAGTTTCTGGGTACCACAATCTCCCGGAACCTGAAGTGGTCCTCCCATATAGACACTGTCCAGAAAAAGGCCCAGCAGAGGTTGTTTTTTCTGCGTCAGCTCAAGAAGTTTGATTTGCCTCAGGAGCTGCTGGTTGTCTTCTACACCGCCATCATCCAATCTGTCCTCTGCTTTTCCATCACTGTCTGGTTTGGATCTGCCACTAAACAGGACAAGACCAGACTGCAGCGGATTGTTAAGTCTGCGGAGAGGATCATTGGTACCGACCTACCCTCCATTGAGAACTTATATCGGTCCATAACCAGGAAACGGGCGGGAAACATCTGTGCTGACCCATCACACCCCGGCCACAAACTGTTTGAACTTCTATCTTCTGGTCGTCGTTACAGATCACTGAAGGTCAAAACCACCCGTCACAGGAACAGTTTCTTTCCTCAAGCCATCACTCTGATGAACTCCTAACATTCACCTAGTCCTACCTGTTGCTGTACTCATGACTTTTCATCCATTATTACATTGCACATAACTCTCACACTGCTTTTTACTTCATTCACATTATATCACTGAATCTGAGTTCACATTGAAATACTGTGTGACTGTATATTTTTTCATATATTTCTGCAAAGTGTGGTTAGTCTGAGTAAATAACTGCATATATTCCTGTATATATTTGCATCCTTTTATAGAAACGTGGACAGACTGTAGTACTGTACATACTCTGTTGTCATTGAATCCTTATTTAAATCCTCCACCTGAACAACGAGAGCAAGTTTTTAGCCAAAGTCAAATTCCTTGTATGTGTTGTGCATACTTGGCCAATAAAGCTGATTCTGATTCTGATTCTGATCATTGATAGATCAAAAATTGGCCAGACCTTTCAATGATCTCCACCCCTATGTAAAGGGGGTATAAAATATTTCAGCTTTAAAGAGGAAGTAAAAAGATCATAAGATATCATGAGTCTTGTTTCTGTGCCAAAATCTGTATTAGACACTTAATATGTAATAAAGACATTAATTTGGCAATAATCTAAAAGTAATACGAGGCCCAAAGCTATAGCCAAGCAAACTCTGGATTAAGTGCCTTACTAATTAAAACCATGTTCATCATGTCTGCATGTGATCCAGACTCTCACTTTCAGTAGTTATCTTCTTTCCCCACATATGACTGGAGTTCAAATGCTCATCAGGGCTCAGGAATATTTAGAGTTTCATGACAGGAGAGTCAGTAAAGGGGCTGGAGTTGTTATTTCAACCCAGTTAGTCAGGCAGGCCCCTGGGGGTCAAACATTGGCCAGTGTGGCCTGATTATGATCATGTTCTGGGGGGTCTGTACTGCAGCCAGGCTGTTGTTGTTTGGCTTCGTTTGCTGTTCAAGTGTAACAGCCGCACAGATGTGGGGGTGGGGTCGATGAAAAATAGACAGATTGTGGGGGGTATAGAAACTTGGGGTTAAAAGGTTAGTGATGCACTGGTGTAGGTAGATGGGGACAGCCTGGCTTCATCTGTTGTCCTGAAATGGCTCCCAACAGGTGTGCGTCTCCAGCTTTGGGGTCACTCATTGTTTTTATTTACTTTTTTAACCCTTGGCTTTTTCTCACGCTCACGTAACATGGACAGAGAGACAGAATTTCACTGCCAGTGCTTATTTGTTTTCCCTATCCAGATTGTTTAATCAATCTAATAATGTGTTCCTCAGTTCTGTTCTCAAGTTATTTATGTGAATTGTAAACTGAATTTTGCTGATTGTCACACAAAGGGGCTAACTTAGTTTTTTTCCATTTTATAGGAGGTAAAACAAATTCCAAATGGAAGAGAATAGAAGAATAGAATAGCCTTTATTGTCATTGTACAGTTGTACAGTACAACGAAATTGTGGGTGCTCCACCTGTCATGAGCCTCCTTGTGCGCTTTTACGCAGCGCACGAAGGAGGGGAAGGATGAATGGATTTACGCGCAGGTTACACCACACACACATTTATTGAACAAAAGGAAGATACAAACAGTTCAAACAACATAAATGCTCAGGGAACAAGGAGTCCTCCAGGACGCTCAACAGTAAAGGGTAGAGAACTGAGCAAGGAAACCGAGGTGTGGCAGCTGACCTGGCATGGCTGGGGGAAAAGTGCAAACAGTTATTTAACTCATAGAACCGGAGCAGTCAGAGAAGTCCGAGGATCCCAGGAGCACTACACACATCGAGGGGAACAGCGACGGTGCGGAACACACACTCCTTCATAGGCATAAACTTCCATACGGCGATTAACGTCCGTATGGCTTGCACACATGTGACAATGTACAATGGTCCAGCAATGCTTGACTGGCAAAGGCTGCCTAAGTACAAGCATTGCTGGCACCACCAATTGGGTACACTTGGGCGAGGTGCAGGAATGACAATTACTGGGAAGGAATCAGCTGGCTGTCAAGAGAGGGGGGCGTGGTTGGACCGGCGAGTGTTAGACAATGCCCACACGAATGTAGGTCAAAGAGGCTGCCTAACAGCTGCCGGCCAGAGCGGTGGCTGCAGGCACAGAAAAGAAAAGGAACAGAGACATAAAGACAATTAGAACTCAAAAGATAACACAATACATAAATCACCCGATACCTGAGCCACAGAGAACGGTCAGAACCAAGCCTACAGGACAAAACTGGCTTGGTTCGTGACACCACCAGGCTACTTCGCAGTAAAGTGAGAGAGACCGATTTGATTAAACACCGTTACAAAATACACGATTAAACTTATGCCTGAAATAAAAATAAAAATAGCCCACAGGTACAGTGGATATAAAAAGTCTACACCCCCCCGTTCAAATGCCAGGTTTTTATGATGTAAAAAAAATGAGACCAAGATAAATCATTTCAAAACTTTTTCCACCATTGATGTGGCCTATAACCTGTACAATCCAATTGAAAAACAAACTGAAATCTTTTAAGGGGAAAAATAAAAAATAAAAAACTTACAATAATCTGGTTGCATGAATATGCACACCCTTAAACTAATACTTTGTTGCAGCACCTTTGGCTTTTATTACAGCACTCAGTCTTTTTGGGTAGGAGTCTATCAGCATGACACAGCTTGATGTGGCAATATTTGCCCACTCTTCTTTGCAAAAATGCTTCAAATCTGTCAGATTGTGAGGGCATCTCCTGTGCACAGCCCTCTTCAGATCACCCCACAGATGTTCGATCAGGTTGAGGTCTGGACTCTGGCTGGGCCATTCCAAAACTTCAGTCTTCTGGTGAAGCCATTCTTTTGTTGATTTGGATGTATGTTTTGGGTCATTGTCGTGCTGAAAGATGAAGTTCCCCTTCATCTTCAGCTTTCTAGCAGAAGCCTGATGGTTTTGTGCCAGCACTGACTGGTATTAGGAACTGATCATAATTCCCTCCACCTTGACTAAGGCCCCAGTTCCAGCTGAAGAAAAACAGCCCCAAAGCATGATGCTGCCACCACCATGCTTCACTGTAGGTATGGTGTTCTTTTGATGATGAGCAGTGTTGTGTTTGCACCAAATATACCTTTTGGAATTATGGCAAAAAGTTCAACCTTGGTTTCATCAGACCATAACACATTTTTCCACATGTGTTTGGGAGATTTCAAATGTGTACCTCTACCCCATAGCCCAGACATATGAAGAAGACGGGAGATTGTTGTCACATGTACTAAACAGCCAGTACTTGCCAGAAATTCCTGCAGCTCCTTCAATGTTGCTGTCGGCCTCTTGGCAGCCTCCCTGACCAGTTTTCTTGTGGTCTTTTCATCAATTTTGGAGGGACGTCCAGTTCCAGGTAGTGTCACTGTTGTGCCATATTTTCTCCACTTGATGATGACTGTCTTCACTGTGTCCCATGGTATATTTAATGCCTTGGAAATTCTTTTGTACCCTTCTCCTGACTGATATCTTTAAACAATGAGATCCCTCTGATGCTTTGGAAGCTCTCTGCAGACCATGGTTTGTGCTGTAAGATGTGACTACAAAAATGTCAGGAAAAGCCTACTAGAACAGCTGAACTTTATTTGAGGTTAATCAGAGGCACTTTAAATGGTGGCAGATGTGCGCCGACTACCATTTAACATGAGTTTGAATGTGATTGGTTAATTCTGAAAACAACCACGTCCCCAGTTATAAGAGGGTGTGTATTTTTATGCAGACGGGTTATTGTAAGTTTTTTATTTTTTCCCTTAAAAGATTTCAGTTTGTTTTTCAATTGGGTTGTACAGGTTATAGGTCATATTAATGGTGGAAAAAGTTTTGAAATGATTTATCTTGGTCTCATTTCTTTACATCACAAAAATCTGGCATTTGAACAGGGGTGTGTCGAGCTTTTCTATCTATCTATCTATCTATCTATCTATCTATCTATCTATCTATCTATCTATCTGGCTGGCTGGCTGGCTGGCTGGCTGGCTGTCTACAGTGGTGTAAAAAAGTGTTTGCCCCCTTTCTGATTTCTCATTTTTTTTATAAGTTTGTCACACTTAAATTTTTCAGCTCATCAAACAAATTTAGATATTAGACAAAGATAACACAAGTAAAGTTGTTTATTATTAAGGGGGAAAAAATCCAAAACTATGTGTGAAAAAGTGATTGCTGTAGAAGAGCTTGGAATAACGAGGCGATGTGACTTATAAACCAAAGTTTATTATTGTCACGCCGCGCCATTCATCAGCGGCGCCACCTGCTCACGCACCTGCTACTCGTCAGCGGCGAAGGATAAAAGCCGCCTCGCCCTGAGCGTCGGCCTGAAGCCGTAGACTTCATTTCCTTTGTATGGACTTCTACCACATTCTCTTCAGCATCCTCATCTCCGGTAAGAAGTTCACTTACCTCATCTCTCCAGTCTGCTCCCCTGTGCACAGGTGGATTCCTCGGCGGCGGACAATCCCGTCCCTCGTCTCTCCTCGCTGCTGCACCGAGCCCTGCAGGTGGCTGTCTCCCGGGCTTCCATCCTTGAAGCGCCAGTCATCTGCCCAAACAAGTAAGCTTCTCTCCCTCGCCTATTCTCCTCCCGTGTTGGTGTGTGCTCATCACCCTGTGTCTGATTTCTCCCATAGGGTTGCCGGCTGAACGGTCTCCTGCCTCTGGGTCCGAAGCAGACGCCACCACCAACACATTAACATTCCGCAGACACGCACCCAAACATCCCTGTTGTTAATAAACAGTTTGAACTACTCTGAGCCTGTGTGTGTGCGTCTCCTGAGCCGAACGTTATGTCAGTACGGCTTCAGCAGAGCGGCTCGGCGGACGGCGGGCTCGCACACCGGTTTACCATCCTCGAGGCTCGGGTGGATCAGATTGTTTATCAGCAACAGGTGGTTCTTCATCAATTATTAGAACTGACTAACCGATTGAACCGCTTGGACCCCCAACAGCCGTTCCTCCCGACTCACCAGGGTGGCGCGGCTCCTGCTGTTCCAGCGGCCGTCCAGCCGGCTCCAGTGGCACCGGTTCGGCTCACGCCGATTCCGACCCCCGCCCGCTTTAGCGGTAAGCTCGGCGGAGCGCGGGGGTTTATTATGCAGTGTGAGTCCGTGTTCCACCGTGTGCCCGGAGATTTTCCCTCGGATCACAGCCGAATTGGTTACATAGGGAATCTTCTGGAGGGGCGTGCGTTAACCTGGACCTACGCCGTAATGGCGAGGCCCAGTTATGCCACCCTCACCTATGACCAATTCGTGAGGCGCTTTCTGGAGGTCTTTGACCACTCACAAACCGAAACGGTCCAGGTCGATCGGCTTCTCGCTCTCCAGCAGGGAAGCCGGTCGGCAGCGGACCACTCGGTCGACTTCCGGGTAGCGGCGGAGGAATTGGGCTGGGAGGAACGCTCCCTCTGTGGCCTGTTCCTCCGCAGCCTCAATAGTGATCTGAGGGATGAACTGGCTGGTCGGGATATCCCTGGGACGCTAGCGGAGCTGACGTCCTTAGCGATAAGTTTGGATAACAGGCTGCGCGAGCGCTCCTCGGGGCGGAGGTCTTTTTCTTCTCGCCCTCGTGGAGCCTCGCCGCACCTGTTCCAAGCTCGCCCCCTGGCGGCGCCGCCAGCATCGCGCCCCGAGGAGTCGGAGCCGATGGTGACGGGCTGGACTAAACTTTCCCCTGTGGAGAAACAACGCCGCCGTGAGTTGGGCCTCTGCATGTATTGCGGAGGCGACCAACACACCGTGGAGCGTTGTCCACGGAAAGCCAGTCGGTGGGGTCCGCGAGTCACTGTTGGAAGCCTCGCGGATGTCAATCGGTTAGGATCACTTACTCAATTGAAGCTGCCCATCCGTTTCTGCCATAACTCTACTGGGCACCTCACCCACGCACTGGTGGATTCGGGCGCAGAAGGCAGCTTCATTTCACAAAGCCTGGCAACCCGATTGGGCATCCGCTGCCAGGCACTCAACACTCCCATCTCCCTGATCCACCTCTCCCGTGCCACCCTCGGGAGAGTGACACATCAAACTGTTCCCCTACCGGTCATCATCTCGGGAAACCACCGGGAGGAAATGACCTTTTACGTCCTTCCCAACTCTGTGTCGCCCGTCATCCTGGGGTATCCCTGGCTCCGCCTTCACAATCCGGTCCTGGATTGGAGATCAGCTGGGATCTCGGCATGGAGTACGTTCTGTATGGGCACCTGCCTTCAGTCCGCTGCCTGCTCTCCGTCCGCTCCTCCCCCTGCTACGGACGCTGCACCCCCGGACCTGTCTCTGGTGCCCCCAGAATTTCACGACCTGGGTATAGTGTTCAGCAAAGCGAAAGCTATGTCTCTTCCCCCTCATCGGCCCTATGACTGCACCATCAACCTCCGCCAGGGGGCTCCCTTACCTTCTGGTCGCCTTTACAGCCTGTCTGCGCCGGAGAAGGAGACGATGAACGCCTACCTGAAGGAGTCATTAAGTGCTGGGATTATCCGCCCATCATCGTCACCCGTGGGGGCAGGGTTCTTCTTCGTGGGGAAAAAGGATGGGTCCCTCCGCCCTTGTATCGACTACCGGGCCCTCAACAATATCACGGAGAGGGACCGTTACACCCTGCCTCTCATGGACACTGCTTTCCACTCCCTCCAGGGGGCGACCTGGTTCACCAAGCTGGACCTACGCTGCGCTTACCACCTCGTCCGGATCCGGGAGGGAGATGAGTGGAAAACGGCCTTCCGTACCCCGAACGGCCACTTTGAATATCTGGTGATGCCGTTCGGGTTGACCAACGCTCCTGCAGTCTTCCAGCGCCTCATTAATGACGTCCTCCGGGACTTCATTGGCCTTTTCGTGTTCGTCTACCTGGACGATATTCTCATCTTCTCCAAGTCCAGGGATGAGCACCAGGTCCACGTGAGGCGGGTCCTCCAAAGGCTGCTGGAGAATCGTCTGTACGTTAAGGCGGAAAAGTGTGAATTTTACGCCAGGAGTACATCCTTCCTGGGGTTCATCATCGCCCACGACAAGGTGCTCCCCGACCCAGAGAAGGTGAAGGCGGTGGTGGAATGGCCCACACCTGCATCTCGGAAACAGGTGCAGCAATTTGTTGGCTTCGCCAATTTCTACCGCCGCTTTGTCCCCAACTTCAGTGCCATCGTGGGACCACTGACCCGCCTCACGTCCCCGAAGGTCCCGTTCCGGTGGACCGAAGAGGTCGCTGCCGCCTTTGAGGCGCTGAAGGCGGAATTCTCCTCCTCCCGGGTCCTTCGCCAGGTCGACCCCGCGCTGCAGTGCATTGTAGAGGTAGACGCCTCGGACACGGGAGTGGGAGCAGTGCTGTCCCAGCGGTCACCGGACGATGGCGCCAAGCGACCGTGCGCCTTCTTCTCCCGGCGCTTGTCCCCGGCGGAGAGGAACTACGATGTGGGGGACAGAGAGCTCTTGGCCATCAAGCTCGCCCTGCAGGAGTGGCGCCACTGGTTGGAGGGGGCAAGCCTGCCGTTTGTGGTCCTCACGGACCACAAGAACCTGGAATACTTACGGTCTGCCAAGCGCCTGAACGCCCGCCAGGCGCGCTGGTCCCTGTTCTTCGCCAGGTTCCAATTTTCCATCACCTTCAGGCCTGGCTCTAAGAACGTCCTGCCTGACGCCCTCTCCAGGCAGTTCGCCCCCGTGGAGTCGGAGGAGGCGCCCCACTCCATCCTGCCCAGGTCGTGCGTCGTGGGAGCCATCTCGTGGGACATTGAGAGCAAGATCCGGAAGGCACAGCAGGTGGAACCTGACCCTGGCGGCGGACCGGAGGGGAGGCTGTTCGTGCCATCCGCGGTCCGAGGAGAGGTCATCCACTGGCTCCACACCTCCAAGCTCACCTGTCACCCTGGCACCTCCCGGATGATAGATCTCCTCCAACGGTCCTTTTGGTGGCCAGGCCTGCGGAGGGATGCAGCCCGCTACGCCCGGGCTTGCCCAATCTGTGCCACCTGCAAGTCGGGAAATGCCCCTCCAGCGGGTCTGCTCCAGCCCCTGCCCGTCCCTGGCAGGCCCTGGTCGCACATCGCTCTGGATTTCGTCACCGGACTCCCCATCTCCAACTCCTATGACACCATCCTGACCATCGTGGACCGCTTCTCCAAGGCCGTGCACTTCGTCCCCCTGCGAGGCCTCCCTACTGCCCTGGAGACGGCGGACCTCCTCGTCCAACACGTGGTCAGGCTGCTTGGGATTCCGGTGGACGTGGTCTCGGACCGGGGCCCCCAGTTTTCATCTGAGGTTTGGAGGTCTTTCTGCAACGCCATCGGAGCCAAGGTGAGCCTCTCCTCTGGCCATCACCCCCAATCCAACGGGCAGTGTGAGAGGACCAACCAGGAGCTGGAGGCTGCGCTCCGCTGTGTGTCCAGATCCAAACCCGCGTCCTGGAGCAACCATCTTGCCTGGGTTGAATATGCCCACAACACCGCTCGCTCTTCTGCTACAGGGATGTCCCCCTTCAAAGCGTCCCTGGGTTACGACCCCCCGCTGTTTCCGGAGCAGGAGAGTGAGGTAACTGTCCCGTCAGTTAGGGCCCATCTCAGGCAGTTCCGCTCCACCTGGGCTGCCGCGCGCCATGCGCTATTGCGCACAGCGGAGCGCAACAGGACTGTGGCGGACCGGCGTAGGAGACCTGCCCGGCGTACAGAGTTGGGCAGCTTGTTTACATTTCCACCCAGGACGTCACTCTAAAAGGCGAGAGGAGAAAGCTGGCACAGCGCTTCATGGGTCCCTACCCCATCACCCGGATCATCAACCCGGTGGCTGTGCGCGTGGCTATTCCCCCCTCCCTCCGCATTCATCCTACTTTCCACGTGTCGAAGGTGAAACTGGCGGTTACTGACCCCCTTTGCCCTCCTCCTGCAGCGCAACCCGCGCCCCGGATGATTGGTGGCCATCCGGCCTGGTCCGCCTCCTCCATCCTGGACTCCCGGCGCCGGGGTCGTGGGTTGCAATACTGGGAGGGCTATGGGCCCGAGCATCGACAGTGGGTGCCCCCGTCGTTTGTGTTGGACCCATCGCTCATCGCGGACTTCCACCGAGCGCACCCGGATAAGCCATCGCCAGGAGGCGCTGCTAGAGGGGGGAGTACTGTCACGCCGCGCCATTCATCAGCGGCGCCACCTGCTCACGCACCTGCTACTCGTCAGCGGCGAAGGATAAAAGCCGCCTCGCCCTGAGCGTCGGCCTGAAGCCGTAGACTTCATTTCCTTTGTATGGACTTCTACCACATTCTCTTCAGCATCCTCATCTCCGGTAAGAAGTTCACTTACCTCATCTCTCCAGTCTGCTCCCCTGTGCACAGGTGGATTCCTCGGCGGCGGACAATCCCGTCCCTCGTCTCTCCTCGCTGCTGCACCGAGCCCTGCAGGTGGCTGTCTCCCGGGCTTCCATCCTTGAAGCGCCAGTCATCTGCCCAAACAAGTAAGCTTCTCTCCCTCGCCTATTCTCCTCCCGTGTTGGTGTGTGCTCATCACCCTGTGTCTGATTTCTCCCATAGGGTTGCCGGCTGAACGGTCTCCTGCCTCTGGGTCCGAAGCAGACGCCACCACCAACACATTAACATTCCGCAGACACGCACCCAAACATCCCTGTTGTTAATAAACAGTTTGAACTACTCTGAGCCTGTGTGTGTGCGTCTCCTGAGCCGAACGTTATGTCAATTATCAGCTTCGCTCCTCTAACAAGTCTCATCTCAGTGCAGAAGCAGAATAAGAGGTCGAACACATTCAGACCTACATACTTATACCTACACATAACAAAAGACATTGCACATCAAAGCTGACATCCCGCATTAGCTTAATCCCCCCTCCTTTGTCTTCCTACTCCTCCACCTGAACCTGGGTGGTCAGGGCGATCGATCTCCTCCATTGTCCTCTGTCTCGTCCACCTGGCCCTGGGAAGTCAGGGCGATCGATCTGGTCTCCACCGCAGCGCCTCGGATGCTCTTTGATCTTCGCTGGCGGTTGAGACCTCTTGTCCTGTTCTGAGGCGTGAGGTCGTTGTACATATGTAATCACCAAACATTCTAACATGCTTATACATATGTAGGTTATGGAATATATGATTAATATAAACCACAATTGCCCCCTAAACCTAATAACTGGCTGGGCCACCCTTAGTAGCAACAACTGCAATCAAGCATTTGTGATAACTGGCAATGAGTCTTATACAGTGCTGTGGAGGAATTTTGGCCCACTCATCTTTGTAAAATTGTTGTAATTCAGCCACATTGGAGGGTTTTCGAGCATGAACTGCCTTTTTAAGGTCATGCCACAGTATCTCAATCGGATTCAGGTCAGGACTTTGACTAGGCCACTCCCAAGTCTTCATTTTGTTTTTCTTAAGTCATTCAGAGGTGGACTAGCTGGTGTGTTTTGGATTATTATCCTGCTGCAGAACCCAAGTGCGCTTCAGCTTGAGGTCACGAAGAGATGGCCAGAGATTCTTCTTCAGGATTTTTTGGCAGACAGCAGAATTCTTGGTTCCATTTCCCACAACAAGTCTTCCAGGTCCTGAAGCAGCAGAACAGCCCCAGACCATTACACTACCACCACCATATTTACTGTTGGTATGATGTTCCTTTTCTGAAATGCTGTGTTTCTTTTATGCTTGATGTAACGGGACACACACCTTCCAAAAGGTTCAACTTTTGTCTCATCAGTCCACAGAGTATTTTCCCAAAAGTCGTGGGGATCATCAAGATGTTTTCTGGTAAAACTGAGACGAGCCTTTATGTTCTTTTTGCTCAGCAGTGGTTTTCGCCTTGGAACTGTGCCATGCAGGCCATTTTTGCCCAGTCTCTTTCTTATGGTGGAGTCATAAACACTGACCTTAACTGAGGCAAGTGATGCCTGCAGTTCTTTGGATGTTGTTGTGGCGTCTTTTGTGACCTCTTGGATGAGTCGTTGCTACGCTCTTGGGGTAATTTTGGTCAGCCAGCCACTCCTGGGAAAGTTCACCACTGTTCCATGTTTTCACCATTTGTGGATAATGGCTCTCACTGTGGTTCGCTGGAGTCCCAAAGCTTTAGAAATGGCTTTATAACCTTTTCCAGACTGATAGATCTCAATTACTTTGTTTCTCATTTGTTCCTGATCTTGAACATTCCGATGTCTAGCTTTTGAGGATCTTTTGGTCTACTTCACTTCCTATTTAAGTGATTTCTTGATTGAGAACAGGTGTGGCAGTAATCAGGCCTGGGTGTGGCTGGAGAAATTGAACTCAGCTTTCCAAAGATGTGATAAACCATAGTTACCTCCGCCAAGGAGGTAATGTTTTTACCAGGGTTTGTCTGTCTGTCTGTCTGTCTGTCTGCTTGTCTGTTACCAACATAACTCAAAAAGTTATGAACGGATTTTGACGCAGTTTTCAGGAAAGGTGTGTAATGGCACGGGGAACAGAGGATTAGATTTTGGTGATGATCTGAGAATGCATACCTCCACCAAGGGCTTTGTTTGTATTTGTGCAGCAGGATTACACAAAAACTACTGGATGGATTTGGATGAAATTTTCACCAGAGGTGGTTCTTGGCCTACAGAGGAACCCATTACATTTTGGTGATGATCTGGGAATGTATACCTCAGCCAAGGCTCTTCTCACAGTGTGTCACCCACAATACTCCAAAACTAATGGACAGACTTTGATGCAATTTTCACCACAAGTGGCTCTAGGCCTACACACAAACCCATTATATTTTGGAGGTGATCCATGACAGACTGAAGGAGCCTTGGTGGAGGTATGCGCTCTCTGAGTGCTTTTCTAGTTTGCACTGTCATGTTGGCCCCTTCAGGGCAGAAAGAACAAACCCATGCACAGAATGGTGCTGCGCATTTTATTAACATAAAGAATAAACCAAAGTGCTCCAACAGGCTTAGTGGCGAGCAAAAATCAAGACTAAACACTGGGTGCTCCCAAACCAATTGGTGAGCGAGAAAAGGACAAAGAATACCACAAAGTGCTCCGACATACAAACTGGTGAGTGCCGGGGTTACTTACAGTGAGATTTCACCAGAGCATACGGTGCTCTGGTGGAGGAGTATGTTGAACAAACTCAATGGAACGGCAAAGAACAGAGTGAACAGCCTGAGCTTAAATAATAGGTGAGACAATAACATAAGTGATAACAGGTGTGGGATGACCTGAGCAGGAGAGATGAATGCTGCGATGGAAACAGCTTTGTGCCCCCAGGTTATGTGCTTGGCTCTGTGTGGTGGAGACAGGAGGTTTGCATCAGAGGAACGGAGGCAGCGGGTGTGTGTGGGGGGGGGGGTGCCGGTGCAACAGGTCGGTGAGATAGGAAGGGGCCTGGTGATGGAGGGCTTTAGAGGTGAGGAGAAGGACTTTGAACTGTATGCGTTGTGAGATTGGGAGCCAGTGGAGGGTCTGGAGGACAGGGGTGACGTAGTCGCAGGAGCGGGACTGGGTAAGGACACGGGTGGCTGAGTTAATTTTAATGGATGTCTTCCTGAAAGGAACCATAAATTAAATCACACTGTTGCACTTGCTCTGTATGCAGTACAGGTAAGTGAGACAGTTTGCAAAAATGAAAATAAAAGGATTTTTCATTCTGAAATACAGTCTAATAATACTTAAATGTCATTTGACTAAGGTAAATTTTGGCTGATCAGAACATAAAGAAAATATTGGTCAAATTTTCTGATGCATGGCATTTGTTCAGGGTTTCATACATTATCAGGAAAGTACTGTGGTATGAAAAAAAATTTGCCACCCCTTGATAATTAGCATATTTTTAATTGAAAAGATGTAAACATAGTTTCTGTAGGATATGGAAAATAAACAGCACATTATTACCAAAACATTAATTAATTAAACATTAATGCATAGTTACTTTTTTATCTCGTAAATTTAACAATTAGAGGGGGCTTGGACAGCACATATCTCCACCAAGGCCCTCACAACATTAAATAAAGTGAACAAGTGATCTAGAATCCACATCCTGACCTGGATCACCTTGAAAATCTAATGGGTTTATCCATATTCTAAGGACCACCTCTGTTGAAAATTTAATCAAAATTCATCCAGGAGTCTTGCGTAATCCTGATAACAATAGTGTTAGGTTAATTGGAGACTCTAAAGTGGCCCTAGGTGTGAATGTGTGTGTGAATGGTGAAGGGATTGGCGCTGCATCATGGCTGCCTCATCCATCCAGATGGATGCCCTGTAATTTCCCTCTGGGATTAATAAAGTATACTAAAATTAAAAAAGTAAACAAATAAGCTTGGGTGGTTGCTGAAGCAAAAACTTGGGTGTGGGAGGAGTTTGGTGAGGCCATGGAACAGGACATTTGGTCAGCCTCGAAGAGATTCTGGCAAACTGTCCGGCGGCTCAGGAGGGGAAGCAGCTCCCTGTCCACACTGTGTATGGTGCAGATGGGGCGCTGCTGACTTCGACTGGGGATATTGTCGGGCGGTGGAAGGAATACTTCGAGGATCTCCTCAATCCCACTGACAAGCCTTCCACAGAGGAAGAAAGCTTGTGGACGAGGAACACACTTCTGGGAAGGTCTAAGATAAGATAAGATAAGTTAAGCCTTTATTAGTCCCACAACGGGGAATTTCCAGGATTGCAACAGCACAGGGACAGCAACACTCATACATATGTACACATAAATATATAAATATATATACACAGTGTGGAGCAGGGGTACTGGAGAGGAGAGTCCGACCGTTGGTTGAATCTTGAATTCAGGAGGAGCAATGCGGTTTTAGTCCTGGCTGTGGCACATCGGACCAACTCTTTATCCTCTCAAGAATCCTCAAGGGTTCGTGGGAATTTGCCCAACCAGTCCACATGTGTTTTGTGGACTTGGAGAAGGCATTCGACCGCGTCCCTCACAGTCTCTTATGGGGGTGCTGTGGGAGTATGGTGTATCAGGCTTATTGCTACGAGCTATCCAGTCCCTATACGACCATTGCAAGAGTTTGGTTCATATTACCAACACCCAGTTGAACTCATTTCCAGTGAGAGTTGAACTCCGCCAGGGCTGCCCTTTGTCACCGATCCCTGTTCATAATTTTTATGGACAGGATATCTAGGTACAGCCAAGGATCGGAGGGTGTCATGTTTGGTGACCACAGGATCTCATCTCTGCTGTTTACGGATGATGTTGTCCTGTTGGCTTTATTGAGCAATGACCCACAGGTCTTACTGGGACGGTTTGTTACTGAGTGTGAAGCAGCTGCAATGAGAATCAGCACCTCCTGAGTCTGAGTCCATGGTCCTCAGCCGGAAAAGGGTGGATTGTCCTCTCCAGGTTGGGGACAAGCTCCTGCCCCAAGTGGAGGAGTTTAAATATCTCAGAGTCTCATTCACGGGTGAGGGGAGAATGGATTTAAAGATTGACAGACGGATCAGAGCAGCATCTGCAGTGATGCAGACGTTGTTCTGGTCTGTTGTGGTAAAGGAGCTGAGCTCTAAAGCAAAGCTGTCGATTTAAGATAAGATAAGATAAGCCTTTATTAGTCCCACAACGGGGAAATTCCAGGATTGCAACAGCACAGGGATAGCAACACTCAGAGCAACAATCAGAAGGCAAGAAAAAAAAAGCAAGAGCAGCTAATATACATATGTACATATTACTATAAATATATATATATACACACAGACACACAGTGCAGAGCATTGTAGCTGGATGGAATAAATATATGAGTATAAAAACACACAGTGCGGAGCATTGATTTACCGGTCAATCTACGTTCCTGCCCTCACCTATGGTCATGAGCTTTGGGTAATGACCGAAAGAACGAGATCGTGGATACAAGCGGCTGAAATGAGCTTTCTCTGTAGGATTGCTGGACTCACCCTCAGAGATAGGGTGAGGAGCTCAGTCATCCGAGAGAGGCTCAGATTAGAACTGCTGCTCCTCCACATTGAAAGGAGCCAATTGAGGGGGTTTGGGCATCTGAACAGGATGCCTTCTGGACACCTCCCACTTAAGGTGTTTTGGGCTTGACCCACTGGGTCTTGGTATCTGAAGAGCTGGAGCATCTGGAGCATTTGGTATCTGAAGAGCGGGAGCTGGTGGCCGGTAAGAGGGAAATTTTGGGCTTCTCTACTTGAGCTGCTGCCTCCGCAACCCGGACCCCTGAAAAAGCAATAGAAAATGGATGGATGGATGGAACAAACAAACAAACTGCAATGATCACATTACCTCCTTGGAGTTTAAAAAAGGGGGGTGGGGCAAATGTTTGCATACCACTGTACTCAAAAAACTGCAAAAACATATTCTCTCTGTCTTTCTCTCTCTCGCTCTCTCACACACACATACACACACACTCTCTCGCTCTCTCTCTCACACACACGTACACACACTGGCGCTTTCTCTCTCTCTCTCACACGTACACAGACACACAAAGAGAGAGAGAAGCAGGTACGCAGGAGTCTCTGTACCTGAGCAGAGTTAATGGATTGTAGAAACAGTGAGTGTTCTTCATGGGTCTTGTCAGTCTTTGATCTTTGGTATGTGCTGAATTTCAGGGTCAGGGATAATAGATTGTGGGCTGGCAGAGGTGAAGAGACATAAAGTGAGAGGGAAGGATAGAGGGACAGCAGAACAGTCATTATGGTCTTGGAGATTCCACAAATCTGTGAAATCTGAGTGATAAATGGCAAATTCATCCTACAGCCTGTTTCAGTTTTGTTGCATTTTTATGTCATCAAAAGTACTGGGAAAGCTCTCTTTATCCTTCTTGTATTTCCCAGTCATCCCTCCAACTGCTGACATCCTGCTTTTGTCTTGTCTGAGACTATCCACACCTCAGAGGTCAGAGGTTGTCAGGTTAACTGTTCCAAGCAAAACACCACACCTCTAAGAGAATTAAAGGTTGTTATCACCTATTGCTTGTTTGCTCTTTCAAGTAGTTTATATTACCAGGAAACTGTCATTTAATTTTCATGATATTTGGGGAAGGTTAAAAATGTTACATGACTGGTCAGCTCAGTATTATCATCTTGTGATTGTTATGAGTTATAAGAAAGTTAAAGTAGCATTTGTTCTTGCTCAAACCTTTTTGAATTCTGACTGTAAATTGAAATGCTCCTGATTTTCAACATGAGAACTCCCAAATCACTTCCACCAACAACTTAGGGGACTGCAGTCTGTTTTATAAAAACTACTTTGTTTAATGTGTGAGAATCCAATTGTAATAAAGGTCATCAAACCTTGTTTACATAATTAGTTCAGTTTGGCATCATTTCTCCACTTCTACAAAATTAGGGATTTGGATTGAAGAGGTTATTGGTCAGTAATGTCACGCTTTTCTTTTCTGTTATTGCCTCCCTCGTGCTTCTGTGTTTGGTTAAAAGGATATAAATTTTCTCTGCTTGCGTTTATAGGGTGATTTAAAAGTCAGCAGGTTGTCTCTGTCCTGGAGCCGCTGAGTGTGACGGTGCAGCCAAAAAGTAAATGAAAGAGACAGATAACCCAAATACAAACTGCAGATAAACTAGGGATGAAAGCAGAAAGATTGGATTAGATAGGAAAAAAAAAAAAAACAGACTCAGGAAACACTAATCTGAATACTTTGTTAGTGAAGGTGCACCAGTTTTAGTTGTACTCATTTGCTTTTCTACTCATCAGTGAGACAAACATAATGGGTCGTATTACAACGACGTGTTCGTTTAATGAGCTGTCAGTGACACAGAACGCATTTATAGGCATCCATCCATCCATCCATCCATCCATCCATCTTCTACCACTTTTCCGGAGGTCCGGATCACGGAGGCAGCAGTTCAAGCAGAGAAGCCCAGATTTCCCTCTCCCCAGCCACCTGCTCCAGCTCTTCAGAGAGGATACCAAGGCGCTCCCAGACCAGTTGGGAGACATAGTCTCTCCACCGAGTCCTGGGTCTGCCCCGGGGTCTCCTCCCAGAGGGACGTGCCCAAAACACCTCAAGTGGGAGGCGTCCAGGAGGCATCCTGATCAGATGCCCATACCACCTCAACTGGCTCCTTTCAGTGTGGAGGAACAGCAGTTCTACTCTGAGCCTCTCTTGGATAACTGAGCTCCTCACCCTACCTCTGAGGGTGAGTCCAGCAATCCTACGAAGAAAGCTCATTTCAGCCGCTTGTATCCGCGATCTCGTTCTTTCAGTCATTACCCAAAGCTCATGACTATAGGTGAGGGTAGGAACGTAGACTGACTGGTAAATCGACAGCTCTGCCTTAGAGCTTAGCTCCCTCTTCACCACAACAGACCAGTACAACATCCACATCACTGCAGATGCTGCTCCAATCCGTCTGTCAATCTCTCGCCCCATTCTCCTCTCACTCGTGAATAAGACCCCAAGATTCTTAAACTCCTCCACTTGGGGCAGGAGCCTGTCCCCAACCCTGAGAGGACAATCCACCTTTTTCCGGCTGAGGACCATGGACTCAGACTTGGAGGTACTGATTCTCATCGCAGCCGCTTCTCACTCAGAAGCAAACCGTCCCAGTAAGACCTGTGGGTCATTGCTGGATGAAGCCAACAGGACAACATCATCTGCAAACAACAGAGATGAGATCCTGTGGTCACCAAGCATGACACCCTCCGTTCCCTGGCTGTGCCTAGAAATCCTGTCCATAAAAACTGTGAACAGGATCGGTGACAAAGGGCAGCCCTGGCGGAGTCCAATTCTCACTGGGAATGAGTCTGACCGAGTGTTGGCAATATGAACCAAACTCTCACAACAGTCGTACAGAGACCGAATAGCTCGTAACAACAAGCCCGATACCCCATACTCCCGAAGCACCCCCCACAAAAAACCACGAGGGACGTGGTCAAATGCCTTCTCCAAGTCAACAGAACACATGTAAACTGGTTGGGCAAACTCCCACGAACCCTTGAGGATTCTCGAGAGGGTAAAGAGCTGGTCCAATGTGCCACGGCCAGACGAAAACCACATTGCTTCTCCTCAATCCGAGGTTCGACCAACGGCTGGACTGTCCTCTCCAGTACCTTGGCATAGACCTTCCCAGGGAGGCTGAGGAGTGTGATCCCTCTAAAGTTGGATCACACCCTCCGGTCCCCTTTTTTGAAAAGAGGAACCACCACCCCGTGTGTGTGAGCCAAAATGCATGGAATAGTAATGCTGCTTGGTAATAAGGAAGACATCAATCAGTTGATGCCCAGTTAGTTATGTTAGAAAAAGCAAACGGGGAAGAATGGGCTGAAAAATCAGCTGAATGGTTTAATGTAGTAAGTATGGATGTAACACACAATAGGGCTGCAACTAACGATTATTTTGGTAGTCGACTAATGTAACAACTTTTTTTTTGGATTAGTTGACTAATCATGATTATTTCTGTCATGTCGGCGACCTCTGCTTCCTATTGGCATGGCTCCTGTTCGGGGCTCCAGTGAATGTTTAACCTCAACTGTTAAACCTCTTAAAAGTCCAGTGTTCCGATGGTGGGATGTTTCAGATTTTCTACTGCCACTCAGTGAAGAAAAATTTGATTTTCTTTGTATATGCTACATTCAGGGAAATTGGCTGGAATGCTAAAGCTGGGTTCACACAGTAGCGTTTGGACAGACTTTTACAGACGTTTTGAAAAATCAGAGAAATTAGTCCAAATGTTGGTGAAATTACTTTTGTGAGCAGGTTTTTTTTTAATCCAGTGCACACCAACTTTTACAAACGTTTACAAACTTTTACATACTTTTGCTAGCATTTGCTAGCATTGCATTCAGCATTGGCAAACTTTTGCCAACTTAGGCTAGTGTATGTGTAGCTGTTGCCAACTTAGGTTAGCTTAAACAAACGAATACTCAACTGACGTCAGCATCAAGTGACGCTCATATAGAGATCAGTGTTTGTGGAGGCTTCCTGCCATTCTGGACCTGCTTTTTTTGTGTGGATTCACATTACAATGTTTTGACCAGCTTTTTTTTTTTTCCACAATATCTTTATTGAACCTTTTTTTTTTTTTTAACAAACATGATACAAACAATCAAACACTAACACTACTACAAAAAAAAAATGCACTAAAAACACCAACAACCACCAACAAAATCAAATCTTCAACAATGCTCCTCTGTTTAGTCTAGACAATCCAATACATAAGTATACATATTATGTTCACCAGTTTGGAATTTACAAGGTCCACACACATCATTCACCTTCTTCTTCAAGAGTTAGGTTTAAATTTTTTACATAATCAATAAAAGGTCTCCATATATTCTCAAACACAATTTCCTTTGATTTCAGTATATATGTTATTCTTTCTAATGGAAGGTTTGTTAACATCTGTCTTAACCACTGAGTCACATCTGGTCTGAGTCTTTTTCCATAATAGTGCAATACATTTTTTGGCATTAAGCAAACTGAGGTCTATGAATGTTCTTTCACTTTTATTAAAATTATGCTTTTCTGGGTACAGACCCAACAAAAACAGTTTAGGATTCAATATGATTTGTTTTGAGATTATTTTTTCAATTGTTACCCTCACCTCTTCCCAAAACATTCTTATTAATCTACATTCCCATACACAATGAAATAGGGTTCCTTTACTTTCCATGCATTTTGTGCACGTATCTGGTATTTTGACCAGCTTTTACTGACATTTTGGCAAATGTCTGGCTCTGCTGGCAAAAGTTGATAAAAGTTAATGACGGTTGGTGTTTGCTGGCAAACACTGGCGAAAGTTGTATTCCTTGAAATTTTTCAGCATGGTGAAAATTCGTTGACATTTGGAAATAAACGGTGGTGAAAGTTGTGCTCAGTTTGTAAAAGTTCCTGAGTACTGGGCTAAGTTGTGCAGAGTTCACCTAAGTCGGCCTAAGTTAAGCTCCATTGGCAAACGTCGACCGAAATGCCGGTGGAAGCAGATGTTTTTAGACCAAAACTCACTTCAGACATGCACGGTTGAAAGAGAAATTGAGAGAAGGGGGTATTTAGAAAAAGAAATATATACAGTTATGTGAAAAAATTTGGACACCCCTTTAAATATTCAGTTCTTTATTAAGAAATGTTCACATATCTATGTCTTGCCTTGTTTTTGTTTTTATTTGCGTTTGTTAATATTTATTTTAGCCATTTTAAGTGGGAATGAATGTGGGGCGTCCTAAAAAAGATGGGGGGGTGTCCTAATTTATTCCTCACTATTTGTTTAGAATTACATTTTTACAGAAAATTTGAAAAAGTCTTTAATTCATTTTTAATTGTTTAGTTGTATTACATGAGTCTCCCAGTATTTTTAACATTGATATTAAATTAAATTAAATTACCGGAGTGGTGGTTCAGTTGGTAGAGCATCCGCCGGAGACACGGGTTCAAATCCCGGCCGGGTCATGCCGAAGACCATATAAAAAGTGGAACTTCCTGCCATCCAGCTTGGTGCTCAGCAATAATGGAATGGAGGAGGGAAATTTGTGGCGGCGCCTTGCATGGCAGCGGCCCTCTGATTCTACACTTGGGGTGTGTGGGATTAACACAGTAGATAGGTAAAACACAATCTCGTTCTACTGTACATGATTGGTTGTACAGTTGAATGATAGTAAAGGGTGATTTAATTTAATTTAAATATTCATACGTCCAAATATGTTAAAACACAGGCTTATACAAGGTGTCCTAATTTTTTCACAACTGTATATATACTGTATATAACCTCCCAAAAATGTGACAGCCCAAAAGAAAAAAAAAAAAATCTCCTCATTGAGAAATTTACTGTTCTTAATTCTCTGCTCTGTGCATAATCATTCTCCAGGATTTATTGGTTCAGCTTCCATTGTGTGGAATCAAAAAGCGCTGATGTGGTGTCAAAAAGTAAATGACATTTAAGGGTATTTTATGTTATTTTAATGGGGAGAGTTGTAACAGTCAAAATATAATCACTGGTCATTTTATTTATATAATAGAATAGAAGAATAGAATAGGCTTTATTGTCATTGTACAGTTGTACAGCACAGTAAAATTGTGGGTGCTCCACCAGGCTACTGCACAGTAAAGTAAGTGAGAAGAATTTGAAATAAAACAGTTATAGGACACACAGTTAACCATCTGACTGAAATAAAAATAAAAGTAAAAAATAACAAATAGCCCATTGGTATATACACAGGTACGGTAGTGGCTTCGCAGGTGGAACTATGTACATAAGAGTGCAGAGTGTAGAACACATAATAGATACATTAATTTTTTTTTTTATTCTATTCATATTCACATTTTAATTGCAGACTTAGTGTTGGAGTCTAGAGGCATTATTGTATTATTTTTTAGAACAATGAATAAATAAAAAGCATCAAGGTGCTGTGCCTCGGTGCCTGTGGGATGGTAGCATGAGCGGCTCTAAAAAAGTGGCAC
The DNA here is from genome assembly GCA_020510985.1 of Pholidichthys leucotaenia. Lineage (NCBI taxonomy): Eukaryota > Metazoa > Chordata > Actinopteri > Cichliformes > Pholidichthyidae > Pholidichthys > Pholidichthys leucotaenia. Next base: position 327,419,462 of record CM035842.1, on the reverse strand, counting down.
TCCGACCTCTACTGTTATATATATATATATAAGATAAGATAAGATAAGATAAGCCTTTATTAGTCCCACAACGGGGAAATTCCAGGATTGCAACAGCACAGGGACAGCAACACCCAGAGCAACAATCAGAAGGCAAGAAAAAAAACAAGCAAGCAAGAGCAGCCAATAAACATATGTACGTATTACTATAAAATATATATATATACACACACACACAGACACACAGTGCAGAGCATTGTAGCTGGATGGAATAAATATATGAATATATGAACACACAGTGCAGAGCATTGTAGCTAGATGGAATAAATATGTAAATATATAAACACCCACAGTACGGAGCATTGCAGCTAGGTGGAATAAATATGCAAGTATATAAACACACACAGTGCGGAGCAATGTAGCTAGATGGAATAATATGTAGATATATAAATATATAAACACACCCAGTGCTGAGCATTGTAGCTAGATGGAATAAATATGCAAATATATAAACACACACAGTGCAGAGCATTGTTGCTAGATGGAATGAAACAGCATAACCGTCTACTTAGTTATCCTACATGGTATGATTATGTGCCCATACATATTCTCACCCTCCATAGCGACCGGTATGTTCCTAGTTGTATGCCGGAGGGGACCATTGTGTAAGAGTAAGTACTCCGGGATTTCTCCGGTTTCCTCCCGCATACCAAAAACATGTAGGTTTAGGGTGCTCGCGCACGCAGCGACCAGCAGCCGGTGGCTTGTCGCCAGACTGCAAACCAAGTCTACCTACGGATACAAATAAGTAACAAAAAAAAATAAAATAAAAAAAAATAAATAAATACTGAAACATATATGACCAAGGGAGATGTGTTCACTTTAAATGCAGGTTCAGAATGGCAGGAAGCCTCCACAAACGCTGATCTTTATATGAGCGTCGCCTAACGCTGATGTCAGCTGACGTGCACTGAGTATTTATTTGCTTAAGATAACCTAAGTTGGCAACAGCTACACATATGCTAGCCTAAGTTGGCAAAAGTTTGCCAACGCTGAATGCAATGCTAGCAAAAGTTCGTAAAAGTTGGTGTGTGCTGGATTAAAAAAAAACCTGCTCACAAATGTAATTTCATCACTTGGACTAATTTTTCTGATTTTTCAAAACGTCTGTAAAAGTCAGTCCAAATGCTATTGTGTGAACCCAGCTTTAATTTAGGCTGACTTAGGTAATCTCTGCATAACTAGCCCAGCACTCAAGAACTTTTACAAACTGAGCACAATTTTCACCAACGTGTATTTACAAATGTCGGCAAATTTTCAGCATGCTGAAAATTTTCCAAAAACACAACTTTTGCCAGTGTTTGCCAACAAACACCAACGATCATTAACTTTTGCCAGCAGAGCCAGACGTTTGCCAAAATGTCAGTAAAAGTCGGTCCAAACATTGTAGTGTGAATCTACCTTTAGGGGTTAAAAGAAAAGTTTGAAATCTACAAGAAAAAAAAAACTGCAAATGTACAGGAAAAAAGTTGCTAATTTTTGAGAAATGTCATGATTTAATACCAAAAGGCACAAATGCAGAGCAAAGCTCACCGAATGAACACTCAGACTCAGGAGTAAAAATAAACACCACTTTAATGAAAACCCAAAATACATACAACGGCACCTTAACCAACACCAAATACGCACAATTACACAACACAGCAAAATGTGACACAAACGTAGATAACATTAAAAAGAGCTCGCTGGAGCCACACGTAGTCTGGAAGAGAGGGAAGAGAAAAAAGGATTACAAGCGAGAATAATCTGAGGGATGTACGGTATAAGAGGAGTAAAGATCTTACGGGACTGCTAAATGGCCTGGCAAGGAACTCCTGCATGGGACACAGTTGGGGAAAGAATGGATGGGAAGACCTGGGTGGAAGAGTCCGTTGTCTGTGGAGGAGAATGGCACAGGTGAGCACGCACCGGTGAGCATGCGCAGCTGCGGAGACAGACCGCTGACGTGACAACAAACCTGAGAAGGAGAAACACAAAGAGGTGAGACAACAAGGAAATATAATTTTACCAAACAACATAAACTGGAGTTGTAGTGGCAGCAATACCAATGGTCCAGTGGGGAAGCATTCACACACTGGTTGTTTTATATGCTGGCAAACCAGGAAATGGCAGGTGTAACCAATCACGCAGGTGTGCTGATGAGCTCCGGAGTCGGGAAGAAACAGAACAGGAGCGGGTGTGCACGCACCTGATCATCACAGCCCCCCCCCCCCAAGGGGCACCTCCTGGCAACCCACCAGGCTTCTGAAGATGTGTCCGATGGAAAGCCCGTACCATGCCTTTGTTTTGGAAATAAGACCCCGGAATCCATGACCTCTCCTTTGGTCCATACCCCTTCCAGTGGACCAAGTATTGCCCGATGACAGACATCCAAGAGCTTCTGTACTATATAGGTAGTCTGACTGTTGATGATCTGGGGGGAAGGAGGGGGGTCCAGAGGAGGGCAAAGAGGGCTGACAGAGAGGGGTTTTATCCAGGAAACGTGGAAGGTCGGCTGGATGCGCACAGAAGGTGGCAGGTCAAGCCGGACAGTGACATCATTGATGATGCGAGAGATGGTGAATGGGCACAGATAGTGTGGAGACAGCTTCTGGGACTCTGTCCTCAGAGGTACCTGCTTGGCGGACAGCCAGACCTTCTGGCCCACGGTGTATTTGGGCGCTGGCTTATGTCTGCGGTTCGCGTAGAGTTGGTTTTGCTCAGACGAACAGAGAAGAGCAGCTCGCATGGCTCTACACAGACAGTGACAGTGGTGCACGTGGGCTTCCACAGATGGCACAGCGATCTCCCTCTCTACCATAGGTAACAAAGGCAGTGTGTTTGAAACCCATCGAAGCCTCGAAGGGTTTCAAACCAGTAGCAGAGGAGATGGCAGTGTTATGGGCGTATTCCACCCATGTCAGGTGGGAGCTCCAGGTACTTGGATTACAGGATGCTACACACCTCAGGGTGGGCTCCAGAGACTGGTTGGCGTGCTCAACCTGGCTGTTGCTCTGCAGATGATATCCTGACGTGAGGCTGGCAGTGGCACCCAGGGAATGACAAAAGGCCTTCCAGACTTGCAACGTGAACTGTGGTCCTTGGTCTGAGACAATGTCCATCGGAATCCCATGCAAGCGGATGACATGGAGGGTAAGGAGGTTGGCCGTTTCAGCAGCAGAGGGCAGTTTGGGGAGGGGAACTAAGTGAATGGCTTTAGAAAAATGATCAATAATAGTAAGGATGACAGAGTTACCTTATGAGGGAGGGAAACCTGTGACAAAATTGACAAAATCAATGGCAATGTGGGACCAGGGACAACTGGGGACAGGGAGGGGGTGAAGGAGGCCGACTGGAGGAGAAGAGTCAGATTTGTTGGCAGCACAGACATGACACGCCTTGACATATTCCTGCACATCCCTTCTGAGTGTTGGCCACCAAAAAACTCATTGTAACAGTTCAATAGTGCGAGAAATCCTGGGATGGCAAGTGAAAAAACTGCTGTGCCCCCATTTAATGACATCGCTGCGTAAAGAGGAAGGCACATAAAACTGGTTGGCCGGGCCTCCCTCAGGGATGGGTTCGGAGGACTGGACCTGCTGGATCCTCTGCTCGATCTCCCAAGAGAGGGACCCAAGGATACAGGAAGAGGGCAGGATAGACTCCTGGGGGGGGGGGGTCAGCAGCGTTGGCAGAGAGGGAGGAGGAATTGGAGAACTAGCGCGAGAGAGCATCAAGCTTAACTTGCGTGACCCTAGGCGATATGTAATGGAGAGATTAAATCTGAGAAAAAGCAGGGCCCACCGTACCTGTCGAGAATTTAACCGTCTGGCAGATTTAAGGCATTCTAAATTTTTATGATCTGTCCAGCTAATGACCGGTTGATTTGCTCCCTTGAGCCAGTGCCTCCATTCCTCCAGTGCCAACTTAATAGCCAACAGCTCGTGGTCCCCTACGTCATAATTCCTCTTGGCTGGGGTCAGCTGCTGAGAGAAATATGCACATGGGTGAACCTTCTGATTGGAGCCGGAACACTGGGAAAGGACAGCACCCACCCCCGAGTCAGAAGCATCCACCTCGACCATGAACTGCACTTGTGGGTCGACCTGTGCCAAAATGGGTATGTCAGTAAAGAGACCCTTCAGTTCTGCAAAGGCCTATTCAGTTGCCTCAGACCACTTGAACGGCCTCTTGGTGGAAGTGAGCTGCGTCAGCGGCAGGGCAATTTTACTGTAATTCCGGATAAACCGGCAGTAAAAGTTGGCAAAACCCAGGAAGCATTGGAGCTGCTTCCTTGTCTGGGGGGTAGGCCAGTCTACTACCACCTTTACCTTTGCTGGGTCGGCCTTTAACGTGTCTTCGCCCACGATGAACCCCAAGAAGGAAGTGGAGTGGGTGGTAAACGCACACTTCTCAGCTTTCACAAAAAGCTGGTTCTCTAGCAGCCGCTGCAGGATCGTACGGACTTGGACTATGTGTTCCTCCAGTGTGCGAGAAAAAAGCAAAATGTCGTCTAAGTAAACAAAAACAAAATGGTTCACCATGTCCCGAAAGACATCATTGATTAACCACTGGAAGACAGCGGGGGCGTTGGTCAGCCCAAACAGCATGACCAGGTCCTCAAACTGGCCCAGGTTTGTTTTAAATGCTGTCTTCCACTCGTCTCCCTCATGAATGTGAACAAGGTGGTATGCGTTGCTGAGACTGAGTTTGGTGAACACACGTGCCCGCTGACAAAGTTCAAAGGCCGAATTTTTAAGGGGCAGTGGATATTTATCTTTAATGGTGATAGCGTTAAATTCACGGTAATTAATGCATGGCCACAAAGACCCGTCCTTTTTGCCTACAAAAAAGAACCCAGCACCGAGGGGGGCAGATAACGGACAAATAAGTCTGACGCTGAGGGAGTCTTTTATGTAGCTCTCCATCGCCTCCCTTTCCGGCCCAGATAAACTGTAGGGCCGACTGGATGGCAGCAGCACCCCCGGTAGGAGGTCAGTAGCACAATCATAGGACCGATGAGGTGGTAATGAGAGGGCCCTTGACTTGCTAAAGGCCTCCCCTAAGTTATGATAGACCTTGTGTCATGATTCTGAGCACAAGTGTGAGCCGTGCTCAGCCTCTAGGTTAGTGTAAGTCCTTTTCTGTTTGTGTGCATCTCTGTGTATCTTGGTTTTACAATGATTATCTTAGTTTGGGGGTTTTGTGCATGTTTGTATTTTTTCTCTGTTTATTTATGAGCTATCTTGTATTCTTAGTTTTGTCATTATAGTCTTGTTTATGTATTTGTGTTTCATTTTGTATTTATTGCATTATTTGCATCTCATGGGTTTATTTACATTCCAGTCTCTGTAACGTTAGTTATTCTCTCTGGTGCTTTTATTGTGACAGTGCCCTGTGTACGTCCGGCTGTCAAACTCTGTTTCGCAGGCTGCACAGCTGTCATTTGTTGTATTGATTATTTCCTCATTCTCGTGACCTACACCTGTCATTCTCTGTTTCATTTCCCATTTACCTATTTAAGGATACAGCAACGTTTCCCGTTACCATGTCCTACTGTTAGCTTCCTCAGAGTTACCTGTTGTAACTCTGAGTGAATGTGTTTTCTCTGCAGAGGTGAACGAGTGCACTCCGTCTGGGATTTATCCTTTCTCCCCTTTGTTTGCTAGACATGAGCCCCAGCTTTTTCGAGTGTGACTCCGTCTGATTTTGTCTCTTTTTCCCCGGCGTGTCCGAGCACCTCAGCCTGGGTCTGTCCAGGCTGTTCTCTTTTCCAACTGGTCATGAGCCGTGTTCTCCTCCAGCACTCCTCATCATTTTCTTATGTGTAAGTGTAGTGTTTTGGTACAGTGTTTGTGTTTATGTTAATAAATGTTGCAAACTCACAGCATGCGTTTGGTGTCCTCAGTCCTGCCCTGAAAGGGTGATTTATGACACCTCGGGCAAGAGGCTGAGATCCGTCGGCTCAACTGAAGTGGAGGAGATCATCTTCTGTCTCTCTGGGGAGTTACAGTGAAAAGTACAATGCTGCACACTCCTTGTTAATTCATTTATTCCCCTAAAAATAAACACATTAATCCTCAATAAGTTCATGATGAAAACAAAAATGTGAATAGAATACAACTCATCAGACTAAGCCCCCCACCCCCCGCACGCCGCACATCACACTGCCTGTTCATTCATTCATTCATTCCCCTAAAAAAATCCTATATAATGCCTGGAGTCTATAGACTCCAATGGTAAGTTTGCAATTAAAATGAGAGATGGAATAAAAAAAACTAGTGTGTGATCATCATATAATTAAAATGGTGGGAGATTATGTGATGACTGTTACAACTCTATCTATCTCTGTGTGTCTGTGTGTGTGTATATATATTTTATAGTAATATGTACATATGTATATTAGCTGCTCTTGCTTGCTTGCTTTTTTTCTTGCCTTCTGATTGTTGCTCTGAGTGTTGCTATCCCTGTGCTGTTGCAATCCTGGAATTTCCCCGGTGTGGGACTAATAAAGGCTTATCTTATCTTATCTTATTAAAATAAGATCAGCAGATGCCATTTCCTCATGAGCTCCGGAGCGGCACAATTTCAAAACATACCACTGAAATATCATTAAACAATGCACTTCTGACAATAGACCTCCTTTTTCCCGATCAAAAGTGGATTCTCATGGAATGGATTATAATAGTAATGTACATTAGATTGCACGCCGCCACACCTCTTTGAAATGAGGTGCCTCCTCCCTGCTCATAGCAGGCGCACCGTCTGTTGATAATTTGATGATGTGATGCAAAGCATAAAAAACTGACAATGTGCTGACAGAAACTAACAAAAATACTGGCATCTGGTGGAAAAGTGCACAGATGTTCCTCCTAATAGGACCCAAAAAAATGTGCGCAGAAGTATAAACCTACTTACTACCGAACTTTTCCTGTCTTAAAGCATGGGAATAATTGAAGTTTGATGAGCACACAAAGCTAATTTTGCATAATGTTGCCTGATTTGGTGCATGAGCAAATAATTGCAAATTTATATGACAGTCTGTGTTGATATAACAGATTAAATGAAACAACACAGTTCAAATGATAACACTGGTCAACACCAAATTTATTGTCTAAGGGTTTTTTTTTAGCTGATTTAGGACAATTTTGATGTACTGAATCCAAAAATCACATTGGTTTTGCTCAATCAGGTCAACTTTTTGAATTATGGCCACATGTTGTTTTATACATTTTTGTTTACATGTATGGGTATTTTTGCTTAATTTGATGCAAAATTCTTTTTTATGTCTTGAAATTCTCTGAATTTTGAACAATGATGACATAACATTCAATTTACATGTACTTACCAAAGGTAAGTACACATGCACACTACTAAGTAAGTACATGTTTTTACTTAGCACCTGATCAAGAGAAACGAATATCATTTTCGGATTCAGCGGTGCAAAATTGTCTTAAATCAGTTGAAAAAGCACAGACAACTTACAAAAAAATTATTTTTGTAACCCTGTGTAATATTAGATTAATTAATAATAGATTATATAAAATAATAGATTATATAAAATACAATAGCGGTTCTTGTTTTATGTTACAGTTTTTGTATTTTCATGAAATGTATGTTCTGTATTACTTTTGCACTGTGTCTCAGTTCCATGCTCACTGGTTCCTTCTAAAGCCCATTTCATGGTGGTACAAACATGATGGTGTGTGACCAAGTGCACTGTGCGCTGTCAGGTTCTGGACATGGCTGTTCTCATGTCCTCACTTTATGTTGTTATTTGTTTTTTGTGATCTTCGGGGAATGAGTCCAGCCATGTCCTTGCCCTCAGTTTATTTTATTTCTCTGCATTTCATTTTCATCCTTGTCGTTGCTCTAGTCTGTGTTGTCATCAGGTTTTCATTTTCATTATTATGTCTCTTATGTTGTCCCGCTGATTTGGTTCATGCTTATCATTATTATTAAAATTTAGCTACCGGTGTGATTATCTGTACAGCCCCGCCTGTCCTGTTCTCCATACCAGTTGTCTCTGTCTCCTCATGTGTCTTTGATTGCCCGTGATCGTTCTCACCTGTGCTGCGTTCTGTAATTATCCCCTTGTCTATTTAAGTCTGTTTCTGCGTCATTTAATGTCTCTTGTCAGTCCTGGCAGTGAGATTCTTATGTCCATGCAGTATCCTAGTCCAGTCTTGTGTTGACATTCGGTCAGTTTATCTTTTGTTTCATTCTCAGCCCACCCGCTGTCATTTATTTTGTCCAAGTTTGTTGAATAAATTGTCATTTTTTACACTGTATTACTGCCTGCATCAGTCCTATCCGCCAAACCTTGACATGCGCAAGATGTAAATTTCATCATCTTCTCTTCCGCAGAGGGTGAGCGCAAACTGAGCGCGTGCAGCCCCGATAAAGTGACTGCATGGAAAGTACGCAAGCAGTCCACACTAAATTCCCACTATTGTTTACCCTGAAATGCACTCCTTTTTGGTCTGGTTCCTCATTTGTTTTAGTTCTAGGTGTTCAATTCAGGTTACTGGAGTATTGCTGTCATAATATGTGGACATATGGACTGTATAGTACATTCAATGCACAAGTGTGAAATGTGGCTGTGTCTGACAGTTTCAGTGCCTGAAAACTACTTTGAATAGTGCTGTGTATGCAAGTGCAGTCCACAGAGCACATGTGCTTTCCCCTTGAGCTACTTTGATTAGGCCTTAAGAGTGCAAATATTTACCTCCACTAAGTAGGTAATGTGTTCGAGTCTGTTGGTCAGTTGATTGGTCACAAAACTACTGGATGGCTTTTGATGAAATTTTCACCAGAGGTGACACCTGGGCTACAGATGAACTCATAGATTTTGGAGGTGATCTAAGAGTGCATGCCTCTGCCAAGGCCTGTTTCTTTGTGTGTTTGTGTGCAGGATTACGCAGAAAGTACTGGACAGATTTTGATGAAATTTTCTCCAGAGGTGTCCCCTGGACTATGGATGAACCCATTAGATGTACAGTTGTGCTCCTAAGTTTACATACCTTGGCAGAATTTGTGATTTTTTTTTTTTTTTTGGGTGGGGGCATTTTTCAGAGAATATGAATTATAATACAAAAACTTTTCTTTCATTCATAGTTGGTGGTTGGGTGAAGCCATTTATTATCAAACAATTGTGTTTGCTCTTTTTAAATCATAATGACAACAGAAACTACCCAAATGACCCGGATCAAAAGTTTACATACTTTGAAGTTTTGGCCGATAACATACACAAGTTGACACTCATGGGTTTAAATGGCTACTAAAGGTAACCATCCTCACCTGTGATCTGTTTACTTGTAATTAGTGTGTGTGTATAAAAAAATCAGTGAGTTTCTGGGCTCCTGACAGACCCCTGAATATTTCATCCAGTGCCGCACTGACGTTGCTGGACTCTGAGCCATGGAGAAAGCAAAAGAATTATCAAAGGACCTGTGGGCGAAGATAGTTGAACTTTAAAAAACAGGAAAAGGACATTAAAAGATATCCAAAGAATTGAGAATGCCAATCAGCTGTGTTCAAACTCTAATTAAGAAGTGGAAAATGAGGGATTCTGTTGAAACCAAGCCACCGTCGGGTAGACCAACAAAAATTTCAGCCACAACTGCCAGGAAAATTGTTTGGGATGCAAAGAAAAACCCTCAAGTAACTTCAGCTGACATACAGAACTCTCTGAAAAAAAAATGGTGCGGCTGTTTCAAGATGCACAATAAGGAGGCACTTCAAGAAAAATGGGCTGCATGGTCGAGTCACCAGAAGAAAGCCATTACAACATCAATGCCACAAAACAGCCCGCTTACAGTATGCCAAACAGCACGGAGACAAGCCTCAAAACTTCTGGAACAAAGTTATTTGGAGTGATGAGACCAAAATTGAACTTTTTGGCTGTCATGATTTGCCCCTCGGGGCAGAAATGAAGATCCATGCGTTGAACTGTGAGTTATGCAAGTTTAATCAGGAACACAAAATATACAAGGAACAAAAAACACTTAAAAGGCTGAGGCAGGTATCAGGATGAGAGCAGACAGGATAACAATGTCTGAACTGGAGTTAGGCTTTTTAGGACATGGCGATTGGCAAGCAGAGGAGCAATCAGTAGGCAGCAAGAGTGATTGCCAATCTGAATCAGCTGTGAGTCACATGAGCAGAGAGGAGACAGGACTGACAGCTGACAGGAGCACCGCCCATGACTGAAGTAAACCCAAAGTGCTCACTGACAGCTGCCGTCGAGAGAGAGGGAGAGAAGGAGAGAGCGAGAACATGGATCAAAAATATCCTTACAAGACGAGAACCAGACTAATTGCAATAATAAACATTGGGAAAATAAACTGGAAAACAAGACAGTAAAGAAATATGTAAATGACAACACTAAAGTGGGAAAAAATAACTAGGCGATGAGATAATACAAAGAAATCTGAACCCTAAACAAACAGCAGATATCAAATCCCTAGAATGCAACAATAAGCAGAAATACAACAATGTAAAGAATGACAGCGAGTCTCAGCATGTCGGACCCCCCTCCGTGCTCAGCTTGTGACATTAGCCACAATCATAAACGCTACGTTTGTTGAGGAATCAACAAGGCCTATGATGAAAAGTACACCATCCCTACTGTGAAACACAGAGGTCGATAGCTGATGTTTTGATGATGTGTAAGTTGCAAAGGCACTGTGAACTTGGTCAAAATTGATGGCAAGATGAATGCAGCATGTTCTCAGAAAGTACTGGAAGAAAATTTGCACTCATCAGCTTAGAAGCTGCGTATGGGACGCCTTGGACATTCCAACATGACAATGATCCAAAACACAAGGCCAAGTCAACCTGTCGTTGGCTACAGCAGAAAAAAGTGAAGGTTCTGGAGTGGCCATCTCAGTCTCCTGACCTCAATATCATTGAGCCACTTTGGGGAGATCTCAAACGTGCAGTTCATGAAAGACAGAATTTACAGGAACTGGAGGCTTTTTGCCCAGAAGAATGGGCAGCTTTACCATCTGAGAAAATAAAGTGCCTCATCCACAACTACCACAAAAGACTTCAAGCTGTTATTGATGTTAAAGGCTGTACACGGTATTAAGAACTAGGGTATGTAAACTTCTGATCAGGGTCATTTGGGTAATTTCTGTTGTCATTATGATTTCAAAAGAGCAAACACAATTGTTTGATAATAAATGGCTTCACCCAGCCACTAACTATGAGTGAAAGAAAAGTTTTTGTATTACACAACATAACAAAAGTAATTTTTTTTGTAAGTTGTCTGTGTTTTTTCAACTGATTTAAGACAATTCTGCACCGCTGAATCCGAAAATGGCATCTGTTTCTCTCAATCAGGTCAGGTTTTTATGCTAAGTTGTAAGCAGTTGTACTGTAAATTGAATAGTAGACATTGATAAAGGTAAGTACATATAAATTGAAAGTTACGTCATCATTGTTCAAAATTCAGAGAATTTCAAGAAATAAAAAAGAATTTTGCATCATATAAAGGGAAAATACCCACAAATGTAAACAAAAACGTAAAAAACGTGTGGCCATAGTTCAAAAAGTTGACCTGATTGAGCAAAACCAATGTGATTTTTAGATTCAGCACATGAAAATTGTCCTAAATCAGCTAAAAAAAAAACTTAGACAATAAATTTGGTGTTGCCCAATGTTATCATTCATATTGTCTGAAAAATGGCAAAAAAAAAAAATCACTAATTCCACCAGGGTATGTAAACTTATGAGCACAACTGTGTATCATTCCACCTCTTAGCAGGCCTAGGCTTTATACATGTATGGAAAGAGAGGTAAGGTTCTTTGTGACATTTGACTGAGTTCATTAGGGTGGAATGAACTCCATCAATGGTTTCATTGACTTTGGTTTAAAGTTACTTATGTTTATTTTTCTTGTCTTTTGTCATATTTTTGCTTAATGTCTTTACATTGTTGTTTGCTTTTGTGCTACCTACTCAGCACAACAGACACTAGATATAATTTAACAATTCAGTGATAATCTGGCATGTTTACTCACTATTTTTGTTGTTCTTCATTAACATGCACTGTCCATGTTAAATTGAAAAAAAAAGGAGTGCAAAACATGCTTAGAAACAATACAGAGGCACCACACCAGTTATTTTGAACACTTTATTCCACTTCAGAGAAGTGTTTTTTATTTCATGAATTTTGTCTTCTTTTAAGAACGAGTTGGATGTAGTTAATGTTATGTCACCCACTGACATACAGGCTTCAAGCTGAGCATTTTTCCTGAACAAATATCAAATTGAAAACAAGGGAATCTTCACTAATACTATCAAAAATACCCTTTCTTATCTGACTTTTGTGTAGAGAACCATTGTAGAAGTTTTTACACTATAATTATTACACTGTAAAAATAGTGATCAAGGGTGTAAATTCATTGGAAAAGTGTTGCAGTGCATGAAAGCTGACTTGCTTCTTCCTACGTGCTTCTAATGAACTGGATGTCTTGTAATCATAGGTGCTGATATTCTTCTGACCATGAGACAAAATGCAAGTATAAGGCACTGTAGCATTCATTGTTAGTAACAAATTGTGTCCATCTTGTATACACAGTGTATGGGCATCAGCTAAGCTAAAGGGCCAACAACAGTTTAAGTTTAATGTTTATTTGAAAGGGACAATACTTACTAATGACCACTGATACAAATGTAAGTATGCCAGATTTAGCAATACTGCTAATATGCATCTGTAGTCCCCCGGCGCGTCACAAAAATACACAAGCAAACAATCATACATGAGAAGAACATCTGCAATAAAACTGTACAAAGTGGAAATGCAAAAGTGCAAGAGTTAAGGTGCCACAAAACAAAACATTCAAATGAGTGAAGTGCTGTGTATGCACACACACACACACACACATGCACCCAAGCACCTCACAGGATACCCCCCCCCCCCCTGAGGCGGCATGCAAAAATAAGCAGCAGTGCTGTGGTTTTAAGCAGATTTTATTAATCATGTCGCCTTCACGGGATCCCCTCTCCGGTGCATAGTGGAGCAGCCCGGAGCGGGATCCCTAGGCTCTCAGAGAAAGAGAGGCGGACACAGTGTGTCCACCTGTTGCAGGATCAGAGTGAGAGAGTAAGAGAGAGATTGCGTTACAGAGTTGCACCTTAAATACTTGATCATAACAATACATCAAAAAGACATACCCCACAGTCTAGAATGATCAAAGGGACAACAGAACAGGCAGGAGGTATTTGCATTTGTAAGCCATACATCACAATGGGCAGATTAGCTAGACCTCGCTCTAAGTGCAAGACAAAGAGGCTAACAAGCACATCTACATATTGATCTGAGTCTCTAGGTCACAGTAAGGACAGGACGCATGAGTACAAAGGATGAAAGGCATCGATTAACATCACATAGGTGAGACAGAAGAAACTCGTCTACCTGTAGACATTAATACACCAAAGCACATCTAAGATGCTCAGAAAAAGCACAGTAAGGACAAGCCATATGCACACTATACAGAATGGCGCATTACATCACAACACATGCATGTTTGCATCACAAATACATGAATGGCACATTGCTTCTCAGTAATGCAGCAGAAAAACAGAGAAAAGAGGGCTGAGTGTCCTTAGTCTGTTGTGGGGTTAAAACGAACCGCCACACCCCCCATCTTTTTTTAGGACACCCCCACATTCATTCCCACTTAAAATAGCTAAAATAAATGTTAAAAAATGCAAATAAAAACAAAAACAAGGTTAGACATAGACATGTGAACATTTCTTAATAAAGAACTGAATATTTAATAGGGTATCCTAATTTTTTCACATGACTGTATATGTGCATGCCGCAGAGCAACCACTAGTTATTGGTACAGTTTTGATTGTTTAAAAGCCAATTTTTACAATGAGTCTTAAAAGTGTTTAGTGTGGTACATTCTCTGATTGCAGGTGGTATATTATTCCAGATCTTGGTGGCCCTCACTGATAGCACAGATTGAACAAATGTGGTGCATCTGTGGGGGACCTCACAGTCTCCTCTAGTGATTGCTCTGGTGGTTGTGCCGGTGACAGTCCTCAGTTTAACGTATTCTCTTGGGGGGGGGGGGGTGCATAGCCATTTAATATTTTATAAATTGAACAGGCAAATTTGAGAGTTTTATTATTTTCAAAAGACAGAAAATTGTGTTTCTTGTAAATGTGACAACAATATGTTTGATCTTTCTTATCAAAGATTTTTATGGCTTTTTTGTATAAAGATTCAATGGATTTGATTATGGTTACACCAGTGACAGACCAGTTGGTAAGACAGTAATCAATGTGTGAGAAGCTCATTGCATGCAGTAACATTTTGGCCCCACTAACTGTCAGTGATGGTCTAATTTGTTTAAAATTTCTCAGATTGAATTTGATTATGCTTGAGATTTTTTGATGTGTTTTTTAAAGGTTAATAAAATCACGCCAAGGTAAAAGTTCCTCAACTAATTTCTCGACAGCACAAACATGAATAAGAATAGCCCACACTAATTGTTATCTGATAGTATAGCCCTTGCATAAAGTCTTTCCAGTCCTGTTACAGACAGCGGAGTCAGTCAGATCTATTCATAGACACACACACACACACACACACGGCTGCCCAAACAGGCTAAATTAAATCTGATCATATTACACAGAAGACCAGAGAATGAAAACAATGTCCTGCTGTTTGTTCCACGCTGTTGTTTTCTTGGGATGTTTTATATGACCACTCCTTTGTGCACTTTTTGTTAGAGGAAGTCTGTCTTTAGATCTTTGTGGCAGACCATGATGACCAGTCATACGTCAAAAAATGCACAACTGGCAGGGAAGCTTGAACATTTTTGTGCTCAGGTGTCATAGAAGCTTTTGTTGTTAGGGCAGCTGAGTATCAGTTTACTGAAGAATATAAACTGAAGTGTTGAATAACAACATAACCTTCATTGACAGTGTGTTACTTTCTTGTTGGAATAGTTTCATTTTGTAAAATAATGTGAAATATAACTAAATTGTGATGACTGTAAATATTGAAGGCACAGCTGTATTTAGTGTATTTATGTTGTTTATGTGTTGGAAACACGATGGATAAATAATGAATGAATTCAAGGGCACTGGAGAGGGGGTGGGACTAGTTAAGTATATTACTTCTTCCCACTCCCTTTCGAATATGTAAATGAAGTTATGTAATTATTCATCAAACATCAATTAAGTGATATGTTTTGTTTTATTCTAATGTTCCTTCTACGTCTTGATATATTTTTCCTTTACATGTTCGAAATAAATGAAAAATGAAATTAATTATTTATATAAGTGTTGATATCTTCTTCTTCCTTTGGCTGCTCCCTTTAGGGGTCGCCACAGCGGATCAGCTGTCTCCATCTCACTCTATCCCTTGCATCTTCTTCCTCTGTAACACCAGCTGTCTCCATGTCCTCCTTCACTACATCCATAAATCTTTTCTGTGGTCTTCCTCTTTTCCTCCTGCCTGGCAGCTCCATCTTCAACATCCTTTGTCCAATATATCCACTATCCCTCCTCTGCGCATGTCTAAACTATCTCAGCCTTGCCTCTTTTACTTTATCTCCAAACTGCTCAACGTGAGCTGTCCCTCTGATATACTCATTTCTAATCTTGTCCCTCCTAGTCACTCCCAATGAAAATTTTAGCATCTTCAACTCTGCTGCCTCCAGCTCCACCTCCTGTCTTTTTGTCAGCACCACCGTCTCCAAACCATACATCATAGCAGGTCTCACTATCATCTTGTAAATCTTCCCTTTCACTCTTGCTGCTACCTTTTTGTCATAAATCACCCGACACTCGTCTCCACTCACTCCACCCTGCCTCCACTTTCTTCTTCACCTCTCGTGCGTTTTCCATTGCTTTGGATGGTTGACCCCAGGTATTTAAACGCATCCATTTTCACTACCGCTACTCCTTTCATCTTCACCGTTGCACCTGCCTCCCTCTCATTCACTCATATATTCTGTCTTGCTTCTACTGACTTTCATTGTTTTTCTCTCCAGAGCATACCTCTACCTCTCCAAGTTCTCTTCCACCTGCTCCCTACTCTCACTACGGATCACAATGTCATCTGCAAACATCATGGTCCATGGAGGCTCCTGCCTGACCTTGTCTGTCAGCCTGTCCATCACCATGGCACACAAGAAGGGGCTCAGAGCCGATTCCTGATGTAATTCCACCCCCACCTTGAATCCATCCATCACTCCTACAGCGCACCTCACCACCGTTTTGCTGTCCTCATACATGTCCTGCACCACCCTCACATACTTCTCTGCCACTCTTGACTTTATCATACAGTACTACACTTCCTCTCTTGGCACCCTGTCATATGCTTTCTCTCGATCCACAAAGACACAGTGCAACTCCTTCTGACCTTCTCTATACTTCTCCATCAGCACTTTTAGAGCAAACATTGCATCTGTAGTACTCTTTCTTGGCATGAAACCATACTGCTGCTCACTGATTGTCACCTCTCCTCTTAACCTGGCTTCAACAACTCTTCCCATATCTTCATAGTGTGGCTGATCAACTTTATGCCTTTGTAGTTACTACAGCTCTGATCATCACCTTTATTCTTGAAAATTAGTAAAACGCTTCTTCTCCACTCCTCAGGCATCCTCTCATTCTCCAAGATTGTATTAAACAATCTGGTTAAAAATTCCACTGCCATCTCTCCTAAACATCTCCATACCTCCACAGGTGTGTTATCTGGACCAACCGTCTTTCCATTCTTCATCCTCTTCAAAGCTGCCCTCACTTCTGCCTTGCTAATCCTCGGGACTTCCTTGGTCACCATCTTTCCTTCATCCATCCTCCTCTCTCTCTCATTTTCTTTATTCATCAGCTCTTCAAAGTACTCCTCCCACCTTCTCAACACACTCAGTACATTACCATTTCTGTTCTTAATCAACCTAACCTGCTATACATCATTTCAAGCTCAATCTCTCTGTCTAGCCAGTCTACACAACTCCTTTTCTCCTTCCTTAGTGTCCAGCCTCTCATACAGCTCACTATATGCTTTATCCTTTGCCTTTGCCACCTCTCTCTTTGCCATGCACCTAGATTCCATATACTCCTGTCTACTTTCTTCATCGCCCTGACTATCCCACTTTTTCTTTGCTAACCTCTTCCTTTGGATACTTTCCTGTACCTCTTCATTCCACCACCAAATCTTCTTGCCTTCCTTCCTCTGTCCGCTGGCTACACCACATATCTTTCTACCCGTTTCCCTCAATACTTTTGCTGCACTTTCCCAGTCATCTGGTAATTCTTCCCTATTACCCAGAGCCTGTATCAACTCCTTCCTGAACTCTGTGTGACCTTTCTTCCTTCTGTAACATCCCCCTCTTAATCTTTGGCTCTGCCTTCACTGTTTTCCTCTTCTTGCTTTTTAAAGTCATCTTACAGACTACCATCCGATGCTGTCTAGCTATATTCTCCCCTTTCACCACCTTGCAGTCTCCTGTCTCTTTCAGATTTCTCCTTCTGCATAAGATGTAGTCCACCTCTGTGCACCTTCCTTCACTCTTGTAAGTCACCCTATGTTCCTCTCTTTTCTTGAAGTATGTGTTCACCACAGCCATTTCCATCCTTTCAGCAAAACTCACAACCATCTGTCCTTCCACATTTCTCTCCTTAAGACCATACCCAGAACCTCCTCATCACCTCTGTTCCCTTCACCAACATGTCCATTAAAACCTGCTCCAATCACCACTCTCTCCCCTCTGGGAACACTCTCTACCACTTCATCCAATTTACTCCAGAATTCCTCTTTCTCTTCTACCTGACATCCAACTTGTGGGGCATACGCACTGACAACATTCAACATCACAAACACATGATCCTGTCTGACTCCCTCTTTACCTCCTGAACACTCTTCACATACTCTTCCTTCAAGATTACTCCTACTCCATTTATCATCCTATCTACACCATGGTAAAACAGTTTAAATCCACCTCCAGTGCTCCTAGCCTTGCTTCCCCCTTCCATCTGGTTTCTTGAACACACAGTATATCTACCTTTCTTCTCTTCACCATATCAGCCAACTCTCTGCCTTTGCCAGTCACAGTCCCTATATTTAACATCCCTACTCTCACCTCCATACTTCTACCTTTTCTTTTCTCTCTCTCCCTCCTAACACACCTTCCCCTTCTCCTCCTCCTCGTTCTTCGACAACAGTAGCCCAGTTTCAACCGGCACCCTGTTGGTTAACAGCACTGGTGGTGGTCATTGTTAACCTGGGCCTCGACTGATCCGGTATGAAAGTCTCATTCGTTATGAGCCGCATGTTTGATTTGGCAAAGGTTTTACATTGGATGCCCTTCCTGACACAACCCTCCCCATTTACCCAGGCTTGGGACCAGCATTAGGAGTATAGTGGCTTATGCACCCCCTGTGGCTGGGTTGGAATCACGCAAAATAGTTCTTTCAAATATATGGTATTCTTCGTAGCCCCCATTGAATATCTAAGAAATCAGCAGGCAATTAAAGTTAAATACCATTAATATGATTTATGTGCAGCAGCTATAATAGAAATATTACAATTCATTATGACTAGGAACAACAGCCCTCAAAACTCTAATGTATTCTCCGTAGACCCTATAATATACTGGTTCCAATCATGATTACTACACAGGTACCTTGACTGACCTATTCACCACCTATTACCCAAAACTGTGGAATAAACTCAATATGATGTTTTAAAGGGTTGTTTTTGTAACTCCTGTCCACATTCAAAGCATGCTGTGGTGTCAGTGTATTCACTGTAGCCCTGTATTTTTATGCATTGGGGTACCTACAGTTACTGTAATGCTGTAACTTGAAATAATATTTGAGGATACTTCACAAAATTTTCACATCAAATTGCCAAAATATTATACAATGCATCCGGAAAGTATTCACAACACTTCACTTTTTCCACATTTTGTTATGTTACAGCCTTATTCCAAAATTGAATAAATTAATTTTTTTCCTTAAAATTCTACACACAATACCACATAATGACACGCTGGCACGCTGTCGGTTAACAGCACCGGTGGTGGTTGTTGTGAACCCAGGTCTCGACCGATCCGGTACAAAAGTCTCATTCGTCAGATCCGTATGTTTGATTTGGCAAAGGTTTTACGTCAGATGCCCTTCCTGATACAACCCTCCCTATACAACCCTCTGGGCAGCACGGTGGTGCAGTGGTTAGCACTGTTGCCTTACAGCTAGAAGGTTCCTGGTTCGAATCCCCAGGCTGGCAGGGGTTGGAACCTTTCTGTGTGGAGTTTGCATGTTCTCCCTGTGCTGCGTGGGTTTACTCCGGTGGCTCCAGTTTCCTCCCACAATCCAAAGACATGCATGTTAGGTTAATTGGCTGTTCTAGTAGTAGTAGATTAGTTTATTTGACAGGGACAGTGCAATAAACATAGACAATTAATCAAAGACAATCAATCTGATGTGTTGCACATAGAGTGTATAGCTATTAGCTAATTTGCAACTCTTGTCCCTGGATGGGCTTTAGAAAAAAGAATCAAGATAAAAATATACACAATAACCACATACATCAATGCAGAAAAATTATAAATACACAATTATAAATATTATAAATATTATAAATACACAAATATAACAGCCTGACTCACCTTTAACATAAATATTATAAATACACAAATATAACAGCCTGACTCACATTTAACACATATAACATAACTCACATTTGCCTATTTCAGGCCTTCCTCCCTCCGTCACTCACTATAAACAAACACATTTATTCCTTCCCTTCATTCACTCTCACTTTGCAGACAAATAATTCATATATGAGTACATTCTTGTTTATTTTTCAGCCAGTTTTTAACATTTTTAGTGAATGTTTTAAAGTCCGTTATTATTTTAATTTCATTTGGCATTGTGTTCCAGATGTGACTGCCCTTTATAGAGAAAGCTGTTTGTCCAAATGTGGTTCTGCGGTGGAATATTTTACAGTTATTGTTAACAGAACTCCTGGTGGCTCTGCTGCTGTCCTGTCTTTGGACGAAACCAGCAAGTGGCTCGGGTGCTGATTTATGGAAACATTTGAACGTTAATTTCAGAAGACAGAGGTCAATGAAGCTCTCAAAACTCAATAGGTTGTATTTTTTTTAAAACATTACAGTGATGCCACCTAATGGGCTTTTTGTCCAAGATTTTTAGGGTTTGATTATATAATGAACCTATATGTCTTATTGTGGAAGGGGCTGCTTGAGCCCAGACTGTCAAACAGTATGATATATGAGAAAAAACCATAGAATGCATATACAGTGCAGCTGCTTCGTAAGGTATGTAATATCTAATTAATTTAAAGCAGTTCAGATTTTTTTTTACTGTTTTTGAAATTTTCTTTATATGAAGATTAAATTTGAGTTGAGGATCTAGTACAATGCCAAGGTATTTGAATTCTGTAGCTAAACTGATGTCATGATCATGTATATTAACTTTAAAATGTTGCAGGTTACATTTTTTGATTGAAAAGCACATTGAGACTGTTTTCTGAAGGTTCAGCAATAGATGGTTCTTGAGGAGCCACTCTTGGACATCAACCATACTTGTAGACAGTACATCTGCAGCCTGTGCTGGAGTCTTGGCAGCTGTGTAAATAACTGCATCATCTGCATAAAGTTGGCATGTTGCAGCTGAGCAGTGTAACGGCAAGTCATTAATAAAAATGCTGAAAAGTAAAGGACCAAGAATGGACCCTTGTGGGATACCCATGCGGTTGTTTAAAAATGAGGATTTATCCTGGTGAACTTTTACACACTGTTCTCTATTCTGGAGATAAGATGCAAACCATTCTAATGTATTTGGGGAGAAGTTAAAAGATACCATTTTGGATAAAAGCAAACTGTGGTTTACAGTATCGAAAGCCTTTTTGAGATCTAGAAAAACAGCTCCTACCACATTACCCCTGTCCAAGGACTGTTTGACGTTTTCAATAAGGCAACAATTTGCTGTTTCTGTTGAGTATCCTGGTCTAAAACCAAATTGATGTGGATGAAGAAGTTGACTGTCTTGTAAGTAGTCTATCAGCTGTGTAGCTACAACTTTTTCAAGAACCTTAGATAGGACTGGTAAGATAGAGATTGGGCGGTAATTGCATATATCGTCTTTACTGCCTGATTTATGAACTGGTATGACGACAGCTTTTTTCCAGCCAGATGGAAATGTACTAGACCTAATGGAGAGATTAATGAGATGAGTCAGTGGTTTGATTAATATTTTGCTGTGCATTTTGAGAAAGGAGGTGCTCATATTGTAGATATCACTAGTTTTTGAGTTTGACAGTGTTTTAACAATACCAGCAATTAACTTCTCATTTACCTCATCGATGTGAAAAGTATCTGTTGGGAGTATGGAATTTGTGTTGTTGAGCACATTTGGCAGCACAAAAATTTTTGTTAAGTCTTCCACAGAGCCCACAAAGTGTGAATTAAATTCATTTGCCAAAGTAGCCTTGTCACTGACGGTCTTGCCATTGATTCTAAGTTCCTTTACCCCCTTCTGATCGTTTTTTTTTATTAGTTAAGTTATTTAAATGCCTCCATAGGGAACTGTTGTTACCCTTTGCATGATCTATCAGTTTATTGTAATAAGATATTTTTGATTTTCGCAGCTCATGTACCACTTTATTTCTTAAACTTTTGTACACAAGGTGATCATTTTGTAGTTTGGAGGTTAGTGATGTTTTCAGTGCATAGTCTCGCCTCTTCATAAGTTTTCTTATTTCATTATTTAACCATGGTAGGCTAATCTTCTGTTGTCTACTTTTAATTTGCTTTGAAAATTTTTCTATAGACTTTGTGATTGTTGCAGTTATAAAATTACAACAATCATCTACTTCACATGTTGCCATGAGCTGCTCCCAATTTTGATTCTCTAAGTAATGTTCAAACTCCTCATTTTTTGATTTGGGGATAATAAAATTTGATTTGTCAATATCGACTCCCCCAAAATACTGTAGTCGCTTTTTAGTAAGTTTCCTGACAGCAAGAACCATGTTATGATCTGAGAGACCAGTTACAAGATTATAGGTTCTGGTTATTCGTTCTGGTTTATTAGTAAATACCATGTCAGTAAGTGTTCTGGATTGTTTGGTTATCCTGGTGGGTCCTTTGATGATTTGCTGGTAATTAAATTTAGTCATGAGGCTTTTCAGTTTTTGTTTGTCTTTTTTATCAGACCAGTTGATATTAAAGTCACCATGAATTATTGTTTCTCTGTTCTTCTCAAGTTGTTTAACCAGATCACTTAATTCATTATAAAAGGAAGAGTTGTGTGACGGTGGGTTGTACACTACTGCAATGTTGAAATTCATTACCGGAGAGAGACATACATTAACAGCTAAACATTCAAGTGAAGTATTCAAATCAACCAGTTGACATTTATATTTCTCTTTGATGTAAATTAAAACACCTCCTCCCCTCCCTACCTGCCTGTCTTTTCTAAAACACTGGTAGCCCACAATATCGATCATATTAGTGTCTATGTTACTGTGTAGCCAGCTTTCTGAGAGACAAAGGTAGTCCAGATTTGAGTCCAACAGCAACACCGAAATCTCATCTCTTTTGGGGATTATGCTCCGTATGTTTAAATGACCGCCGAGGATCCCCTTTGGTTTAGCCTTGGTGTCCCAAAGAACTCGTGCATGATTAACAGTTTGGAAAAATAAATGTTGTTTTTGCTTTTGTACAGCTCGGTTTTGTGCTAACCCAGTGGTCTGCTGTTTAATAGTGGCAGGTCCAGGGTTAAGGTGAATATCTCCTGCCAGAAGTAGCAGAACTAACAGAACTTTAATTGTATATCCTCTGCCATATTGTGATTTTTGCTTAACAGCCATGTTTGCCTTAATTTGGAAGTTTTTGCTCAGGGCTTTTAAAGACCACATAGAGTGTAGGGTGAGATGTCCAAGCCCAAATCCATACAGATAAAACTTTTTAACTTCACCTTTGGTTGAGTTTGTCGGAAAATCCTTCTTGTTGCAGGTCCAGACACACAAAGACAAAACGAAGAGGAAGTAGAGAAGTAGAGAAGGCTTATTAGTGGTGCCCATCAGCCCACTTTTTAATCCGGTGGCAGCCATCTTCAGTCCTTCTTGGAAAGAAGGAAAAGGAAAATCTGTGGATAGTAAAATAAATTCTTCTTATATCGCCAGAATCTGATCCGATCGTCCTCGAATCCAGCTGGGCCTCAGCTAGCCAACTAGCCCCTTCCGTTGCTGGTCTCGTTGCTCATAGTCGCCGTAACTGGTCTCCCGTCCATCCTCCGCTAGGCACCGCCACCTACCGTCGTCTGCCTGGGTGAAATCTCTGCTGAGCCCCGTCAACAAATAGCCGCTTGCCTGGTAGTATCTCCACTGGGCCTCGCAGCTGGGCTTCGATTCAGGCTGGTGTAAGGTGGAATGACTGGCGCCAGCATTAAGCTAACTAGCGTTAGCTTAGCAATCGCTTCGGGTAGTCTCGTCGCACACCGCCGCTGCAGTCACGGTAAGTCCTCCGCTGGGCACCGCCGCCTACCGCCATCTGCCTGGGTGAAATCTCTGCTGAGCCCCGTCAAACAAATAGCCGCCTGCCTGGTAGTATCCCCGCTGGGCCTCGCAGCTGGGCTTTGATTCAGGCTGGTGTTAGGTGGAATGGCTGGCGCCAGCATTAAGCTAACTAGCGTTAGCTTAGCAATCGCTTCGGGTAGTCTCGTCGCACACCGCCGCTGCAGTCACGGTAAGTCCTCCGCTGGGCACCGCCGCCTACCGCCATCTGCCTGGGTGAAATCTCTGCTGAGCCCCGTCAAACAAATAGCCGCCTGCCTGGTAGTATCCCCGCTGGGCCTCGCAGCTGGGCTTTGATTCAGGCTGGTGTTAGGTGGAATGGCTGGCGCCAGCATTAAGCTAACTAGCGTTAGCTTAGCAATCGCTTCAGGTAGGGCACATCAGTGAATCACAAGGAAGCGCTGGAATCGCTGGTCAGTTTACTCACAGTGGCCGGATAAAAGCGATCAAAGGGGTAATCCACCGGAGGTATATCCGATCGCTGTAGGTAGTTATTTAGAGACTGGCGCCAGCATTAAGCTAACTAGTGTTAGCTTAAATTGTCCCTAGATATCTGTTTCTTACAGGCCCTTAGAATAGAGGGTTAGTACTAGTGAAAGCGCTTTGAGTGGTCTTTGTGACTAGAAAAGCGCTATATAAGTGCAGGTTAGATAGATAGATATTTACCCAGGCTTGGGACTGGCACTAGCAGTACACTGGCTGCTGCACCCCGTGTGGCTGGGTTATATATACAGTGGTGTGAAAAAGTATTTGCCCCTTCATGATTTCTCATTTTTTTTGTATGTTTGCCAAACTTAAATGTTTCAGATCATCAAACACATTTAAATATTAAACAAAGATAACCCAAGTAAACACAAAATGCAGTTTTTAAATGAAGGTGTTTATTATTAAGGGTAAAAAAAATCCAAACCTACATGGCCCTATGTGAAAAAGTGATTGCCCCCTAAACCTAATAACTGCTTGGGCCACCCTTAGCAGCAACAACTGCAATCAAGCCTGTACAATAACTGGCAATGAGTCTTTTACAGTGCTGTGGAGGAATTTTGGCCCACTCATCTTTGCAGAATTGTTGTAATTCAACCACGTTGGAGAGTTTTTGAGCATGAGCCACCTTTTTAAGGTCATGCCACAGCATCTCAATCATATTCAGGTCAGGACTTTGATGAGGCCACTCCAAAGTCTTCATTTTGTTTTTCTTAAGCCATTCAGAGGTGGACTAGCTGGTGTGTTTTGGATCATTGTGCTGCTGCAGAACCCAAGTGTGCTTCAGCTTGAGGTCATGAACAGATGGCCGGACATTCTCCTTCAGGATTTTTTTGTAGACAGCAGAATTCATGGTTCCATTTACCACAGCAAGTCTTCCAGGTCCTGAAACAGCAAAACAGCCCCAGACCATCACACTACCACCACCATATTTTACTGTTGGTATGATGTTCCTTTTCTGAAATGCTGTGTCACTTTTACACCGGATGTAATGGGACACGCACCTTCCAAAAAGTTCAACTTTTGTCTCGTCAGTCCACAGAGTGTTTTCCCACAAGTCTTGGGAATCATCAAGGTGTTTTCTGGCAAAACTGAGACGAGCCTTTACAGTATCTCACAAAGGTGAGTACACCCCTCACATTTTTGAAAATATTTTATTATATCTTTTCATGGGACAACACTGAAGATATGACACTTTGATACAATGTAGTCAGTGTTACAGCTTGTATGACAGTGTAAATTTGCTATCCCCTCAAAATAATTCAACACACCGCCATTAATGTCTATACTGCTGGCAACAAAAGTGAATAAACCCCTCAGTCAAAATGTCCAAATTGTACCCAATTAGTCGTTTTCTCTCCCTGGTGTCATGTGACTCATTAATGTTACAAGGTCTCAGGTGTGAATGGGGAGCAGGTGTGTTAAATTTGGTGTTGTCGCTCTCACACTCTTCTCATACTGGTCACTGGAAGTTCAACATGGCACCTCATGGCAAAGAACTCTCTGAGGATCTGAAAAAAAAGAATTGTTGCTTTACATAAAGATGGCCTAGGCTATAAGAAGATTGCCAACACCCTGACACTGAGCTGCAGTATGGTGGCCAAGACCATACAGCAGTTTAACAGGACAGGTTCCAGTCAAAACAGGCCTCGCCATGGTCTACCAAAGAAGTTGAGTGTACATGCTCAGCGTTATATCCAGAGGTTGTCTTTTGAAAGTAGATGTATGAGTGCTGCCAGCATTGCTGCAGAGGTTGAAGGGGTGGGGGGTCAACCTGTCACTGCTCAGACCATACGCTGCACTCTGCATCAAATTGGTCTGCATGGCTGTCATCACAGAAGGAAGCCCCTTTTAAAGATGACGCACAAGAAAGTCCGCAAACAATTTGCTGAAGACAAGCAGACTAATGACATGGATTACTGGAATCATGTCCTGTGGTCTGATGAGACCAAAACTTATTTGGTTCAGATGGTGTCAAGCATGTGTGCCGGCAACCAGGTGAGGAGTACAAAGACAAGTGTGTCTTGCCTACAGTCAAGCATGGTGGTGGGAGTGTCATGGTTTAGGGCTGTATGAGTGCTGCCGGCACTGGGGAGCTACAGTTCATTGAAGGAACCATGAATGCCAACATGTACTGTGACATACTGAAGCAGAGCATGAACCCCTCCCTTCGGAAACTGGGCCTCAGGGCAGTATTCCAACATGATAACCACCCCAAACACACCTCCAAGATGACCATTGCCTTGCTAAAGAAACTGAGGGTAAAGGTGATGGACTGGCCGAGCATGTCTCCAGACCTAAACCCTATTGAGCATCTGTGGGGCATCCTCAGATGGAAGATGGAGGAGCGCAAGGTCTCTAACATCCACCAGCTCTGTGATGTTGTCATGGAGGAGTGGAAGAGGATTCCAGTGGCAACCTGTGAAGCTCTAGTGAACTCCATGCCCAAGAGAGTTAAGGCCGTGCTGGAAAATAATGGTGGCCACACAAAATATTGACACTTTGGACACAGTTTGGACATTTTTGACTTAGGGGTGTACTCACTTTTGTTGCCAGCGGTTTAGACATTAATGGCTGTGTGTTGAGTTATTTTGAGGGGACAACAAATTTACGCTGTTGTACAAGCTGTACACTGACTACTTTACATTGTGTCAAAGTGTCATACACACGTGGACAAAATTGTTGGTACCCCTCTGTTAATGAAAGAAAAACCCACAAAAACCACAGAAATAACTTGAATCTGACAAAAGTGATAATAAATAAAAATTCTATGAAAATTAACCAATGAAAATCAGACAATACTTTTGAATTGTGGTTCAACAGAATTATTTTAAAAAACAAACTCATGAAACAGGCCTGGACAAAAATGATGGTACCCTTAACTTAATATTTTGTTGCACAACCTTTTGAGGTAGTCACTGCAATCAAACGATTTCTGTAACTTTCAATGAGACTTCTGCACCTCTCAGCAGGTATTTTGGCCCACTCCTCATGAGCAAACTGCTCCAGCTGTCTCAGATTTGAAGGGTGCCTTCTCCAGACGGCATGTTTCAGCTCCTTCCACAGATGTTCAATAGGATTTAGATCAGGGCTCATAGAAGGCCACTTTAGAATTGTCCAATGTTTCGCTCTTAGCCATTCTTGGGTGTTTTTAGCTGTGTGTTTTGGGTCATTATCCTGTTGCAAGACCCATGACCTACGACTGAGACTAAGCTGTCTGACACTGGGCAGCACATTTCTCTCTAGAATACCTTGATAGTCTTGAGATTTCATTGTACCCTGCACAGATTCAAGACACCCTGTGCCAGATGCAGCAAAGCAGCCCCAGAACATAACAGAACCTCCTCCTTGTTTCACAGTAGGGACAGTGTTCTTTTCTTGGTATGCTTCATTTTTACGTCTTTGAACATAGAGCTGATGTGCCTTGCCAAAAAGTTCCACTTTTGTCTCGTCTGTCCATAGGACATTCTCCCAGAAGCTTTGTGGCTTGTCAACATGCAGTTTGGCAAATTCCAGTCTGGCTTTTTTATGATTTGTTTTCAACAGTGGTGTCCTCCTTGGTCATCTCCCATGAAGTTCACTTTGGCTCAAACAACGACGGATGGTGCGATCTGACACTGATGTACCTTGACCTTGGAGTTCACCATGAATGTGTTTAGAGGATGTTCTGGGCTCTTTTGTTACCATTCGTATTATCCGTCTCCTCCTGCGGCCACGTCCAGGGAGGTTGGCTACAGTCCCGTGGATCTTAAATTTCTGAATAATATGTGCAACTGTAGTCACAGGAACATCAAGCTGCTTGGAGATGGTCTTATAGCCTTTACCTTTAACATGCTTGTCTATAATTTTCTTTCTAATCTCCTGAGACAACTCTCTCCTTTGCTTCCTCTGGTCCATGTTTAGTGTGGTACACACCATGTCACCAAACAGCACAGTGACTACTTGTCACCCTTTAAATAGGCCGACTGACTGATTACAAGTTTGTAGACACCTGTGATGTTAATTAGAGGACACATCTTGGTTGAACATGTCCCTATGGTCACATTATTTTCAATCTTTTCTAGGGGTACCATCATTTTTGTCCAGGCCTGTTTCATGAGTTTGTTTTTTAAAGTAATTCTGTTGAACCACAATAATTGTGGTTCAACAGAATTACTTTACTTTTTGTGTAATTTAAGTAATTACTTTAAGTAAAGTAATTTAAGTAAAGTTAAGTAAAGTAATTTAAGTAATTACTTTACTTAAATTACTTTGTGAATTAATAATTCACAATAATTGTGAATTATTCAAAAGCATTGTCTGATTTTCATTGGTTAATTTTCATAGAATTTTTATTTATTACCACTTTTGTCAGATTCAAGTTATTTCTGTGACCATTGTGGGTTTTTCTTTCATTAACAGAGGGGTACCAACAATTTTGTCCACGTGTGTATGTTCTTTTTGCTCAGCAGTGGTTTTTGTCTTGGAACTCTTCCATGCAGGCCATTTTTGCCCAGTCTCTTTCTTATGGTGGAGTCATGAACACTGACCTTAACTGAGGCAAGTGAAGCCTGCAGTTCTTTGGATGTTGTTATGGGGTCTTTTGTGACCTCTTGGATGAGTCATTGCTGTTCTCTTGGGGTAATTTTGGTCGGCCAGCCACTTCTGAGAAGGTTCACCACTGTTCCATGTTTTCGCCATTTGTGGATAATGGCTCTCACTGTGGTTCGCTGGAGTCCCAAAGCTTTAGAAATGGCTTTATAACCTTTTCCAGACTGATAGATCTCAATTACTTGGTTTCTCATTTGTTCCTGAATTTCTTTAGATGGCAGCATGATGTCTAGCTTTTGAGGATCTTGTAGTCTACTTCACTTTGTCAGGCAGGTGCTATTTAAGTGATTTCCTGATTGAGAACAGGTGTGGCAGTAATCAGGCCTGGGTGTGGCTAGAGAAATTGAACTCAGCTTTCCAAAGATGTGATGAACCATAGTTCCATCCATCCATCCATCCATCTTCTTCCGCTTAATCCTTTTCGGGTTGCGGGGTGCTGGAGCCTATCCCAGCATCTTTGGGTGAGAGGCAGGGTACACCCTGGACAGATCGCCAGTCCATCGCTGGGCCAACACAGAGAGACAGACAACCATTCATTCTCACAGTCATACCTAAGGACAATTTAGAATCCTCAGTTTGATGCCGATTAACCTAATTGCATGTTTTTGGCATGTGGAAGGAAACCGGAGAAATCCCAGAGTAAACCCGTGCAGACACGGGGAGAACATGCAAACTCCACAAAGATCACTGTTGGTTGGGGGCTGGGATCGAATCCAGGATCCCCCGGCCAGGGGTGAATTGCTGTGCTGCCGCAGTGCTAACCACTCCGCCACCGCGCTAGGGCAGCGCGGTACAGTAAACAGTAAACCACAGTTAATTTGTTTTAACAGGAAGGGGTCAATCACTTTTTTGACATGGGGCCATGTAGGTTTGGATTTTTTTTTTGCTCTTAATAATTAACACCTTCATTTAAAATCATTTTGTGTTTACTTGTGTTATCTTTGTCTAATATTTAAATTTGTTTGATGATCTGAAACTTTTAAGTGTGACAAACAAAAAAAATGAGAAATCAGGAAGGGGGCAAACACTTTTTCACACCACTGTAAGTGTTGATATGTACAGTGGTACCTCTACTTACGAACGTCTCTACATACGGAATTTTCAGGTTACGAGACGCCTCAACGGGAAAATATTGCCTCTAGTTACGAACGAAATTTCAGGATACGAAAGGCAAAAAAGTACGCGCTCCTCGCAGCTTCCGTAGTTTACCGAACGTAAACATACCTGTAGCTGCTCTGCCATTGGCTCTCGCCTAGCATCTTCCTGGTATCCCATTGGCCACAAAGGTTTTTTTTTTTTCCAAAACTTTATGCGTTTGGTTGATCTCGCCAAAGAATATGGCCATAATACATCAACGATCAGCACGGTATTAAAACAAAACGAAGCACTTACAAGCCGACAAAAGCAAACATCCTTGGATCAGAACATGAACCAAAGAAGGCAAACGGTGACGACGTCGACGACGA
Source organism: Pholidichthys leucotaenia (assembly GCA_020510985.1). Lineage (NCBI taxonomy): Eukaryota > Metazoa > Chordata > Actinopteri > Cichliformes > Pholidichthyidae > Pholidichthys > Pholidichthys leucotaenia. Next base: position 327,389,331 of record CM035842.1, on the reverse strand, counting down.
TAGCAGTTAAAGGGTAAATGAACATAATTTTTATTATTCTTTCTCTTTTATTATTCTCTTTTATTATTCTTTCTCTCATTTTATGTTTATTGTGCAGTAATCTAATTGTAACATGTATTTGTTACATGTTTTGATGCGTTTTTACGATTTATAAAAAATTTATGCCCGAATTTTGGGGGCTTGGAATGGATTACGGCATTTACATGTAAAAACGCGCCTCTACTTACGAATTTTTCACGTTACGAGAATTCTTCCGGAACGAATTAAATTCGTAAGTAGAGGTACCACTGTATATATTTTTCTTATTTTCCTTACGTAATTGTGAGCTTGTACTGTAGGTTTAGACTTGAAGAGATAATTACCTCCGCCAAGGAGGTTATGTTTTCATCGGCGTTGGTTTGTCTGTCTGTTTGTTTGTCTGTTTGTCTGTCTGTTTGTTTGTTAGCAAGATAACTCAAAAAGTTATGGATGGATTTTCATGAAATTTTCACAGATTGTCAGAAATGGGGTATCCTACAGATGATTAGATTTTGGTGGTGATCCGGATCACCATCCAGAAGAAAACCGCCATTACGGAAAATGACATTTTCGTCAATAACTACTGAACCATAATCCTATCATTGTGAATCCAATTGCTAGTCATATGTTTTCATGGTCAAGGAATCTGAAAACATACACACAAACACTGTATGGGGGGAACTGTGGCGCTAAACCGCCATTACGGAAAATGCCATTTTCGTCAGTAACTACTGAACCACTAATCCTATCATTGTGAATCCAATTGCTAGTGATATGTTTTCATGGTCAAGGAATCTCAAAACGTACACACAAACACTGTATGGGGGGAACTGTGGCGCTTGGTGGAGGTCTGCGCTCTCCGAGTGCTTTTCTAGTTATTTTCTGTGTTTGATTGTGTTTGACTGTGTGTATGAGCTATGTAACAGCAGGCTAGCTAGATGTGATATATTTTCAATTCAATTCAATTCAACTTTATTTATATAGCGCCATTTTACAACAACAGTCATCTCATAGCACTTTCAACTGTAGGGGAAACGCCCACAATTGCAGAAAGACCCTAGCAATCAGGCGATCCCCTGTGAGCAAGCATTTGGTGACGGTGGAGAGGAAAAACTCCCTTTAACAAGATGAAACCTCCAGCAGAACCAGGCTCAGGGAGGGGCAGTCATCTGCTGCGACTGGCTGGGGGGTGAGGGGATAGAGAAGACGAAAAGAACAGACATGTAGAGAGCAAATAGCACGATGGGGACTCAGTCTATGGGAGAGAACAAACAGATGTTAATGACCAGCAAAATATTTCATTGAGAGTGAAGAAAGGAGTGAAGCCCAGTGCATTGTTGGAGGTTGGAGTTGAGGGGTGGCGGATGAAGAGGAGCTCCAGAGAGGCGTGTAAGACTATGACTCTGCTTCCTGGTCCCAACTCTGAGTTGCCAAGGTTTTGGAAATTTGGATAAAAATGATGCCAGATTGTTAGATAAAAGAGACGCACCAGTCAAAGTGGGATGGATGCCGTCTCGCCTAACAAGACCAGGTTTTCCCCAAAATGAATTCCAATTGTCTGTGTAGCCCACATTGTTTGCAGGACACCACACAGACAGCCAGCGGTTGAAGGATGACATGCGGCTAAACATGTCATCACTGGTCAGATGTTGTTTTAACTGAACGTCATTCACAAGTGTAGATTGGATTTTGCATGTCAGAGTTGTATTATTTTGGATTTTGCATGTCAGAGTTTTGAATTTTGCAATTAATATCTACTATGTCCACTTTATATAAACTGCTATTTATGCTCACTGTGCATAGTGTTTGGACATTATACCACTAGGTCCAGCTATGGATGTGTCTGCTTGCAGTATTTCCTATGAGATTCTTTAGTTAGCCTAACAAGCCTGAAAAAGCCCATAAAATGCTGTAATCTTAGATCACATTAGCTTTGATAGAATTTGCACGTCATATTGGACTATCTGCATGTTGTTGTTATGTTATGAATAGTATGTCTCTTCTTTCTTCTTTTTCTTCCTTTCACCCCCTCCCACCCCAACCAGTCGTGGCAGAAGACTGCCCCTCCCTGAGCCTGGTTCTGCCAGAGGTTTCTTCCTATCAGGCACTGTCGACTCGTGCTTGCTCATAGGGGATCATTTGATTGTTGTGGCTTTTGTTATGACTAGGCACTATACAAATAAAGTTGTATTGAATTGAAATTGAATTATGATATACTGTGGGTAAAACCTCAAAATATGAAAGTTTTTCTTTGATTGTTTCGTGGTAGAAATATCACACACAGTGCAACTAATCAAGGAGTTTGGTCTGAGAATGTTGCTGCCCACAGCCAGTGAAATATATTTTACACATCCTTATATTAATCTTGCTGAGTGTTGCTAATATCAGTTTACAGTTGAAACCAGAAGTTTACTTCATCATCATCATCATAGCAGTCTGTCGGGGGCGACAATGACTGTTTCATTTAGGTATGATCAGATTCCTCCACGCAGTTCTATCCTTCACCCTCCGCTGCCAGGAACTCGAACTCCTGACCTTGCTAACCCGGGCGATGTCCGAGCCGGTATGAGCTGCTTTCTGACTGACCATTTCATGAAAATCTTGCAAAGTATTTGAGTACCGCTAGCTTTTGCTGGACTAGCGGCACATTCTTGGCAGATAGAGGTACTTACACTGTATAAAAAGACACATAACCTTTTTTCCTCACTGTTTGACATTAAATCATGACTAAACTTTTCCTGTTTTAGGTCAGTTAGGATTACCAAGATTATTTCTATTTTCTCAAGGTTATGTGTATTTTTATACACTGTATATAAACTTCTGGCTTCAGCTGTATGTGTTAAACATTGGAGCTTTGCGACTTTCAATACCCTCGAAGTGTATAGGGGGATGCTGGGGTGGTTGAGTGGCCAAAACAGCTAGCAGCAATGCATAGACAGCAACACTGACTTGTCAGATGTAGAGATTTAGGGACCGTGCACACGACAACTTTTTACCCCAAACCGTGGAAATTCATCTCCAGTTTAGCTGTCCGTGCATACTACACCAGGTATTTGGAGATGTGAAAGTGTAGAGATTTGAATCCAGCCTCCAGAGTGGAGAGGTTTTCCCGGCGCTGTTTAAACGCATCCGCATCTACGGAAATAAAGAGCTGTGGCCCCAGTTTACAACAGATTTCAGCCAATCCATACACCAAGGAGCATGTATTTCTCACAGAGAAATACAAATATGGAGCTTTCTGTATTTTTCACAGAAATACAAGCTCCGTGATTAAACTTTAAGCCTAATGTGTTTATAGTGTCATGAACTGGGCCAGTTTGTCCTCCTGGCTCGGTTCCATGACTCTCCTTTGTGTGTCCTATTTTATCTTGTGTGTATTGCCTTGTTTGCCTTTGTCAGGTCATGTGTTATTTTGTATTATTTCCCTGTTGTTGTGTTGTTTTGGGTTCTGGCTGACAGGCTGTCAGACAGCACATGGAGGTCTGCACTTGGTGTGGGCATTGCCTGTCAGTCTGCCAGCCAGACCACGCCGCCTCTCTCTTTCTTGACAGTCAGCTGTTCCCTGTCCTGTGATTACTGCCCAGCTCCCACGCTCAGGTGCTCCCAATCATTGGTTCATCTGTTTGTGTATTTAGCCAGCTCATGTTCTTTGTTTCATCGCTGGATTATTGTCTTTGTCTGCCACGTTAGGCCGTGACCTGACCTTGTGTTTTTGCTCTGCCATGTTACGCCATGGTCTGCCCGCAACACGTTACATCGTGTCAATGTAAGTTTTCCTCTTTATATTTTTGTACGTCTGCACAAGTCTTGGGACTTTATGTCAATAAATTTGTCTGTGGTTATAACCCTGCATTTGAACACGTCTCTTCTCCTTTGCGCGCTGCGTAAAAGCACACGGAGATTTACAACATATAGTTAGGATCAGGTTAAAAATGGGCTCTTAGCGGTATCTGTAAAACTGCTTTTTTACACAATAGATGCAGCCTTATATAGAAAAATAATCCTCAAAATTATAACCAAGGAGGATGTCTACCTTTGAATGATGAACAAATCACTGTGGAGCTGCCGATGTTTCAAATCCAGTTTTGTGCTGTGCAAATAATGAGATGTGGCTGCAGCCATCTCATCATATCACTATTTTTTTTTTACTTGTTTTGTAAACATTATGATTAAAACTCCTTATCAAATATTCAAACCAGCTGTCAGTAAGTCAGATTTTTTTTATTGCCTGCAATTTTATAGGTTATGTATTTAATTCAACTTTATTTGTATAGCGCCTAATTACAACAAACATCATCCCAATGAGCTATTTATTTATACTTTATACTTTATATAATTTATACTCATATATTTATCCCATCCAGCTACAATGCTCTGCATTGTGTGTCTGTGTGTATATATACAGTATATGTATATATATATATATATATATATATATATATATATATATATATATATATATATATATATATATATATATATATATATATATATAGTAATATGTACATATGTATATTAGCTGCTCTTGCTTGCTTGCTTGCTTTTTTTTTTCTTGCCTTCTGATTGTTGCTCTGAGTGTTGCTATCCCTGTGCTGTTGCAATCCTGGAATTTTCCCGTTGTGGGACTAATAAAGGCTTATCTTATCTTATCTTATTTATTACTCCCTCATTCTTTCAGCTTAAAGAAAATGAATATAAATATTTATTGCAGATGGAATCTGTGTCATGATGTGCCCGTTTCACGGGTGAAGCAAGACACCAAGCACCATCTGTGAGTTTGTGACATTTATTAAAGTAAAGACACAGATACAAATAATACAACACTAATAACTAAACAGGGAAAAGCCCGTTCCGGAGGAGCGCGGAGCTCGCGACCAGGGGGAACAGAACAGCCCGGGACAAACGGCTGAGGTGCTCAAGAATGCCGGGGAACCAGAGACAAAACAGCGGGAACCCACCCAGAGAACAGTAGGGCTCAGCAGCTGAGGAAATTAAGGGAAGGGATAATTCTGGTCGGAGCTCAATGCAATCTCCGCGACGGCGACGGCAGACAGAACGTTCTGACAGCAACAGAACATCAGAGGACGCCTCAGTAGGGCCCGACAACGGAGAAGGTTATCGTGCCCTTTAAATATCCTTCTCATGATGGTTAAACAGGTGTGGATACATGAGTTGAGAAAATAATAGAATGAATAGCAGCTGTGCAGCTCCGAACAGTTTGACAGCCAGAAAGTGCACAAATAAAACACAAACCGGAAATAATAAAGATACAAACATAACAGAACCCCAAAAATGTCCATAATAATACTACAGATGTAAAAAAACAAGAATTAAACAAGAACCAATACAGCAGACATGATAACAAGGAAACAAGCAGACACTAAACTAGACGGGAAACTGGGCACCGCACCCACCCGTGCCCCAGGATCATGATAATCTGGCATTTATAGTAATAGTCCAAAGTCCCTAGTAAAACTTCTACTTGTCATCCGTTAGTTCTAACAGCAGTTTTCACATCATCAGTGGATCCGTGTGCACATGTGGTTGCTTCTGTGAGGTGTCATGTGCAATCAAATGTTTCTCTCTGGGTCTAAGCGAAAACATTGTCGTGTGCACCAGGCCTTATACTTTCACCATAAATAGAACTCTTAAATTAATGAAATTTTTAAACTGTAAAACTGTTAGTAAGGTAAAGATCCTATGATATTAATTTGAATAATTGAAAAGGTGTGACTGCTTGATCTGCCCCACAGGCTGTCAGTTTTAGGTAGTTAACTTTGTTTTATTTATGGGTAGATGTGGGAAATAAATTCGGTTGTAAAAGGTTGTGTACAGTAACAAAATTGCATTTATTGCAGGTTTGTAATGTGATACAGACCTGTAATTTCCCAGTTTGGGATCAATAAAGTGCATCTATCTTTCTAGACCTCAGTGTTCTGCTGATTAGACATGGTAATTCCCCAGCCATCTCAGTCAGTACTGCCGTGATTGTGCACTTTTACATGGTGCACGGAGAGAAAAACTACCCAGGCGCTGTACTGTGAGTTCGTGAGTTTATTGAAAAAACACAAAAAACAAATGCAGAAGTGACCAAATGATAAATCATGACAAACACTTTTAATTGAGGTTCACCAGAGCAAAAGACTCTGGTGGAGGCAAAGGAGAAACAGTCCTTACAACCATGATATGACGATGAGGCAGTGACAAGGAATATAAGAAACAAATCACTATATATAGGGAAACAACTCATTATTCATGAGGGGCAGATGTGGGGTAACCTGAGCAAGGGAAGGCAGATAATAACACACAGCTGGGAATGATGAGGAGGATGAGCGGCTGCTGGTAAACAGGTGAGGGAGGGGCAGCTGGCAGTCTGACAAGCGGCAGGGCACACCCACACAAACTGACAGCCTTGACCGCTGTCAAAGGGGAAACCAAACATAAAGACAACCTGGAGAACACATAGCAGAAACTACAGAAATCAAAACACCACAGAGAAATGGTAAACAAGACCTAAATACAGAAAACAATGACATCAGAACCCCCCCCCCCCCCCAGCAGGAACTACCACAACTTACCCAGGGAGGGTGGTGGGGGAAACAGGTCAGGAGGGAACAAAGAACAACCTTACTCAGGGCCCACACCGCGAAGAACACACCTAGCCCCCTCGCCCCGCCCCCAAGTCCAGAGGCAAGCACGCTCGGGAAGCTGCGAGTCTCAGGCCCAGCAGATGGAATGGCACACCCAGTCAGGTGGCCTACCACTGTCCCAGGCCAGCCAGATGGCCCGGTGGAAGGAGTCAGGTGGCCTACCAGGAAAAACTGGCCACCCAACCAAACAGCACAGTTTATCGGGCAGCCGGCCTGAGTCTTTCAGCCACCAACATAGGTGAGGCAGCCCAGGAGGCGGCTGCCCCACAGGGAGATCCACAACCAGAAAGGAGAGCCAAGGATGGGGAGCCAAGGATGGGGAGCCCCGGCGTCAATTGGCAGCGGGAAGAAAGGAACCATGATGGCGTCTGGTGGTGAGGGGAGAGAACCCACGACGGCATCTGGCGACGAGAAGAGAGGAACCACGATGACATCTGGTGGCGAGGACAGAGGAACCACGACAGCGTCCGGTGGCGAGGACAGAGGAACCACAACAGCGCCTGGCCTTGGAGGAGAAGGATCAGCGCCTTCGCTGGTCCTGGGCTGGGAAAAGGCTGCACCCGCGGTGGGCCCCGGCTGGGCCACTGCTTCACCCGCGTTGGCTCAAGGCTGGAGCTCAGCTTTACCCGCGGTTGGCCCGGCCTGGGCCAACGTTGCACCCATGGTGACCTCCCCAGCGAGGGAAGCAGGGCCCGCAGTGACCTCCAGCGGCGAACCTGGATCTTTGGCGGCCTCGGGTGGTGTTGGCCGCTCCCCAGCGACCCTGGGAGGAAGCTCAAAAACAGTGGAGAGAGAGACAGGGTCAGAGTCGCCGGCAGCAGCAGAGCCTGGCAAGGTGAGCCCATGTGCAGCAGCTAGCTGCCCCCGGCTCTCCTCAGCAAGAGTCAGACAAGATTGCTCTACAACTAGTGGGAGAGACATTAAAGAGTGCACTTGCCTGTACTCGGGTTCCACCGCTGTCCAGGACTCCGGCAATCCAGGGAGCGGCGGCCCATCAGGCTGGGGAGACATGGCACCCACGGAGGTCCCGGGTAGAGACACCCCGCCCACGTGTTGTCCTCCACCGGGGGAGCTGGACTTCCGTCGTCATAGGTTGGCCGGACCGGCTCCACGGAGACCCTTGGCGGACGTGGATCCTCTCCAGCGACCCTAGGAGAAGGCTCAGGAGCTATAGGAGAGGAAAAGTGGGTAGGGTTGCCGGCAGCGGCGGAGCCCGGCGAGGTGAGTTCAGATGCGGCTGAGGGCCGCACCCGACTCTCCTCACCAAGAGCCAGACAAAGTTGCTCCAACTCAACAGGAAGAGAGACAAATGAGAGCACTTGCCTGGACTCAAGCTCCACCGCCATCCAGAACTCCGTCGATCCCGCCGACGACGTCTTGGGACCGGCCTCCAGGAGGTCCTGCTCGATGGGTGACTCTGCTACAGTGGCCCCTGCAGCAGCCATGATGGTGATGTCAGTCCCTTTTGCCCCAGGCGTAGTGGTCCACACAGGAGGCTCATCCAGCGTGGCGGCTGGGGTCCGGATCACCGTAGGGGCTGAGTGTCTTTACCAGGAGGCAAGCAAGATAATTCATCAACTGTTAGCATAGAATGAGTCTGAACTTGCCTGTTCTCCTGAAGTTCGGTGTCGCCTGCTGCATCTGGAGCCCACACAGCCTTCTCAGAGTCCATGACGGCCCTGGGCTCCTCCCACAGCGGAGGGAAAGTTGTAGCCGTGGGAAGCAGCTTTCTCCGGCGGACCTGTCCAGGACGATCTCGTCTACGTGGAGTGGGCCCCTCAACGACCTCTGGCTCCTCCATCGTCTGGAAATCTCCTCCCAGGACCGGCGGAGATGTGGGGGAGACAGGAGGCACAGGTGGAGAAGCGGTAACGACAGCTGATGATGGAGACTCAGCAAACTGTGAAATCTGAGCCTGCACATCAGGAATCAGGCAAATTATTTCAGAGGAAAGAGCGAGTGAGTGAATAAGGACTTGCCTGAATTCCTGTGGGGGGGGGGGGGGGGTGATGACGTCAGCTGTCGTCCTGAAGTCATGCTCCGCCTCCCCGGGAGCTAGGAGGGATTCTGCTACAGAATCCTCCTCCCCCCGTAAGGGAGGGGTTGCAGGGTGAGTGGGGGAATCCCTCTGCCGAGATTTCCGGGAGCAGCAGTGTTGAACCGGAAAAGGAGATGTCGGCTCATCTAGGGAGAGAGGCATCAAAGTCTGGGCGCACTTGGTCTCCAGCCCAGGTTCCGGCTTATAGGGAAAAAACTCCTCCACTTCATGGATAGTGTCTGGGAGTAACCATGGCTTCACCTCCAAGAGGAGGTCCGCTTCAGCTAATAATACCAATTTCAGGTTCCTCCAGCTCCTCGTCTGATGGAGCGGGCCAAAGCACAGGTGGAGGAGGCGGAGCTGCCTCCGGAGAGGCTGACAGCTTGGAACAGCGTGGGTGCCTCCTCCTTGTGAGAGACAGCCTTGGTGTCGGGACTTCTTCCTCTGGTTCTTCACACGGCAGGGAGTATATGGTGCTGAGTACATCCTTAGCCTCCTGGTTATTCCATAGGCTAGGGAATGCTTCTATTACTTGTGCTGCACTGTCCTGACCCTCTCGGACCATCTTAGAGGAAAGGGAAGCCCACGTCTGTGCCAGGATGCCCTCCAGGAAACACACTGCCCACTGCTCCACTTTGTCCTGGTGGGGCATGGTGCTCCAAAAGGCAGGTGGGTGGAAAAACACAGAAGGTGAAAAATTGCATGAAACTCACAGCAGCTGGGTTGATCACCGGTCACTGCCTACTGTCATGATTGTGCGCTTTTACGCATTGCACGGAGAGAAAAACTACCCAGGCACTGTACTGTGAGTTTGTGAGTTTATTGAAAAAACACAAAAAACAAATGCAAAAGTGAGCAAATGATAAATCACGACAAACACTTACAATTGAGGCTCACCAGAACAGAAGGCTCTGGAGGAGGCGAAGGAGAAACAGTCCTTACAACCACGATATGACGATGAGGGAGGCAGTCACATGGAATATAAGAAACAAACCACTATATATAGGGAAACAACTGGTTATTCATGAGGGGCAGATGTGGGGTAACCTGAGCAAGGGAAGGCAGATAATAACACACAGCTGGGAATGATGAGGAGGATGAGCGGCTACTGGTAAACAGGTGAGGGAGGGGCAGCTGGCAGTTTGACAAGCGGCAGGGCACACCCACACAAACTGACTGCCTTGACCGCTGTCAAAGGGGAACCAAATATAAAGATAACCTGGAGAACACATAGCAGAAACTACAGAAATCAAAATACCACAGAGAAATGGTAAACAAGACCTAAATACAGAAAACAGATATAAATGATAACAAGGACAATGGAGGCGGCAAGGAGTACATGAAAAATAATAGCATAATAAACCAATATGGACAAACAGGGGAGTCATGGAGCTGAGTTTGGAAAAATCACAAACTCAGCACATGACAAGTACTTATATTTATAAGTACAGGTGCATCTCAATAGATTATAATGCCACTAAAAAGTGTAACTTTTAAGTGTGTATTGAATCTATATAATATATGAATTTCATTTTTTGAATTGAATTACTAAAATAAATCAACTTTTCAATGGCATTCTAATTTATTGAGATGCACCTGTATATTTATAATTGCTCTAAAAAATCCAGCAGAAACTAAAATTGTGAAATATGGAGCACTTTCACAGTTATTTGATATTAACCCCCTCGTCTACTCTAAAGTTCTGTGACTACATAGTTGTGTTTTAGTTGTTGCACATAAGCATTAAGTGAATTTAGGTACTTCAGATTTTGTTTTCTTTTTCAGGATTTTTGACTGTAGGAGTAGTCTTTGGGTGGATTTGTATGCTTATGTATGTATTATGATTTTGCAGTAGCTTGTACAGTAATTTTGCCACACAGAACAAACACTTCTGGTAACAGTTGCACATTTGTGTTCTACTTTTGATTGGCTGGCAGATAGTTTCTAAGCATGTGATCACAACCGTCAGCAGTAATACATTGCAGTCACCAGTGAAAACTGAATATATAGAAAAAGCAATCAAAGCTCTTTAATTAAATAAATGACTGTTTGAATATTTTTTTAAAAAAATACCCATTCCTAATAGGTACACAGTTCTGGAAGATCCCTGGTTTCACATGGCCCAACACACTCCATCACTCTCTTGCTCTAAGGGATATGGGAGGTCTCAAGGGTGACCATTTGGGAGAGTAGAGTCAGGTGTTGGGGGATCTGTGAGATTTTGGTCAAGGAAGGTAAGGAATGTGGGGAATGCAGTGGATCTGAAGGTTAGCTGATGACTCATTCATCAAATGTTGTCAGAGGTTCTGGTTTGAATAAACGTTATCCTCTGCAATGTGTACATCTGTGTGTACATGATTTCAAGAAGCATGATAGTGAATTATATGTCTTTGAGTTCCTGACATTTAAATAAACTAGTGCATTGCCCGTAGAACACGAGTACTCCTGTCTGAAACAGGTATCCCAATTAGGCTTTACAGGCCCAAATGTAGGCTGTGTTTGAAAGTAGAATACAAAGAGCTGTAGCCTATATGTTGGCAATCACATGTTCGACTTTGACAAATATAAAGGGGAGTAAATGGCACTAAGATTTATTTGACTGTGGGAATATTAATTGCAAAATACCTAAATATTGAAAATGAATGGGACATCCAGTATTAGTGACTGTTTCAGATCCCTTGTTTATTTGTTTGTCAGATCACTTATTTGTGTGATCTTTTATAACTTATATTCAAGATAATAGTGTATCTTGCACTTTGTGGGATGGGAGATGTTCAGTCATAATTATAATTATTTTAGTTTATATTACTGTTCAGTGTTGGAGCTCAGTGTAATATTGAATTTCTTCTGTGTATCGTCAGTAAACTGACGAAGCACTATAACAGGACACGTTTACAAATATTTGAGACCCATTGTAGTGCATCATTTTATACTTTAGCAATATTTTGTTATTAAAAGTTTTTTTAAAACTTTAACGCTAATATTGAGGTGGTGCTTATATCGTCGCGCTGGGGCGATACTGAGGCCAAATAATGATCTGAACCTTGAGGGCGTGACTGGCAAAGACTAACAATGTGAGCACCACGGCTCTATTGTAAGCGTTTGTTTTTTATTGACACGAGAAGATTATTTATTATTATTATTATTCAACCTAAATGATCACATTTCAGTGTTTCCTCTGGCTTAAAGACCTTAGTCGTGATGCTGCATATTATCCAATCAGCATGGTTGTGATGCCACGTATTATCCAGTAAGCATTGCCGTGATGCCTCGTATAATCCAATCAGCACGGAGTCAATCCGAAACCCCGCCCACACTGTTTGAAGCCAGGGCATGAAGAGACACAGAGCAGTGACAGAGCAGTGGCTAAACTATTATTGATAAAAATTACGTATTTTGACTGAGCGACTCCATACTCAGGGATGTACATCCTCGTATCCTCAGCAAAACACGCATAAAACATTAGGTCAGTCTTGACGAATGGTTCAAGAGATATGCATGGAACAGACACACACAAACACACACACAGACAGAGATATGCTGCATTTATAGATAGATCAGTCCCTCTAGGATTTTGCAATGTTGCGATCACGTCAATTAACGTGAAATCAGCCAATCAGCACAACTATTGTGCAACCTTGCAACTTTGTCCAATCACTGCAGCTTTCCTGCAATTTTGGCCAATCCTCGTCAACTTCCACCAATTTTACCAATTAGATTTGTCTCTCACCGGCGCCCAAATGCTCAGTCTGACCAATCAAATGCATCGCTGCACCGCGTTCACTTCCGTGTTTACAGTGAATATCAACGGAACACATCAAAACAGAGTGTGTGATTTAAAAAAAACAAAAAAAAACACTCACCCGCAAGGTTTCCAACATCGTCCCTTCCTCCATCTCCCCCAGCCTGCCGGTAGACGTCTTGCCACGTCTCTGTCCTGACTGTGTGTACGAAGCACTGGGTTTGTGTTGAAAAACGTCCGCCTGCCCTAAAAGCACCCCATTGTGGGAGCACGTATGAGGAGAGATTCCGTAAAACTATTAACGCTACAGCAAGTGTTAACATTTTTGTCACGAACCCTCCTGTGCGCTTTTCCTCAGCGCACGGCGAGGGGTGGAATAATGAGGATTTACGCGCAGGGATCCACCATCACACATTTATTAACATAGACTCATGGCGAACAGTTTCAAAAGGTGAAGACTTACAAAAAAGATACGAAAAATACAGTAAAGTGAGATGTGTATCCACGCTGGCATCCCACAGCCGGAATCACTATGAGAACGCAAGAGAACCACGGGCTGCGCGGAGTGGATACACGTCGTATGGAGCTGACAGTTCACTGATGCAACACACGGTCAGTCAGTCAATCAGTTAATGAGGGACCCAGCAGTGCATGATTGGCAAAAGGCGTTTAAGTACATGCACTGCTGGTTATGGCACACTGAAATACATAATAAACATACATAAACAGCGGCACCTAAACCCACAAGGGGGTAAGGACCGAGCCGGGGAAACCAAGCTGGCTTGGCTCCTGACAGAGCATCCCCCCCATAAGGGGTGGATACCCAGACACCCAAGGTAACATCCCGAAGACCCCCCTCCCCCCCAACAGGAACAGCAACAACAACAAAAAATAACCCCAGAGTGGGAGTTAGGGGCAACAGGAAGGAGGGAACACAATACCCCGCCCAGGGCTCACAATTAACCCCCCCCAAGTCTGAAAGCGTGGAGGCTTGGGAGGCCGCACAGAGTCCCAGGCCCAGCAGGCAGACCGGTGAACAGAGTCCGGTGGTCTACTGGAAAACACGGGCCATCTAGCCCAGAGACTCAGTCCCTCTGGCGGCCGGCCAGCATTGTTAAGCCACCAGGACCGAAGGGGTGAAGCAGGGGGAGGCCTGCCCACCGGGAGGCTCACTGGTGGGTGGCCGGACCGTAGGGAGGGAACCTCCATGGCCTCGGGCAGGGAGGAGAAGAGGGCCACGGCATCCTCAGGCTGACCCGTAGCACTCTCGGTGGTCCCGGCTTGGGACACAGCTGCACCCACGGTGGATCCCGACCGGGTCAATGCTGCACCCGCGGTGGACCCTGACCAGGCCAATGCTGCACCCGCGGTGGCTCCTGGCTGGAGCTCTGCAGCACCTGCGGTGGCTCCCATCTGGAGTTCTGTAACACCCGCAGTGGACCCCGACTGGGCCAATGCTGCACCTGCTGTGACTCCCGACTGGACCTCAGCAGTGCCTGCAGTGGCTCTTTGCTGGAGCTCCGCAACACCCGCGATGGACCCCGACTGGGCCAGTATAGTCCACCTGGTGGACCCCGCGCTGGAGCGTGGCGGCCATGATGGGTCCGGACAGGATCACAGCACCCACGTTGGGCTGATTCTGGGGCGCAGCCCCCATGAGGGTTTAAAGCCAGCGCGTTGCACCAACGGAGACTCAGCCTGCAGATGGACCCATACGATGGCCTCAGGCAGCAGGGGAGCTGGACCCACGCTGTCGTCGGGCGGCGAGACTCGTTTCGTGGAGACCCTTGGAGATGGTGGTTCCTCTCCAGCGACCCTAGAAAGACTCTCAGAAAGGGGAAATGAAACAGAGTGGTTAGGGTTGCCCGCAGCGGCGGAGCCCGGCGAAGGGAGTTCAGATGCAGCTATGTGCAGTGCCTGACTCTCCTCACCTAGAGCCAGACAAGCTCTCTCTAAAATTGACATTAGAAACACTAGAGAGAACACTTGCCTGAGCTCGAGCTCCACCGCCGTCCAGGACTCTGTCAATCTTGGCGATGTGGTACCGGGCCCGGCCTCCAGGAGGTCCAGCTCTGGCTCTCACTCTGCTGCTGTCGCCTCCGCAGCTGGCAAGATGGTCATTGCAGTCTCTTTAAACTCCTGCAGTGGCTCCAACGCCGGGGATTCCACCGGCGTGGCTGCAGGAAAACACCTCTGTGTGGGCCCTTGGGCAGGATCATCCAGGGCCCCAAACTCCTCCACCATCTGGCAGCTCGGTTCTAGGACCGACAGGCACTCGGGGATAATTGGAGGAGACACGGAGAGGATAGGAAAAAGGTCAGCATTAGCAGCTGGAGGAGAGGACTCAGCGGACTCCTGGAACTGAGCCTCTCCCTCAGGAGACAGATAAGGTTTAACATAATTAAGTTCAATTGGATGAAACGACCCTTGCCTGTCATCCTGGCGTGTGATGGTCGCAGCTGCAGCTGGCTGGCAGTCACCCCTCTCCATGTCCACGACCATACCGGCCCTTTCCAACAGTGACGGAGAAGCCAGATCTGACGCCGATGACTCCTCTGTCATGACTGCAGGGGACCAGCTCTGTGCTGGCTCCGGAGCGGAATCCTCCAGGGCTCCCAGCTACTCCACCCTCCAGTGACTCTGCTCACACTCAAGGATTGATGGGGGAGACACGGAAAGGACAAGAGAAGGGTTAACCTCCGCAGCTGGGGGAGAGAGCCCAGCGGACTGCTGGAACTGGGCCTCTCTTCCGGGAGACAGACAATGTTTATCATCATTATATTGAATTAAATGAAAAAAACACTTGCCTGTCCTCCTGGTGCTCAATGTTGACAGCTGCTGGCAGTTGGCCATCATCCCCCACCCACCCACCAGTGTCACTGGCTGTTTTGGCCCCTTCACAGGATAGTTGAGGAGCCGGCTTCGATAACATAAAGGTGGGTGTAGCCGGGACAACCCTGGGGGACCTCTCGGCGGTGGAAGAGATGACGGCGGCTAAGGATGAGGAGAGCTTCTCCTAGCGTTTCCTTGCAGGGCGATGCTGTCCCTTGCTTGCTGGAACTGGCTTGGTTATAGCGGGAGCGGAGACCTGGCGGGGAACAGTTTCAGTGGCGTCCCGGAAGCGCCCTCCCCTCGATGCGAGCCCTGTCTTCTTCGGAGAATTCCTCTCCCTCTCGCCATACTTGCGTCGGAGCACTACCAGCTATCCTCTCAATTCCCTCGGGATGCTTGGAGAGCTGAGGGCATCGCCGGACCTCTGCCTCTGCCAGCTTGACGTACCACATGATGTCCTCCGGTGTGGAATAGCAGCCCGCCGAAAATATCAGGCCGTCAATGTTCATGAGAGCTCAGCAGCATTCCCAGCCGAGACTCATTGGATAACTCCGGCCCACGGACATCTTCAAACCAAGTCAGTTCCAACAAATGACACACAAAGAAGGAAAAAGGAATGTGTGGGTGAACCTGCTAAATCTTCCTTTTTGGCTGGGTCTTTCTGTCACGAACCCTCCCGTGCGCTTTTCCTCAGTGCAGGAATAATGAGGATTTATGCACAGGGATCCACCAACACACATTTATTAACATAAAGACTCATGACGAACAATTTCAAAAAGTGAAGACTTACAAAAAGATACGAAAAATACACTTACAGTGGGTGTTCGGGAGCCAACATCGCCCCACGAACGCATGAGGTGAGACGTGTGTCCACGCTGGCGTCCCACAGCCGGAATCGCTATGAGAATGCAAGAGAACCATGGGCTGCGCGGAGTGGATGCACGTCGTATGGAGCTGACAGTTCACTGATGCAACACACGGACAGTCAGTCGATCAGTTAATCAAAGACCCAGCACTGCGTGACTGGCAAAAGGCGCTTAAGTACACACACTGCTGGTTATGGTGTAATGAGGGGCACTTGGGTGAGGACCGGGAAAGATGATTAACGGGGCTGGGAACAGCTGATGGTAATAAGTGAGGGGGCGTGGTTGGACCGGCAGGCTGTCAGCAGTACTCACAGCTGTCAGCTCGAGAGCAGTGGCTATGGATACGGAAGCACACTGAAATACATAATAAACATACATAAACAGCGGCACCTAAACCCACAAGGGGGTAAGGACCGAGCCAGGGAAGCCAAGCCGGCTTGGCTCCTGACAATTTTATACATCTTTAGAGGTAAAATCATTACTACAGCTGGTCAGTGAGCTTTAAAACTGTGGCTCTCAGGTCTGGATGGACAAACGCACCCTTCTTCCCCCCCCCCCCCGCCGTAAATGAAAGATGTGTGTGAAGAGACAAGTGTGTGTGTCAAGACCGACATGCAGCAGACAGACAGGTAGGCACGGAAAGAGAGAATTCTCTCTCTCTCTCTCTCTCTCTCTCTCTCTCTCTATCTCTATATATATATATATATATATATATATATATATATATATATATATATATATATATACACTACCGTTCAAAAGTTTGGGGTCACCCAGACAATTATTTTGTGTTTTCCATGAAAAGTCATACTTATTTACCACCATGAGTTGTAAAATGAATAGAAAATATAGTCAAGACATTGACAAGGTTAGAAATAATGATTTGTATTTGAAATAATAATTTTTTCATTCAAACTTTGCTTTCGTCAAAGAATCCTCCATTTGCAGCAATTACAGCATTGCAGACCTAACATGATTGCACAAGGGTTTTCTAATCATCCATTAGCCTTCTGACGCAACGAGCAAACACATTGTACCATTAGAACACTGGAGTGATAGTTGCTGGAAATGTGCCTCTATACACCTATCTAGATATTGCACCAAAAACCAGACATTTGCAGCTAGAATAGTCATTTACCACATTAGCAATGTATAGAGTGTATTTCTGATTAGTTTAAAGTTATCTTCATTGAAAAAAAGTGCTTTTCTTTCAAAAATAAGGAAATTTCTAAGTGACCCCAAACTTTTGAACGGTAGTGTGTGTATATATATATATATATATATATATATATTTTTTTTTTTTTTTTTTTTTTTTTTTTTTTTAATTTTATTTTTTTCCCAGAAAAACACAGGCTCCACAGAATAAATTATTTATTTTTTCCTCTCTGCTCAGTACTGAGTGGCTGGGGACCGTAGGGAGTTTTCAAATGAAGATGCTGCTAATAATTTCTAAATCTCTACTCTTTAACATGCATTCATTGCAATTTAGCTGTTGTAATGGATATTGTGTTAAAGTATTTGCTGTTGCACAAAAGAGGTTTTCTGTATAGCAGAAGTTTCTCCTTAATTTACAAATCGCTATAATAGGACATTTTTAACAATCCTGTGCTTTTCTTGTATTGTTATGTAGAATATCACTGCAGCAAACTGGAAAAAAACATTCATTCATTCATTCATCTTCTACCGCTTAATCCTTTTCGGGTCGCGGGGGGGCTGGAGCCTATCCCAGCATCTTTTGGGCGAGAGGCAGGGTACACCCTGGACAGATCGCCAGTCCATCGCAGGGCCAACACAGAGAGACAGACAACCATTCACTCTCAGTCATACCTAAAATCCCCAGTTTGATGCCATTTAACCTAACTTGCATGTTTTTGCCATGTGGGAGGAAACCGGAGAAATCCCGGAGTAAACCCACGCAGACACGGGGAGAACATGCAAACTCCACACAGATCACTGTTGGTTGGGGGCTGGGATCAAACCCAGGATCCCCCGGCCAAGGGTGAGTTGCTGTGCTGCCGCAGTGCTAACCACTCCGCCACCGCACTGCCTACTGCTTTAAAATTTGTCATTCTTCCCACAACTTTTAGAGCAAAAAACACTCTAAACACAACTTTTATCGCAACTAGCTGCACGGTGGCGCAGTGGTTTAGCACTGTGGCAGCACAGTTTTACCCTCGGCCGGGGGATCTCGGGGATCATGAGATCGTGGGTTCGATCCCAGCCCCCGACCAACAGTGAGCTGCGTGGAGTTTGCATGTTCTCCCCGTGTTGCGCGGGTTTACTCCGGGATTTCTCCGGTTTCCTCCTGCATACCAAAAACATGTAGGTTTAGGGCGCTCGCGCACGCAGCGACCAGCAGCCGGTGGCTTGTCACCAGACTGCAAACCAAATCTACCTACGGGTACAAATAAGTAACAAAAAAAAAAAAAAAAAACTTTTTAAAAAAGCTCCCATGAATTCAGGCATTTTGGGCCGCAACAATCATTAAAAACATCCCACAAAATCCTGGAGGGACTGATAGATAACTTGAACAGCAGTTTTCAGGGCCGCGCTGAAGTACACCCATTTGAGCAGGACCTTATTTAATTTGCTACAAGTTCCTAAAAACTTTCCCTTTTGGAGAGGTTCCTGTAGTAAATACACACACCATTGGGGAAGTTCCTGTCAAATTTTTTCCTTGTCCTGTAGTGGAAATTGGGCTGATGACAGCAGTCTGAACCATGCAGGGAATTATTACCCTTCTTGGATGATAAAGTTAACCTGACCTTAATATGAATCATCAGCATACTAAAGCGGGGATTGTATTTTAAATAGAAATACATTTCAGCTTTCTAGCATCTATCTTTTTTGTCCTTGCACACACAGGTGTTAGAGCATATAAACAGCTCATCTCTCCACCTGATGGCTCAGTTCCTCTACTCTGCTTCCATTTTCTTGTAGTCCCTCCCTTCAAATTGTCCCAAGCAGATTGCTAACTCTGCAATATCATTTTTCAGGTTGTTCCTACAGGATTTGGGGCTGCTGGGAATGGAGCCTGACCTGTCCATTAGTTATATTAGCACCTCAGTGGGGTGACTCTGGTTCCCTCTCTCTTGGCCAGGACAGACAAAAGCCCAGGCCTGTCTTCTATTGTCCATCTGTCAGCTGGAGCTTGTGGCTGCCAGAAGGACTCTGTCAGGGCTCAGATTGTCTGATAAAAGTGCTGGGAGCCAGGCTGTGTTGTTAGCACATTTGCCCATTATCAAAAAAAGTCTCACAAATCTTTACAGTTTTCTTCTTCTTTTTATGAGTCTGTCCTCCAAAAGAAAGCACCTTGTATGGTCATTTTTATTAGCTGGCATTACAGCCAATGAATAGATTTTGACATTAAACATCCTCTTGTGGTCTCGGTTACAAGAACAGTGTATGTAAATTAGAGCACTACCTTTTCCTGATCCAAATATTTTCATTAACCATAGCCAATTATTTTAGGACATAACCCTAGCAATTACCCTGAAGCCTTATTCATGCTGCATTTCCCCTCTAGTCCGCTTTGGTCCGCGTGCGCTTTGGACGAGACCCGGCACACATGCAGCGCTGTTCATGCTCACTTTTTTCATCTACCCAGGCCAAGCGGTTGACGCATGCGCACAACCATCATTTGTAGTTTCACTCCCACCCGATAGGTAGTGCCAATGCGCTGACATGCCAGGATTTCACCAATGAAGAAACACTGCTTGCGTTCTGCTGCTTGACTTCCTGGTTTTCACTCCTTTTCCACGAAGGTGCTGCTGCTGTTGCTGCTGAAGTATTTATGTATGATTCATGTATGTTTATTCTCATCCTCCGCTTCCTCATTGTCTTCTTCGTCTACTTTGTCTTGGTATGCAGTGCCGATATCACCACCTTGTGAATGGGACGTTCAGTCTTGCGCATGTGCTTTTCAACGCGTTCAGGTTGTGGGCAGGCAGCACGGTCACAAAATTTGGGTTGCACGCGGTCGTCCGCATCTGAGCACTGTGGACACTAATGGAGTGGAGACAATGATGTAAATTTTGTCACACGAGGTTTCCAGTTACACATACACGGACAGCAGAGGTGCAGCATGAATCCAGCTTAACCTTAACAGTTAAAATCCTAACCTAATGCCTAAGGGAAGTTCAGTGTTTCCTCTGGCTTAAAGACCTTGGCGCGATGGCAACATATTTTTCCGGGGGTGGGGGGGTGCAGTAAACACATGACATGATTGTAACCGCAATATGTTAATTTTACACTATTTCTTTTATTTTTTTTTAATTTTGCACAGTAATATTGCATAATGGAACTTACCATTTGCCAGCTGGGGTCCCACCCAGATGTCTTGTGTTTGGACTTTTTACTGGTGTCATCCTTCTTTCCTCCCTCTGCTCTCACCTCTCCTGGACCCTTTGCCTGAACACTTTCCTCTCCTTGGCTCTTCTCTTCTGTCTCATCTTTCCCTCTCTGAGCCCTGTCTAATTCAGGTTCTCTCTCTGTCTATGGTGGTATACAAACAGGTTAGAAAATACCAAGTATCATGTTTTGTCCTGCAGGATTTTTTTTCATGGTTTACATAAATAACCAAAATGTGTATTTTTTGTATTTTTATTCTAGTGTTTCTTTTTTTCCATTGACGAAGAGTAGGAAAGGGAAAAAAACATTCATAATAGCAATTTACTCATGCATACTTAAATTATATGAACAGAGGTGGGTATAGTAGCCAGAAATTCTACTCGTGTAAAAGCAGTGCTATGAAATTAATAATTAAAAGTAGACAACCAAAACTTTCTAGTTGAGTTAAGGGTACAAAGAGCACCCACTTAAAAACCTGAGTAATGACTTCAGTCTTGAAGGTTTGAGGTTTTTCTCCAAAATTTTTAACAATTTTCTTATAGTTTCCTACTTTTCTCTGTAAATTTATCTAAATTTGCAACCATTTTCCTCAAAGTTGTAATTCTCTTGTAAAATTGTGACTTTTCTTGTACATTTGAGACTATTATAAATTTGTGGATTATTTTATGGCAAATTTTTATCTATTTTAATCCAATACAACTTTATTTATAAAGCTCTTTCAAAATAACGACAGTTGACACAAAGTGATGTACATCAATGATAAATAAAATATAAAAACAATAAAATACAGCTAAAGTACAAAACAGCACAAACAAAACAACAGTCATACAATAGAGACAATAAGAACAAATAAAATCCTTGTCTCAAACTGGGTCAAAAGCCAGAGAATAAAAATGGATTTTAAGAAGAGTTTTAAAACTGGGCAGTGAAGAGGCCTGTCTGATGGACAAAGGCAGATGATTATAAAATTACTGTTTGTTTGGGTTTTTTTTTTATAAATTTGAAACAGAATGTGGCAAAAATTTTACTTTTTTTCATACAATTTAAACTTTTGACCATAATTTTGTAGAGCCAGAACAGAACAATAACTTTAACTCTGAATTCAAAGAAATATAATTGTTAAAATAATAATAATATATTATTATTATTATTATTATTATTATTATTATTATTATTATTATTATTATAAATTAACTTAAATAACCAAATATGCAGTTATTTCTGTTCTAATATTTCTATATATTTATAATTTTTTTAGAAATCTCCTCACCAACCAGACAGCAGGAAAAACCTCCCTTATTTTGAAATCTAAATGTTGGCACGTTTAGTTTCTCTGAAGGCTGCTGACGGATTAAAGTCATTGACTTTGTGAATTTCGGTCATCTTAACTTGCCAGGTACATAATAATGAACATAAACTATTAGTTAATATTGTAGTAGCTGGTGAAGTAAATCCTCAGTGATTCATCAGTCACTCTTGCCTTTCCCTGCAATGAAGCCTAACCAGACCTGTTAGCTAAGCGACTCCTCATTGTTCTTCCAGTTACCAGTGGGTTAAAACCACCATAAATGCCTCCACAGCTTATATATCTCTTGTACTTTTTTCCATGTTTAAACTACTTTAATAAGCTCATGCTTCTCTCGGATAGCAATGCTACAGAGACACTCTGCCTGCAGACTAAAATGGTCACGCGGGAGCCGGGTGGGTGCCGGATGGGCGGGGCGCTTCCGTGCGGATGACAGTCATGCCCGTTGTTCATGTGTGCGGTTGCGGAGCATTTTCTTTTTTTTTTTCTTAAATTAATATATCATAGGTGTGGCAGCATACTTCCAAGGGCGGTGGGCCGCCACACAGAAATGTTGCAGAGGAAACCCTGTAGTTAATAGCAAAGCCAGAAATGAGTGACAAATGAGGAAATGAAAGTAAAGTATACAAGAGGGGGGCTGAAAAGTTCATAGTGGTCAAATTTGACCAAATGTAGTTTATTTTTCAACCGCAGGGATCCAAGCGCTGCAACACCGATGGAAGAAGTGTGTGGACTGAAGGGGAGACTATAGGGGTGGGAATCTGGATTCTTGGGTCACGATTTGATCCTGTCACAGTTCAACGATAATCACGATATCGCTATAATCGAGTATCACGATCTCATATATTTAAAATTTTTTCATCTTATTCAACCTCAAATCATGTCCCAAAGGAAAACTGCTGACATCTTTTTCATATAATAAAGTATTTTTGAGGCTTCATTTTCCACAGAGATACATCTCTGTACACAGGGAGGGCGGTGGACAGTGCAGTGCTGTTTGGAATAAATGCCCACTCCAGCTACTTTATCTGACTCTGTGGAGTCTTAAAAAGCAGTTGAAAACTTTTTTGTTTAAGGAAGCTTTCCGTTGAGTTTCAACTGCTTTTTAATGGTAAGTCTGATATCTTTTAAATTATTTTAATTTTGTGTTTTAACCTCTTGCACTCCGGTGTACCGCGGGCGGACACGTCTCTGCGTCCTAGAGCGCACGAGGGCGCCCTCACTGTGCGTCCTAGTGCGCACTGGAAAAAAAAGCTGCATTTCCATTCTTCCACTACAGACACAGCCGCGAACAGAAAGCCAAAGGAGTGCTTTGATTGGTTTAGATGTGATTGACCTCTCATTCGACTAATAAGAGCCTTAAATTGGGTTTCTGAAACCTTGAAGAACCAATGACTGAAAACCTAGCAAGAAGGACCCACCTACCAACAGCTGCGAATACAGCCAGCCAATTGAAGCACAGAAGTTCGAAAGCATGCGTCCCTTGCCTAAAATCTGTTTTGTGTAAGGCTGGGTGACACACAGGCGTTCGCCAGTCTTTTTTTCTTACTACTGTTCTTATTTGTTTTGAAAAATCGTTCGCCAAAACCGCAATCATGGAAGCGCAAAACCGCAATAATGGAATTATGGTTTGACCGGGTCGCGTGACCAGAACCACGAGTCCGTAACAAGCGGACCAGCGTCATGTTCGTCTGACAATGAGGAAGAGAAGTTCGCCAGCGACACTGCTGTTGTGGACAGGTAAGTGTTATAAGCTAAATTATTCTTTATCCCTGAAAATTGTAATCAGAATGACTTTTGACCGATCGGTAAATTACAACTGTGTGTTATTGCAACATGACAGACCCGGACCGCTCCGGTCCGGTCATGTTGCGATAACATAACGTGTCCGGACCGTGAACGCCCCCCCCCCCCCGCTACTCTTCTGTAGCGGATTGCAGATATTATTGCAGATATTTTAGTACAACTGTGCGTATTAGACCACGGCGCACCGTCCCCGCTTTCCGTCATGTAGCGATGGGCGATGTCCGTCCTCTGTAGTGGGGGGGGGGAGTTGTTATCTTCTACATTACAGATATTTTAGTATAATTTTTAGTGCACTGTAGGTTATTTTTTCTTGTAAAAAAAAGCCACACATTTTTTACGTGGCATGCTTCTTTGTGTGTAGGGGCTTGTTTGTTCATTCATTCATTCATTCATTTATGAATGAATAAACAACCCCCCCCCCACACACACACACAGCCCTTCACCTTTCATTAGAGCCCAAGATGAAGCTTCTATATTGAATCATTCAAAAGTTACAGACTTTTTTCCAAACTGTGCCATTTGGCACAATTTGGCACAGTTCAAAAACGCCTGGGAACAACCTAAGAAAAAAGCTGTGTAATATATTCATTTTTTGTGGTATTGTTACAAAATTTTGACCTCAGCTGGATAACACTTGGTTCTACATTTCTGTTGCATTTTCCAGCCCGGATCTGACAGCTGTGTGTTATTTGCAAGCATTTATATCCAAAAAAAACACCCAGGCGAAATTTATTTTCTTCAAGTTCAGTATGTTTAGATGACTGTTACTCAGTGGCAGAAACACTTAGAGAGATTATGACTGTTTTGCCAAAAAATTCAAAGTGTTTTCTTCTAAATGAGACCAACCCCATGAAGATGCTGCAAAGGGTTGAAGAACAGCTTTTGATTTACTTTGGGTACGTTATTTTTTGGCGTTTTTAGGGAAATTGACCAGAGTGCAAGGGGTTAACTTGTTTTTTGTATTTTTAAAATGATTTTTATCTATCAACTTCCTTTTATTCCATTTTATTGTGCAGTGCTCTGTGACTGTGAAAAGCGCTTCATAAAAAAACTTTACTTACTTGACGCTCTGAGAAAAAGTTCCATGCCTCTCTTTAGCTTAGCCGTTGCTAATGCTGCTCTGAGATGTGTGCTGGCCTGTCATATTCTGAATGTTTTTTCTTTTTTCCGTGCAGCGCTTCTTGCTTCTTGCATCTTTGGGCGCATGCGCATGCAGCGACCGGCAGCGAGTGAAAAAAGTTCGACGTCTCTGTCTTGGTTTTTATGCACTTTAATGTGTTTAAACGTAATTCTCTGTGCCGTTTTTGTCCTTGAATGTTTGTGGACTATATAACGAACAGCTCCCTGGTTCCATCAGTATGGATTCCCTCCTTGTGTTTGCACTGTCGCTTTTTTCCTATCGGCTCTTTATCTTGGAGGTAAGCACGATCATGCCAGGAAGAACACAGTATTTCAGAGAAATGTTACTGCATTTAAACATGGATAATGCAGCATCTGTGCTTGAGTCCGTGCCGCCACTGCCGGTCTTTATTTTAAGAGATTTTCATGGACACAGCGATGAAAAGAGAGATAAGAGGAGGAAACGCGGAAAGCGTGGAGGTGTAAAATTAAGCCTGAGGAGGTGTCAGTTTAACCGCATTCCTCTTCCTTCCATTATTATGGGGAACGTACAATCCCTGAGAAATAAAGTGGATGAAATTCAAGGGAATGTACGATATCAGAAGGACTTCAAGAACTGCTGTGTCATGGCTTACATGGAGACGTGGCTTACGGCACCTGACCGGGATGCGGACTTGTGTATTGACAGCTTTGGAGCCCCACTTTGCTCGGATCGGCAGGAAGAGGTGACGGGGAAACGTCAGGGGGGCGGCGTATGTTTATATATTAATAAACAGTACTGTACATCTGTCACGGTCAGAGAGCGCATCTGTACACCCAGTGAGGAGCTTCTGTCCGTATTGCTACGCCCCTTTTATCTGCCCCGCGAGTTCCCTCAACTTTTCATAACGACTGTGTACATTCACCCGAGAGCGAATGCTGACTCCGCCTCCAGCACCGTCTTTGATGTGGTACAGCGGTTGCAGTCGATTTCCCTAGAGGCTCCAAACCTTATTCTTGGGGATTTTAACCATGTTTCTTTAAAGAAGACACTTAAAAACTTTTATCAGTATGTCTCCTGTCCAACCAGGCGAAAAAAGACATTGGACCTGTGCTATGGCTCCATAGAGAGGGCCTATAAATCACTTCCCCTTCCTCCTTTAGGATCCTCAGATCACAACTGTGTACATTTGCTGCCCACATATAAAACTGCTCTCAGAAGAGACAAGGCGAAGACCAGAGACATAAACGTGTGGACAGAGGATTCAGTGCACAGCCTCCAGGAATGTTTTAACTGTACGGACTGGAAGGTGTTCACACTGGCCTGCGGAAATGATTTGGACTCTTTGGTTGACGTCACATGCTGATACATGGCTTTCTGTAGAGACATGATCGTTCCACGTAAACGTGTCAAAATATATCCCAACAACAAGCCATGGGTTACAAAATCAGTTAAATCCTGCTTACAAAGGAAAGCACTTGCCTTTAAACAGCGGGATGTTTCGGAGCTACAAGTTGCCACAAAAGAGCTGAAGGCCGAAATTTTAAGAGCAAAACAGAATTATAAATCAGAATTGGAAAGCAAGACGGCAACAAAGAAACTTGGTTCAGCCTGGGCCAGTATGAAAACTATTGCAGACCTTCAGAGCACAGAGCGTAGTAATCGTGTGTTTTTAGATGGTTTTAATTCAGACACAGAGCTGGCTAATGCTCTTAATTGTTTTTATGGTTGTTTTGATTCCTTTGATTTTAGCACAGAAACCCAAGATTTGAAACAGAAACTCAAAGACAATCAGCACTTTAATATTGAGGTGCAGGATATCAAAACGGCGTTCTGTGCTGTAAAAGTGAACAAAAGTCAGGGCCCTGATAATATATGTGGGCGCTTGGTAAAGTCTTGTGCACATGAATTGAGTCCTGTATTTCACTATATTTTCAATAAGTCCTTACAGACACAACATGTGCCTAAGATCTGGAAAGATGTTGTGGTTGTCCCTGTTCCAAAATCCAGCTGTCCTAAAACGGTAAGCGACTTTAGACCAGTTGCTTTGACTTCAATTTTAATGAAAATTTTTGAAAAACTGGTCAGATTTGAGATCCTAAAGCAGACTGAGCATGCATTGGATCCTCTGCAGTTTGCCTATAGGCCTCACAGAGGAGTGGAGGATGCCACTGTCACTCTGTTTAACATGCTTTTTGAACATCTGGATTTTAATGGGACACAAGCCAGGCTTTTATTTATGGACTTTTCTTCCGCCTTTAATACAATCCAACCTCATATTTTAGTTGAAAGGCTCCTGCAACAATTTGATTTGAGTAATAATCTGGTGGGTTGGATTCTGGATTTTTTTAACCAACAGGACACAGAGAGTAAGGGTCAATGGTACATTGTCTGACCAAAAGTGTTCTTCTACTGGCTCTCCGCAGGGGTGTGTGTTGTCACCACTACTCTTCATCCTGTACACAAACATGTATCGGAGCAGACATGACAACAGACACATTATAAAGTATGCTGATGATTCAGTTGTTGTCAGTCTCCTCCAGGATGGTGAGAGTGGCCACAGCCCAGTAGTTGATGATTTTGTTCACTGGTGTGAGGATTCCTACCTGCAGCTGAATACGACAAAAACTGTCATGTTCGGCGATCCTCGCTGATCACCATAAGACGCCAAGAGTCACTGGTGAGTTTTGCAAGATATTTTATTTCCAAGACAAGACAGGATAGGATACAAGGCTGTGAGCCGCTAAGGGCAAAAACACACACTAAGAGATATAAGGGCTCGTAGGGCTAACCCCAGCCACTACGAGCTAAACTACAAGACAAGAATAAAGACGAACCTGAAATGAAGGTCTTACAGGGTATCACGAAGGTAGGTTGACTTCGGTTGACTTAAGGTCGACTTATGCTCCCGCAATCTAACTGCCGTCAGTGCCCGCCTTATAAAGGCGAACACTAACGAGCAGTGATGACAGACAGCTGACCAACCTTGACAGGCGGAAGCCCCACCGAGCGCCTTCACAATAAGAGCCCGGTGAGGCCAGAATACAACCCACAGCTGTCAAGGCCGGCAGCGAGCTGTGCGTGGCCCGAGCACGGACAGAACCCAGCGCTCGGGTCGTAACAGTATCCTCCCTCCAAGGGCGGGCTCAGAACGCCCACGGACCCCCCTGCCCCCCCCACCCCCCAGGGTGGGTGGCTGGGGGTAGGTCCGGAGGGAGAGAGACCAAACCCAGAATCAGTGCAATTACAAAGTCAAAACCTGGCAAGAAAAACAACTAAACACAGGACAATGACAAGAGATACCAAATACTCAGATTAAATTAAATATTCAACTAACAATTACAGAAAATAGCACAGGATATCATGAAAAAAAAAACAGAATTACTGGGTCAGAATAACCAAATACAGGACAGAAAGAGAAAATTAAATCTTTGCCCACGTGTTTCACAAGAAAATGGTTTCTCACCTGTGTGAATGCTCAAGTGAATCTTCAAATAACCAAATACGGGAAAACAGAACAATTATTGACTCATACTAACCATACGCAAAAAAAAATAGAGCAACTGCAAGAAAGTGAAAATTTCAAAACACCAAAAACAGGAAAATAGAACAATTATTGACTCGTACTTAACTAAACGCAAAACAAAATAGCGCAACTGCAAGACATAGGGGAACACAGAATATCAAGGGAAAAACAAGCACAATAACTGGATCAGGACAACACCAGAAAATAACCACTACCCCCCCGACAGTTTATGCCGACCGGTGGAGACCCGGTGCCATAGGAACAGTTCAGGTGGTCTCCCCGCGTCCAACGGCCGGCGGGAGGTCATGGGAGGCGGAACATGACCAGGCGGCTCACCACAGTCCAAAACCCAGCACGTCACTCCTCTGGTGGCCGAACCAGGTCACCCAGCAAAACACAAAACAAGTCGGTTGGTTGACCTGGGGTGCCAAACCGGTGAAGCAGTTCCTCAGGCGGCCGACCCGCATCCCTCAGCCACCAATCCCGGGGGAAAACAGCCCGCGGCGGCCTCCCTGACGAGGACAAAACTAGGAAGAGCTGGGGCGAGCGAACAGGAACCCCCACGGCCCCTGGCGATGTTGCACGGGGGGATGACTGTAGAGGGGCTAGAAGGCAAGGACGAACCCGTAATCTGTCCGGCGGTGAAGGGTCTGCTGCTCCTCCACCGTCTGTGGACCACGCCGGCTCAGCATCTCCGCTGGGGCCCGATTGGGTTATAGCTGCACCCGCGTCGGACCCCGATTGGGTCAGAACCACTTCGGTGACTTGCTCAGAACGAGCCGACGCTGCACCCACGATGGACCCCGATTGGGTCATAGCTGCACCCATGTCGGACCCCGATTGGCCGCACCAGTGACGATCTCCAACTCTGAACCTGGAACCTCCGGCACAGCGATTGGCACCTGCTCTGCACCGGCGACCTTGGAAGAGGGCTCAGAAGAAAAAAAAAACGGGATCAGGATCACCGGCAGCGCCAGAACCCGGCGAGACAAGCTCGGATGCAGTGGACGGCTGCACCCGGCTCGCCTCCCCAAGAGACAGGCAAAAATGCTCTAAAACATAGAGGAGAAAGACAAAACAGAGCACTTGCCTGATCTCGGGTTCTGACGCTGTCCAGGACTCCGACGATCTGGGCTCAGGTGGGAGGAGATCGTCCTCTGGCTCCCACTCAGCTGCGTCGGGCTCCGCAGCTGGCATGATGTCGTCTGCAGGCTGAGGTTCCTCCCGCTCTGAAGTCCACGCCGATGACCCGTTTGGCGTGGGGGCAGGGGACACTCGACCCACTGGCTCGGACCGCTCAGGCGAGGAGACCCGGGGACGCTCTATCGTTGGCTCAGGCTCCGGGCCGCAGTCCGCTGCTTTCCTCCATCCACGATGTGGCTGCAGGGCCGGATCCAGGCTTTCCAGCACTGCAGGCCCCCTCTTCACCCGACGACGTTGGCCTGGCGTCGCGGGCCACTCAACAGGGGGATGCACAGAGGCAGCAGGTTTAGTTATAGTCTCTACAGCAGGTGGAAGGAGCTCAGGAGGCTGCAAACCCCGAACTCCGCCCCCAGGAGTCAGACAAGGCAGGTTACAATCATGATATAATGAATTAACTTGCACTTGCCTTTCTCCCGGAAAACAGATGGTGCCTGCTGTAAGGGACGCTGTTCCTCCTTCTCCCCGCTGGATGGCGACAGAGGACCCCCTGGAAAGACGAGGTGGAGCCGCTCTCGGAGGTTCGCTGACGGGCTTCGTTGGCAGCGGGTCCAGCCGGGGATTCTGCTGAGGTCCACTGTGGAGGTGACGGCGGTTTCTGGCAGAGGGCGAGGCGACCTCTGCCCTCATGGGCGCATGCGCACGCAGCGACCGGCAGCTGGTGAAAAAATACGTCGTCTGTGTGTGTGTTTTTATGTACTTTTATGTTTTTACGAAATCCTCTGTGTCGTTTCTGCCCTGGAGTGTTTGTGGACTGTATGGCGAAGCGCTCCCTGGTTCCTACAACATGGACTTCCTCCCCTCTCTTGCATTGCTGCTACTTTTCCTCCGGCTCTTTGTCTATGAGGTAAACGCGTTCGGCACCATGGCGAGCAGAATACATTATTCCAGGGACATGTTGCTGCATTTAAACACGGTTGATGCAGCGGCTGTGATTGAGCCTAAGCCGCAACTGCCGGACTTTATTTTGAGAGACGGACTTAGCGGTGAAAAGAGAGACGGCAGAAGGAAGCGCGGAAGACGTGGAGGTGTGAAATTGCACCTGAGAAGACGTCAGTTTGGTAACATTCCTCTTCCTTCGATGATTTTTGGGAACGTACAGTCTCTGAGAAACAAGGTGGATGAAATTCAAGGGAATGTACGCTACCAGAAGGACTTTAAGAACTGCTGTGTCATGGTTTCACGGAATCTTGGCTTACTGTGCATGACCGAGACGCAGACCTGTGGATTGACGGCTTTGGAGTCCCGCTGCGCTTGGATCAGCAGGAAGAGGTAACGGGGGAACGTCAGGGGGGCGGCGTATGTTTATACATTAATAAGCAGTACTGCACATCTGTCACGGTCAGAGAGCGCATCTGTACACCCGATGTGGAGCTGCTGTCTGTGTCACTACGCCCCTTTTATTTGCCTCGCGAGTTCCCCCAACTTTTCATCACAATTGTGTACATTCATCCGAGGGCAGATGCTGACTCCGCCTGCAGCACAATCTTTGATGTGATCCAGCAGCTGCAATCAATTTCTCCAGAGGTGCCAAACTTCATTCTTGGGGATTTCAACCATGTTTCTTTAAAGAAGACACTTAAAAACTTTTATCAGTATGTCTCCTGCCCAACCAGGCGAAAAAAGACATTGGACCTGTGCTATGGATCCATAGAGAGGGCCTATAAATCACTCCCCCTTCCTCCTTTAGGATCCTCAGATCACAACTGTGTACATTTGCTGCCCACATATAAAACTGCTCTCAGAAGAGGCAAGGTGGAGACGAGAGACATTGATGTGTGAACAGAAGATTCAGTGCACAGCCTCCAGGAATGCTTTGACTGTACAGACTGGGAGATGTTCACACTGTCCTGCGGGGATGATTTGGACTCTTTGGTGGACGTCACATGCTCATACATGGCTTTCTGTAAAAATAAGATTGTTCCACGTAAACGTGTCAAAATATATCCGAACAACAAACCATGGGTTACAAAATCAGTTAAATCCTGCTTACAGAGGAAAAGCACTTGTCTTTAAACAGGGGTCTGTTTCTGAGCTACAGGTTGCCACAAAGGAGCTGAAGGCTGAAATTTTAAGAGCAAAACAGAATTATAAATCAGAGTTGGAAAGCAAGATGGCAGCAAAGAAACTTGGTTCAGCCTGGGCCAGTATGAAAACTATTGCAGGCTTTCACAGCACAGAGCGCAGTAATCGTGTGTTTTTAGATGGTTTTAATTCAGACACAGAGCTGGCTAATGCTCTTAATTGTTTTTATGGTCGTTTTGACTCCTTTGATTTTAGCACTGAAACCCAAGATTTGAAACAGAAACTCAAAGACAATCAGCACTTTAATATTGAGGTGCAGGATGTTAAAAGGGAGTTCTGCGCTGTAAAAGTGAACAAAAGTCAGGGCCCTGATAATATATGTGGGCGCTTGGTAAAGTCCTGTGCACATGAATTGAGTCCTGTATTTCATTACATTTTCAATAAGTCCTTACAAATCAATCAATCAATCAATCAATCAATCAATCAAAGACTTTATTCCAGACTCATGGTCCATCAAAAAAAGATAGAATAAAATAAAATAAAATAAAAACAAGACAGTTGAAAAACAGTTAATAAGAAAAACAATCAAAAAGTTACAAAAAACAATAAGACACAACTACTAAGAGAAGTACAAAGACAGTACAGACTTTAAAAAGACTTAAAAAGACAATTGTACCAGTGCCTTCTAAACTGTGACTGACAGCGAATAGAACTGAGCTTAATGCTAGACATGACTTGAATGATTTCATTTCTAGATACATCAAGCCGACAGATGAATTTATACATAAGATTCCTTATTACTGCATGCGGAGTATTTACACGTGATGAGACAAATAACTCGGAAGCACTGCACCATCGAGGCTTTTTAAGTAAAATTCTTAAAGCATCATTGTAAGCAACCTGTAATTTCTGCATACTTTGTTTCCTATAATCTATCCATAAATGAGCAGTGTATAAAGGTGTACAATAGGTTTTAAAAAGAACCAGTTTCACCTCATCTGAACAAAAACCAAATCTTCGTGCAAGAATATTTGCTTGCATGTAGATTTTGCAGCGTTGTCTGAAAATATCATCATCATCAGTCATTCTATCATTAATAAAATGTCCCAGATATTTAATTTTATCCCTGACAATTAATTCCCTGCCTGCCAATTCAAAGACAGGGAATTTCATTAACAAATCTTCTTTAGTGCGGCAAATCAGCACACAACTCTTATTTGTATTGTATTTTATGTCATTTTCCTCTCCATAAGCACTACACACTCTTAATAACTCCTGAAGACCAGCACTACTTGGACTGAGAATAACTAGATCATCAGCATACATAAAATGATTCACTAACTTATTCCCTATTAAACACCCAGTTTTACAGGCATTCAGTTGTTTTGACAACTCATCCATATAAAGATT
This sequence comes from Pholidichthys leucotaenia, assembly GCA_020510985.1. NCBI lineage: Eukaryota > Metazoa > Chordata > Actinopteri > Cichliformes > Pholidichthyidae > Pholidichthys > Pholidichthys leucotaenia. The sequence goes on along the minus strand of CM035842.1, from coordinate 327,356,463 downwards.
AAATAGAATAGGGGACAATATACTGCCCTGTCTGACACCACTGCTCACACCAAATGGGGATGAATGGCTCTTCCCCCATTTCACCAGCATCTTCTGATGTGCGTACCAGTAAATCAGGATACGGCCTGTTGAAACCACCACAAGAACACCCAAATCTTCTGACATTTGACCTTGAGCAGAACTTAGATACAGACCCACATGAGGATCATTGTGTATCAGTTTGGTGAGCACTGGAGCAATGTGATGGAAGGACAGTTGATGGAGCCATCACATTAATGCCTTTCAGCTAAAAACATAATCTGTCTTTCTCTCCATTGTCCTTTTAGTCATAAAATCTTTTTCTCAGCTGACTTTGTGTTGTTGAGAAATGTCCAATATAAATGTTTTGAAATGTCAAACTCTTACTGTTTATGCCTATCTGCCACATTCTTCCAGTACATCTAAAAAATACTTCAGTCTGAAAATATTTGTCCTGTTTTTGCTCCGAAGCCACTCACCTCTGTCTCACTAAGATAGGGGATCTGTGTATATCCCCAACAAAAAATACATTCTAAAAAAGAAATGATAATATATACCATGTTTTAGGGCTGGGCAATTTAGATTAGATTCAACTTTATTGTCATTACACATGTATGAATACAAGGTAACGAAACACAGTTTAGCATCCAATCAGAAGTGCAAAGGACAGCAGTGCAGTATATACGGTAATTAACAGTATGTGCAATTTAAGCAAATGTATGCAAATATATGCAGCAGTGCAGAAACTTAAGAGTACTGTTATGTGCAAATAATGTGCAATAAGTTAGATGTAGTTATGTAGTTATGCAGTTATGTACAGGTGAGGATGGTAAAAGATGATTGTAAGAGAGTCAGCGGGGAACTAAGTTCAATAACGTGACAGATTGACAATTTGACCTTAAATCATCATTAGTTTATTGCTCTTTCAGGTCTTTTTTCCCCTCCTTTCTTCTCCCTTAAGGCTTGCAATTAAGCAATATTACACAACAGGCCTATTGTTATTTCACACACAAATTAAACATTGTCCGATGCAGAAGCCAGTGTGTTTACACTCTGTGGGTCACGAGACCCACGATGGTGGCCTTAGGTTACCCACTATGATCATCCATCCCAGAAGGAAAAAAATGGTTGAGATGACGTGGATAGCCGCCAGAGGCTAACAGCAACTTAGCTTCAGGCATCTACATGTGTTAATAGCCGTGCACTTTGCTTGCTTCTTCTTGGCATCTTCAGATGAAATAAGGAATCAATCATCACATACCATGTGGACAGAGACCACATTTCTTTTCATTACAAGCTGCTGTTTCACTTTTTTCTGCTGCTTTTGAAGCAGTAGAAGTGGGCTGCTCACGGGGTGTGGTGATACATGCCTGCACACGTAACTCACACACGCACACAATAAGGAGAGGGGGAAAAAAGCCCCAAAATGAACAAGATTAGGTCAGTTTGCACCCCAAACTTTTCTTTTTGATTCTATTCGGTTAAATGCCTAGCCCAGGGGTCAGCAACCTGCGGCCTTTCAGCCCCCATGCTGTGGCTCTCTGCAGTTATATCTCAAAAAACATGGAAATTAATGAAGTTCATTTTAATAATTTAATTTTTTTAAATTATTGTTTATTGCAATTTTATACATTTCTCAACAGAAATGCATACTTTTATGAACATAAGATGTATATTTTTAAAATTATTTATTATGTTGTCAACCGTGCGTGACTGCGTCACATCTGATGGCAGCTGCACAGAAAGCCACTCAGCCTCTCCTCAGTGCAATTGGGGAGAAGCATGAACAAATCCAGAAAAAGTAAAATCACAGAGGAAAATAGAGTTTAATTCTGTGTGGTCAAATTAATTTGCGTTCATGTATGGTTGTTGTGGTGAGAATTTCTGCACGAGAACATAAACAACAAAAAACAGCCGCTTCATTAGTGTCTACAGGGCCATAAAAATTCTTAAATGTGATCTTCTAAAATCAACACCTTAATTATCCTTAAAAATGAGAAACAATCCTTGAATTCCTGCTCAATAACCTTAAAATTAGTCACCTGTGCTATAAATGCTGGATTCACAGACATGACCAAAGTCTGAATTAGTGAAAATTTATTTTCACCATCACAGCTCCATACATCCTTATCATGGGGGGACATGTTTGCAAATATGTCCTTTGCTGCCTTCCCGGTAGCGGAACATGACAGTATGATGCAACCAGAAAAGGACCCAGCGAGATAACGCCACCTGTTAAGGACTCAGCAGGCGGACGTTGGTATCCCATGAGCCTGGAATAGGAGCTCCCACCCCATGAGCCTGGGGTGGGAGCTTTACAACGCATTAATGGAAATAGATGGGCTTATTTCTTGTGCTCGTATGTCTCTCACCCCACAGTTGGTTCTGTGGTACCTGGGGCTCACGGAGGCGGCTGTTCACCACCATCCATGGCTCGTGGAGCACGCTGACGGGGTGGAAAGGATCACCCTGGTGGCCAACCTGCAGTGTGAAAACCACGGGATGGTGAGGAGTTCGCTGAACAAGCCGAAGTCTGTGTTGACGAAGAAGCATCCCCTGGCTTCAGTACCTCCTGTTCCTCACCAATCTCCAGCTCCGATCTCAGCCCCACAGCCACTCCACGGGCTGAAAACGGGGTCACCATCTACGCCGAAGCCTGTGCCGACGAATAAGTGTCCCCTGACCCCAGCACTTTTCTCTCCAGCTCCTTGCCACTGTGCTACAGCTTTTCGCCAGACAGTCACTGTAGCCACCCGGAGTGATTCGGCTGGTTCTCCAGCGGTGGATTCAACAGCAGCAGCAGCCTCAGCGGCAACAAAGCTGGGGACAAGGCAAGTACAATTTTCTCATTTTTTAACATCTAGTAGTGAGAGGTCTTGTCTTGTTTCCAGTGAGGACACTCAGCTCCCGCCTCTTATTGCTGCTGAGCCCTCAAATATTTTTTCTGTTGCCGCCCCCTTGTTTATTCCTCCACTCACCTCAACCCCTTGTTTCCCCGAGGTCAGCTCCACCTCAGCTGGGTCCATAACGGAGGAGGTGAACTCAAGTGCGGCTATTGCTCCTCCCCATGTGCATGCTCCAGCAGTGACTGTTCCGCCTCACGTGCACGCTCCAGCAACGATTGCTCCGCCCCACATGCACGCTTCATCAGAGACTGTTCCGCCTCATGTGCATGCTCCAGCAGTGATCGCGCTGCCTCACGTGCACTCTCCAGCAGTGATTGCTCTGCCTCACGTGCACACTCCAGCAGTGATTGTTCCACCTCTGTGCACAGTTCATCAGAGACTGCTGTGCCTCACGTGCATGCTCCAGCAATGATTGCGCTGCCTCAGGTGCACGCTCCAGCAATGGTTGTTCCACCTCACGTGCACGGTTCATGAGAGACTGCTCCACCTCACGTGCAAGCTCCTGCAGAGACTGCTCCTCTTGAGGCTGTCATTTCAACATCTGCAGCACCGTGGTCCTCGCCAACGGAAGAGCAGGAGTTAAGGCAAATCCTCTTCTTTGTTTTCTTAATATTTGTATTAGAGAGGTCTTGTATTACTCCTGGTGAAGAGACCCAGTTGCAGCTTCCTTCTGCTTCTGAGCTCTCCCCGCTAAGCTCTTCTGCTGACTGTTTTGGTGTGATTCCTGCTTCAACCTGTACCTCTTCCTCCCTGTCCGAAGTGGCAGCGTCGAAGGAGGGTTCCTGGGCATCTGGGCCGGATGCACCCCTGCCATCTCAGCCTGAGGTCAGTGCGCCCCAGCCGTCTCATTCGAGAATTAGCGCGCTCAAACCCTCAGCACATGAGGATGGCATGCTTCAGTCATCTGATCCAGAGGTCAGCATGCCCTAGCCATTTCATCCAGAGGTCAGTGCGCCTCAGCCGTCTCATCCAGAAGTCAGTGCCCTGAAATCATCATTACCTGGGGTTGGCATGCCTCAGCATCTGTCTAGCACATCCTATTGCCTGATTTGGGAGCCCATGGACTCGGGTAGATCCCCTAAACCACCTTATCCCATGGTCTGGTGGCCTAGGGACTCTGGAAGGCCACCACATACATCTTTCTCCTCGGTCTGGGGGCCCATGGACTAGGGCAGACCTCCTGACCCACGTTGTTCTCCAGTTCGAGGGCTGTTGGACTTTGGTAGACTCACTGACCCATTGTTTGCTCTGGTTTGGTGGCCCATGGACTTGGGTAGACCACCCGACCCGCTTTGTTTTGCGTCTTGGGGCCTTGAACCTTATTTGGCCCGTGAACAGTGTTGGTTTTGGTCTTTGCTGTGTGTGTGTGGGGGGGGGGGGGGTACAGTTTGTTTTATGTTTTAGGGTAATATCAGATCTTTTAAATAAAAAGGGGCCTGATTAGTTAGAGCTTTGTAAGTAAGAAGAAGGATTTTAAACTTAATTCTAAACTATGGGAAGCCAATGAAAGGAGGCTAGAACCAGAGAGATATGATCTCTTTTTCTAGTACCTGTTAAAGCTCTTGCTGCAGCATTTTGGATCAGATGAAGACTTTTAAAAGATGTTTTAGGACAACCTTATAATAAAGAGTTACAATATTCTAATCTAGAGCTAACAAAAGCATGGATTAGTTTCTCAGCATCACTCTGAGACAAGATGCTCGTAATCTTGGCAATATTACGCAAATGATAGAAGGCAATTTTAAAAACAAGTTTAATATGTGAATTAACCCCTTGCACTCCGGTCAATTTCCCTAAAAACGCCAAAAAATAATGTGCCCAAAGTAAATCGAAAGCTGTTCTTCAACCCTTTGCAGCATCTTCATGGGGTTGGTCTCATTTAAAAGAAAACACTTTGAATATTTTGGCAAAAAAAACATGATCTCTCTAAGTGCTCCGGCCACTGAGTTACAGTCATCTAAACATAGTGAACTTGAAGAAAATAAATTTGGCCTGGGTGTTTTTTTGGATACAAATGCTTGCAAATAACACACAGCTTCAGATCCGGGCTGGAAAATGCAACAGAAATGTAGAACCAAGTGTTATCCAGCTGAGGTCCAAATTTTGTAACAATACCACAAAAAATGAATATATTACACAGCTTTTGTCTCAGGTTGTTCCCAGGCGTTTTGGAACTGTGCCAAATTGTGCCAAATGGCACAGTTTGGAAAAACGTCTGTAACTTTTGAATAATTCAATGTAGAATCTTCATTTTGGGCTATAATGAAAGGTCACATTCAGGGCTGTGTCTGTGTGTGTGGGGAGGGGGGGTTGCCCCCGCTACAAAGGACGGAGATCGGCCCTCGCTACATGATGGATTACACTCGTTGCATGTTTCCACAGCAACGCTCTCACAGCAGCTTCCCCCCCCCCCTCACTACTGTGTGTGTGGGGGGGGTTGTCCCCCCCCCTCGCTACAGAGGACGGCCATCGCTACATGACGGAATAGACTCATATGGCTATGTGGCGACCGCTGCGCAGTCACCGTGGCTTCCCCCCGCGGACCGGGGGGCGTTCGGACCATGAACGTCCCCCCCGCTCCTCTTCTGCAGTGGGGGGGGGGGGGCGTTCACGGTTCGAACACGGCAAATGAACCGTTTATCACGGCGTACGCACTTCGTACTTCGTGCGCCGTACAGTTGTAATTTACCGATCGGTCAAAAGTCATTTTTTGATTACAATTTTCAGGGATAAATAATAACTTAGCTTATAACACCTTACCTCTTCACAGCAGCAGAGTCCTGGCGAACTTCTCTTCTCCATTGTCAGACGAACGTGACGCTGGTCCGCTCGTGGATCCCGGTCAAAACATAATTCCATTATTGCGGTTTTGGCGAATGATTTACGACCTTTGTCGTCGGCCTCCGTCGGTCTATGATGACGGAAGAGAATCCTAAACGTCTATTCTGCTGGAATGAGTGCAGGTCGCACTTGTGGGTGTTCTCCATGCTGCTGGATCTGTAGCAGGTTCTTCCAGCGTCCTTTTTTTCATCTGCTGCAACAGTAAATCTCTCTTCACCCAGCCCGAACTTCTGTGCTTCAATTGGCTCCTGCATTCACAGTAGGCGGGTCCTCCTTCCTAGGTTTTCATTCATTGGTTCTTCAAGGTTTCAGAAACCCAATTCAAGGCTCTTATTAGTCGAATGAGAGGTCAATCAGATGAACTAATCTGTTCGCGGCTGTGTCTGCAGCTTTTATTTTCAGTGGCGCTTGGACGCCATACACCACCTACATCAAAATCTCCATCAGGATATCCATCATGCGTCCGAGAGCGCACGAGGGCGCACAAGAGCGCCCTCGTGCGCACTAGGACGCAGAGACTTGCCCGCCCGCGGTACACCGAAGTGCAAGAGGTTAAAATACAGATCTTGATCAAAAATAACTCCAAGGTTCCTCACAGAACTATTAAGAGAAAGAGTAACCACATCAAAACTAAGAGTTTGATTTGGAAAGGTATTTGTAAGGTTTTTTGGACCAACTAGAATGACTTCAATCTTATCTGAATTTAATAGCAGGAAATTACAGGTTATCCAAGCTTTGATTTCCTTAAGACAGGCCTCTAATTTGGCTGATTGATTACTATCATCTGGCTTCATTGTCAGGTATGTTTGTGTGTCATCTGCATAACAATGAAAATGTATACATTGCTTTCTAATAATGTTGCCTAGCGGAAGCATATACTGTATAAACTAAAAAGTAGTAGTAGATTAGTTTATTTGACAGGGACAGTGCAATAAACATAGACAATTAATCAAAGACAATCAATCTGATGTGTTGCACATAGAGTGTATAGCTATTAGCTAATTTGCAACTCTTGTCCCTGGATGGGCTTTAGAAAAAAGAATCAAGATAAAAATATACACAATAACCACATACATCAATGCAGAAAAATTATAAATACACAATTATAAATATTATAAATATTATAAATACACAAATATAACAGCCTGACTCACATTTAACATAAATATTATAAATATTATAAATACACAAATATAACAGCCTGACTCACATTTAACACATATAACATAACTCACATTTGCCTATTTCAGGCCTTCCTCCCTCCGTCACTCACTATAAACAAACACATTTATTCCTTCCCTTCATTCACTCTCACTTTGCAGACAAATAATTCATACATGAGTACATTCTTGTTTATTTTTCAGCCAGTTTTTAACATTTTTAGTGAATGTTTTAAAGTCCGTTATTATTTTAATTTCATTTGGCATTGTGTTCCAGATGTGACTGCCCTTTATAGAGAAAGCTGTTTGTCCAAATGTGGTTCTGCGGTGGAATATTTTACAGTTATTGTTAACAGAACTCCTGGTGGCTCTGCTGCTGTCCTGTCTTTGGACGAAACCAGCAAGTGGCTCAGGGTGCTGATTTATGGAAACATTTGAACGTTAATTTCAGAAGACAGAGGTCAATGAAGCTCTCAAAACTCAATAGGTTGTATTTTTTTAAAACATTACAGTGATGCCACCTAATGGGCTTTTTGTCCAAGATTTTTAGGGTTTGATTATATAATGAACCTATATGTCTTATTGTGGAAGGGGCTGCTTGAGCCCAGACTGTCAAACAGTATGATATATGAGAAAAAACCATAGAATGCATATACAGTGCAGCTGCTTCGTAAGGTATGTAATATCTAATTAATTTAAAGCAGTTCAGATTTTTTTTTACTGTTTTTGAAATTTTCTTTATATGAAGATTAAATTTGAGTTGAGGATCTAGTACAATGCCAAGGTATTTGAATTCTGTAGCTAAACTGATGTCATGATCATGTATATTAACTTTAAAATGTTGCAGGTTACATTTTTTGATTGAAAAGCACATTGAGACTGTTTTCTGAAGGTTCAGCAATAGATGGTTCTTGAGGAGCCACTCTTGGACATCAACCATACTTGTAGACAGTACATCTGCAGCCTGTGCTGGAGTCTTGGCAGCTGTGTAAAGAACTGCATCATCTGCATAAAGTTGGCATGTTGCAGCTGAGCAGTGTAACGGCAAGTCATTAATAAAAATGCTGAAAAGTAAAGGACCAAGAATGGACCCTTGTGGGATACCCATGCGGTTGTTTAAAAATAGAATTAAAAAAGAATAGGGCCTAGCACAGATCCCTGTGGAACTGTGTGACTGAGCTTTGAGTTGGAAGAAAAGGAGTTTAAATGAGTGAAAAGAGAGGAGAGAAGATTCTTTGACAGTGATGTATAGGCGAGCCTTTTATTTTAATGAATATTTCAGCTTTTTCTCTGCAGGATAACTGCTAGCTTGTTACCTGATGTTTTTAATGGGGGGTTTGGACAGTGAATTATAAGTGCAGACTGTCTGTCAATGCCATGCACTTTTTAAAATTATAACCAACATTTCGCTCGGAGGAAGAAGGTATTTTTTAAACATTTTTTTTTCTCCATTCTGCTGTAATTGACTTAATTTGCACTAAGTGACTTTTAAAGTTATATTATTTAGAAAGTTGCTTAGAATTCTTTTTGCTTTATTCCAGAATAAATAAAGAGAATATCAGACAACCAATCCACTAGTTGTCAGATTGAGAGTCTGGAGAACAGATGAAAGATACAGATTTATATGATAGAATAAGGAGCATTATGAGGAAACATAAAAAAGATGAAAAGTAGCATCTTCGAAATAAAATTTTCATCTTTAATTTATTAAAATATCAGGAACTAAAGCTGTGTTATCACTGTTGAAAGTAGGAGATGGATGATATTTTTCAGATTTAAGCAATTTATTAATGTGTTGATAATTGAAAACTATACAAAAAATTAAGATCCTTAAAAAAGCATTTGATACAGTGGATCATAATTTATTATTAAAGAAACTACAAAATTGTGGTATTAGAGGGGTAGCACTGTCCTGGTTATGTAGTTACTTAAAGAACAGATATCAGTATGTATGTGTTGGTAACAAAAACTCACAGTTACTGAAGGTTATGTGTGGAGTCCCACAGGGTTCAGTTTTGGGGCCATTGTTATTCAATATGTATATAAATGATATATGTAAAGTTTCAGAAAAAATGGACTTAATATTGTTTGCCGATGACACTAATCTATTATGCAGTGGAAGCAATTTGGAACAACTTTTGGATACACCCGGAAAGGAATTAGGAAAACTTAAACTGTGGTTTGATTCAAACAAATTAACGCTCAATTTAAGTAAGACAAAATTTATAGTTTTTAACAACCATCACAACAACTTAGTATCTAAACTCAGTGTAAATGGTGTAGAGATTGAAAGGGTATCCGAAACTAAATTTCTTGGAGTAATAATTGATAATAAACTGTGTTGGAAGTCACATATTAATTATATTAAAGGTAAAATATCCAAATCAATTGCAATACTACACAGAGTGAAATATTTGCTGAATCAACCCACACTGTATACCTTGTATCATTCATTAATACTCCCATACATGACATATTGTACTGAAGTATGGGGAAATACATATAAAACAAACATATATCCAGTCTTTATGCTTCAGAAGAGAGCTATTAGAATAATAAACAAAGCTGCTTACAGGGAACCAACAAACCCACTTTTTCTTAAATTAAAAGCTCCCAAGTTGAAAGATCTGGTTGACTTTAAAACTGCAGTAATAATGTTTAAAGTGAAGAATCTATCACTGCCCGCAAATATCCAAAAGTTGTTCCAAATAAGGGAGAAACAATATCATTTCAGAGGAACATGTATATTTCAAAAACCTTCAGTGAGAACTACCACCAAGCAACACTGTGTTTCAGTGCAAGGAGTCAGATTATGGAACGATTTTGGACCTGAATTAAAATCATGTACAACGCTTGGACAATTTAAACAAAAACTAGAGGAAGAAATAGTCCAAACATACAGTATATACAAGATGACATGTAAAATCACATGAGGATTGTCATATCCAGTCTGCGTTGTGTTGTAGCTTAGTTTTTTGTCACATTTTGTCTTAGCTTTGTTCTGAATTGTAATCGCACTTGTTTTGTTTTTCTTTTGAATTCTTGGATGGAATATGGGTGGGCAATATAAGCTGCGGCTTCAGCCATCACCCATTTCGGATAACTTATGTTGAACTGTATAATCAGAGGAGTTATTGTCTAATTTGACCTTGTTGGATTTTCTTTCCCCCTTTGTTATATTATTCAGTTTCTTTTAATCTGTACTTTTATTCAAATTCAAATTCAAACGTTTATTTCAAACTCAGGGTTCATATTATGAGCAAAACTAAAATGAGTAGAAAATAGATAAATAAATAAATAAATAAATAAAAGTATATACAGATCAGCAGACACTCGGCGCTCTTGTAACAACAATAACATACAATAATGGGCTCAGTATAAAATGGCACGCCACCACTTCCAAATGCTGGAATGAAGTGTGAGTGACGAGTTGACAATTGCTGATATAAGATGATTGTTACATGCCAGCAACCTTCTCAAAAAACTGTAAACATTCTTACGTATCAATTCGCCAAAAGACGGAATGTTCACAGACACAAACATCTTGCTTGCACTCGACCTTCGTGGTACATCTAACAACCTTCTTAGGGAGTTATTATATGCAATGCGGATTTTGTTCCTAACAGCAACATTGCTATTAAACCATAAAGGCGAGCAGTACATTGAGGTACAGAAGGTCTTGAACAACATACATTTGACATCAGGAGAACATCTATGGAAATTTCGCAACAGTAAATTTGTTTGAGCGTACAGTTTCCTGAGATGCCTGTTACAATCAACATTGGTCTTATCAGATTCAATCCATACACCTAGGTACGTATTTGACTTTTTCAACAAAGTTCAAGCTATTACCACAGAGTGGCATAACAGGATTCGACGTATTGACACCCTTTGGTTTGAAAGCCATACACATAGATTTAGTACAGTTGAACAGGATGTCATTTTTTTCACCAAATGTTTCACATACCGAAAGGAGATGTTGCATCGCTGCAGTAGACAAACTTAACAAACAGAGGTCATCAGCGTAGAAAATGTGATTTAACAGTGCACCGTTAAAGGAGCCGCCCACATTAGTATTGTTCAACAGTACACTGAGATCATCAACATAGACATTAAACAACAAGGGTGACAGTATACCACCTTGTTTAACACCGTTGGTCACATGAAATTTGGATGAGGTGACATTGCCCCATCTAACAACCATAGACTGCCTTCTGTACCAGTATAGCAGGATGCTAACAATGTAAATAGGAATACCTCGATCGATCAGTTTTCTGAACAAACACCAGTGGTTAATCCTGTCAAAAGCTTTGCTAGCATCTAGGAACGTAGCATAGACACTAGTGGAGTGGCTTCTGAAGTAGTCAGCAAATTCATGGAGTAGGTAAACAGCCTTGTCAGTTGAAAGAGCTGATTTGAAACCAAACTGATTGTCGTTTGTCCACAGATAATCCTCAATTCTGTTCAGGAATAAACCCTCTAACAGTTTAGATATAACATTTGCAATAGCTATAGGTCTGTAGTTGTTCATATCAGAAAGACTGGCACACTTGTTTTTCACTAAAGGAATAATAACAGAGTCCATCAACATATCTGGCATGTAACCATGAACAAGCATACAGTTAAAACACAATGACAACAGAATACACAAATTGAAATCAGCGTTGATGAGGCATTCACTGGTGAGACAGTCAGGGCCAGCTGATTTGCCTTTCTTGAGAACTTTGATCAGTGAATCAACTTCAACAGGAGTAACAGCAGAGATATCAGAGGCATCAAACATGTCGTTATACAGACGAATATCATGCATAACAGAATCCTTCATTGAAACATTCTTGACTGAGTTGAAAATAGCTTCATATTGACATTTCCACTTTTCAGCAATATTAACGTCACCAGTCACACCATCAATAGTGTTTGATCTGACAGACCGGTGGGAGCTCATAGCCTTCATTTGTTTCCAGAATTCTACCATGTTCAGTTCACTCATGTGATTAGCTAGCTGGTCACATTTGATACTTTCTTCATTGCGCCTGCATGCTCGTAGAGCATATTTGAACCTAGCCCTGCAATTTTTCATGTTTTCAAATATTGGACCAGATTTTTAATCCTTTTAATTAAAGATTAAATTAATTAATTAATTAATTAAATTAATTAAAGACCTTTTAATCTATCCGAAATAAAGATTCATTCATTTATTCATTCTATACAAAAAATTATGGTCAGATATTCAGAAATTTATTTTTCAGCACAAAACAATTTGTAACATATTTCTTATACTTTTATTCCCCCATTTATTTCCCCATTGTGGGACTACCAACGGCTGTCAGACTGTACAACCTAAGCAGGGCTGCTCGCAGAGATAGCAAAAAGACGTAACAAACTAATAGTTTTTTGAATGCAAAAGATGCAATAGACTTACACAATGGTCCCCTCCGGCATACAACTAGGAACATACCGGTCGCTATGGAGGGTGAGAATATGTATGGGCACATAATCATACCATGTAGGATAACTAAGTAGACGGTTATGCTGTTTCATTCCATCTAGCAACAATGCTCTGCACTGTGTGTGTTTATATATTTACATATTTATTCCATCTAGCTACAATGCTCAGCACTGGGTGTGTTTATATATTTATATATCTACATATTATTCCATCTAGCTACATTGCTCCGCACTGTGTGTGTTTATATACTTGCATATTTATTCCACCTAGCTGCAATGCTCCGTACTGTGGGTGTTTATATATTTACATATTTATTCCATCTAGCTACAATGCTCTGCACTGTGTGTTCATATATTCATATATTTATTCCATCCAGCTACAATGCTCTGCACTGTGTGTCTGTGTGTGTGTGTGTATATATATATATTTTATAGTAATACGTACATATGTATATTAGCTGCTCTTGCTTGCTTGTTTTTTTTCTTGCCTTCTGATTGTTGCTCTGAGTGTTGCTATCCTTGTGCTGTTGCAATCCTGGAATTTCCCCATTGTGGGACTAATAAAGGCTTATCTTATCTTATCTTAATAAAGGCTTATCTTGACATGAATGCCCCTTTCAGGGCATTATTGAGGGGCCAGATGCCACATACATAGAACTTGGACATGAAAAATAAAGAACACTAACAACAGAGCTAAAGTGTAGCGAGGGCGGAAACAGACACGAACGACTAAACACTTACACCTGAAGAAGCGAGGATGAATCAAGGATAGAAGGAACACTGGAACCGGGGACAGGGACTCCAGTCCTGGAACACAAATGTAGGTCACAGCGAGGAGTGAGCCTCAGCTGCTTCCTTAAATACTGAACACAAAAGTAAAGCAACCACACAGGAAGGGGGAACGTTCAAGAACAGCTGTCATGGCGCCTGCTCGGCTTTGACAGCCAGAAGTTCGACTGTGACGCTGTCACAATAAAAGCCCTAGAAAGGCACTAATAACAAACCTGAAATAATATAGGAGGAAAAAAGGGAAGTACTGGGTAACCCGAGCATGATGAGTACAGCACTCGGATCACCACAGTACCCCCCGTTCAAAGGGCGCATACCAGGCATCTAACGTAACATCCAGCGCCCCCCACCCCAACCAGAAGGCTACAGGACCGACCCAGGGAGGGTGGAGGGGGATACAGGCTAGGAGGGAGAGAAACAAAAACCCAAAAGTGTCTATCGTGACACATCATCATCATCATAGCAGTCTGTCGTGGGCGACAATGACTGTTTCATTTAGGTCTAATCAGATTCCTCCACACAGCTCTGTCCTTAGCCTTCCGCTGCCAGGAACTCCTGTCTGTGTCCAACTTCTTCAAGTTTCTTTTTACAGTGTCTTTAAATCTGAGCCTTGGTCCACCCTGATTGCGTTTGCCCTCGCATAACTGTGAGTAGAGTAACTGCCGAGGGAGACGCTGGTGGTCCATCCTCTCAACATGTCCGAGCCATCTCAGGTTCATCTGTATTAGTATGTCCTCCATTGATGGTAGACCAGCTCGTTTCAACACTTCTATGTTGGTTATCTTGTCTTTCCATAAGATGTTCATTATGGCTCGAAGGTGTCTCATCATGTATGTGTGGAGTTTCTTCACCTGCACTCTGTAGACAGTCCAAGTTTCAGCACCGTACAATAGAGTAGCCAGTACTGTCGCTCTGTACACTTTGCATTTCACATGGATAGACACATGTCGATTGTTCCACAGTCCTATCGTGACACACCGAGAGAAAAGGAAAAAAAAACCCCACCAAGAACGGATAATAACAAGGGTCAAACAAAACATGGTGTGGCTTAACCACAGAAATATCCAAAACGAAATAAACACTTCAACTAGCATAATACCACTTCCGGTTATGGCGGCCGCCTAGAAGGACACGTATCACTCTGCTCTGCCCCTGGAAATAAAAATTCGGCAAATAACTCTCTCATTTGGAACAGAACTTTTCCCAGCGTTTGGGTGAGGATATGCCGGTGAAGACTAAGGCTGGGAAATCAGGAGGGGGAAAAATTGAATCGCCGAAGCAGTCCAAATTAACGGACTTTAAAGTTTGTGGCGCAGTAGAAAAAGCTGCGGATATGGCGGATGAAACTAGTGGTGGTGCGGTAACTGCTGCTGCTTATGATGGCGGCACAGGTGCAGTGCTGGCTGCCATTAGCTCAATGAGAGCAGACTTTTCCGCTAAACTTGATGGGATTATGGCAGCGTTGGATGCAATGAGAAAGGAGTTGGGTGACTGCGTGGAGCGAGTGACGCAGGCGGAGCTTCGTGTTTCAAGTGCGGAGGATGAAATCAGCGGACTTCAAATAAAGGTGCGCACTTTGGAAAAAAAAAATAAAGATCTGGAAAATAGCGTTCTGGACTTGGAATCTCGGTCCAGAAGGAACAACCTGAGGCTGGTGGGTTTACCGGAGGGAGCCGAAGGTCGTGATTCATGCTCCTTTTTGGAGGGGTGGATCCCGGAGGCGCTGAACAACGCGGAGCTAAAATCATCAGTCGTCTTGGAAAGCTCCCACCGAATTGGCCCACCGAGAGGTAACAAGGCAGCACCGAGGACGCTAATTATGAAGTTTCTCAGCTACAGAGACAGGATGACGATCTCCAACGCGGTGCGGGCCAAAGGAGAAATTAAATACCAAGATCAGCAGGTGCGGTTCTACCCAGATCTGGCCTCAGGAATCCAACAATTAAGGAAGCAGTTTGACCCCATCCGCAAAGAACTGCGCAACCTTGAGATTCGTCATGGAGTGATTCACCCTGCAAGACTTCTGGTCACATATGAGGGCAGAACACGCATCTTCAAGACCCCCGAGGAGGCGCAGGAGCTCATCAAGAAGATCCAGGAAGAGACTGGTGGGAGCTAAGCATGAACAGAATATAGGGTAGAATATTTGAGCATTTAACTGATTAGAAGCATATAACAAGATTACAAAATATAGAATGTATTACATATTAAAAAAAGAAAAAGTACAAAATTGCTAAAAAAATTTTGGAGTTAAATTGGAAAATTACAGAAGAGAGTTAATGTTACGTTATTAAAAGCAGTAGAGTTAGGGTGATTGGGAGGATGAAGAAGGAGTGGCTTTGGCTGATCCTCGTGGGTGTGGAACGGTCGATGGCTATATCGGGAGACGGAATTTTTCTTTTGCTTTTGGGGGGATTGCCACAAATGTGGGAAGGGGGAATTTGTTTGTGTGTAGTTTGTAGGGTGAATGTTCAACCACTCATTTTTTTGCTTTTCTGTTTGAGCATGTTTACACTGCAAGGTAATCCCAAACTCCCTATTGATTATAAATCAAAGCGTTAATCTTAATTTAACTTCATGGAATTGCAGAGGTCTACAAAATTTAAAAAAACTTAAACAAGTTATGAATAAAATAAAAGACATGGGTTCAAAAATTGTGTTTTTACAAGAAACTCATCTAATAGAGCAAGATGTAAAAAGAATTAGGAGTAGATGGCAAGGAAATGTTTTCACCTCATCATTTTCATCCCGAGCCAGGGGAGTTATGACTCTCATACATAAATCAGTCCCATTTCAAGTGAAAAATGTAATTGGAGACAAATTTGGAAGATATGTAATCATTCAAGGATCTTTGCTATTAGAAAACATAAATTTGGTGAACTTATATGGTCCCAATATAGATGATCAAAAGTTCTTTGCCAATTTATTTCTTATCTTATCATCACTTACAGGGCAACATATAATAGCAGGGGATTTTAATTGTACATTGAATCCCAGTATAGATAGATCAACAGGACTGGACTGTACGCACAATGGATGTAGGATGACCATTAATCATTTTATGAAAGAATTGAAATTGATAGATATATGGAGAGAAATGAAACCACAAGTTAAAGCATACTCTTGTTATTCCAATACCTACAAGACATTCTCACGTATAGATTATTTTTTGATCTCCACAGAATTAAGGTCCAAGATTCAAAACTGTTTTTATGATAACATCGTGATCTCTGATCATGCACCCTGCTGTCTAATGTATGTAGATAAGAAATTGACAAAGGAACCAGGTAGATGGCAATTTCAGCATAAATGGCTTCAGGATGAGGAATTTGTTAAGTATATAGAAAAACAGATAGATGAGTTCTTTGATATCAATACTACACAAACATCAGCATGTGTAAAGTGGGAGGCTTTCAAAGCTTTTATTAGGGGACATATTATTAGTTATACAGGTTCAAAATCTAAGAAGACTCGAGAGGAGAGAGTCCAATTGGAACATAAAATAAAAATTCTTCAAGAAAGAGTATATGCAGGAAGAGATCCAAGGTTGGAGAACGAATTACTGATTTTGAGAGCTGAATATGACAAAAAATCAGCGAATAGAGCTGCCTCGAGTCTTCTAAGATTGAAACAATCTTTTTATGAACAAGGTGAAAAATCAGGAAAGTTATTGGCATGGCAGATTAAACAATTAGAATCTAAAACACCAATTACCAGTATTATAAGTAACGGACAGGTAGTTATAGATCCTTCAGAAATTAATAGAGCCTTTAGAGATTACTATGAAAAATTATATGATACCAAAAATGAATCTGACTTAACAAAACTACATGGGTTTTTGAATGAACTATTTATACCGTGTATTCCAAATGAAAATAGGGAGATACTGGAGTCTAAAATTAGTCAAGAAGAAGTTGGACTAGCCATTGATAATATGAAATCAGGAAAAAGTGCAGGACCAGATGGTCTTCCAGTTGACCTATATAAAAAATTTAAGAATAAATTAACAAAACCTTTTTTGGAAATGGTTTTAGAAGCATTTCAAAATAGTAATTTACCATCATATATGAATAATGCCTTAATTATACTGTTGCCAAAACCAGGTAAGCCCTCTAATAAATGTGAAAATATGAGACCAATAAGCCTATTAAATGCCGACCTTAAGATAATTTGTAAAATTTTAGCAAGACGAATACAAGAAATTTTACCAAATATTATTAATCGAGATCAGAATGGCTTTATAAAGGGAAGACAAGGCTTCCATAATGTAAGAAGACTATTTAATATTATTTATTCTAATAAAGAAGCACCGGATACAGCTCTCCTATCACTGGATGCCGAAAAAGCCTTTGATAGAGTTGAATGGCCCTTTCTTTTTGAAGTCTTACAAAGGTTTGGACTTGGAAATAATTTCATAAAATGGGTTCAGATAATACATAATAATGCTACTGCAGAAATTCTAACAAATAACAATATTTCAAAATCAATAAAAATCAATAGAGGATGTCGACAAGGCTGTCCACTTTCACCTTTACTGTTTACTATGGCAATTGAACCTTTAGCGATGGCGATACGTCTACAGTCACAAATATATGGAATTAAAGTTGGACCAACAGAACATAAAATCTCCCTGTATGCCGATGACATAATTTTGTTTATGTCGAATCTTAAAAAATCAATTCCGACCTTGTTGAATTTAATAAAGAATTTCGGGGAAATATCAGGATATAAAATAAATAAAACTAAATCTTCAATATTAATGCTAAATGAGACCCAGAGAAATTACCCAGCCCCTGAGGTAAATCAATTCAATGTTGTAAATCAGTTCAAATATTTAGGAATCCAAATTGTGCCTAAGCTAGAATCAGTCGCCAGTGTCAATTATGAAGCCTTAATGACAGATATTGATGAGTTACTTCAGAGATGGATGTCACTACCAATGTCGATGATCGGGAGAATTAATATACTTAAAAGTAATATCTTACCTAAAATACTTTATTTATTTCAATACATTCCCTTACCACCACCTTTAGATTTATTCTCAAGAATTAAAAAAAAGTTAGTGGAATTTATATGGAACAACAGGAGGGCTAGATTACGTCTGTCTTTATTATATTTACCATTTGATCGTGGAGGTCTGAAATGTCCAAATTTTATGTTGTATTATTGGTCGGCACAACTGAGGTCTATGACATATTATTTTTCATCAAATGATCTCCCTCACTGGACTGAAATGGAATCATACAATTTACCTTTACCTCTTCCCATATTCATATACTCAGATTCGGCAAAAAAATTACAAAAACAAGTTAAAAATCCATTTGTAAAGCATATGATCAAAATATGGTGTGAAGCTAAAAACTATTTAAAAGAACCACAGTTATTGTCACAATTTAGTCCAATATGGGGTAATCAATATTTTAAACCAGGGAGAGCGGACGCTGTATTTAAAGTATGGAATTTAAAAGGGATACAAAAGATTCAGGATTTATATTTGCCATGTGCAGAAAACATAATGTCTTTTGAAGAGTTGAGGATCAAATTTAATCTCAATAGAACACATTTTTTTAAATATCTTCAACTTAGAAACTTTATTCGATCAAATCAAAATAAAGCTCTCACTCGACCTATCTATTCATCCTTGGAAAAAATGTTGATGAAAGATAGTAAAAGAAAGGGTATTATTTCAGAGTTTTATAACTCATTGACACTATTTTCAAGTGAAAATTCATTGAAAAGATTAAACTACTGGAAAGAAGATCTGCAAACTGAAATTTCAGAG
The DNA here is from genome assembly GCA_020510985.1 of Pholidichthys leucotaenia. NCBI lineage: Eukaryota > Metazoa > Chordata > Actinopteri > Cichliformes > Pholidichthyidae > Pholidichthys > Pholidichthys leucotaenia. Next base: position 327,337,519 of record CM035842.1, on the reverse strand, counting down.
GAACAATGGGAATTGGCTTGTACAGAAGCTCAAACCAAATCAATAAATGTACGCCTTAAATTGATACATTTCAAATGGTTAATGCGGATGTATGTTACACCGGAGGAGTTAAATAGATATAACAAAAATATACCAGATACGTGCACAAAATGTATGGAAAGTAAAGGAACTCTATTTCATTGTGTATGGGAATGTAGATTAATAAGAATGTTTTGGGAAGAGATGAGGGTAACAATTGAAAAAATAATCTCAAAACAAATCATATTGAATCCTAAACTGTTTTTGTTGGGTCTGTACCCAGAAAAGCATAATTTTAATAAAAGTGAAAGAACATTCATAGACCTCAGTTTGCTTAATGCCAAAAAATGTATTGCACTATTATGGAAAAAGACTCATAGACCAGATGTGACTCAGTGGTTAAGACAGATGTTAACAAACCTTCCATTAGAAAGAATAACATATATACTGAAATCAAAGGAAATTGTGTTTGAGAATATATGGAGACCTTTTATTGATTATGTAAAAAATTTAAACATAACTCTTGAAGAAGAAGGTGAATGATATGTGTGGACCTTGTAAATTCCAAACTGGTGAACATAATATGTATACTTATGTGTTGGATTGTCTAGACTAAACAGAGGAGCATTGTTGAAGATTTGATTTTGTTGGTGGTTGTTGGTGTTTTTTAGTGCATTTTTTTTTTTTTGTAGTACTTTAGTGTTAGTGTTTGATTGTTTGTATCATGTTTGTTTAAAAAAAAAAAAAGGTTCAATAAAGATATTGTGGAAAAAAAAAAAACTAGCATAATACTCAAGTACCACAGCATAAAAAAAACAAACAAAAAATATATGTATGGTCCTACCCAGCAAGAAAAACAAAAAAGATTACCCCAAGACACTGATAAGATTCATCTTACAAATTTATGAAAGCAAAGGTACCTATTAAAAAAAAACAACTCTATTATTACATAGTTTGACAGGGCAGTTATACTCACAACTTGCCAGTTTATATTAATTTTAAGACTCAAACATGCAAAATCTTCTGGGGCAAAAATGTTCAGAATGGCTCTTACCATAGTCAAGGTTGCTGACCTCGAACTAAGAGCCATCATACACGGTAAATTACAAAATACTGTATTGTCAAGTCAAAACAAATGTACCCACAGTTTTAACTGCAGTTGCATTAGTCTGCCCTCTTTGGGATGAGAAGCAATATTTGGCTCATCTTGACATCTAGCATTTTAGAATAAATTCCCACAAATAAACATGATCAATTAACTGCTCGTAGAGTTAACATGAAATAATCCTAGGGGAGAAAAACATTACATGCGATAACTAAGAAGTGCAACTAGGTCTGAAATTGTCCTATAATGATGGGAATAATGGAGGAGACCATACTCAGCAATCTTGACCAATATCAATTATTTGGGTCATCCTAAACACCAACAACCCATTGTGAGCTTACTTCCTAGAAGGTCAGGGTCAAGTTAAAAAAATCACCAACTGAATACATGAAAAAGTGAAACTCAAATTTCAACCCGAACCAAATATTAAACATGGTAACGGCGTCCTTTACACGAACTGTATGGCTTAGAACACACATCAGCAGATCAGACTACCCAGGAATTAGCTTCCGCTGCTGATAGGCACGGCATACACAGCGTATGAATACTTGTTGATTCCACGAACCCAAGAGAAAACAAAAAATACAGATACCCTTTACCTAGAAAATACATAAGTACCACAGAATAGGCAAACAAAAAAATATATATGAATAGAACACACGGCAACCCAGGCAAAGAAAAGAGAATCCCTTCAACCCCACATGGAAAATATAACTACAGGAACGCCAGTAGATAGAGAGTGGGGAAAAAAAAGGCAGTTCAGGCAGTCTACCAGCATTCAGACGCCACATAAAACAAAAAAGGAAAGAAGCAGTTCGAGTGGCCTACCCAAGTCCCAGACCAGGGGAAACAGTACCTCAGGCGGCCAGCCCCGGTCGCCAAACCAACAAAGCAGTACCTTCAGGTGGCCGACCCAGGATGCCGGACCAGCGGAGCAGTCCATCAGGCGACCGGCCCGCGTCCTCAGGCCACCAGGACCGGAGCAGGGAGCTCGGAGGCGACTTCCCTACCGAAAAGCATCACGAGGAGAAGCCGAACCGGATGAAGGAGACCCCAGTGGTGTCCGATGGTGGAGAATGGGGGGGGGGGCATTTGGTAACAGGTGGAAGAGGGTCTGCAGCTCCCTCACCAACCTCAAACCGGGCCGGCGCAGCACCCTCGGTGGACCCAGATTGGGCCAGCGCAGCACCCTCGGTGGACCCAGGCTGGGCCAGCGCGGCCCTCTCGGTGGATCCGGATGGAACCAGTGCGGCACCCTCGGTGGACCCGGATGGAACTAGCGCAGCACCTGGGATTGGGATGACCTCCAACCCGAACCCGGAGCCTCGACAACGACGACTGGAGCTGACTCCTCTCTGGTGGCCCTGGAAGAAGGCTCGGACAGACAGGGAGAACAGGGATCAGGATCACTGGCAGCGGCAGAGCCTGGCGAAACATGCTCGGATGCAACGGTCGACTGCACCCGGCTCTTCTCCCCGAGGGACAGGCAAGAATGCTCCAGAACAGAAAGCAAGAAAACAAAATAGAGCACTTGCCTGACCTTGGGCTCCACCACCGTCCAGGACTCCGATGATCTGGAGGTCCGTTACTGATTCCGACTCGACTGCAGCTGGCATGATGGTCTCCACAGTCCAAGAACCCCCTGGTGCTGAAACCCACGCCGACGGCCCACACAGCGTGGTTGCAGGGGATCCATAGCCTGCTGGGGCCGACTGCTGCTCCATGGAGACCCGGGGACGCATAATCATTGGCACAGGCTCCAAATGACAGTCAGCCCTGCTCCTTTGCCCGTGATGCAGCTGCGGGGCCGGCACCAGGCTCTCTATGCCCGCAGGCTCCTCCATCCAACAGTCTACTCCTGGCACCGGGGGACGCTCGGAGAGAAGGGGAGGAAGCACAGAGGTAGCAAGTTCAATGTTTATGGCTGCAGCAGGTGGTGGGAGCTCAGAGGACTGTGAACCCCGAGTTCCACCCCCAGGAATCAGACAAGGCAATTCATTATACTGAGATTTAGAATGAGAAAACACTTGCCTGTTTTCCCGGGGAACAATGATGACCGCTGCAGGGGGCTTGATTCTCCCCTCTCCCCTAAAGATGGTGACGGAGGGCCCCCCGGGAAGACGAGGACGAGCCTCTCCCACAGGATTGATGACGGGTGCAGCTGGAGCAGGACTCGCTGGCCTTGCAGCAGCTGAAGGGAGCGCCGAGGAGGAGGGAGGAGTAGCTGAGGCAGTCCGGGGACGAGGAGCTGACGGGACAGCGGGGGAGGATGACCCGGAGGCTGAGGCTGCTGTCTTTCCCTTCCGCCGTGACACGGGGAAAACAGCTGGCTGGGAGGCGGAGTTCCTATGGCCGCCTGGAACAGGATCCGGATGGGGACCTCACAGAGGAACAGCGATGGGTGGAGCCAGATGAGGACTCATTGGGCTCACAGCAGCTGAAGAGAGCGCAGAGGAGGAGGGAGGAGCAGCCGAGGCAGTCCGGGGACGTGGAGCTGATGGAACAGCGAAACAAGATGACCCGGGGGCTGGGGCTGATGTCCTCACATTTTGTCATGGCGCGGGAGAAGCAGCTTGCTGGGAGGCGGAATTCTTCTGACAACCCAGGACAGAGTCCAGACGGGAACTTTGCAAAGGACCGGCCCACTCGGGAGACTTCCCCCTCGTCAAGACAACCGTGTCCCGGAGAGGAAGTGGAGGCTTCTTGGCCGCATTCTCTATCAGTTCCCGTAGCGCCACTATCACCGCCACTCTTTCCTTGCCCTCCGGAAACAAGGTCAGGTGATAGCGCTTTAGTGTCCTTTGCGCGAGGTCCAGGTACCAATGTGCGGTGTTGGAGGGAATAGACAGGCGGGCGTTGAACAGGAGGTCATCAACCTCCCACAGCCATTCGGGGCAAAACCCATGCTCGGATGACGTCATCTTACCCAAAACACTGGCAGCCAGAGAGGGGAAAAACTCAAGCCAAAAACAAACTTACTGTTGCTGGCACCTGTCTTGGCTGCGACCTACTGACGTGAATGCCCCTTTCAGGGCATTAATGAGGCACCAGATGCCAATAGTAAGTTTGCTTGTTTATTTAACAGAAGGACAAAGTAAAGAGCCACGTGGGGCAAAACACACATAGAACTTGGACATGAAAAGTAAAGACCACTAACAACAGAGCTAAAGTGTAGTGAAACAGACACGAACAACTAAACACTTACGCCTGAAGAAGCGAGGATGAATTGAGGATAGAAGGAAGACTGGAGCCAGGGACAGGGACTCCAGTCCTGGAACACAAATGTAGGTCGCAGCGAAGAGTGAGTCTCAGCTGCTCCCTTAAATACTGAACACAAAAGTAAAGCAACCACACAGGAAGGGGGAACGTAATTAACGAAATCAAGAACAGCTGTCACAGCGCCGGCTCGGCTTTGACAGCCGGAAGTTCGGCTGTGACACTGTCAGAATAAAAGCCTTGGAAAGGCACTAATAACAAACCTGAAATAATATAGGAGGTAAAAAGGGAAATACTGAGTAACCTAAGCACGATGGGTACAGCGTTCGGATCACCACATATCTTATCTTATATATAAATCTTGACAGTTTTTTTCCACTGTTGTAGTTAAGTTAATCCCTTCCACATCTGTGGTGTATGGGGCTGCGCCTATCTCAATTTCACTGGCCCTAGGCCCCACAGCTACTGTGAGTAGTGAAAGATACAGTGGGGGGGTCAGTCCTCTGGTAGCTCTATGTGTTAACTTTCCTTTCCCCATTCCATTGGTGTCCTAGTTGGTAGAGCATTTGCCCCACAACTGGGAGGCCGGGGTTCAAATCCCAGCTGGATCCAGTGACGTGCGGTGAGGTTATTGGTTGGTGAGGCACTGACTCTTGAAGAGCCAGGTTTACAAATATATGAGCCCAATAGGGTAGCTTATACACCATTCTATTGGCAGCAGTTAACAGGTTATGTTACATACCTCCTTTCGGGTGTACCACTCCGTTTGAAAAGAGTGTGTTATCTTCTGTCCTGTAGTCTGAAGCAAACCTTTTAGCGCCAGCTTTGGTCTTCCATTATTTATCACTTCCTGCTTTGATTGGAAGTCCATTCATTCATTCATTTTCTTCCGCTTAATCCTTTTCGGGTTACGGGGGAACTGGAGCCTATCCCAGCATCTTTGGGCGAGAGGCAGGGTACACCCTGGACAGATCGCCAGTCCATCGCAGGGCCAACACAGAGAGACAGACAACTATTCACTCTCACAGTCATTCCTAAGGACAATTTAGAATCCCCAGTTTTGATGCCAGTTAACCTAACTTGCATGTTTTTGGCATGTGGGAGGAAACCGGAGAAATCAATTCAATTCAATTCAATTCAACTTTATTTATATAGTGCCATTTCACAACAACAGTCATCTCATAGCACTATCAACTGTAGGGGGAACCCCCACAGTTGCAGAAAGACCCCAGCAATCAGGCAATCCCCTGTGAGCAAGCACTTGGCGACGGTGGAGAGGAAAAACTCCCTTTTAACAGGAAGAAACCTCCAGCAGAACCAGGCTCAGGGAGGGGCAGTCATCTGCTGCGACTGGCTGGGGGGTGAGGGGATAGAGAAGAAGAAAAGAACAGACATGTAGAGAGCAAACAGCACGATGGGGACTCAATCTATGGGAGAGAACAAACAAATGTTAATGACCAGCAAAAAAAATATTTCATTAAGTGTGAGAAAAGGAGTGAGGCCCAGTGCATTACTGGAGGTCCCCCGGCTGACTAAACCTATTAGCAGCATAACTAAGGGAGGGTTCAGAAACACATGATCCCTCCCTAATTGTAGGCTATATCAAAAAGGTAGGTTTTAGCCCTGTTCTTAAAAACAGAGATCGAGTTTGACTCCCGAATCCAGATTGGCAGCTGATTCCACAGGAGAGGAGCTTGATAACTGAAGGCTCTGCCTCCCATTGTACTTTTGGAGATTCTAGGTATTACAAGTAATCCTGCATTTTGGGAGCGTAGTGCTCTGTTAGGATAATACGGTAGTATCAGATCTTTTAAATAAAAAGGAGCCTGATTGTTTAGAGCTTTGTAAGTAAGAAGAAGGATTTTAAACTTAATTCTAAACTCTATGGGAAGCCAATGAAGGGAGGCCAGAACCGGAGAGATATGATCTCTCTTTCTAGTACCTGTTAAAACTCTTGCTGCAGCATTTTGGATCAGCTGAAGACTTTTTAAAGATGTTTTAGGACAGTCTGATAATAAAGAATTACAATAATCTTATCTCGAGCTAACAAAAGCATGGATCAGTTTCTCAGCATCACTCTGAGACAAGATGCTCCTAATCTTGGCAATATTACGCAAATGATAGAAGGCAGTCTTAGAAACAAATTTAATATGTGAATTGAAGGACAAATCCTGATCAAAAAAAATCCCGGAGTAAACCCACGCAGACACGAGGAGAACATGCAAACTCCACACAGATCACTGTTTGTCGGGGGCTGGGATCGAACCCAGGATCCCCTGGCCAAGGGTGAGTTGCTGTGCTGCCGCAGTGCTAACCACTCCGCCGCCGTGCCCCAGTTTTGAGAAATTTCTCAGTTTAGATATATAATCCTCCATGTTGAGGGGAAGATAAACAAGCAGCACACTTGACTTGCTAACTATAGCCAGTTTATTTACTCGTTTTCTCCACGGCAGCAGAACAAAGAACCCGTTGGCTCAAGTACGCTCCCTTCCATGCGACAAAGTACTGTTTGCCTCACTGTGTGCCATTTCACTGCGGCTTTATCTCTGATCAGCTAGACAAAATACGTTACACACATAAATTATATACATAAGCCAGGATATGGAAAGTTAAGGTGTAAAATAAAAATGTTTGAAAACACATATTGGTGATTTACAGAGAAAACGCATTGCACACGCTAATTACATGGCATGCCAACATAAGGGCCTTTTCCACTAGCACGCTTTAGCGCGACACGGGACGGCTCAGCACGCTTTGTACGCTTTTCCACAAGCCCCAACACGGTTTAACAGCCGCGATTCTCAGCCCCGCTCCAGGGCAGGGTACAGCAGTGCTGAGCTGTGCCGTGTTGTGAGGTTAACAGACTGGTCGCCGCTGATTGGTCAGGTCGTAACCGGCGCTGATTGGTCAGGTTGTAACCACCCCTCTCCTCCTCCTCATCTACCAAATCTCTTCTCAATAAAGTTTTTAAAAAAAAAAAAAAGAAAAAGAATCTTCACGACCGCCTTTACTCAGCACGCAACCACTGTTGGCGGTTCCTTTTCAGTGTATTGCTGTGCTATTTTCATTTATTCTCTATCAAAAATGGCTTTGCGTGGACTTCCGGTTATGGCTGCCACGTAAGACGGACGCGTTTCACTCTGCTCTGCTCCTGGAGAAAAAAATCGGCAAATAACTCTCTCACTTGGGACAGAACGTATCCCAGCGTTTGGGCGAGGATATGTCGGCGAAGCCTAAGGCTGGAAAACCAGGTAAAGGAAAAAGCGAGCCGCCGAAACAGTCCAAATTAACGGACTTTCAGGTCTGTGACGCAGCAAACAAAACTCCATATATGGCGGAGGAGGCTGGCAACGGTGCGATATCTGCGGGGAATGGCGCAGATGCGCTGATGGCTGCCATGAGTTCAATGAGAGCGGACTTTTCCTCTAGATTTGATGGGATTATGACAGCGTTGGAAGGAATAAGAAAGGAATTGGGTGACTGTGTAGAACGAACGGCGCAGATGGAGCTCCGTCTCGCTAGTGCTGAAGATGACGTCACCCGTCTTCAATTAAAGGTGCGCACTTTGGAAAAAAAAAATAAATGTCTAGAAGATAATATTTTGGATTTGGAATCTCGGTCGAGACAGAATAACTTGAGGCTGGTGGGTCTTCCAGAGGAATCAGAAGGTCGGGACGTATATTCCTTTCTGGAAAAGTGGATTCCGGAGGTGCTGGGCAGCGAGGAGTTGCAATCAGCAGTGGTTCTGGAAAAAGCACATCGTATTGGCCCACGGAGAGATAAGGGACCGCCGAGGACCTTAATTATGAAGTTTCTTAGCAACAGAGATAGGATGAAGATCTTCAACGCTGCACGAGCTAAAGGAGAGATTAAACACCAGGATCAGCAGGTGCGGTTCTACCCAGATTTGGCCACAGGAATCCAACAATTGAGGAAGCAGTTTGATCCCATACGTAAGGAGCTGCGCAACCTTGGGATTCGTCATGGTGTAATCTATCCTGCGAGACTGTTGACCACGTATGAGGGCAGAACCCACATCTTCAAGACCCCAGAGGAGGCGCAGGAGTTCATCAAGAAGATCAAAGAAGAAGAAGAGACTGGTGGGAGCTAAGCATGAACAAAATATAAGGTAGAATAATTAAGCATTTGCACAGGCATCTGACTGACTTGAAGTAAACAGCAAGTTTACAAAATATAGATTGTATTATATATTAAAAACAAAAACAAAAACAAAACAAACAAAAAAAACTATGATGTACAAAGTTGTTAAAAATTTTGGAGTTAAGTTGGAAAACTACAGAGGAGAGTTAATGTTACGTCATTAAAAGCAGTAGAGTTAGGGTGATTGGGAGGATGAAGAAGGAGTGGCTTAGGCTGTTCCCCGTGGATGTGGAACGGTCGATGGCTATATCGGGAGACGGAATTTTTCTTTTGATTTTGGGGGGTTCGCCACAAGTGTGGGAAGGGGGAATTTGTTTGTGTGTAGTTTGTAGGATGAATGTTCAACCACTCATGTTTTTGCTTCTCTGTATGAGCATGTTTACACTGCAAGGTAATCCCAAACTCTCTATTGATCATAAACCAAAGTGTTAATCTTAATTTAACTTCATGGAATTGCAGAGGTCTACAAAATTTAAAAAAACTTAAACAAGTTATGAATAAAATAAAAGACATGGGTTCAAAAATTGTGTTTTTACAAGAAACTCATCTAATAGAGGAGGATATAAAAAGAATTAGGAGTAGATGGCAAGGAAGTGTATTCACCTCATCATTTTCATCCCGGGCCAGGGGAGTTATGACTCTCATACATAAATCAGTCCCTTTTCAAGTGAAAAATGTAATTGGAGACAAACTTGGAAGATATGTAATCATTCAAGGTTCTTTGCTATTAGAAAATATAAATCTTGTGAACTTATATGGTCCCAATATAGATGATCAAAAGTTCTTTGCTAATTTATTTCTTATTTTATCATCACTTACAGGGCAACATATAATAGCAGGGGATTTTAATTGCACATTGAATCCAGGTATAGATAGATCAACAGGACTGGATTGTACGCACAATGGATGTAGGATGACTATTAATCATTTTATGAAAGAATTGAGATTGTTAGATATATGGAGAGAAATGAAACCACAAGTTAAAGCCTATTCTTGTTATTCCAGTACCTACAAGACATTCTCACGTATTGATTATTTTTTGATTTCCACAGAATTAAGATCCAAGATTCAAAACTGCTTTTATGATAACATCGTGATCTCTGATCATGCATCCTGTTGTCTAATATATGTAGATAAAAAATTGACAAAGGAATCAGGTAGATGGCAATTTCAGCATAAATGGCTTCAGGATGAGGAATTTGTCAAGTATATAGAAAAACAGATAGACGAGTACTTTGACATCAATACTACACAAACATCAGCATGTGTAAAGTGGGAAGCTTTCAAAGCTTTTATTAGGGGACATATTATTAGTTATACAGGATCAAAATCTAAGAAGACTCGAGAGGAGAGAGCTAAATTGGAACATAAAATGAAAAGTCTTCAGGAAAAAGTGTATGCAGGAAGTGATCCAAGGTTGGAGAATGAATTACTGATTTTGAGAGCTGAATACGACAAAAAATCAGCGAATAGAGCTACCTCGAGTCTTCTAAGATTGAAACAATCTTTTTATGAACAAGGTGAAAAATCAGGAAAATTATTGGCATGGCAGATTAAACAATTAGAAATTAAAACACCAATTACTAGTATTATAAGTAAGGGACAGGTAGTTATAGATCCTTTAGAAATTAACAGAGCCTTTAGAGATTACTATGAAAAATTATATGATACTAAAAATGAATTTGATTTAACAAAACTAAATGGGTTTTTGAACGAACTATCTATACCGTGTATTCCAAATGAAAACAGGGAGATATTGGAGTCTAAAATTAGTCAAGAAGAAGTTGGGCTAGCCATTGATAATATGAAATCAGGAAAAAGTGCAGGACCAGATGGTCTTCCAGTTGACCTTTATAAGAAATTTAAGAATAAATTAATAAAACCTTTTTTGGAAATGGTTTTAGAAGCATTTCAAAATAATAATTTACCATCATACATAAATAATGCCTTAATTATACTGCTGCCAAAACCAGGTAAGCCCTCTAATAAATGTGAAAATATGAGACCAATAAGCCTATTAAACGCCGACCTTAAGATAATCTGTAAAATTTTAGCAAGACGAATACAAGAAATTTTACCAAATATTATTAATCGAGATCAGAATGGCTTTATAAAGGGAAGACAAGGCTTCCATAATGTAAGAAGACTATTTAATATTATTTATTTTAATAAAGAAGCACCGGATACAGCTCTCCTATCACTGGACGCCGAAAAGGCCTTTGATAGAGTTGAATGGCCCTTTCTTTTTGAAGTCCTACAAAGGTTTGGACTTGGAAATAATTTCATAAAATGGGTTCAAATAATATACAATAATGCTACAGCAGAAATCCTAACAAATAACAATATTTCAAAACCAATAAAATCAATAGAGGATGTCGACAAGGCTGTCCACTTTCACCTTTACTGTTTACTATGGCAATTGAACCTTTAGCGATAGCGATACGTTTACATTCACAAATATATGGAATTAAAGTTGGACCAACAGAACATAAAATCTCCCTGTACGCCGATGACATAATTTTGTTTATGTCGAATCTAAAAAAATCAATTCCAACCTTGTTGAATTTAATAAAGAATTTTGGGGAAATATCAGGATATAAAATAAATAAAACTAAATCTTCAATATTAATGCTAAATGAGACCCAGAGAAATTACCCAGCCCCTGAGGTAAATCAATTCAATGTTGTAAATCAGTTTAAATATTTAGGAATCCAAATTGTGCCTAAGCTAGAATCAGTCACCAGTGTCAACTATGAAGCCTTAATGACAGATATCAATGAGTTAACTCAGAGATGGATGTCACTACCAATGTCAATGATCGGGAGAATCAATATACTTAAAAGTAATATTTTACCTAAAATACTTTATTTATTTCAATACATTCCCTTATCACCACCTTTAGATTTATTCTCAAGAATAAAAAAAAAGTTAGTGGAATTTATATGGAACAACAGGAGGGCTAGATTACGTCTGTCTTTATTATATTTACCATTTGATCGTGGAGGTCTGAAATGTCCAAATTTTATGTTGTATTATTGGTCGGCACAACTGAGGTCTATGACATATTATTTTTCATCAAATGATCTCCCTCACTGGACTGAAATGGAATCATACAATTTACCTTTACCTCTTCCCATATTCATATACTCAGATTCGGCAAAAAAATTACAAAAACAAGTTAAAAATCCATTTGTAAAGCATATGATCAAAATATGGTGTGAAGCTAAAAACTATTTAAAAGAACCACAGTTACTGTCACAATTTAGTCCAATATGGGGTAATCAATATTTTAAACCAGGGAGAGCGGACGCTGTATTTAAAGTATGGAATTTAAAAGGGATACAAAAGATTCAGGATTTATATTTGCCATGTGCAGATAACATAATGTCTTTTGAAGAGCTGAGGATCAAATTTAATCTCAATAGAACACATTTTTTTAAATATCTTCAACTTAGAAACTTTATTCGATCAAATCAAAATAAAGCTCTCACTCGACCTATTTATTCATCCTTGGAAAAAATGATGATGAAAGATAGTAAAAGAAAGGGTATTATTTCAGAGTTTTATAACTCATTGACACTATCTTCAAGTGAAAATTCACTGAAAAGATTAAACTACTGGAAAGAAGATCTGCAAACTGAAATTTCAGAGGAACAATGGGAATTGGCTTGTACAGAAGCTCAAACCAAATCAATAAATGTACGCCTTAAATTGATACATTTCAAATGGTTAATGGGGATGTATGTTACACCAGAGGAGTTAAATAAATATAACAAAAATATACCAGATACATGCACAAAATGCATGGAAAGTAAAGGAACTCTATTTCATTGTGTATGGGAATGTAGATTAATAAGAATGTTTTGGGAAGAGGTGAGGATAACAATTGAAAAAATAATCTCAAAACAAATCATATTGAATCCTAAACTGTTTTTGTTGGGTCTGTACCCAGAAAAGCATAATTTTAATAAAAGTGAAAGAACATTCATAGACCTCAGTTTGCTTAATGCCAAAAAATGTATTGCACTATTATGGAAAAAGACTCATAGACCAGATGTGACTCAGTGGTTAAGACAGATGTTAACAAACCTTCCATTAGAAAGAATAACATATATACTGAAATCAAAGGAAATTGTGTTTGAGAATATATGGAGACCTTTTATTGATTATGTAAAAAATTTAAACATAACTTTTGAAGAAGAAGGTGAATGATGTGTGTGGACCTTGTAAATTCCAAACTGGTGAACATAATATGTATACTTATGTATTGGATTGTCTAGACTAAACAGAGGAGCATTGTTGAAGATTTGATTTTGCTGGTGGTTGTTGGTGTTTTTAGTGCATCCTTTTTTTTTTTTTCTTTTTTTTTTGTAGTACTTTAGTGTTAGTGTTTGATTGTTTGTATCATGTTTGTTAAAAAAAAAAAAAAGGTTCAATAAAGATATTGTGGAAAAAAAAAAATGGCTTTGCGTAATAAGGGTGTTCCATGGACCAGTAAGGAGCTGCAGTGTCTGCTGACTGCATTGTCAGACGAACGTATTCAGCACGAGTTAGACGGAGCCGCCCGGAATGAAAAAATATACCGGAAGGTCTCGACATCGGAGTCCTTTAACGGTGAGTTTTAATTTTTTTTATTGTGCGTTTTTCGCAAATATATTCGGTAAGACGCTCAGTTTATTTATGCAATAAAAAAGCTGTTCATTTGTGGATGATGATCGCTGCTTTATTGCAGCACACTGCGGACTAAAGCTTTTATTGTAATTATTCATGTGAACAATACGCTGAAATAAGCTTATGTATTCTTGTTAAAAACTATTGTCTTTTCTGTATATATTTCGTGCTGTATTTTATTGTGTGCATTTTCCTTGTAGAATCATCCCACGCGTCCGCCGCGACAGCCCGCACGGATTAATTCAACCGAGCCTTCCTGACCCACAGCTGGCAGAGACGGATTAATTCTACCGAGCCTCAGCACTCAGTGGTCGGCGTGTATAAAATGTCGATTAACCTTCATGTTGTGTTGCAAAGTTTTTTTTTTAATTTTAATATTTTGTATATAATAAAATGGAATTGTTTTGGAAAGTGTGGTTTGTCTGTTATAACACTGAATTATAAAACAGTATAATTACATAGAAATTCCATTGCCTAGTCTGATCAAAATGATGCTGAGGGTCAACCATTGTAAAGGTAATGTAATTTTTAACTAGACCAAAAAAGAAATCTTTTTGTAAGCTTTCTGTTCTTTTTGTTGAAATATCATAAAAAAATTAGCACCAAGTCAAAGGTACAAGTATATGTAAATTGAATGTTCTATCGGCATTCCAAATTCAGAGATTTACAATACTTTAGAAGGAGTGTAGCATCATCTGAACGGAAAATAATAATACTGTTGTTCCAAACGTTGACCTGAAGGTGAAAAACATGAATTTTTTTAATTCAGTACATCCAAAATGCCCTAGGATGTGGTGTTGGACAGTGTGCCACCGTCTCATTATTTAATACGAATAAAAACAAGTTTCAGCTCATTATTTCTAGGTCATTTGGCAGTTAATTCAAAACAAAAGTGACTTGTGTTGTTGCAGCTTAATTATGAGATAAAATTAATTGTGAGATAAAACCACAGAGCGAGCAAGGCAATAATCCTTGGATCCTCCATTTTTTGTCTCGTGTAAATAAGGACTCAGTCGGGTGCATAACATCACGGGAGTGTGGCCCCGCCTCGCTGAGAATCTGCTGCTGCCCCGCAACACTGTGCTAATGGAGACAGAAGCATTCCGAGCCGTACTGAAGTGAATCGAGCCGTACCGAGGTGTGCTGGGCTAGTGGAAAACAGGCTCTAGTTTGTGAGGGATTGCGCAATCAGAGGTGCGGCTCAGGTAGCTGCTGCCGCACAGCGCGCCACTTTCTCTTATTTGAAATGGACATGAGAAAATTAAGTGATTTTGATTAAACCTGGGTGAATCACCTTTGGCCTCTGCCTGCCATACACGATCCGGTACTCCCCCTTTATACCTGGGGTGAAGGTGTTCCGGAGCTGCAGCCACACTTTTTTTTTGCAGAAAGTGTGGGCAACGAGATTTGATCCCTGCTATCGGATCTCAAAGTCGAAGCGCTTACCGTTGATCCACGACTCCATTTTGATTAAAAAATATCGAAATAATGAGGAAAATAAATATGTAGTACATATTAGTGGACAAATATCAACATTTACTTTATTGTATCATTATTTGTTTTTTACTTTTCATGATGATCATGGCAGGTGAGGCTGTGCCTCCCCTGACCACACGTCTCTGGCTGGATCATACCAAAGACCATATGAAAATGGTACTTTCTGCCTTCTAGCTTGGTGCTCAGCATAACTGTTGTAGTATGAATTCATTAATGCCACATAATATTCAGAGCTCTGTATATAAAAAAAATTGAAAATAAAGATTATGCTGCTTATAAAGGTCAAATTGCCATTGCGGCCCTCAGCTACTTCTATTTTAGTTGGAAACGGGCAAAATGGCTGTTCGGTTGGCAAAGGTTGCAGACCCCTGGCCCAGCCCTATCATGTTTCCCTGTATGCAAATTAATGTATTTTTGTTTAAACAAACTGTGCTTTTTTCTTCCTGTCTCTGTTTTAGTCACTGCAGAAAAATGGACAAATCTCTAGTATGACCAGCCTGAATGGACACTCAGAGGACAACACACTAGCAGAAGGTATGTGCAGTGTTTACTTCGTGTGTGATTCTTTGTGAGCTTTATTTGTGGCCAGTGTGGTAAGTAGTACTGATGTTTGTGTGTGTTTGTGTCTGGGATTGTGTGCTGTGTCTTCGGGAGCAGCAGAAGGTAAGCCTGTTTGTGTGGGGTCCGCTGTTAGAGTATGCCCCAGAGAAAAGTTCTTTTCTGCAAATGTCTTTATGGCTCTGCATGATCTACTTGATCCTAAGCTAATCCCTTTGTCAATACACAGGGAACACCTACATGGAATTTTTTCACTGTGTGCCACACATACACCCAGTCTTTTTTTTTTCCTTATAAAGATATTGCAGGGTAAGTGGTGTAATCCATTCTTGATAGATAAAGCAACGTAGTATTCTCTTTCCATGTGGACAGGTGCAACATGTATCATTAGATTTAATACAGTTATAAATAAATAGTCTTTTATAGGAAGTTATAATAAAATTGATTACACACATAAGAAAATAATAAAAATAATAATTTTCATCCTGCTGTGGCTTTGTAGTAAAAGATATCTGACACAAAAGTTCCTGTTCAGATTACATGAAGCAAATTTATCTTTCCGAAGTATGTGCAAGTCAAAATATTGTCTCAGAAAGTGGATTTTTTAGAGTTCTACCTGTTATCTCACAGGTGGTTACATGATAATTCACCAATAAGTGATGCTGAAAAATTCATTTATAATCTCTGCATCAACCTGTTATATCCATGTCATGTAGACCCTGTCTATCCCTGAAGATGCATTTGTTTATTTTCATGGAATTTTTCTCCTGCCCCCCCTCTGTCTGGGAGGGCTGCAGGGTGCATACACCTTCCCTAAATATTTAGCAGGCCGTGACCTGGGGCCCTGCACAAAGCAACCTGTGCACTTCATAATATGGTTATGGCCCAGGGAAGGAGTAACCCTATACTACTTAAAACACAGAGATATGTCACATACCTCTCTGTCAAATAACCTATTTTAATAAGCTATTTAATGAAGTGATCCTGTCCATCCATAGAGTAACCCAATACCCACTCCAGAGCAGAGATACAGAGCATACGAGCTGATAGGGTAATTCAGTTGCTGAAATAGTTGCTCCTGTGAACATGAACTGTAAGTTAATTCATGATATGGAAAGTTATACAGCAGGGAGTGAGTAGGTAAAGTAAACTGTAGTAGCAAAGTTCTTTACATGCAAACATAATGTTCACTGTTACAGAAAAAAAGATTAAATTTGTCATGATAATGAAGTACTTGTGATCACATGCAAGTGTTGTACAGTAAACAAAGCAGGCTGTCACTTCCTTAAGCAAAATATCAAATGATATTATAAACATTTGTCACAATAAATTGTTGTGAAATACTCAGCTTCTGCTTTAGAGAGCCCTTTATCCAATGGAAACACATCATTGGTGATCAAGTTTTAGTCAAAGTTGAGCACAAGATGGGAGACTAAAGGTGTGTTCAGACCAAATGCAAATAGGTGAATTTTTCACACAGTGGGATTACATTTTAACTCGATGTAAACATGCGAATAGACATGAATTCACAGTCTGAGTTGCAGACAGGTGAAGTTACCTTTATAACTTCTGCAGCTATGTTCAACCTGCTGTGGAAATTCCCAAAACACTGTCATGCTTAGGTTTACATTATCCGACGGGGTCTCACCTGAAAAAATTGTCCCTGCCTCCAAAATTTCACCTGGATGATGGGTTGTTTCAGTGTTGCCAGATGGGAAATGTTGAAGTATCGTACCAGTGGCTTAAAATTATTGTATTTTGAGGAAAATTATCGTACACTCCCAGTTTTTATTCTGATGTGGCTCAGGACCATCTGCTTCAGTAACACATTATCGCAGGTCGTGCATATTACAGCCTATAACACTGTTTTACCTTTACATAATCTAACAGATCGGTTGAAAAAAGCGCCTCTTGTAGACCAGTGCCTCTACCTGTGTGGAGTACAGGATAAGCCCCTGGCCTGCACTGTACAGCCCAGAATATCAGTCATACTTAACTATCTTCTATATGGCTTCTGTTGAATCATCATGTATCAAGGTCTTGCCTCATAAATATTTTGAGAAGTACTCTGTTTATACATTAGGAATAAACATCAATCAATCCGCCTAAACTACTACTAAAATGCCTCTGATAACTGAAGCAGAAACCTGTTTCACAGTTTCAATCCAGTGACATTTTTGCACAAACATTTGCATGTTGCAGCAACAACAGAAAGCTTTAGTGCGAATGTCAACAACAGGTTTGAACCACCCAGTAAAACTGGGGTCTGTTTACCCCCATTCATTTCTTAACCTGCTGGTGATGTTGCTTACTTGTTTAATCTGCCGTGCCTGCATTAGTACTGTAATGTACGCAAACGGTTTGATCGAGTGTACTACATTTTAATTTGTGAATGGACTGTACTGAATCACTCACCAGAACTGTAGTGAAAGCCAGGGATCACCAGCTGAATCACCCTCCTGAGCAGCTCGCTCACTCCATTCAGTCAACTCTCACGGTAGACAGTTGGAGCTCTTGTACAACACTGAGGGATCTGCTGTACCACTATTTCTCATCTTTTTAGCTTGACTCAGTACGTTTCAGTGAACTGTAGATCCCATCAGTAGCCTCCATCCGAGGCCGGCTCTCTGCTACCACCACCGAATCTTCTGTGTCCTTCCACACAGCCCATGTGCGTGAGACAGTATGAAAAAACAAGCGTAGTATGTATGCGCACTTTGCACAGGATCTGTATCCTGGCTGTGTTTGCTAATGTATTAACTTAGCCATGTAATGAATCTGTCAAATTATTGTACATTATGGGATTTTTGAAATTATTGATTGTACGTCATACAGAGGGCAAAAACTATTGTACAAATACGATAATTATCGTATATCTGGCAACACTGGATTGTTTACACTACTAGCCTGCTAGCCTTGTTAGCATGTCCATGGCAGGAGTCCGTGTACAAAAACCTTCAACAATCAATTCAGCTGCAGAGCTTCAGGTCCTTCTGTCTCCAGGTGAGTGTCAGTCTCATTTTCAAACTAGTTTGCTCTCTAATGTTGATACTTTTACTCTGGTGATGGCAGAATCTCCAGGCCATTACTAGCTAGCGTTGTCCCTCGGATGTAAACGCACAAATGTGCGAGATTCACTTGTGCTTGCCTCTTTATATTGACTTTGTAGGTATTCGCACCACCTGTTTGCATTTGGTGTGAAGGCACCTTTAGAAAGCACTTCAGTTTCCTTTGAATAATTAACCACAACAACAGCCTCACTTCAAGGATGTTGGTTAGTACTTTTGCCCCACAGCTAGAAGATTCCTGGTTTAAATCCCAAGGCTGGCCAGGGTGTTGAACTTTTCATGTTCCCTCTGTGCTGTGTTTACTTTGGTTTCTCTACTTTCCTACAACAATCCAAAGTCATGCATGTTAAGTTAACTGGTGAAGGGACTGGGCACCATAAAATACCGATATAGATAATGAAAGGAAACTAGTGAAACAAGCTAGGTATTGCTGAGTGAAATTTCAAAGTAAGAGGAGGAAGCTTGTAGAATAATTATTTGATTGTGTTGTTCTCTACAACAGATGAAAAATAAAAATAATGGTGTCCATCCAGTTATTGTTTGTGTAGCAAATGCACTCTGTCTCAATGTACAAAAAAGGTTTTCAAACCAAAATATTTCTGTTTCAAAATATTTCTTGTCCAATAAGGCTTCTACATAGGACTTGACATAAATATTTGATTATCCAGACATTTGTTATGTATTTGGTTTTCATTTGTATTGCATTTCATTTTGTATTTACAGTGGATATAAAAAAGTCTACACACCCCTGATCAAATGCCAGGTTTTTGTGATGTAAAAAAAATGAGACCAAGATAAATAATTTCAAAGCTTTTTCCACCGCTAATGTGACTTATAACCTGTACAATCCAATTGAAAAACAAACTGAAATCTTTTAAGGGGAAAAGTAAAAAATAAAAAACTTAAAATAACCTGGTTACATAAATATGTACACCCTGTTATAAGATAAGATAAGATAAGCCTTTATTCGTCCCACAACGGGGAAATTCCAGGATTGCAACAGCACAGGGATAGCAACACTCAGAGCAACAATCAGAAGGCAAGAAAAAAAAAACAAAAAAAAAAACAAGCAAGCAAGAGCAGCTAATATACATATGTACATATTACTATAAAATATATATATACACACACACACACACACAGACACACAGTGCAGAGCATTGTAGCTGGATGGAATAAATATATGAATATATGAACACACAGTGCAGAGCATTGTAGCTAGATGGAATAAATATGTAAATATATAAACACCCACAGTACAGAGCATTGCAGCTAGGTGGAATAAATATGCAAGTATATAAACACACACAGTGTGGAGCAATGTAGCTAGATGGAATAAATATATAGATATATAAATATAAACACACCCAGTGCTGAGCATTGTAGCTAGATGGAATAAATATATAGATATATAAATATGAACACACCCAGTGCCGAGCATTGTAGCTAGATGGAATAAATATGTAAATATATAAACACACACAGTGCAGAGCATTGTTGCTAGGTGGGATGAAACAGCATAACCGTCTATTTAGTTATCCTACATGGTATGATTATGTGCCCATACATATTCTCACCCTCCATAGCGACCGGTATGTTCCTAGTTGTATGCCAGAGAGGACCATTGTGTAAGTCTATTGCATCTTTTGCATTCAAAAAAAACTATTAGTTTGTTATGTCTTTTTGCTATCTCTGCGAGCAGCCCTGCTTAGGTTGTACAGTCTGACAGCCGTTGGTAGGAAGGACCTACGAAACCTCTCGGTTGTGCACCTGGGATGATGTAGTCTGCTGCTAAATGAGCTCCTCAGTGCATCCAGTATGTCCTGCATAGGGTGGAACTCGGACTCCAGCAGAGATGACAGTTTAGCCACCGTCCTTCTCTCTCCTATCTCCTCCATCGGATCAAGGCGTTGCCCCAGGACAGAGCTAGCTTTCTTAATCAGTTTGTTCAGTCTCTTCCTATCGGCTGCAGTGATGCCACTGCCCCAGCAGACCACTCCAAAAGTGATGGCTGATGCCACCACCGTGTCATAGAATGACTTCAGCAGCGCCCCTTGTACACCAAAAGACCTGAGTCTCCTCAGCAGGAACAGCCTGCGCTGTCCCTTCTTGTAGAGTGCGTCAGTATTGTGTGACCAGTCTAGTTTATTGTTCAGATGAATACCCAGGTACTTGTAGGATGTCACCATCTCGATGTCTGTTCCCTGTATATTTACTGGTGCTGTGAGGGGCTGCCCATGCCTGCGGCAGTCCACCACCAGCTCCTTAGTTTTCCTCGCGTTGATCTGGAGGCAGTTCCAATGGCACCAGTCCACAAAGTCCTGGATAAGCCCTCTGTACTCAGCTTCATCTCCGCTGGAGATGAGACCAACGATCGCAGAGTCATCAGAGAACTTCTGTAGATGGCAATGTGTTGTGTTGTGTGAGAAGTCCGCAGTATAAAGAGTGAACAGGAAGGGAGCCAGCACCGTTCCCTGGGGGGCCCCCGTGCTACTGATGATCGTGTCGGAAACACAGTCCCGGGTTCTCACAAACTGAGGCCGGTTCGTGAGGTAGTCCAGGATCCATGATGACAGGTGCTGGTCCACCCCTGCGCGCAGCAGCTTGTCCTTCAGGATCATCGGTTGGATGGTGTTGAAAGCACTGGAGAAGTCAAAGAACATGATCCTCACCATATTCCCGGGCTTCTCCAGGTGGGATAGAGAACGGTGAAGGAGGAAGATCACCGCATCCTCCACCCCAATGCCATGCTGGTAGGCGAACTGGAGTGGATCCTTCGCTGGTTCCACCAGGGGGCGGAGATGAGCAAGGAGCAGTCTCTCCAGGGTCTTCATCAAGTGGGACGTCAAGGCCACCGGTCTGAAGCTGTTCAGGTCTTTGGGGTGGGAAGTTTTTGGTACAGGTACCACACAAGATGTTTTCCACAGCTGTGGTACCCTCCCCAGTTTCAGGCTCATGTTGAAGATATACGTCACAATCCCACACAGCTGGTCTGCACAGGACTTGAGGAGCTTTGCGCTGATGCCGTCCGGTCCCGACGCCCTCCTCGCCTTGATCTTCCTCAGCTCCGTCCTCACCTGGGTCTTGGTCAGGGTCAGGATGGGGGGCTGTGTGTTGGGAGTGGGGGGGGTGTCAGTGGAGTGGGGAGTGGGTAGCAGGACTTGATTTCTTAGAGGCAGCAGTGGTTGTTGTGCAGACAGGGGGGAGGGCGGTTGGTCAAATCTATTGAAAAACAGATTCAGGTTGTTCGCCCACTCCCTGCCCCCCGTGGCCTGGGGGGAGGTATTCTGGAGCCCCGAGATGGTTTTGAGGTTTCTCCAGACCCCGCTGATGTCGCTCTGTTGCAGCTTGTCCTCCATCTTCTTCCTGAAGCTGTCCTTGCCTTCTCTGATCTTTCTCCTCAGCTCCCTCTGTACGGACTTCAGCATCTCCCTGTTCCCCGACCTGAAGATCCTCTTCTTCTCTCTCAGAAGTGTTTTTATCTCAGGGTTGATCCAGGGTTTGTTGTTTGAGTGACGCCGTATAACTGGGGATGTGGCTGTGTTCAGAATTAGCCAGTCATATTCAAACTCATGTTAAATGGGAGTCAGCACACACCTGCCACCATTTAAAATGCCTCTGATTAACCCCAAATAAAGTTCAGCTGTTCTAGTAGGCTGTTCCTGACATTTTGTAGTCACATCTTACAGCACAAGCCATAGTCTGCAGAGAGCTTCCAAAGCATCAGAGGGATCTCATTGTTCAAAGGTATCAGTCAGGAGAAGGGTACATAAGAATTTCCAAGGCATTAAATATACCATGGGACACAGTGAAGACAGTCATCATCAAGTGGAGAAAATATGGCACAACAGTGACATTACCTGGAACTGGACGTCCCTCCAAAATTGATGAAAAGACGAGAAGAAAACTGGTCAGGGAGGCTGCCAAGAGGCCGACGGCAACATTGAAGGAGCTGCAGGAATTTCTGGCAAGTACTGGCTGTTTAGTACATGTGACAACAATCTCCCATCTTCTTCATGTGTCTTGGCTATGGGGTAGGGTGGCAAGGCGGAAGCCTTATCTTGCGAAGAAAAACATGCAAGCCTGGCTACATTTTGCAAAAACACATTTGAAATCTCCCAGACACATGTGGGAAAATGTGTTATGGTCCAATGAAACCAAGGTTGAACTTTTTGGCCATAATTCCAAAAGGTATATTTGGCGCAAACACAACACTGCTTGTCACCAAAAGAACACCATGACTACAGTGAAGCATGGTGGTGGCAGCAACATGCTTTGGGGCTGTTTTTCTTCAGCTGGAACTGGGGCATTAGTCAAGGTGGAGGGAATTATGAACATTTCCAGATACCAGTCAGTGTTGGCACAAAACCTTCAAGCTTCTGCTAGAAAGCTGAAGACGAGGAGGAATTTCATCTTTCAGCATGACAGTGACCCAAAGCACACATCCAAATCAACAAAAGAATGGCTTCACCAGAAGACGATTAAGGTTTTGGAATTGCTCAGCCAGAGTCCAGACCTGAATCCGATCGAACATCTGTGGGGTGATCTGAAGAGGGCTGTGTACAGCAAATGCCCTCGCAATCTGACAGATTTGGAGCGTTTTTGCTAAAAAGAGTGGAGAAATATTGCCACATCAAGATGTGCCACACTGATAGACTCCTATCCAAAAAGACTGAGTGCTGTAATAAAAGCTAAGGGTGCTGCAACAAAGTATTAGTTTAAGGGTGTGCATATTTATGCAACCAGGTTATTGTAAGTTTTTTATTTTTTATTTTTCCCCTTAAAAGATTTCAGTTTGTTTTTCAATTGGGTTATTCAGGTTATAGGTCACATTAATGGTGGAAAAAGTTTTGAAATGATTTATCGCGGTCTCATTTTTTTTACATCACAAAAACCTGGCATTTGAACAGGGGTGTGTAGACTTTTTATATCCACTGTACATATTTTTTTTCTGTGTAGTTTTATTGAAGGTAAATTGCAAATCCCAAGTGCATTCTGTGCATGAATTAACTTTTTTTTATTGAGTTGTAAAATAGGATCTCCACTTTGAACACTGCAGCCACTCTCCCTCTGCAACAGACTTTTCCAAAGTTTAAGACACCCCAGAAATGTGGAGCCACTAAACCAAAAATATTCTGATAATTACTTGGAAATTCTAACGAATATTCAAAAACTCAAAACTGCTGTTCTGGAAAGCCCTACTGCTGTTAATCTGTCTGTTCTATCAAGCTATTTCAACACTTCGTACAAGTAACATCTTTGGCCCATTTGACTCTATGTTCTAAATCATTCCTGGAATAATAGAACTTACAGCAAAAGTTTGTAAGAAAAAAATCCATGTAAAGAAACTAATCATGATAATGTAAACAGGAAACTGACAGATTTACCCTCACGCCATCTGGAGCGCTCACTTACAGGACCTAAACACCAGAAAGCATCAGAATTTTGAATGGCCTTGAAGAGTATAGATACTGATTGTGGAGGAGTCAAAGGAAAAGGAATACACAAAGATACAGGGGAGAAAACTATGAAGGGCTCTCACATCCCTCCACTGCTCTAGATATTGTATGGCCTGATAAAGGCAGTGATGCATTGTGGGAGACAGGAAGAGAGGAGGAATCTCTCTGATAACACCAAAAAACAACAAAAGACCGGCTGCACATCAAAGGACTGACACATAGGCAAACACGCAGCCATAATCTCTGTCTATCAGGTATAGCAGTGTGTTTACAGTTTGGGGGACCAGCCCAATTGTGAAACTCCCCAAACCCGTCCGACACCAGCCAGACTAACCTAACAAACATGTTTGTGTGCCTGTTTTTTTTTTCCAAGTGTAGTTTAAATGTCTGAAATTACAAAAAGCCTAGAGTGCTTGTTAACACTAACTCATGCTTGTTGCATCATGTTAGGCAATATTTAGTCAAGTACTGGGAACTATAAAAAACTGTCTAGATTTACATTTTGGTCCTTTATGAATAGACTGAATCAGCTGGTTTAGAGTAAATGCAATGGGGTGCAGGAATATAGCTTTATTGGTTACAAAGGCTGCACAGTTAATTGAATCACAGTCGCAGTGTCAGTCTTTGCTATTATGAAATCATACAAAATGCTACAATATGGATTTGAATAATTTAAATATTATTTTGTACACAGTACTGTACAAAGTTAGATTTTTGTATTTAAGTTGAAAAATGGACATTTCAAAATTATCAGTTTACTCTGGATTTTCCGTGATAAAAAAAAGCAAGAAGATTCATGAAACCATCCATTAGAAAAATTTAAATAAAAATAATCAAAATCATGCAGCCTAATTAATTACAGAGAAATCATGGAAAATAAGTACTTGAAATGTTGTCTAGTTAGGCTATACCCAAATATTTAATTATTCCGATATTTGTTTGTTGTACTGGCATTCCATTTTCCGATTTGATATTCTTTTATTCGCCTTTTCTGCCAAACTGCTTCATTTTAGTAAAGTAAAACTTCCATTTACCCCCCGAAAATGCAAAATTAATATAAAAAGCTTACAAATTTACAAGAAAAATATATAGCAACTAGAGATGTTAATGATTAATTGATTTTTGATTAATTGTCGATAAGAATTTAGTTGACTAAATTAAATTAGTTGTCAATTAATTGATAACTCAGCACTCCTTTTCAATGGGAGCTTAGGCTATGAAATATAGTGGGATTGCCGTCCAGGCAGGGGCGCACGCGGTCACCCACTGCCGCCTTTCAACCAGAACTAAAGGAAAAGCAAAAGAAGATACCAAGCCATCAGAGCGCATGCACCATGCAGAGCAAAAAATACTCACCCTTCTGGGTTACATCAGCGAGCCACAAGAAGTTCCAGTGGCACACAAGCTTGAAGATCCACCCGCCTGCTTCATATCAGCGCGGCGGAGAAACAAACCAGAACAAGGAAGAAACTACATGAGTGCAAAAACCCATCTCCACTGTCTTCAACCCGCGGCTAGACGGGAAAGCAGATTGGACTCAAGTTGCCACTGAGGTGACAGACAACAGAGGGAGTCCAGATCATACTGGGTTTCCCTGGATTGATGGGGTACTCGTGCAACAGATGAAGCAGCTCAGTTTATTTTCCTGTTAAAACAGTCTACTAGTGCTCAGTAAATTAGAATGTGAAAGTTGCTTTTTTTATTATATAACTAAAAATAGATATATTTTATGATAATGATAATAGTTTTTAAAATAAATTAAAAATCATGACAGTTGTAATTTACTGAGATGTACCAGCACATACACTACCGTTCAAAAGTTTGGGGTCACCCAGACAATTTTGTGTTTTCCATGAAAAGTCACACTTTTATTTACCACCATGAGTTGTAAAATGAATAGAAAATATAGTCAAGACATTGACAAGGTTAGAAATAATGATTTGTATTTGAAATAATAATTTTTTCCTTCAAACTTTGCTTTCGTCAAAGAATCCTCCATTTGCAGCAATTACAACATTGCAGACCTTTGGCATTTTAGCTGTTAATTTGTTGAGGTAATCTGGAGAAATTTCACCCCACGCTTCTAGAAGCCCCTCCCACAAGTTGGATTGGCTGGATGGGCACTTCTTGTGTACCATACGGTCAAGCTGCTCCCACAACAGCTCAATGGGGTTTAGATCTGGTGACTGCGCTGGCCGCTCCATTACAGATAGAATACCAGCTGCCTGCTTCTTCTCTAAATAGTTCTTGCACAATTTGGAGGTGTGCTTTGGGTCATTGTCCTGTTGTAGGATGAAACTGGCTCCAATCAAGCACTGTCCACAGGGTATGGCATGGCGTTACAAAATGGAGTGATAGCCTTCCTTATTGAAAATCCCTTTTACCCTGAACAAATCTCCCACCTTACCAGCACCAAAGCAACCCCAGACCATCACGTTACCCCCACCTTGCTTGACAGATGGCGTCAGGCACTCTTCCAGCATCTTTTCAGTTGTTCTGCGTCTCACAAATGTTCTTCTGTGTGATCCAAACACCTCAAACTTCGATTCGTCCATCCATAACACTTTTTCCCAATCTTCCTCTGTCCAATGTCTGTGTTCTTTTGCCCATATTAATCTTTTTCTTTAATTGGCCAGTCTCAGATATGGCTTTTTTCTTTGCCACTCTGCCCTGAAGGCCAGCATCCCGGAGTTGCCTCTTCACTGTAGATGTTGACACTGGCGTTTTGCAGGTACTATTTAATGAAGCTGCCAGTTGAGGACCTGTGAGGCGTCTGTTTCTCAAACTAGAGACTCTAATGTACTTATCTTCTTGCTCAGTTGTGCAGCGGGGCCTCCGACTTCTCTTTCTACTCTGGTTAGAGACTGTTTGTGCTGTTCTCTGAAGGGAGTAGTACACACCGTTGTAGGAAATCTTCAGTTTCTTGGCAATTTCTCACATGGAATAGCCTTCATTTCTAAGAACAAGAATAGACTGTCGAGTTTCACATGAAAGTTCTCGTTTTCTGGCCATTTTGAGCGTTTAATCGACCCCACAAATGTGATGCTCCAGATACTCAACCTGCTCAAAGGAAGGTCAGTTTTATAGCTTCTCTAACCAGCTAAACTGTTTTCAGCTGTGCTAACATGATCGCACAAGGGTTTTCTAATCATCCATTAGCCTTCTGACACAATGAGCAAACACATTGTACCATTAGAACACTGGAGAGATAGTTGCTGGAAATGGGCCTCTATACACCTATGTAGATATTGCACCAAAAACCAGACATTTGCAGCTAGAATAGTCATTTACCACATTAGCAATGTATAGAGTGTATTTCTGATTAGTTTAAAGTTATCTTCATTGAAAAAAAAAACAGTGCTTTTCTTTCAAAAATAAGGAAATTTCTAAGTGACCCCAAACTTTTGAACAGTAGTGTAGTACACGTGCACGTGGGCTGCACGGTGGCGCAGTGGTTAGCACTGCGGCAGCACAGTTTACCCTTGGCCGGGGGATTGTGGGGATCGTGGGATCGTGGGTTCGATCCCAGCCCCCGACCAACAGTGATCTGTGTGGAGTTTGCATGTTCTCCCCGTGTTGCGTGGGTTTACTCCGGGATTTCTCCGGTTTCCTCCCACATGCCAAAAACATGCATGTTAGGTTAATTGGCTGTTCTAAATTGTCCCTAGATATCTGTTTCCTATAGGCCCTTAGAATAGAGGGTTAGTATTAATGAAAGCGCTTTGAGTGGTCTTTGTGACTAGAAAAGCGCTATATAAGTGCAGGTTAGTTAGTTAGTTAGTTACACACTATACAGTACAAAATTTGTTAAACTACAAAAAAATGCTATTATCTGTAGTAAAAAAAAAGTGCAAATGGTACAATAAATCACTGAAGGAATATGATGTTCATGTTTTATTCAGTATATTAAAAACAGTAATTAACTTTTTATATGTTAAAAATAGAAAGACCATATTGTACTGAGGGAAATTCAGATTCTCAGGAAAATTGCTGCTTATCAATTAATCGTTAATTGATTGATAAGGTGAATCAACTAATGATTAATGAATTAATCGATAACTAGCATTCCTAATCACAGCTTGAGGATAAAATCACAATTTTACCAAAAATGTTAAAAATTTACATGAAAATGTTAAAGATTTCTAAGAAAAGGCACATTTCTCAAAAACACTGATGCTGATTCCATTTACTGAGGAGAAAAAAGATTATACAGAATATTTGGATATTCGCTTTGGATTGCCCCTGAATATTTGAAGCCCCAAAACTGGCATTCAGGATAGCCCTAATGTCGAAGTATTTTTATATGCACAAGAAGGAATGTGGGGTTTGTGCTTCTTTTCTCCTGTTTCAAGACACCCAGTGTAAATAAAGGTAATAAAACATGTCTTCAGATGCTATTTAAAATGCTACTTAAAGTCAGTTAGAGCATTTGAAGAGCAGGCTTAACAACAGGTAGGCAGAAAGGAACTGAATCAATATTGCATGAAAGCAGAATTTTGAGCACCCACTGAAAAAGGCTTCTCAACTAAAAAAAAAAAAAAAAAAGTCAAAGACACAGAAAGTGGAGGTGCCAGAAGGTAAAAAATAGATACCAAGAGGGAAAGACATGAATCATGTAAACCCCTTTGGAGAGCCTAAGTGACATCTCCTCTACTTCCGCATATGGGACCTTAAATTGGAAAAAATCTCCAATAAAGTGAATGGCAAGAGAGAAATTATCTTTTGATCCCGATCGAATTTTGCCGCAAGTTATGATGTTTGTTAGTTTTAAAGATAATTTTCCACATAATTAAAGTTGTAGGTTGTCGTATAATAAAAGAGCAATATTTAGTTTTTATGAAACTGCTTAATGGACTACATCCCTTTGTCTTGGACTATACATGTCACCAAACACGATTATGGCGGTTCCCCTCTCTAAGCTCAGCACCTTTTTCCTGACTGATGAAAGAAGGATCCAAACAGGAGAAAAACAATACAAATGTATTGTATTTTGAGTGCTGGAACTAATCCACGGGACTGTTAGTTACTTACCCCTGGGCGCTCTTTGAAAACGATGACGTAACTTGTGAGGGTCTGTGTTTGTAGTCTTTCAGTTTACGTATTTTCACAACCTTACACCTTAACAGGCAACAAAATACTGTAACGTTGGGGCCATGTTAAGTGAATTTCCCAGCATGCTTTGCCAGATGAAAACGTTATGTGTGTGTTAAATGTGTTATTTCTGAGTTATACTGCTGTGTCATTATAACTGCATTATGATGACCCAGCAGTGTTTAGCAGGATTAGGGCAAGATGTATCTGTGTGTGTAACCATGATTGAAACAGGGGTCTGTGAGAATGACCTCCCCTCCACTCTGTAGCACAGAGGCAGGTTGGGGGTCGGGGTGTGTGAAAATAAATCTGGTTGATCAGAGCCATCTGCTCCATTGTCTTTGTGTGAACCCTTGCAAACGTCACACTGGTGTCAGAAGTGGGATGGAGCAGATGGATGCCAGGATCAGAATGGAGATCCAGCAGCTGGAGCAGTTCATTGCTCAGCTGATGATGGACGATGGGACCGAGACACCACCCCCGGGAGCCAGGAGCCGGGACGAACAAAGCGGCGGCGGACCTGACAGGGCCAGCGCACCCCGCCTTCTGTCTTTTTCAAGACAGAGCGGGCAGAGCAGAGCAAACCAGCCCCGCATTCCGCCCTTTTCAGGACAGGACAGGCTGGCGATCCCACGGCGATCGAGAGTGACGATCGATCAGGAGGCGGCCATCCCATCTGTTAGGCAGCGGGCCAAGATTCCCCGCTTCAACGGCGAGGCCACGTTGGATGACTACCTGACCCAGGTCGAGCTGGCCGCTGCGCTGAACGGCTGGTCACCAGAGGAAACCGCCGTGCAAGTCGCGCTGGCCTTGGAAGGGAGAGCTCTCTGCACGCTTTCTGATCTCCTGCCTGAGGAGCGCTACAGCTGGCCAGCGCTACAAGGGGCGCTCCAGAGACGATTTGGGAGAATGGTGGACGCTGAGCACGCCCAGGAACAGCTGACCCGCCGCCGTAGAAGCAACCAGGAAAGCCTAGGAACCTATGCTGCAGACATACGGCTGCTAACCCGGCGCAGCTACCCGGATTTCGCACCGGAGGCGGTAGAGAAGCTCGCCCTCCGGAGCTTCATCCAAGGTCTCCGCCCGGCCCAGCTCCAGAGCCACGTACGGATCCACACCGCGAGCGACTGGGAGACTGCAGTGGCAGAAGCAGAGCGGGTGGAGCCGCTGATGAATCACACAGTTGAAGCGCCAACGCACAGACAGAGAACCTTCCAGGCCACGATGGAGAGCGAGGAGGAAGAGGAGGAATTACGGCAGACCACGGCGGCACGTCCCCGGAGAAGAACGCCCCTCGCCGGCGTTAAACTAGAGCGAGGTGGCGTGAACGGGAACAGGCCGCCTCCCGCAGATGTTTCCCCCGAGGAGCCGGCACCACGCGTGGGCCGAATTGGACACTCTCCAGGGATCTATCTACAGTGCAGCTTGGGGAAGACGTCGATCCGGGCCCTGATTGACACCGGCTCTACAATCTCCCTGGTTCGACCCGGTGTGCTGCCGGGCACAAACAAGACGGCCCCATGGGGGTGGGAACCCACCAAGCGCTGCGTCACCACGGCTACCGGTGAGCGCGCCAGACTGGGGGGGCGGAGAGTTTTGGTGGTGGGGGTGGCCGGTCAGAACATAAGACACCCGTTCTGGCTGGCTGACATCCAAGACCCCTGTATTATTGGACTAGACCTGCTCACAGCCTGGAACGCCAAGATCGACACCGCGGGACCGTCCCTCCAGCTGGGAAACCGGACCATCACGCTCCACAGCAGAACCCAGGGAAGGAACACGGGGGCCTGCGCGATCGAGGGATCGCCAAGACAAACCGGACCAGGCAGGCCACCGCGAGGACTGGACATGATGACATCACCAGCGCGGACAGAGGGAGCACGAACGCACACAAGGACAGCAAGGGGAGGGGTCAACGTGTCAGCAGAGACGCAGCAGGCGGTGGAGGAATTATTTCAGCGGAGCTGCAGCGGGCTGGACCCAGAACAGGGACGCCAGCTGCGGGAGCTATTGGACTGTTTTATGGGTGTTTTCGCCGCGAAGGATGAGGAATGCGGCCGGACCGGGTTGGTGCAGCACGAGATCGACACCGGTGAGGCCAGGCCGATTCGACTCCACCCACGCCGGCTGCCCTTTTCAAGGCGGGCAGCGGCGGAACAAAAAGTGCAAGAAATGCTGGAGGCAGATGTCATTGAGCCCTCCAGCAGCCCCTGGGCGGCGCCGGTGGTGCTGGTCAAGAAGAAGGACGGGTCGTGGCGGTTCTGTGTGGATTACCGACGCCTGAACGACGCCACCAGGAAAGATTCCTACCCCCTGCCCCGCATCGATGACGCACTGGACCACATTGCCGGCTCCAGCTGGTTCAGCTCGCTGGATCTACGCAGCGGCTATTGGCAGGTAGAGCTGTCACCTGAGGCCCGCCAGAAAACAGCCTTCTCCATCGGGCAGGGACTGTACCAGTTTAAAGTGATGCCGTTTGGACTCTGCAACGCTCCGGCCACCTTTGAGCGCTTGATGGAGCGAGTGCTGGCTCACGTGCCCCGGAGTCGCTGCGTTGTTTACCTGGATGACCTGCTGGTGCATGCAGCTGATTTTGACAGCGCCCTGTCAAATCTCCGAGAGGTGCTGGGAGCCATCCAACAGGCGGGGCTACGGTTACACCCTAAGAAATGCCACCTGTTCCGGCGGGAGACCACCTTTTTGGGCCACATCGTCAGCGCAGCGGGGGTCGCCACCGACCCGGAAAAAGTGGCAACAGTGAGAGACTGGCCAGTGCCGCGGAACGTTGGAGAACTGAGGAGTTTTCTTGGATTGGCCTCCTATTATAGGAGGTTTGTGAAAGACTTCGCCACCATCGCCAGCCCGCTGCATCAGCTGACGCAGAAAGGACGCACGTTCCAGTGGAGTGACAGCTGTGCTGCTGCTTTCTCCCAGCTTCGCGCAGCGCTCATCAGAGCCCCCGTCCTGCAGTATCCCGACCCGAACCGCCCTTTCATCGTGGACACGGACGCCAGCAACCAGGGCATCGGGGCGGTGCTATCCCAGGAGGGAGAGCATGGAGAGCAGGCAGTCGCTTACTTCAGCCGCACTCTCAGCAGAGCCGAGAGAAATTACTGTGTGACTCGCAGAGAGCTGCTGGCTGTCATTCAAGGACTGCGACACTTCCGCCCGTATGTGTACGGTGGGAGGTTCCAGCTCAGGACGGACCACGCTTCCCTGACCTGGTTGTTAAATTTCAAAGAACCGGATGGACAGTTGGCGAGGTGGCTGGAGGCACTGCAGGATTATAATTTCCAGATTGTGCATCGGGCAGGCCGCCTCCATGCCAACGCTGACGCGCTGTCTCGGCGCCCCTGCGCGACAGAGGAGTGTCGTCACTGCCAACGGGCTGAAGATCGGGACCAAACCGCCCCACGGGCTGCCGCTCTCCGAGCCGCTGCGAGCAGGAATAACGCAGCGACGCACAGCCCCTCCTCAGATGATCAGGCAGTTCTCCCCAGCGATGACGTCACAGAAGTTCTTGGCACGCAGCAGCTGCAGAGCGAGCAGGACAGAGACCCGGTCATTTCGCGGGTTCGGCAGTGGCTGGACGCAGGACAGCGGCCCGCCTGGGAGGTTGTGTCACCGCTGGACCCAGAGACTAAGGCCCTGCACTCCCAGTGGGCCAACCTCCGCTGCTACGAGGGCGTGGTGTATCGACAGTGGCACACTCCAGCTGGGCAGCGGCACGTCTGGCAACTGCTAGTTCCTCGTCGACTCCGGCCCAAAGTACTCCAGCTGGTTCATGGGGCGGTAGGAGCGGGCCACTTCGGAGTGACAAAGACGCTGCAGCGCCTTCGGGCCCGGTTCTACTGGCCCGGTTGTCATCAGGACGTGGAGCTCCACGTTCATCGCTGCGACACATGCACAGCTCAGAAGGGACCAACTCAGCGATCCCACGCTCCCCTGCAGCAGTACCGGGTGGGAGCACCGATGGAGCGAGTGGGAGTGGACATCCTGGGCCCTTTCCCGACCACGGACCGGGGGAACCGCTACGTGCTGGTCGCGATGGATTATTTCACTAAGTGGCCAGAGGCGTACGCGGTCCCGGATCAGAGCGCCGCTACGACGGCATCAAAGCTGGTGGATGAAATGTTCTGTCGGTTTGGCGCACCGGAGGAGCTGCACAGCGATCAGGGTCGGAACTTCGAGGCGGAGGTCTTCGGAGAGGTCTGCAAACGGCTGGGCATCCGGAAGACCCGGACCACCCCACTGCATCCACAGAGCGACGGCCTGGTCGAACGATTCAACCGGACCCTCACCACCCAGCTCGCTATCCTAGTGGACCAGCGACAGCGAGACTGGGACCTGCACCTGCCTTTTGTTTTGTGGGCGTACCGGACGGCAGCTCAGGAATCTACCCGGTGCACCCCTGCGGCGCTCATGTTTGGACGCGAGCTGCGCACACCGGTGGATTTGGTATTCGGTTGCCCCCCTGAGCCGGAGGTGGAGGGAAGACCCGGATTGGATTATTTTTTTTGTTTGAAAGAACGTCTCCACACGGTGCACGAGCTGGCTCGAGAGGCCCTGGCAGCGGCAGGGGGTCGGCAGAAGCGAGCGTACGACTCCCGCTGTCAGGGGAGGGACTTTGCACCGGGAGATCGAGTCTGGGTTTTCTGCCCTGAGAGGAAGAGAGGACGATCACCGAAGCTGGCGAGCCAGTGGTCGGGGCCATGCGTGGTCCTGGAGAGACTGTCAGATGTGGTGTACAGGGTGAGGCTTAGAAAAAGGGACCGGGTTGTGGTCCTTCATCGTGACCGTCTCGCCCCGTATCGGCCATCTGCACCGCTGGTGGACGAACCGGAGCTTCCATCCCGGCCCGATACCCCGACCGAGACCCAGATGGACACTAGGGGGCCTGTACGTGTTGGCCGCCGGCGCCGAAGACCGCCCCGACATCTGGATGAGTTTGTATTGGACTTTTAAATTGGACTTTAATTTTTCTGGGGACAGAAACCAGTCCAGGGGGGGGGGGGGGGGGCAGTGTAACGTTGGGGCCATGTTAAGTGAATTTCCCAGCATGCTTTGCCAGATGAAAACGTTATGTGTGTGTTAAATGTGTTATTTCTGAGTTATACTGCTGTGTCATTATAACTGCATTATGATGACCCAGCAGTGTTTAGCAGGATTAGGGCAAGATGTATCTGTGTGTGTAACCATGATTGAAACAGGGGTCTGTGAGAATGACCTCCCCTCCACTCTGTAGCACAGAGGCAGGTTGGGGGTCGGGGTGTGTGAAAATAAATCTGGTTGATCAGAGCCATCTGCTCCATTGTCTTTGTGTGAACCCTTGCAAACGTCACAATACGTTATTTACGTGGAAGGTTATCTTTTAAATTGAGAAATATCACATGTGCAACTTGTGGCAAAATTTGATTAGGATCAAAAGATAATTTCTCTCTTGCCATTCACTTCAATGGAGATTTTTTTCCGATTTAAGGTCCCATATGCAGAAGTAGAGGGGGTGTGACTTAGGCTGTCTATTACGTAAGTCTCATTCATACAAACTGAATCAAAATTAATCAGATTCTTTGTTTTTTTGTAACTAAGAAATCATTGTGTCACGTTATTTAAATTAGTAAAAGTAAACATTATAAATATGCATACAGGCCTGTTTGTCCTGCTTCAGTTTCATGGGTGTGGGTACATAGGGATGCAGTGGAAGTCCAGAGAATGGCATGAAAGCTGATGTAATTCACTGGCCTGGAATGTCTGCAGACCCTCCCTGATGACTCAAGGGCTCAAGAAGAGGACAGATGAAGTTTTATGGAGGGGTTTGGAGGAAAATAATGCTGACTAGTGAGTGTGTCAGTGTGCTTTTAATTTAGTTTTTTTTTTTTTTTTTTTAGCATTTCCACTTCTCTTTATCTACTCATAGGACTGCATGGGTCTGCCTCCTCACAATAAATTTTTAGAATAAAGCTGATTAGCATGTGTACAAGTCAGTGTCATGTGTTGAGGTATTTTCATTTCAATTCAACTTTATTTATATAGCGCCATTTCACAACAACAGTCATCTCATAGCACTATCAACTGTAGGGGGGGACCCCCACAGTTGCAGAAAGACCCCAGCAATTTTAAACTTTGTAATGCACATTTTTCTGTAATTTGATAAATTTGTTAATTTTGCTTCTTTCAGTGTAAAAGACAGTTTTTAGGCTAAGCAATAAATGTACCAAATGAGATAATTGCCGTTTCCACTACAAGAATCAGTTTTGTAGGAGCTTTCCCCGTGGTGTGTGTCTCCATTACAGGGTCCTCCCCGAAAGGGGACGTTTTCAGGAACTCATAGTACGTAGCTAAAACCCCTGGTCAGGGGTAGGTACTTCAGAGCGACCCCGAAAACAGCTGTGTGAGGTTTAGGATTGACTCGATTCTGATTGGATAAAAGTCATTATCACAACATAAACAAAACACAAGAAAATAAGAAGCACCAAATTTGACCATAAAAAGACAATAATGAAGATCTAGTGTTTAAGATTTTATAATATACACTGCATTCCAAATTATTATGCAAATGATATTTGTCTCTGATTTTCCTAAATAGTTGATGCAAATGACAGTCAGTATAATTTTCAAGTCATCAACAGTTAGAGCATAATTCAAATTTTATTGACCAAACCTCCCAATGATAACTATTTTTTTCAAAAATAAAAAAAAAACTCAAAATGCACTTTTCCAAATTATTATGCACAACAGAGTTTCAAAACATTGTATTGATTGTAAAGAACTGAAAATGGTCATTTGTTGAATTTGCAGCATTAGGAGGTCATATTTACTGAAATTAAAAG
Source organism: Pholidichthys leucotaenia (assembly GCA_020510985.1). Classification (NCBI taxonomy): domain Eukaryota; kingdom Metazoa; phylum Chordata; class Actinopteri; order Cichliformes; family Pholidichthyidae; genus Pholidichthys; species Pholidichthys leucotaenia. Next base: position 327,301,845 of record CM035842.1, on the reverse strand, counting down.
ATATTTCAATTAAAAACATCTTAACAGGCCAAGTTACGTGTTAATTATTGCATCCATTGAACTTGTGAGCTTTTGGAGGGTTTCTTCTTGAATTTCTTTGCAAGATGTCAGAATAGCCTCCCACAGCTGCTGTTTTTTTTTTTTTTGTTTTTTTAAGTTTTTGTAAAGGGTATACATGTCATGACCCGAGCACTATGCCTTGGTGCTCAGGTTAATCTTGTCAGGGTTTGACAGCGGCGTTATGATTCTAGCTCTCCGAGCTCTTATTGTGATAGTGCTCGGGGAGGCTTCCGCTCAGCTGTCAAACTCTGAACAGCTGTGCTGCATTTGTGGTCGTTAGTGCCAGGACTATTTCTACCCTCGCTGGCGATCACATCCTTGCAGCAGTGTCTGTTAACTCTCCGTCACGCGACGGATGCTTAGGATTTATTCCTACCACGTCTGCTTGGGTTGACCGTCGTGTCCCTGGACTAGTAAGTGTGCTTTATAGCCTTACTCCTCCCGGTGTGTATCGATCTCTGTGTGTCTCTGCCTTAGCAGCTGGTGTAATTATTGTTTTCACCAACCTTGCCTGCCTAGCATATGACTGTCTCCTGCTATGGACCCGTAGAGCTGTTTAGCCTATGCCTCCTGTTGTGAGTAGACTCAAGAGTCATTGTCTCTGCAGCTTGTGTTGTCACTTTTCTCACCGTAAATAAAACTCACTGAACTCACTGGTGACTGTGTGGCATCTTATGGTGGCTCGCGAGAGCCACCCATGACAGTACACTGCTGCCAAAATGGCGTTTACGGTGGCGCCAACCCGAGACGCAATTCACCTGTGAGTTTTGAGTTTTTGGACAGTTGCTGTTCCCGTCTGGGTACTGAGTGTGTGGGAAGAATGCCGTCACGGAGGGGCCGCGCTGGGAGCCCGAGCCTCGAGCTGACAGGCTTCCTGGAAGTCGTGGATGAGATGCTCATCTCCGCTTTCCTGCTGGACTACCATCACAGTATACACTGGTACCTAGACGCTGCTGAAGACATCCTTCGTCATCTCCCTTCCCACTGGGCCGACCACCCGGAAGTCGACGCGAGGAGGGAAGATATCGCCGCACAACGCGAGATTTTCCTGATGCTGGAGGAGGAACGCGGCGTGAAGCAGGAGAAGAGGCACTCCTGCTCGTGGCCTACGGATCCTGATCCCGTCCTCGATCCAGTCCTGGAGTTTGCACCATCTGGGGGCTGGCAGAGGCGTCGGTGCCGCGGCCAAGCACGTCTTCAGCAAGCTCCTGTTCCGGATCCAGTTCCGGGCCGCCGGGATGACCCCCTCAATCAGCCAGCTGCTGAGAGTGAGCTGAGTCCTGTGCCGGTGAGCTCCATCCATGGGTCCTATGTTACCATCCAGCGAGCGAGGGAAGGAGCAACGTCCTCTTCAGCTGGCTCCATCTTACCTTCGGGAGGCAGGCAAGTTCAATTTCACTTTTCTAGTCATTATAGTGATTTGTCTTGTCTGACTCCTGGGGGTGAAGCTCGGGGTTCGCAGCTCCCCGAGTTTCCTTCTCCAGCTGAAGCCAGTTATACTGAACCTGCTGCCTCTGTGTTTCCTCCTGCGGAGCGGTCCTCGGCGTCAGTCCCACGCCGTCGAACGAGGGGGAGGCCTGCAGCTCTGGGAGATATCCCGGCCCTGCAGCCTTGTGTTGGACAGAGGAGGAGAACGGACTGCGGTGAGGAGCCAGAGCCGACGAGTGAGCATCCCCAGGGTTCCTCAGAGATGAAGCCCGAGTCAGCAGGTCGAGGGTCCTCTGCCCCCACGCCATACGGGTTATTGGCGTGGACGCCAGCGCGAGAGGATCCAGCTGCAGAGACCATCAGGCCGGCTGTGGAACCCGACGCAGCCGAGTGGGAGCCCGACGACGAGCGTCTGTCTGAACCTGGATCAACGAAGTCCTGGACGGCTCCAGAGCCCGAGTGCAGGCAAGTGCTCTTCCTTGTTTTCCTTTATGGTGTGTTAGAGCATTTTTGCCTGCCTCATGGGGAGGCGAGCGAGGGGCAGCCGTCTGCTGCACCCGAGCTCGTCTCGCTGGGCTCTGGCGCTGCCGGTGGAACTGATCCCGGTCCTCTCTTGTTCTCTGAGCCTCTCCACAGTGTTACTAGTCTGGAATCTGTCAAGGTCATGGGACTGGAGGTTCCAGGTTCGGGGATGGAGGTCGTCGCCGAGGTGACCCAGTCGGGGTCCGACGCATGGGCCGAGGTGACCCAGTCGGGGTCCGACTCAGGTGTGGTCCTGACCCAGTCGGGGTCCGACGCATGGGCCGAGGTGACCCAGTCGGGGTCCGACGCGGGGGCAGCGGTGACCCAGTCGGGGTCCGTCCTGACCCAGTCGGGGTCCGACGCGTGGGCCGAGGTGACCCAGTCGGGGTCCAACGTGGGTGCAGCAGTGACCCAATCGGGGTCCGTCCTGACCCAGTCGGGGTCCGACGAGGTCCAGTGGGGGTCCAGCGCAGGTGCGGCTGCGACCCAATCAGGATTCGAGGAAGTCCAATTTTTTGATTGTTCCCCTCTCAGGAGCCACCAGCTGGGGGCCGTTGGAGGGTTTTGTCTGGCAGTCTTGCGCTCTTATGTATTGTCGTCATTAGGCGGGCTGCATGCTATTCCTCCACGGTCCTGGTGGTTGTGGGATGCGGGTCGGCCACCCGAGGAACTGCTTTGTGCGTTCAGCATCTTGGGTTGGTCGCCCGATAAACTGTGTTTGCTACGGGGTGACCTGGTTCGGCCACCAGAGGACTTGTTTCTGGGGGCCTGGGACTGGGGCAGGCCGCCTGACCATGTACTGTTTTGTGGGACTATCCGTGGGCCATCAGAGGCAGGGAGGTCGCCGGAGCTCTGCCTGGGGGGGCGTTGGATCTCCGCCGATCATCTTTTTGCTTTGGCCCATACGGTGTCTAGTCTTGTCAAGTTATGTAAAGCAATTTTAGATTGCCTCATGTGTTTTGTAAGCCATAGTCAAGTCTTAGTCAAGTTATGTTAAGCAATTTAGATTGCCTCATGAGTATTTGAAAGCCATAGTCAAGTTATGTTAAGCAATTTTTGATTGCCTTATGTGTTTTGAAATCCATAGTCAAGCCACAGTCAAGTTATGCTAAGCAATGTTAGATTGCCTCATGAGTTTTTGTAATCCATAGTCTGGGTCTTGTTTTTTTTTTTTTTTGTTTGGTTTCCCCCTCTTCCTTTGAGGGGCTATGGCCATGTTTTGCTTTTTGTTCATTCCCCTCTTCTTCTTGAGGGGCCATAGTATGGTGTTCTCGTTCAGTTTCCTGGTGTTTTCATGTATTTCTGGTTTCGTGTGTTTTTTTTTTTCCCATAGTCACGGTGTGTTTGCACGTATTTCTTGTGGGGGTTTTTTCTTCCATAGTTACCATGTGTGCATTTATTTCTTGTTTTTCTCATAGTTATCATGTGTTAGTATGTATTTCTTGTTCATAGTCTTCATGTGTTTGTATTTACGTTTTGTTTTGTTTCCATAGTTACCGTCATGTAATTTTTTCCTTTTTTTTGCCATGGTTATGTGTTTGCATTTATTTCCTGTTTTGTTCCTATAGTTACTGTGTGTTGGTTTATATTTTTTGGGCCAGGTTATGTACACTGGGGTTAGACGGGTTGTCTGTGGCCTCGGTGGGAAAATTTTCAGGGTCAAGTGTTTTTTGCTTTGTATGATTGTGTTCTCCTTGTTTTGTAGTCATGTCTTGTTTTGTTTTTTCTTCTTTCGTCATTGTTCTGGGGGAAATAGGATGGATATTTCAAGTGATGTATTCATTTCTTTTCCTGTTTAGGGTGTTAGGTTTTGTTTGTCTCCTTCCTTGCCTGTTCCTCAATCCACTCGCCCTGTGGTTGGGGGAGGGGGGGCAGGTGTTACTAGACGTTCAGAGCCCGTCAAGTGAGGGGGGCCTACTGTCATGACCCGAGCACTATGCCTTGGTGCTCGGGTTAATCTTGTCAGGGTTTGACAGCGGCGTTATGATTCTAGCTCTCCGAGCTCTTATTGTGATAGTGCTCGGGGAGGCTTCCGCTCAGCTGTCAAACTCTGAACAGCTGTGCTGCAGTAGTGTCTGTTAACTCTCCGTCATGCAACAGATGCTTAGGATTTATTCCTACCACGTCTGCTTGGGTTGACCGTCGTGCCCCTGGACTAGTAAGTGTGCTGTATAGCCTTACCCCTCCCGGTGTGTATCGATCTCTGTGTGTCTCTGCCTTAGCAGCTGGTGTAATTATTGTTTTCACCAACCTTGCCTGCCTAGCATATGACTGTCTCCTGCTATTGACCCGTAGAGCTGTTTAGCCTATGCCTCCTGTTGTGAGTAGACTCAAGAGTCATTGTCTCTGCAGCTTGTGTTGTCACTTTTCTCACTGTAAATAAAACTCACTGAACTCACTGGTGACTGTGTGGCGTCTTATGGTGGCTCGCGACAGCCACCCATGACAATACATGTCATTACAGCATTGCATTGTTTACATTTTCATCACATATTTTTTTGTTTTTTGACAAGATTGAAAAAAAATTATTACAACACCCTTTTTTTAAGTGAAAGAAAAGAAAAATTTAAAAATAACAGAGAAGAAAAATAAAGGAACATCTGAGTAGCACTGGAACAAAGAGAGGAGCCATTATTGAAATGGTGTTTGTCAAAGATGGGATCTGATGGAAGACACATATGCGTTCCAGGGTTGCCAAAAGTTCAAGAACCCATCCATGTCCTGTCTCAGTGCAAATGTCAACTTTTCCATCAACTAAATGTCCTGAATCACGTTAATCCAATCTTCAGGTGCAGGACAGTCTCTCAAAATCCATTTTTTTGTTAGTGCTTTTTTACTTGCCAATATTAAAATATTGAATAAGTATTTTTCTCCTCGTCTTTCCAGTGATTCCAGTAGTAAACCCAAATACAAAATTACAAAAGAAAAGGGAACTTGTTACTTTGAATATTTTCCCCAATATTGTCTGTACATTAGTCCAATATAGGTGGATAACTGGGCATGACCAAAACACATGAAAAGGATTTGCAGTCTTTTCACCACACAAGCGCCAGCAATTCAACCCTTTATGAGTAAATTTGTTTTGTGCAGGTGTTCTGAAAAATCTTACCAAATTTTTCCATCCAAATTCTCTCCACAGCAGGGATGAGGTACTTTTCCACTGTTGTTTGTTTAGATTTTCCCATATTTCCAGTTGTAAAGTGAAATTCCCCTCTTTTTCCCATTTCTCTTTTATATATGATGCGTTGTCTCCTTTTAAATCTTGAAGACCATGGTATATTTTAGAGATGTATCTGATCCCTGGGATCCCTTTATATGCCATTAAGAAAACCTTCAGAACACCCTTTCCAAATCCTCCTTTTTAAGTATTTTGTTTATGTGGTGTCTAAGCTGAAAGAACCTGTAAAGGTCTTGATTTATTAGACCTTGTGTTTTCAAATCTTCAAAAGTTTTTAAAGTTTGCCCTTTAAAAAAGTCGTAATATTTTATCAGTCCATTCTCTTTCCACTTTTTAAATCTAGTGTCTGTTTTATTCGGAGTAAAATCCTGATCATAGGAGATCCATTGCAATAATCAATAGGGATCTTTAGTTTGATTCTCTCTGACTATCTTAAACCAAATTTTTAGCGGGGTCTCTATCCACGGATTAGTGTTATTCAAATGTTTATGTAAGGCATTGTTCCCTATTATCGACTGTAGGGGAATGTCACTTGTTATTTGGCATTCTTTCTCCTTTCATTGTGCAGTGTAGAATGGGTTACATATCTCTACTAAAGTTTCAATTTGCGCGGCTTTAAAATAGTCCCTGATATTTGGCAGCGCGAGCCCACCTTTGTCTTTGTTTAGCTGTAGGGTTCTATACCTGATTCTTGGTCTCTTGCCCTGCCATATGAATCTTGAGATCCTTCTGTCCAGTTCTTGCCATGTTTTTTGGGAGGTTCTACCGGTATTGTTTGGAAAAGGTATAGAAGACGTGGAAGTATATTCATTTTGACTGCTTCAATTCTTTGTGCAGTACCCAAGAATGGTATGGTATTCCATCTTGCTAGATCAGATTTTATTTTTGCCATCAGTGGATCATAGTTTAGTGTTATAATTTTGTTGAGTTGTTTCGGGATATTGACCCCCAGATATTTTATAGATTCCATCTCCCAGTTAGTTTTGAATTTGCTTAGTAAATATTGATTTGGGTTATAGTTGAATGTTAAAATTTGGGTTTTATGCATGTTCAATTCATACCCCGATAACTCTCCATACTCTGAAAAAACTGAGATTAGTTCTGGAAAAGAGGTGTCCGGCTGCCCCAGGTATATTAAAATGTCATCAGCAAAGAGTGCTATTTTATGTTCCTTCTGACCAAGTGTAATACCTTGAATTTTTTTTATTCTGTCTTATCCATTGGCTCAGAGGTTCTATGAAGATTGCAAAGAGCAGTGGAGACAAGGGGCAGCCCTGACGACATCCTCTTTCCAGTTCAAAAGATGATGATAATTTACCATTAATCCTTATTTTAGCTGTTGGTTTTTTATATAATGCCTGGATAGTTCTAATGAAGTTGTTATGAAAATTGAAACTGGACAAGATTCTATATAGGAAAGACCAGTCAACCGAATCAAATGCTTTTTCAGCGTCTAATCCCAGTATGGCTGCATTTAAATTATATTTTTTTATATGATGAATTATGTGTAAAGTGCGTCTAATGTTATTTTGTGTCTGTCTTTGTCTTATAAAACCTGTTTGGTCTAAATGAATTAAGTCTGTCAGTATATTTTCTAACCTTTTGGCAAGGATAGCGGTAAAAAGTTTATAGTCCTGATTTAACACACTGATTGGTCTGTAGTTGGAGCAGTCTAGTTTATCCTTTTCAGGTTTAGGTATGACCGCAATGACCCCTTCTCTCCAGGAGGGGGGGATTTCCCCTGTGTGGAGAACATAGTTGAATGTTTTCAGGAGGAGAGGAGATAGTTGCTGTTTAAAAGTTTTGTACCACTCTGCTGTATAACCATCTGCTCCTGGGGATTTGTTAGCTTTAAGTTTCATAATTGCTTTTTTCTAATTCTTTAGGTTGTATTTCTGCCAATAGTTTTTTATTTTGTGATTCAGTAAGTTGGGGAAGATTTAGTGTATTTAGGAAGGCTTCGGATGTGTCTTTTTTGTGTTTTTTGAGGGAGTACAAGTTCTTGTAGTAATTCTCAAAGCTTTTATGAATTTCCTGAATTCTAATTTTTATTTCCTTTGATACTGGGTCTCTGATTTTGTAGATTGCTCTTTCCGTTTGTTGTTTCCTCAGTTTATAGGCTAGTAATTTTGCCGATTTACTACTTGTTTCATAATATTTTTGTTTCAGAAATGTAAGTTTCTTCTGGATTTCTGTTGTGTAGATCTCGTTTATTTGTTTTTTTTATTTCCTTAATTTTGAGCGAGTCATTAGAATGAGTGTTGTCTTTGTGCTCTTTTTCTAGTTTCTTAAGTTCTGACTCTAATGTGATTAGTTTTTCTTGTCTCAATTTCTTTTGGAGTGTCAGTTTTGCGATAATCTTTCCCCTTATTACAGCTTTGCATGCATCCCACAGTATTAAAGGGGATACTTCTCTGTTATCATTTTCTTCCAAATATCTGAGAATATCTGATTCCAATTCATCTTTCAGTGGTCCTTTCAGCACATTTGAATTTAACCTTCAAGAAAATGTATTATTTGTGTATTTTTGGATATTTAAGTCCATATAGATCGGACTGTGGTCAGAGAGATCCATCAGTCCTATTTTACATGTTTATACTCTGCCAATGTCTCCATTAAACAAAAAAAATAGTCAATCCTTGAATATGATGAATGTGGTGCTGAGTAAAATGTATAATCTTTTACACTGGGGTTGAATTCCCTCCACACGTCACAGATTCCCATTTCATTTAGTAGCATCCTAGTTTTTCTACTTTGAGTGTTATTTTGATGTGGAGAATTACCTGATGCATCCCAGTATGGATTCAGTCTTAGATTGAAGTCTCCACCACATATCACTAAACCTTGGGCTTTAGTTATCATTAGGTCAAATACATTTTTATAAAATTTCCAGTTAGCCCCTGGAGGTGCATATACATTCAGCAGAGTGATATCTTCTCCCTCTAGCCGACCAAGTACCATGCTAAATCTCCCTTCTTTATCTTTGTGTTCTGATTTTTTTTTTTTCAAATATAATTTTGGTTGAGATCAATGTCGCTACCCCCCTCCTCCTCCCTGACTTATATGAAGATGAAGAGATCAGTTTAAACCCTTGCCTATTAAGTTTAGTGTGTTCCAAGTCTGTGGTGGGTCTCCTGTAAAAATATTATTCCTGCTTTGTCTTTTTTCATTTTGCCTAGAATCTTGGATCTTTTAACTGGATTCAGGATCCCTTTTACATTATATGAGATTATTTTGGTTGAACCCTGTTTCCCCATTGTATTGTCTTATTTAGTATAATAGTATAGTGGCCCTCTCTTATGCTACTCAAAAACTGAAAGAACATTAAGAACATAGTATATAAAACTTTAAAACATAAAACTGTCAAAAGATCTTTCTGAACTGAGGTCTTTTTAGCAACCTTAGAGGAGCCTTGATGGTGTGTTGGCTCTGAGGGAAATTCCTCAAACTTTGTTACGTGTTGAGGGCCTTCTCTTACCCCTGTAAGCTGTCCCATGTTTTTTTTTTTTTTTTTTTTTTTTTTTTTTTTTTTAAATTTAAGTTTTTGTAAAGGGTATACAGGTCGTTACAGCAATGCAGTGTTTACATTTTCATCACATGTTCCCTTATTTTCTGATATCTGACAACATTGGAAGATTAATTCTTACAACACCCTTTTTTTTTTTTAAAGTGAAAGAAAAAGTGAAATTAAAGAGAAAAAAAAACAAGAAACAAATAACAAAAAAAAAACAAACAAACCAGTAAAAAACAAACAAAAAGAAAAAGTAAGTAAATAAAGATAAAAGAGCATCTGAGTAGAGTTGGAACAAAGAGCGGAACCATTATTGAAATGGTATTTGTCAAAGATTAGATCTAATGGAAGACACATATGCGGTCCAGGGTTGCCAAAAGTTCATGAACACATCCATGTCCTGTCTCAGTGCGAATGTCAACTTTTCCATCGAGTAAATGTCTTGGATCACGTTAGTCCAATCTTCAGGTGTAGGACAGTCCTTCAACATCCATTTTTTAGTTAGAGCTTTTTTGCTTGCCAATATTAAAACATTGAATAAGTATTTTTCTCCTCGTCTTTCCAGTGAGTCCGGTAGTAAACCCAAATACAAAGTTACAAAGGAAAAGGGAACTGTAATTTTGAATATTTTCCCCAATATTGTCTGTACCTTGGTCCAATATTGGTGGATAACTGGGCATGACCAAAACACATGAAAATGATTTGCAGTCTTTTCACCACACAAGCGCCAACAGTTCAATCCCTTATGGATAAATTTGTTTTGTGCAGGTGTTCTGAAAAATCTTGCCAAGTTTTTCCATCCAAATTCTCTCCACTGCAGGGATGAGGTACTTTTCCATTGCTGTTTATTTAGCTTTTCCCATATTTCCAGTTGTAAAGTGAAATTCCCCTCTTTTTCCCATCTCTCTTTTATATAAGATGTGTTGTCTCCTTTTAAGTCTTGAAGACCTTGGTATATTTTAGAAATGTATCTGATCCCTGGGATCCCTTTATATGCCATTAAGAAGACCTTCAGAACACCTGACTGGGCCCTTTCCAAAACCTCCTTTTTAAGTATATTGTTTATGTGGTGTCTAAGCTGGAAGAACCTGTAAAGGTCTTGATTTATTAGGCCTTGTTTTTTCAAATCTTCAAAACTTCTTAAGATTTGCCCTTTAAAAAAATCGTAATATTTTATCAGCCCTTTCTCCTTCCACTTTTTAAATCTGGTGTCTGTTTTATTAGGAGTAAAGTCCTGATCATAGGCGATCCATTGCAGAAGTCGATAGGGCTCTTTAGTTTGATTCTCTCTGACTATCTTAAACCAAATTTTTAGCGGGGTCTCTATCCACGGGTTAGTGTTATTCAAAAGCTTAGGTAAGACATTGTTCCCTATTATCGCCTGTAGGGGGATGTCACTTGTTATTTGGCATTCGATCTCCTTCCATTGTGCAGTGTAGACTGGGTTACATATCTCTACTAAAGTTTTAATTTGTGCGGCTTTAAAGTAGTCCCTGATATTTGGCAGCGCGAGCCCACCTTTGTCTTTGTTTAGCTGTAGGGTTCTATATCTGATTCTAGGTCTCTTACCCTGCCATATGAATCTTGAGATCCTTCTGTCCAGCTCCTGCCATGTTTTTTTGGGAGGTTCTACCGGTATTGTTTGGAAAAGGTATAGAAGACGTGGAAGTATATTCATTTTGACTGCTTCAATTCTTTGTGCAGTACCCAAGAATGGTATCATATTCCATCTTGCTAGGTCAGATTTTATTTTTGTCACCAGTGGATCATAGTTTAGTGATATAATTTTGTTGAGTTGTTTCGGGATATTGACCCCCAGATATTTCATAGATTCCGACTCCCAGTTAGTTTTGAGTTTGCTTAGTGAATAATGATTTGGGTCATAGTTGAATGTTAAAACTTGGGTTTTATGCATATTTAATTTGTACCCCGATAAATCCCCATACTCTGAAAAAACTGAGGTTAGTTCTGGTAAAGAAGTGTCCGGCTGCCCTAGGTATATTAAAATGTCATCAGCAAAGAGTGCTATTTTATGTTCCTTCTGACCAAGTGTAATACCTTGAATTTTTTGGTTTTGTCTTATCCATTGGCTCAGAGGTTCTATGAAGATTGCAAAGAGCAGTGGAGACAGGGGGCAGCCCTGACGACATCCTCTTTCCAGTTCAAAAGATGATGATAAATTACCGTTAATCCTTATTTTAGCTGTTGGTTTTTTATATAATGCCTGTATAGTTCTAATGAAGTTGTTATGAAAATTGAAACTGGATAAGATTCTATATAGAAAAGACCAGTCAACCGAATCGAATGCTTTTTCAGCATCTAATCCCAATATGACTGCATTTAAGTTATATTTTTTTATATGATGAATTATGTGTAAAGTGCGTCGAATGTTGTCTTGTGTCTGTCTTTGTCTTATAAAACCTGTTTGGTCTAAATGAATTAGGTCTGTCAGTATATTTTCTAACCTTTTGGCAAGGATAATGGTAAAAAGCTTATAGTCCTGATTTAGTACACTGATTGGTCTGTAGTTGGAGCACTCTAGTTTATCCTTTTCAGGTTTAGGTATAACTGCAATGACCCCTTCTCTCCAGGAGGGGGGGATTTCCCCTGTGTGGAGGACATAATTAAATGTTTTCAGGAGGAGAGGAGATAGTTGCTGTTTAAAGGTTTTGTACCACTCTGCTGTATAGCCATCAGCTCCTGGGGATTTGTTAGCTTTAAGTTTCATAATTGCTTTTTCCAATTCTTTAGGATGTATTTCTGACAGTAGTGTTTTATTTTGTGACTCCGTAAGTTGGGGAAGGTTTAATGTGTTTAGGAATGCCTCGGATGCGTTTTTATGTTTTTTGTGGGAGTATAAGTTCTTATAGTAATTCTCGAAGTTTTTAAGAATATCCTGAATTCTGAATTTTATTTCCTTTGATACTGGGTCTCTGATTTTGTAGATTGCTCTTTCTGTTTGATGTTTCCTCACATTTATAGGCTAGTAATTTTGCCGATTTACTGCCTGCTTCATAGTATTTTTGTTTCAGAAATGTAAGTTTCTTCTGGATTTCTATTGTGTAGAGCTCATTTATTTGGTTTTTAATTTCCTTAATCTTGAGCGAGTCAGTAGAATGAGTGTTGCCTTTGTGTTCTTTTTCTAGGTTCCTAAGTTCTGACTCTAATGTGGATAGTTTTTCTTGTCTTAGTTTCTTTTGGGTTGCCAGTTTTGCAATAATCTTTCCTCTTATTACAGCTTTACATGCATCCCACAGTATTAAAGGGGATACTTCTCCATTATCGTTATCTTCCAAATATCTGAGAATATCTGATTCCAATTCATCTTTCAATGGTCCTTTCAGGACATTTGAATTTAACCTCCAAGAAAATGTATTATTTGTGTATTTTTGGATATTTAAGTCCATGTAGATCGGACTGTGGTCGGAGAGATCCATCAGTCCTATTTTACATGTTTTTACTCTTCCAATGTCTCTATTAAACATAAAAAAATAGTCAATCCTTGAGTAAGATGAATGTGGAGTTGAGTAAAATGTATAGTCTTTTACACTGGGGTTGACTTCCCTCCACACGTCACAGATTCCCAATTCTTTTAGTAGCATCCGAGTCTTCCTGTTTTGGGTGTTATTTTGATGTGGGGAATTACCAGAAGCATCCCAGTATGGATTCAGTCTAAGATTGAAGTCCCCACCACATATCACTAAACCTTGAGCTTTAGTTATCATTAGGTCGAATACATTTTTATAAAATTTCCAGTTAGCCCCTGGGGGAGCATACACATTCAGCAGGGTGATATCTTCTCCCTCTAGCCGCCCAGTTACCAAACTGTATCTCCCTTCTTTATCTTTGTGTTCTGATTTTTTTTCAAATGTAATTTTGGTTGATATCAATGTCGCTACTCCCCTCCTCCTCCCTGATTTATATGAAGATGAAGAGATCATTTTAAACCCTTGTCTACTGAGTTTATTGTGTTCCACGTCTGTTTGGTGGGTTTCTTGTAAAAGTATTATTCCTGCTTTGTCTTTTTTCATTTTGCCTAGAATCTTGGATCTTTTAACTGGATTCAGGATTCCTTTTACATTATATGAAATTATTTTGGTTACACCCTGTTTCTCCATTGTGTTGTTTTGTTTAGTATAACTGTGTGGTGGCCCTCTTTTGTGCTACTCAGAAACTGAAAGAACATTAAAAACAAGAAAAACATTAAGAACATAGTGTAAAAAACTTTAAAACAAAAAGCTGTCATAAGAACTTCCTGAGCTGAGGTCTTTTTAAAGACCCTGGAAGAGCCTTGATGGAGTGAAGGCTCTGAGGGAAATTCCTCAAACTCTGTTACGTGTTGAGGGCCCTCTCTTACCACTGAAAGTAGTCCCATGCTTTTAACGTGAGTTTCAGAACCCAATCCAAACTTGTAATGATTTTTTTTTTTTCCTTTTATGCCTAAACCCTGTGAAATTGTGTGCACCCTCCCACCCCCATCACATCAAACATTCACGCAAAAACAGTATTTGTTAGTATGAGGAGAACATGTGGATTATTGTCACATTTCTATTTTAACAAGTTTTTTTTTTTTTTTTTTTTTTATTACACAGACTTATTTGTTTCAAATAATATTATGTTCCATGAAATGTTTTACCACATGCTGAATATGCATCTCCTTTAATGTTTGTTACCTTGTATGAGGGGGGTTGGATGTGCGGATTGATTCAAGAGAAAAGAAAAAAAAAAAAAAAAAAAAAAAAAGGTCGCTATTCCAACCTGAAAACGGATAGTTTATCCGCGACGCTCTGGTGCTGGGTTTCCCGCTGCTGGTCCGTGGATTTTGAAGGTCTTTGTGTTGTCCATGTTTGCGCTTTGATCTTCTCACTCGGGTCTGCTGCGGGTTTAAATACCGTTACCGGGAGGCCTCTTTTCGCCATGTCAGCTGTTGCTTCTTCCGCCGAATTATAGAGACACGTTTCATCGCCGTAGAAGACCCTTAACTTCGCAGGAAATGGTGTCTGAAAGCGCAATTTCTTCTCTCTTAACACCTTTTTCGCGTCATTGTATTCCCTGCGCTTTTTAAGGACCTCCGGGGCGTAATCGTGTTCCACGTAGACTTTTCTCTCCTGGTGCATAAATCCTTTTTTCTGCCAGGCCAGTCTTACAACCTCTTGTTTTATTTTGAAATTGGAAAATCTTACCAACACCGAACGTGGGGGCGCTTCCGCCGCCGGCCTAGCGGCTAATGAACGATGTGCCTTTTCTATCTTCAAGTCGGTGGTTTGTGGAATATCCAATTTCTCTCTTAGTAAAGATTCCACGCATTCTGCCATTGAGTTAAAACCATTTTCGGTTCCTTCTATCAGACCATGAATTCTTATGTTGTCTCTTCTTTGTTTTCCTTCTTGGTCGGTTAGCTTAGCCTCTATAGCTGCTTGTCTTTTGCGTAGGTCTAGCACAGAATCTTCGAGCACTTTTTTTCGATCCTCTGTTTCCAAGATTCGGTTCTCGGCCTGGTCCACTCTGCTGTTTGTCCTTTTCAATTCTTCTCTGAATTCCCGAAATTCGGCCGTAACATCTCGGCGAAATCGTCGTAGCTCCTCAAATAGTGATTTCAGGCTAACCCTTTTGTTAGCTATCACCAGTTCCTCGTCTTCTGAACGGAGATCTTCCAGTTCGGATTCTCCGGCCGATACATGTCCTGGCCTGGAGAATTTCAGTTTCTTCTGTTTTCCTTTAGACATGATGATTTTGTCTTTTGATTTTCACTCCTCCAAAAATCCGTTAAGTTTGATTTTCAACGTGTTATCCTGGATTGGGTCTGAGAACTTCAGTGTTAAGCTGCAGTCGCCATGGCGTCCAGACCGGAAGTCCGTCCCATGTTTTTAACGTGATTTTCAGATCCCAATCCGAACTTGTATAGATTTTTTTTTTTTTTAATGCCTATACCCTATGAAATTTTGCGCTACCTCCCACCACCATCACAGCAAACAATCACGGTAATACAGTATTTGTTAGTGTGGAGAGTTCATGTGGTTCATTGTCACATTTCTATTTTAACAAGTTTTTTTTTTAAGACTTATTTGTTTCTAATATTATGACTGTTCCATGAAATGTTTTACCATCCATGAAATGTTTTACCACTTCATATTTGCTGATTCTGCATCTCCTTCAATGTTTGTTACCTTGTAGGAGGAGGGTTGGATGTGCATATTGACTAAAAATATTGTTATTCCCTCCTGAAAGCATCCAGTTTTTCCTTATAGCCCTGGCGCTAGGTTTCCCGCTGCTGGCCCATGGATTTTGAGGGTCTCTGTGTGCACCACGTTTGAGCCTTGATTCTTTCGATCAGGTCTGCTGTGGGTTTATACACCGGTACCGGGAGCCCTCTTCTCGCCATATCCCTGGTTGCTTCTTCCGCCGAGTTGTAGAGACACGTCTCTTCCCCGTAAAAAACCCTCAGCTTTGCCAGGAATGGAGTTTGAAAGCGCAGTTTCTTCTCTCTTAGTACCTTTTTAGCGTCATTGTATTCCCGATGTTTTTTAAGGACCTCCGGGGCGTAGTCATGCTCCACAAAAACTTTTCTTTCTTGGTGCATAAATCCTTTTTTCTGCCAAGCCAGTCTCAAAACCTCTTCTTTTGTTCTGAAGTTGGAAAACTTCACCACCACCGATCGCGGGGGGGCTTTCGCCGACGGCCTTGGGGCTAATGAACGGTGCGCCCTTTCTATCTTCAAGTCGGTGGATTGGGGAATTTCCAACTTTTCTCTCAGTATGGTTTCCACGCATGCAGCCATTGTGGTGAAACCATCCTCGACGACTTCTTTCAGACCATGAATTCTTATGTTGTCCCTTCTTAGTCTTCCTTCCAGGTCAGTTAGCTTAGCCTCCAGTCTCGTCTGTCGTTTGAGGAATTCCAGCATGGTTTCTTCCAGCCCTTTTATTCTTTCCTCTGCTTCCATGATTCGGGCCTCAGCCTGGTCCACTCTGTTGTTTGTCCTTTTTATTTCGTCTTTTACGTTGACGAAATTTGGCCCCAACACTCTCGGCGAAATTGTCTTAATTCTTGAAGTATCATTTTTAAGCTAGCCGTGTTGCTAGTCTCATTTTGCTCCTCCATTTCCGAGAGGTTATTGTCTTCGAGATCAGTTTCTCCGGCTGATGCGTGTCTTGGCCTGGTAAATGTCGATCTCTTCTGTTTTCCTTTAGGCATAATGACTTTGTCTTTTGATTTTCACTCTTCCATAAATCCATTAAATCTGATTTTCATGGTATTTTCACAGATGGGATCTGGGAGCTTCAGTGTTAAGCGGCTACCACCATGGTGTCCAGACTGGAAGTCCTCCACAGCTGCTGTTTTGATGTGAACTGCCTCCCACTCTCAGATCTTTTGCTTGAGGATGCTCCAAACGTTCTCGATAGGGTTGAGGTCAGAGGAGGATGGGGGCCACACTATGAGTTTCTCTCCCTTTATGCCCATAGCAGCCAATGATACAGAGGTATTCTTTGCAGCATGAGATGGTGTATTGTCATGCATGAAGATAATTTTGCTATGGAAGGCACGGTTCTTCTTTTTGTATCATGGAAGAAAGTGGTTAGTCAGAAACTCTATATACTTTGCCAAGGTCATTTTCACACCTTCAGGGACCCTAAAGGGGCCTACCAGCTCTCTCCCCATGACTCTGGCCCAAAACATGACTCCACCACCTCCTTGCTGACATCGCATCCTTGTTGGGACATGGTGGCCATCCACCAATCATCCACTATTCCATCCATCTGGACCATCCAGGGTTGCACGACAGTCATCAGTAAACAAGACTGTTTGAAAATTAGTCTTCATGTATTTCTGGGCTCACTGCAACCATTTCTGCTTGTGAGCATTGGTTAGGGGTGGCCAAACAGTAGGCTTATGCACAACTGCAAGCCTCTGGAGGATCCTACACATTGAGGTTCGTGGGACTCCAGAAGTACCAGCAGCTTCAAACATCTGTTTGCTGCTTTGTAATGCCATTTTAGCAGCTGCTCTCTTAATCCAATGAATTTGTCTGGCATAAAACTTCCTCATTATGCATTTATCTGCACAAACCCATCTGTGCTCTGAATCAGCCACAAATTTCTTTACAATACGATGATCACACTTAAGTTTTCATGAAATAGCTAATGTTTTCATACTTTGTCCAAGGCATTGCACTATTTAATGCTTTTTGGCAGCAGAGAGATCCTTTTTCTTTCCCATATTGCTTGAAACCTGTGCCATGCTTAATAATGTGGAACATCCTTCTTAAGTAATTTTCCTTTAATTGGGATCACCTGGCAAACTAATTATGACAGGTGTCTGAGATTGATATCAGTGATCTAAAGAGACACAACACCATCCATGAGTTTAATTGAAACACAAAAAATTGAATGTTTATGACACTAAAATCTAATTTGTATAATAATTTAGAACATGGTATAATACTGCCATGACTGCGAGGGTCTGACCAATTTTTCAGCTTAGGTGGCCATGCAGTGCAAGCTTCAGGAGAACATAAGCATTACAGCACTACTGCTGTCCTTTTCCGGAATGTCAGCCCACACAGCCGGCCAACAGAAGATCATCTCCCCACTGGTGCTTCTACCAGTGTGCTCGCACAGCTATGCCATATGATGCCTAAAAATTTAAAGTTAATACCGCCATGATTGTGGAGAGGGATGGCCAAACCGATTGTATATCATATGCGGTCACACATGCATTGGGATAGGACCAGTGTGTCGGGCTGTCCATAACCAAAGATTGATTACACACTGTTGGCCAGTTGTGGATGGTGCAGCTATGCCAGCAGCACATTAGTTACACTCTACTCTCATTAATTTCATGCATCAACCTTTCTGTATGATTTCAACGTATTTTACTAGCTGCGTCACAGTCAAAACTGTCAGACGAATGCATCATGAACAAATCCTCCAGAGACTGATGGTTCCTACCCCCGCAATGGCAAGACGAAGGGGGAGAGGGCCAGATATAGTGCCGGCCATTATCAAGTTTCTCTCCCCTAAAATTGGTTCTTGGTTCCTGTAGTGGAAATGGGGCTAATGGCCACTTAAGAAATCTTTACTACATGTTTGCAGTTGTTGGAAACCACTGCACTCATGGACAGTTTCTTGGGTTTTTTTTTTTATTATTTATTTATTTTTTTTAGTTACTTATTTGTACCCGTAGGTAGATTTGGTTTGCAGTCTGGTGACAAGCCACCGGCTGCTGGTTGCTGCGTGCGCGAGCGCCTTAAACCTACATGTTTTTTTGGTATGCGGGAGGAAACCGGAGAAATCCCGGAGTAAACCCACGCAACACGGGGAGAACATGCAAACTCCACACAGCTCACTGTTGGTCGGGGGCTGGGATCGAACCCACGATCTCATGATCCCCGCGATCCCCCGGGCAAGGGTAAAACTGTGCTGCCACAGTGCTAAACCACTGCGCCACCGTGCAGCCCTGTTGTTCACATAATATTGCAATGTAGTTGGTATAGAGTGGCGAGGATATCAAAGAAGATTATTGGGACTTAATGTCTTCGTATCCAGGACATTGCACAAAAACACTGCCTGAGCAGAGCTCATAACATCATTATAGATGCTACCCATCCCGACCATGGTCGGTTCCCTCTGCTGGCCTCCAGAAAAAGGTGCAGGAGCATTTGATGCAGAACTGCCAGATTTTGCAATAGCCTCTCCCCCCAAGACATCAGACTATTAAACTCCCAATAACCCCCCACTAGGACTGGGTGATACACTAAATACATTCGTTATATCAATACACTCTACTATGCATGATACATAAAATGCGGATATCGAGCATAAATTGTTGTGGCAGTGCAAGCTGTCAGCATTTATTTGTCCGGTTAAAGATCCTCCTCCCGGACTTCTGGGATGATGGCGGAGAGACATAACGCTTAAACAGAGAGCTCTCCCTAGCCGGATTAAAAATCATTGGTAAATGGCCAACTCGACATAAACGGATCAATAAACCAAGGGATGAAAACACGAAGGAGCCGGGCACACGGACAAAAGCAGGGTAAAATTAAAGAATTCCTCTTCAACAACGCAGGAGAAATCGCTGAACACGAGGCCCAAAAAAACGAGGTGACTGCAGCAGGGAAAATGGAGGACGCCAAACTCGATACCATGAACACTGGCATCGCCAATTTAGGTAAAGAGTTAAAAGACTTCAAGCGGCAACTCCAACAGGATTTAGCGGCTCTTAAGGAGGAGCTGAAAAAAGAGATGAAGGAGGAAATTATGGGCCTCCGAAGAGAAATGGAGCGCAAGCTAGCAGAAAACATGGAGGAGCTGCGCTCTCAACGGGCGTGTATGACAGAAGCACAGGCCCGAATATCGGAGCTGGAAGACTGGAAGAGCGAGGCAAGCGAGCAGCTGCAGACCCTGACGACACAAACACAGAGGATGCAGGAAAAAATAACCGACCTGGAGAGTAGGTCCAGATGGAGCAATATACACATCTTCGGGATCCCGGAGGGCATTGAAGGCAACTCGATGGCGAAATTCATGGATCATTTCTTAAAAAAAGAGCTGGAGCTGCCCGGTGAAGCGGATCTGCAGATTCAACGAGCGCACAGAGCCTCGGCACAGAACCCGAAACCAAACTCTCCACCCAGGTCATTTGTGGTAAACTTTCTGAAATATGATGTAAAGGAAAGAATCCTGACACAAGTGTGACAGAGATCATCCTGCGCAGTTCGCCCCACACGGGACACGAACCCGCGACCTCTCAGTCAACTACACACAGTTCGAGCATGGGAGACACAGCACGATTGCGCTGAGCTAAAGGTCCGACCGATAGCTCAGCGCTACCGATACTGTATGAGGCTTTGGGAGGGAGGTTTACTAACGTTCTACGCCGAACAGTACTAGTTGGCATCCGTTACACTCTCCCCCTTAAACCTCACTCCCATCCCGGGTTCACAGCACCATTGTGACAGAGATCATCCTGCGCAGTTCGCCCCACACGGGACACGAACCCGCGACCTCTCAGTCAACTACACACAGTTCGAGCATGGGAGACACAGCACGATTGCGCTGAGCTAAAGGTCCGACCGATAGCTCAGCGCTACCGATACTGTATGAGGCTTTGGGAGGGAGGTTTACTAACGTTCTACGCCGAACAGTACTAGTTGGCATCCGTTACACAAGCGTGGAAAAAAAAGATACGAATCGGCGACAAACAGATATTCTTTGATCATGACTACCCGACAGAAATTGTGCAGCAGCGAAAGAAATATGCCAACATTAAAAAAACGCTGAAAGAGAAAAAAATTAGATTCCAAACGCCACTAACGAAGATGAGGATTCATTGGGAGGATGGCGTGAAGACATACAACACGGCCAGAGAGGCAGCGCGGGACATGATGGAGCGGGGCTTTGTGGTGAGCGTGCCGGAGGAAGTGACTGGAGCAGCGGCGGCACTGAACGCATCACGACAGCCGGAGTGGAGACAAGTGAGCGGCAGAAGAAGGGGGAGAAACGTGGAGCAGCAGACCCAGGAAAAACTGCAAGGCTTTCAACTGAAAGCCTAGATTATAACAAAGATTAAGAAAGGCACAGAAGAAATGAAGGCCAAGAAGACAAGGTAAAAGAGAAACAAACGGCTAGGAGAGGTTTAAGTGATTTTTGTTGGACATTTCTAGACTAATGACTATTACTTGGATAGTAAATACAGGTCTAGGGAGGGCCCCTCACTCGGTGAGGTCATTCCCTCCACCCACCAACAGGGACCAGTGGGCAGAAGAAAGGCCCAAAGTACGGAGGATGTGTTTTTATATAAATATGTGTTATTTTTGTTGTTAAAGGGGCTAGGAGCACAAGTTAAAAAAATGGAAAAACATGAATATGGGTAAAAATCTTAAGATAATGACACTAAACGTGAATGGTCTGAACTCACCTGTTAAAAGGGAAAGAATAGTAAGAAAATTCAAGAAGAAAAAAGCCGAAATTATATTTATGCAAGAGACACATTTGAGCAAGACAGAACATGTGAAACTAAAGAGATATGGCTATAAGAACTCCTACTACAGTTCATTTAAGGGAGGAACTAAAAGGGGGTTATGATACTAATTTCAAATAAAATACAATTTGAATGTGAACAAGAAATCCAGGATAAAGAAGGCAGGTATGTAATAATAAAGGGAAGAATAGATGGTATGCAGATCACATTAGTGAACATCTATGCCCCACCAGAAAGTGACAAGGGTTTTTTTCAACATCTGTTTGATCTCATAGCAACACACAGTGAAGGAGTCCTAATTTGTGGAGGAGACTTAAATGCCGTCATGGATCATGAAGTTGACACAACAAGTGTTAAGAAGACTAAAAAACATGTAACAAAGTTCATAAGAACCTCACTGACAGAAATGGGTATGGTAGACATATGGAGGGACCTGCACCCACTCGAAAAAGACTATACACATTATTCAGCAGTCCATAAAGTACACTCTAGAATAGATTACTTCTTTATGAATGAAGGTGACAGACAGGGTGAGAAATTGTCGGATTGGAGGGGCAGAAATATCAGATCATAATCCTATATACATGAAAATATATTTAAACAATAGAAAACGACGAACAACATGGAAACTTAATGTAGGACTATTAAATGATGAGAAAATGAAAGAAAGAATAAAAGTAAACATAAACGAGTATATCCAAGAGAATGACAATGAAGAAGTGGACCCAACAATACTATGGGATGCACTAAAAGCCGTGTTAAGAGGTAAATTAATTGTTGAAACAGGAAAAGCAAATAAGTCTAAACTGGAAACATATGAACAAAGATGTGAGAGACTGAGGGAATTAGAACGTAAACATCAAAGCACAAATGACCCAAAAATATACCAAGAAATTAAAGAAGAAAAAATAAAGATAAAAGAAACACAAATAGATGAAATTGAAAGGAAAAATAGATATCTAAAGCAAAAATATTATGAAACAGGACCAAAAGCCACAAAACTGCTGGCAAAACGGTTAAGAAAACAACAAACAGTGAATAATGTATATAAGATTAAAGACCCCATCACAAATAAAACCACAGTTAACCCAGAAAACATCGAAGAAATATTCCATAATTTCTATCAAGAACTATACTCGCAACCTGAAGAAACAAATACTAAGGATATTAAAAAATTTCTATGCACATTGGACTTGCCATCAATAGGAAATCAACAAAATGAAAAGCTAACAGCAGAAATAACAACACAAGAGATTAAAGATGTGATTAAGTCACTTAAAAAAGGTAAATCACCAGGTAGTGATGGATACCCATCTCAGTTTTATAAACTGTTTATAGAAGAACTCACGCCACAGCTCCTAAAGTCATTTAATTGGACGTTGAACAACAACAAAATACCTCCATCATGGAACGAAGCCATTATTTCAGTTATTTTAAAGCCAGAGAAAGATAGAGAACAATGTGGAAACTATAGACCAATCTCTTTATTAAATGTAGATTATAAAATATATACAACAATTATATGTAAACGAATAAAGACATTCTTGACGGAATTGATAGAAGATGATCAAACTGGTTTCATAGAGGGACGTCAAACACATGACAATATCAGGAGAACAATACATATAATTAATCAAATACATAAAGAAAAGAAAAGCGCAGTAATAATGAGTTTAGACGCAGAAAAAGCATTTGACAGGGTTAACTGGAAATTCCTATATAGTGTGCTGGAACGCTTTGGATTTAACGAAAAATCAGTACAGTGCATAAGGACGCTGTATCAAGAACCTGTGGCAAGAATCAAGATAAACGATAGCTTAACAGACAAAGTAAATATACAAAGATCAACCAGGCAAGGATGCTGCTTATCGCCCACCTTGTTTGCTCTGTTCATAGAGCCACTGGCTCAAGCGATACGACAAAATAAGAAATTAAAAGGTGTAACAATAAAGGGAGCGGAACACAAGATTGGGCTATTTGCAGACGATATTATAGTCTACCTTGAACAACCAGATGAATCAATAATGGAAATGATGAACTTGATAGAAAATTTTGGAAAATTATCAGGATACAAGATAAACATAACAAAAACACAAATACTGACATTCCACTATAACCCTCTAAACCAGATAACTGATAAGATCAAACTAAACTGGAAACAAAAAGAAATAAAATACCTTGGAGTGAACATACCTAAAGATCTAAGCAAAATCTATAAAGCAAACTATGATAGGTTGGAACAAGAAATAAAAAAAGATATTGATAGATGGTCAATCTTAAATATGGATCTGAATTCAAAAATTGAGACAGTCAAAATCAGCATACAACCTAGATTACTTTACCTCTTCCAGGCTCTACCAACAGAGATTCCAGGTGCCCAGTTCTCAAAGTGGGACAGGATGATATCGAGATTTGTTTGGGGAGGTAAAAAGCCAAGAGTGAAATATAAAACTCTCCAGTTACCAAAAGAGAAAGGAGGCATGGGCCTACCGAGTCTAAAGGAATATTACTACTCAGCACAAATAAGATATATCATATGTTGGTGCGACGAAGGATATGAGGCAAAATGGAAAGAAATGGAAAAGGAAATTGAGGGACTCCCAGTACAAAGCATAATAGGAGATAAAGATGCATATAAGCAAATCAAACAAATAGACCCAATCACTAAATTTACTTTGGAACTGTGGTATAAAATAGTACAAAAGTATAATATAAAGGAAGACATAAAACTATTGAAATGGGTAGCATTTGACAGTCAGTTTGAACCGGCAAAGCAAGATAGGGGATACAAAAATCTGGTGAACAAGGGAATCACAGCATGGGACAATATCGGAAAAAAAGATCTCGGGAGCTTTGTAAACATCAGAAGAAAATTTAAACTAGAAAGATCGGAATTCTTCAGATATCTGCAGATGAGAGACTATTATATGAAGAAGATTAGGCATAACCTCCAAACAGATGTGAGCGAGATTATACAATTCATTTTAAGCTCATATGCAGGAAATAAAATAAGAATTATTTCAAAGCTATATCAGAAACTTATGGCAAACAAACATTCAAGTAACTATATAATTCAATTCAATTCAATTCAACTTTATTTATATAGCGCCATTTCACAACAACAGTCATCTCATAGCACTATCAACTGTAGGGGGAACCCCCACAGTTGCAGAAAGACCCCAGCAATCAGGCGATCCCCTGTGAGCAAGCACTTGGCGACGGTGGAGAGGAAAAACTCCCTTTTAACAGGAAGAAACCTCCAGCAGAACCAGGCTCAGGGAGGGGCAGTCATCTGCTGCGACTGGCTGAGGGGTGAGGGGATAGAGAAGAAGAAAAGAACAGACATGTAGAGAGCAAACAGCACGATGGGGACTCAATCTATGGGAGAGAACAAACAAATGTTAATGACCAGCAAAAAAAAATATTTCATTAAGAGTGAGAAAAGGAGTGAGGCCCAGTGCATTACTGGAGGTCCCCCGGCTGACTAAACCTATTAGCAGCATAACTAAGGGAGGGTTCAGAAACACATGATCCCTCCCTAATTGTAGGCTATATAAAGGAGAAATGGGAGAAAGAGCTAAATTTAAACATAACAGAAGAAAGCTGGCAGGAAATATGGAAAACACAACACACATCAACAAATTCAAGGACATGGAGGGAATTTGGGAATTTGGATGGAAAAACCTGATTCGCTTTTTCATTACACCACAGATTCAAGGAAAATATACAAATACCCAATCTTTATGCTGGAGGGGATGTGGGGCTCAAAATGCAGACCACTCACATATGTTTTGGAAATGCAGCAAAATCTCATCATTCTGGAAATCTGTACATGTGACAATACAGAGGATATTAGGATATAATATACCAATGAACTGTAACCTGATGTACTTATGTGATCTTAAAAGAGACAATGTAATACAGGCTGAGGACAGATATCTAGTTAAAATCTTGTTGATTGCATGTAAAAAAACAATCACAAAAAAATGGCTATCAGAAGTTCTTCCTGACCAAGAGCAATGGACTGACATTGTTGAGGACATACGTATGATGGAAAAACTAACATATCGACAAAGAATGCAAGAAGGACTATATGAAAAAAAAATGGCAGAAATGGACACACTACAAAGTGCAACAACGAGACAGAAATTGAAAGAATAACCAAAGACACTGGAAAAACCAGAAGAATTAAGAGATGGAAACTAAAAACTTGATGCTCCAACATTTGTCCCCCCCTTTTTTTTTTTTCCTTTTTTTTCTTTCTTACTCTAGCCCCTTTGTTTTTAAATGTAGACTGTGATCTGAATGCAATATATATGATGAAAAATGAATAAAAATCTAAGTTAAAAAAAAAAGATCCTCCTCCCTCTCCAAACTCCTCTCACAAAGCTGCACTGAAACTCAGTGCCCCCCCCCCCCCGCCCACCACCACCACTACTACTACTTCCTTGTGTTGTTTCATATCAGGGTCGTTGCCAGGTCTGTTTTTTTCCTGCAATTTTTTCCTTTAGAAACTTCTTTTGAGCCTGTTTTCGTGGAGCAGAGACACTTGTTTTTATGCACAATCTGGCAACACTGGTGGAGTGTGGGGAGAGGGAAAAAAGGTGAAGTCTCTCTCTCTCTCTCTCTCTCTCTCTCTCTCTCTCTCTCTCTCTCTCTCTCTCACACACACACACACACACACACACACACACACACACACACACACACACAGGCTGCAGTAGAAGCAGAACTGAATGAAATAATTTCGGACTTCAGAAGGTAGAAATGTGAACAAAATCCAGTTCTGTGCAAATTTCAGTGTTGTGAAAAAGTGTTTGCCCCCATCCTGATTTCTCATTTTTTTGTATGTCACACTTAAATGTTTCAGATCATCAAACAAACTAAAACATTTGACAAAGATAACACAAGTAAACACAAAATACAGTTTTTAAATTAAGGTGTTTATTATTAAGGGTAAAAAAAAATCCAAACATACATGGCCCTGTGTGAAAAAGTGATTGCCCGTGCACACACACACACACACACACACACACTGTTAAAACATAAATTAACTGTGGTTTATCACATCCATTATTATGGGGAACGTACAATCCCTGAGAAATAAAGTGGATGAAATTCAAGGAAATGCACGGTATCAGAAGGACTTCAAGAACTGCTGTGTCATGGCTTACACGGAGACATGGCTTACGGCGCATGACCGGGACCCGGACCTGTGTATTGACGGCTTTGGAACTCCACTTCGCTCGGATCGGCAGGAAATGGTAACGGGGAAACGTCAGGGGGCGGCGTATGTTTATATATTAATAAGCAGTACTGCACATCTGTCACGGTCAGAGAGCGCATCTGTACACCTGATGTGGAGCTTCTGTTCATATTGCTACGCCCCTTTTATCTGCCCCGCGAGTTCCCCCAACTTTTCATAATGAGTGTGTACATTCACCCAAGGGCAGATGCTGCCTCCACCTCCAGCACCGTCTTTGATGTGGAACAGCGGTTGCAGTTGATTTCCCCAGAGGCTCCAAATTTTATCCTTGGGGATTTTAACCATGTTTCTTTAAAGAAGACACTTAAAAACTTTTATCAGTATGTCTCCTGCCCAACCAGGCGAAAAAAGACTTTGGACCTGTGCTATGGATCCATAGAGAGGGCCTATAAATCTATTCTCCTTCCTCCTTTAGGATCCTCAGATCACAACTGTGTACATTTGCTGCCCACATATAAAACTGCTTTCAGAAGAGACACGGTGAAGACCAGAGACATAAACGTGTGGACAGAGGATTCAGTGCACTGCCTCCAGGAATGCTTTAACTGTACGGACTGGGAGGTGTTCACACTGTCCTGCAGAAATGATTTGGACTCTTTAGTAGACGTGACATGCTCATACATGGCTTTCTGCAGAGATATGATCATTCCACATAAACGTGTCAAAATATATCCCAACAACAAGCCATGGGTTACAAAATCAGTTAAGTCCTGCTTACAGAGGAAAGCACTTGCCTTTAAACAGGGGGTTGTTTCTGAGCTACAGGTTGCCACAAAAGAGCTGAAGGCCAAAATTTTAAGAGCAAAACAGAATTATAAATCAGAGTTGGAAAGCAAGACGGCAACAAAGAAACTTGGTTCAGCCTGGGCCAGTATGAAAACTATTGCAGGCCTTCAGAGCACAGAGCGCAGTAATTGCGTGTTTTTAGATGGTTTTAATTCAGACACAGAGCTGGCTAATGCTCTTAATTGTTTTTATGGTCGTTTTGATTCCTTTGATTTTAGCACAGAAACACAAGATTTGAAACAGAAACTCAAAGACAATCAGCACTTTAATATTGAGGTGCAGGATGTTAAAAGGGCGTTCTGTGCTGTAAAAGTGAACAAAAGTCAGGGCCCTGATAATATATGTGGGCGCTTGGTAAAGTCCTGTGCACATAAGATAAGATAAGATAAGATAAGCCTTTATTAGTCCCACAACGGGGAAATTCCAGGATTGCAACAGCACAGGGATAGCAACACTCAGAGCAACAATCAGAAGGCAAGAAAAAAAAAACAAGCAAGCAAGAGCAGCTAATAAACATATGTACGTATTACTATAAAATATATATATATACACACACACACAGACACACAGTGCAGAGCATTGTAGCTGGATGGAATAAATATATGAATATATGAACACACAGTGCAGAGCATTGTAGCTAGATGGAATAAATATGTAAATATATAAACACCCACAGTACGGAGCATTGCAGCTAGGTGGAATAATATGTAGATATATAAATATATAAACACCCACAGTACGGAGCATTGTAGCTAGATGGAATAAATATGCAAATATATAAACACACACAGTGCAGAGCATTGTTGCTAGATGGAATGAAACAGCATAACCGTCTACTTAGTTATCCTACATGGTATGATTATGTGCCCATACATATTCTCACCCTCCATAGCGACCGGTATGTTCCTAGTTGTATGCCGGAGAGGACCATTGTGTAAGTCTATTGCATCTTTTGCATTCAAAAAACTATTAGTTTGTTACGTCTTTTTGCTATCTCTGCGAGCAGCCCTGCTTAGGTTGTACAGTCTGACAGCCGTTGGTAGGAAGGACCTACGAAACCTCTCGGTTGTGCACCTGGGATGATGTAGTCTGCTGCTAAATGAGCTCCTCAGTGCATTCAGTATGTCCTGCATAGGGTGGAACTCGGACTCCAGCAGAGATGACAGTTTAGCCACCGTCCTTCTCTCTCCTATCTCCTCCATCGGATCAAGGCGCTGCCCCAGGACAGAGCTAGCTTTCTTAATCAGTTTGTTCAGTCTCTTCCTATCGGCTGCAGTAATGCCACTGCCCCAGCAGACCACTCCAAAAGTGATGGCTGATGCCACCACCGTGTCATAGAATGACTTCAGCAGCGCCCCTTGTACACCAAAAGACCTGAGTCTCCTCAGCAGGAACAGCCTGCGCTGTCCCTTCTTGTAGAGTGCATCAGTATTGTGTGACCAGTCTAGTTTATTGTTCAGATGAATACCCAGGTACTTATAGGATGTCACCATCTCGATGTCTGTTCCCTGTATATTTACTGGTACTGTGAGGGGCTGCCCATGCCTGCGGCAGTCCACCACCAGCTCCTTAGTTTTCCTCGCGTTGATCTGGAGGCAGTTCCGATGGCACCAGTCCACGAAGTCCTGGATAAGCCCTCTGTACTCAGCTTCATCTCCATTGGAGATGAGGCCAACGATCGCAGAGTCATCAGAGAACTTCTGTAGATGGCAGTGTGTTGTGTTGTGTGAGAAGTCCGCAGTATAAAGAGTGAACAGGAAGGGAGCCAGCACCGTTCCCTGGGGGGCCCCCGTGCTACTGATGATCGTGTCGGACACACAGTCCCGGGTTCTCACAAACTGAGGCCGGTTCGTGAGGTAGTCCAGGATCCATGATGACAGGTGCTGGTCCACCCCTGCGCGCAGCAGCTTGTCCTTCAGGATCATCGGTTGGATGGTGTTGAAAGCACTGGAGAAGTCAAAGAACATGATCCTCACCATATTCCCGGGCTTCTCCAGGTGGGACAGAGAACGGTGAAGGAGGAAGATCACCGCATCCTCCACCCCAATGCCATGCTGGTAGGCGAACTGGAGTGGATCCATCG
This sequence comes from Pholidichthys leucotaenia, assembly GCA_020510985.1. NCBI lineage: Eukaryota > Metazoa > Chordata > Actinopteri > Cichliformes > Pholidichthyidae > Pholidichthys > Pholidichthys leucotaenia. The sequence continues at coordinate 327,273,029 of CM035842.1, read as the reverse complement.
CTGGTTCCACCAGGGGGCGGAGGTGAGCAAGGAGCAGTCTCTCCAGGGTCTTCATCAAGTGGGACGTCAAGGCCACCGGTCTGTAGCTGTTCAGGTCTTTGGGGTGGGAAGTTTTTGGTACAGGTACCACACAAGATGTTTTCCACAGCTGTGGTACCCTCCCCAGTTTCAGGCTCATGTTGAAGATATACGTCACAATCCCACACAGCTGGTCTGCACAGGACTTGAGGAGCTTTGCGCTGATGCCGTCCGGTCCCGGCGCCTTCCTCGCCTTGATCTTCCTCAGCTCCGTCCTCACCTGGGTCCTGGTCAGGGTCAGGATGGGGGGCTGTGTGTTGGGAGTGGGGGGGTGTTGGTAGAGTGGGGAGTGGGCAGCAGGACTTGATTTCTTTAGAGGCAGCAGTGGTTGTTGTGCAGTCAGGGGGGAGGGCGGTTGGTCAAATCTATTGAAAAACAGATTCAGGTTGTTCGCCCACTCCCTGCCCCCTGTGGCCTGGGGGGAGGTATTCTGGAGCCCCGAGATGGTTTTGAGGTTTCTCCAGACCCCGCTGATGTCGCTCTGTTGCAGCTTGTCCTCCATCTTCTTCCTGAAGCTGTCCTTGCCTTCTCTGATCTTTCTCCTCAGCTCCCTCTGTACGGACTTCAGCATCTCCCTGTTCCCCGACCTGAAGATCCTCTTCTTCTCTCTCAGAAGTGTTTTTATCTCAGGGTTGATCCAGGGTTTGTTGTTTGAGTGACGCCGTATGGTCTTGGTGGGAACGGATTTGTCCACACAGAAGCTGAGGTAGCCCGTGAAGGTGTGAATGAGGCCATCGATGTCCTCACCATGTGGATCGCAGAGCTGCTTCCAGGCGGTGGCTTCAAAACAGCCCTTTAGGGTGTCCATTGTCTCCTCAGACCATAACTCCACAGTGTGCATGGCCGGAGGTTGTCTGTGCACTAGGGGTTTGTACACCGGCCGGAGATGAACCAAGTTGTGATCCGATCTCCCGAGTGGGGGTAGTTGTGATGAGGTGTACGCCTCCTTAGTGTTTGCGTAGAATAAATCCAGTGTTTTATTGTCTCTAGTGTGGCATGTGACATACTGGGTGAACGTGGGTAGAATGGGAGACAGTGAAACATGGTTGAAATCGCCTGAGATGAGGAGAAGAGCATCTGGGTGTTCTGTCTGCAGCCTGCTGGTTACTGAATGGATGACGTCACGTGCTGTCCCAGCGTTCGCCGTCGGATTTGCATAAACAACAATGCAGAACATGAATTGAGTCCTGTATTTCACTACATTTTCACTAAGTCCTTACAGACACAACATGTGCCTAAGATCTGGAAAGATGCTGTGGTTGTTCCCGTTCCAAAATCCAGCTGTCCAAAAACGGTAAATGATTTAAGACCAGTTGCTTTGACTTCAATTTTAATGAAAATTTTTGAAAAACTGGTCAGATCTGAGGTCCTAAAGCAGACTGAGCATGCACTGGATCCTTTGTAGTTTGCCTATAGGCCTCACAGAGGAGTGGAGGATGCCACTGTCACTCTGTTTAACATGCTTTTTGAACATCTGGATTTTAATGGGACACACGCCAGGCTTTTATTTGTGGACTTTTCTTCCGCCTTTAATACAATCCAACCTCATATTTTTTTTTTCCACAATATCTTTATTGAACCTTTTTTTTTTTAACAAACATGATACAAACAATCAAACACTAACACTAAAGTACTACAAAAAAAAAAAAAAAAAAGATGCACTAAAAACACCAACAACCACCAGCAAAATCAAATCTTCAACAATGCTCCTCTGTTCAGTCTAGACAATCCATTACATAAGTATACATATTATGTTCACCAGTTTGGAATTTACAAGGTCCACACACATCATTCACCTTCTTCTTCAAAAGTTATGTTTAAATTTTTTACATAATCAATAAAAGGTCTCCATATATTCTCAAACACAATTTCCTTTGATTTCAGTATATATGTTATTCTTTCTAATGGAAGGTTTGTTAACATCTGTCTTAACCACTGAGTCACATCTGGTCTATGAGTCTTTTTCCATAATAGTGCAATACATTTTTTGGCATTAAGCAAACTGAGGTCTATGAATGTTCTTTCACTTTTATTAAAATTATGCTTTTCTGGGTACAGACCCAACAAAAACAATTTAGGATTCAATATGATTTGTTTTGAGATTATTTTTTCAATTGTTACCCTCACCTCTTCCCAAAACATTCTTATTAATCTACATTCCCATACACAATGAAATAGAGTTCCTTTACTTTCCATGCATTTTGTGCATGTATCTGGTATATTTTTGTTATATCTATTTAACTCCTCCGGTGTAACATACATCCGCATTAACCATTTGAAATGTATCAATTTAAGGCGTACATTTATTGATTTGGTTTGAGCTTCTGTACAAGCCAATTCCCATTGTTCCTCTGAAATTTCAGTTTGCAGATCTTCTTTCCAGTAGTTTAATCTTTTCAGTGAATTTTCACTTGAAGATAGTGTCAATGAGTTATAAAACTCTGAAATAATACCCTTTCTTTTACTATCTTTCATCATCATTTTTTCCAAGAATGAATAAATAGGCCGAGTGAGAGCTTTATTTTGATGTGATCGAATAAAGTTTCTAAGTTGAAGATATTTAAAAAAATGTGTTCTATTGAGATTAAATTTGATCCTCAGCTCTTCAAAAGACATTATGTTATCTGCACATGGCAAATATAAATCCTGAATCTTTTGTATCCCTTTTAAATTCCATAATTTAAATACAGCGTCCGCTCTCCCTGGTTTAAAATATTGATTACCCCATATTGGACTAAATTGTGACAATAACTGTGGTTCTTTTAAATAGTTTTTAGCTTCACACCATATTTTGATCATATGCTTTACAAATGGATTTTTAACTTGTTTTTGTAATTTTTTTGCCGAATTTGAGTATATGAATATGGGAAGAGGTAAAGGTAAATTGTATGATTCCATTTCAGTCCAGTGAGGGAGATCATTTGATGAAAAATAATATGTCATAGACCTCAGTTGTGCCGACCAATAATACAACATAAAATTTGGACATTTCAGACCTCCACGATCAAATGGTAAATATAATAAAGACAGACGTAATCTAGCCCTCCTGTTGTTCCATATAAATTCCACTAACTTTTTTTTTATTCTTGAGAATAAATCTAAAGGTGGTGATAAGGGAATGTATTGAAATAAATAAAGTATTTTAGGTAAAATATTACTTTTAAGTATATTGATTCTCCCGATCATCGACATTGGTAGTGACATCCATCTCTGAGTTAACTCATTGATATCTGACATTAAGGCTTCATAGTTGACACTGGCGACTGATTCTAGCTTAGGCACAATTTGGATTCCTAAATATTTAAACTGATTTACAACATTGAATTGATTTACCTCAGGGCCTGGGTAATTTCTCTGGGTCTCATTTAGCATTAATATTGAAGATTTAGTTTTTTTTTTCCCACAATATCTTTATTGAACCTTTTTTTTTTTAAACAAACATGATACAAACAATCAAACACTAACACTAAAGTACTACAAAAAAAAATGCACTAAAAACACCAACAACCACCAACAAAATCAAGTCTTCAACAATGCTCCTCTGTTTAGTCTAGACAATCCAATACATAAGTATACATATTATGTTCACCAGTTTGGAATTTACAAGGTCCACACACATCATTCACCTTCTTCTTCAAGAGTTATGTTTAAATTTTTTACATAATCAATAAAAGGTCTCCATATATTCTCAAACACAATTTCCTTTGATTTCAGTATATATGTTATTCTTTCTAATGGAAGGTTTGTTAACATCTGCCTTAACCACTGAGTCACATCTGGTCTATGAGTCTTTTTCCATAATAGTGCAATACATTTTTTGGCATTAAGCAAACTGAGGTCTATGAATGTTCTTTCACTTTTATTAAAATTATGCTTTTCTGGGTACAGACCCAACAAAAACAGTTTAGGATTCAATATGATTTGTTTTGAGATTATTTTTTCAATTGTTACCCTCACCTCTTCCCAAAACATTCTTATTAATCTACATTCCCATAAACAATGAAATAGGGTTCCTTTACTTTCCATGCATTTTGTGCATGTATCTGGTATATTCTTGTTATATCTATTTAACTCCTCCGGTGTAACATACATCCGCATTAACCATTTGAAATGTATCAATTTAAGGCGTACATTTATTGATTTGGTTTGAGCTTCTGTACAAGCCAATTCCCATTGTTCCTCTGAAATTTCAGTTTGCAGATCTTCTTTCCAGTAGTTTAATCTTTTCAGTGAATTTTCACTTGAAGATAGTGTCAATGAGTTATAAAACTCTGAAATAATACCCTTTCTTTTACTATCTTTCATCATCATTTTTTCCAAGGATGAATAAATAGGTCGAGTGAGAGCTTTATTTTGATTTGATCGAATAAAGTTTCTAAGTTGAAGATATTTAAAAAAATGTGTTCTATTGAGATTAAATTTGATCCTCAGCTCTTCAAAAGACATTATGTTATCTGCACATGGCAAATATAAATCCTGAATCTTTTGTATCCCTTTTAAATTCCATACTTTAAATACAGCGTCCGCTCTCCCTGGTTTAAAATATTGATTACCCCATATTGGACTAAATTGTGACAATAACTGTGGTTCTTTTAAATAGTTTTTAGCTTCACACCATATTTTGATCATATGCTTTACAAATGGATTTTTAACTTGTTTTTGTAATTTTTTTGCCGAATTTGAGTATATGAATATGGGAAGAGGTAAAGGTAAATTGTATGATTCCATTTCAGTCCAGTGAGGGAGATCATTTGATGAAAAATAATATGTCATAGACCTCAGTTGTGCCGACCAATAATACAACATAAAATTTGGACATTTCAGACCTCCACGATCAAATGGTAAATATAATAAAGACAGACGTAATCTAGCCCTCCTGTTGTTCCATATAAATTCCACTAACTTTTTTTTTATTCTTGAGAATAAATCTAAAGGTGGTGATAAGGGAATGTGTTGAAATAAATAAAGTATTTTAGGTAAAATATTACTTTTAAGTATATTGATTCTCCCGATCATCGACATTGGTAGTGACATCCATCTCTGAGTTAACTCATTGATATCTGACATTAAGGCTTCATAGTTGACACTGGCGACTGATTCTAGCTTAGGCACAATTTGGATTCCTAAATATTTAAACTGATTTACAACATTGAATTGATTTACCTCAGGGGCTGGGTAATTTCTCTGGGTCTCATTTAGCATTAATATTGAAGATTTAGTTTTATTTATTTTATATCCTGATATTTCCCCCAAAATTCTTTATTAAATTCAACAAGGTTGGAATTGATTTTTTTAGATTCGACATAAACAAAATTATGTCATCGGCGTACAGGGAGATTTTATGTTCTGTTGGTCCAACTTTAATTCCATATATTTGTGAATGTAAACGTATCGCTATTGCTAAAGGTTCAATTGCCATAGTAAACAGTAAAGGTGAAAGTGGACAGCCGTGTCGACATCCTCTATTGATTTTTATTGGTTTTGAAATATTGTTATTTGTTAGGATTTCTGCTGTAGCATTATTGTATATTATTTGAACCCATTTTATGAAATTATTTCCAAGTCCAAACCTTTGTAGGACTTCAAAAAGAAAGGGCCATTCAACTCTATCAAAGGCCTTTTCGGCGTCCAGTGATAGGAGAGCTGTATCCGGTGCTTCTTTATTAAAATAAATAATATTAAATAGTCTTCTTACATTATGGAAGCCTTGTCTTCCCTTTATAAAGCCATTCTGATCTCAATTAATAATATTTGGTAAAATTTCTTGTATTCGTCTTGCTAAAATTTTACAGATTATCTTAAGGTCGGCGTTTAATAGGCTTATTGGTCTCATATTTTCACATTTATTAGAGGGCTTACCTGGTTTTGGCAGCATTATAATTAAGGCATTATTTATGTATGATGGTAAATTATTATTTTGAAATGCTTCTAAAACCATTTCCAAAAAAGGTTTTATTAATTTATTCTTAAATTTTTTATAAAGGTCAACTGGAAGACCATCTGGTCCTGCACTTTTTCCTGATTTCATATTATCAATGGCTAGCCCAACTTCTTCTTGACTAATTTTAGACTCCAATATCTCCCTGTTTTCATTTGGAATACACGGTATAGATAGTTCGTTCAAAAACCCATTTAGTTTTGTTAAATCAAATTCATTTTTAGTATCATATAATTTTTCATAATAATCTCTAAAGGCTCTGTTAATTTCTAAAGGATCTATAACTACCTGTCCATTACTTATAATACTAGTAATTGGTGTTTTAATTTCTAATTGTTTAATCTGCCATGCCAATAATTTTCCTGATTTTTCACCTTGTTCATAAAAAGATTGTTTCAATCTTAGAAGACTCGAGGCAGCTCTATTCGCTGATTTTTTGTCGTATTCAGCTCTCAAAATCAGTAATTCATTCTCCAACCTTGGATCACTTCCTGCATACACTTTTTCCTGAAGACTTTTCATTTTATGTTCCAATTTAGCTCTCTCCTCTCGAGTCTTCTTAGATTTTGATCCTGTATAACTAATAATATGTCCCCTAATAAAAGCTTTGAAAGCCTCCCACTTTACACATGCTGATGTTTGTGTAGTATTGATGTCAAAGTACTCGTCTATCTGTTTTTCTATATACTTGACAAATTCCTCATCCTGAAGCCATTTATGCTGAAATTGCCATCTACCTGATTCCTTTGTCAATTTTTTATCTACATATATTAGACAACAGGGTGCATGATCAGAGATCACGATGTTATCATAAAAGCAGTTTTGAATCTTGGATCTTAATTCTGTGGAAATCAAAAAATAATCAATACGTGAGAATGTCTTGTAGGTACTGGAATAACAAGAATAGGCTTTAACTTGTGGTTTCATTTCTCTCCATATATCTAACAATCTCAATTCTTTCATAAAATGATTAATAGTCATCCTACATCCATTGTGCGTACAATCCAGTCCTGTTGATCTATCTATACCTGGATTCAATGTACAATTAAAATCCCCTGCTATTATATGTTGCCCTGTAAGTGATGATAAAATAAGAAATAAATTAGCAAAGAACTTTTGGTCATCTATATTGGGACCATATAAGTTCACAAGATTTATATTTTCTAATAGCAAAGAACCTTGAATGATTACATATCTTCCAAGTTTGTCTCCAATTACATTTTTCACTTGAAAAGGGACTGATTTATGTATGAGAGTCATAACTCCCCTGGCCCGGGATGAGAATGATGAGGTGAAGACACTTCCTTGCCATCTACTCCTAATTCTTTTTATATCCTCCTCTATTAGATGAGTTTCTTGTAAAAACACAATTTTTGAACCCATGTCTTTTATTTTATTCATAACTTGTTTAAGTTTTTTTAAATTTTGTAGACCTCTGCAATTCCATGAAGTTAAATTAAGATTAACACTTTGGTTTATGATCAATAGAGAGTTTGGGATTACCTTGCAGTGTAAACATGCTCATACAGAGAAGCAAAAACATGAGTGGTTGAACATTCATCCTACAAACTACACACAAACAAATTCCCCCTTCCCACACTTGTGGCGAACCCCCCAAAATCAAAAGAAAAATTCCGTCTCCCGATATAGCCATTGACCGCTCCACACCCACGGGGAACAGCCTAAGCCACTCCTTCTTCATCCTCCCACTCACCCTAACTCTACTGCTTTTAATGACGTAACATTAACTCTCCTCTGTAGTTTTTCAACTTAACTCCAAAATTTTTAACAACTTTGTACATCATAGTTTTTTTTGTTTGTTTTGTTTTTGTTTTTTTTTAATATATAATACAATCTATATTTTGTAAACTTGCTATTTACTTCAAGTCAGTCAGATGCCTGTGCAAATGCTTAATTATTCTACCTTATATTTTGTTCATGCTTAGCTCCCACCAGTCTCTTCTTCTTCTTTGATCTTCTTGATGAACTCCTGCGCCTCCTCTGGGGTCTTGAAGATGTGGGTTCTGCCCTCATACGTGGTCAGCAGTCTCGCAGGATAGATTACACCATGACGAATCCCGAGGTTGCGCAGCTCCTTACGTATGGGATCAAACTGCTTCCTCAATTGTTGGATTCCTGTGGCCAAATCTGGGTAGAACCGCACCTGCTGATCCTGGTGTTTAATCTCTCCTTTAGCTCGTGCAGCGTTGAAGATCTTCATCCTGTCTCTGTTGCTAAGAAACTTCATAATTAAGGTCCTCGGCGGTCCCTTATCGCTCCGTGGGCCAATACGATGTGCTTTTTCCAGAACCACTGCTGATTGCAACTCCTCGCTGCCCAGCACCTCCGGAATCCACTTTTCCAGAAAGGAATATACGTCCCGACCTTCTGATTCCTCTGGAAGACCCACCAGCCTCAAGTTATTCTGTCTCGACCGAGATTCCAAATCCAAAATATTATCTTCTAGACATTTTTTTTTTTTTTTCCAAAGTGCGCACCTTTAATTGAAGACGGGTGACGTCATCTTCAGCACTACCGAGATGGAGCTCCATCTGCGCCGTTCGTTCTACACAGTCACCCAATTCCTTTCTTATTCCTTCCAACGCTGCAATAATCCCATCAAATCTAGAGGAAAAGTCCGCTCTCATTGAACTCATGGCAGCCATCAGCGCATCTGCGCCGCTCCCCGCAGATATCGCACCGTTGCCAGCCTCCTCCGCCATATATGGAGTTTTGTTTGCTGTGTCACAGACCTGAAAGTCCGTTAATTTGGACTGTTTCGGTGGCTCGCTTTTTCCTTTACCTGGTTTTCCAGCCTTAGGCTTCGCCGACATATCCTCGCCCAAACGCTGGGATACGTTCTGTCCCAAATGAGAGAGTTATTTGCCGATTTTTTTCTCCAGGAGCAGAGCAGAGTGAGACACGTCCGTCTTACGTGGCAGCCATAACCGGAAGTCCCAACCTCATATTTTAGTTGAAAGGCTCCTGCAACAATTTGATTTGAGTAATAATCTGGTGGGTTGGATTCTGGATTTTTAACCAACAGGACACAGAGAGTAAGGGTCAATGGTACATTGTCTAACCAAAAGTGTTCTTCTACTGGCTCTCCGCAGGGGTGTGTGTTGTCACCACTACTCTTCATCCTGTACACAAACATGTGTCAGAGCAGACATGACAACAGACACATTATAAAGTATGCTGATGATTCAGTTGTTGTCAGTCTCCTCCAGGATGGTGAGAGTGGCCACGGCCCAGTAGTTGATGATTTTGTTCACTGGTGTGAGGATTCCTACCTGCAGCTGAATACGACAAAAACTAAAGGTATGATTATTGACTTTTGGAGGAAAACTCCCAGGCACGAAGTCACTGTACTAAAAGGCCAGACCACTGAATGTGTACAATCCTACAGATATCTTGGGACGATTATTGATAGTAATTTAAACTTTGAAGAGAACTGTGAAAGGGTGTGCAAAAAGGGTCAGCAACATTTGCATTGTTTAAGGAAACTTGCACGCTTCCAGATTGACCGAACCATAATGATAATGTTTTATCGGGCTTTTATTGAATTTGTTTTATCCTTTTCTTTAGTGTCATGGTTTGGTCAGATAAAACTGAAACAGAGGAAATCCTTGGATCAGGTAGTTAGATGGTCCAGTCGTTTGCTTGGTGAGTCACAGCTGAGCCTGACATCCCTGTACACCAGACAGGTACAGAGGATTGCTACCTCCATTTTAAATGATGACTCCCACCTTTTTTTTTTTTTCTTTTTTTTTTGTTACTTATTTGTACCCGTAGGTAGACTTGGTTTGCAGTCTGGTGACAAGCCACCGGCTGCTGGTCGCTGCGTGCGCGAGCGCCCTAAACCTACATGTTTTTGGTATGCGGGAGGAAACCGGAGAAATCCCGGAGTAAACCCACGCAACACGGGGAGAACATGCAAACTCCACACAGCTCACTGTTGGTCGGGGGCTGGGATCGAACCCACGACCTCATGATCCCCGCGATCCCCCGGCCGAGGGTAAAACTGTGCTGCCACAGTGCTAAACCACTGCGCCACCGTGCAGCCTTTGCACTGCCACTTTCAGCTTCTTTCCTCCAGACGGAGGTTTACTGTCCCAAAAAGTAAAACCCAGCGCTACAAAAACAGCTTTGTTCCTGCTGCTGTTAAAGAGTTGAAAAAGATGTAACAATATATTGCACATAATTTAGTTACCTGTTTATTAATTTTATTTTATATTTACTTATTTTTGTAGGTTTTTTATTTGGGTTCTAAATCTTTTATTGGGTTTTAGACTTTTGAGTTTTTAACCTCTTTGACTAGTCTTTAACTTTTTAATATGACCCTTCTCTCTTATCTCCTTGTTTTTTTTTTCTCTTATCCCTTTGTCCTATGTCCTGATTGGTGGAGCCTTGAGTACTTTTATCATGTTTATAGTCAGCTTCATGTGTGCCTGTGTTTGTGTTCATGTTGAATGTAATTGTGGTTTGTAAATATGGATGTCACCTGACTGCAAAACAAATCTACCTACAGGTACAAATAAAGTAACCTGAACCTGAACCTGATCTTTGGAAAGCTGAGTTCAATTTCTCTAGCCACACCCAGGCCTAATTACTGCCACACCTGTTCTCAATCAAGAAATCACTTAAATAGGACCTGCCAGACAAAGTGAAGTAGACCAAAAGATCCTCAATATCTAGACATCATGCTGCCATCCAAAGAAATTCAGGAACAAATAAGAAACAAAGTAATTGAGATCTATCAGTCTGGAAAAGGTTATAAAGCCATTTCTAAAGCTTTTGGAATCCAGCAAACCACAGTGAGAGCCATTATCCACAAATGGCAAAAACATGGAACAGTGGTGAACCTTCCCAGGAGTGGCCGGCTGACCAAATTTACCCCAAGAGCGCAGCGACGACTCATCCAAGAGGTCGCAAAAGACCCTACAACAACATCCAAAGAACTGCAGACCTCACTTGCCTCAGTTAAGGACAGTGTTCATGACTCCACCATAAGAAAGAGACTGGGCAAAAATGTCCTGCATGGCACAGTCCCAAGACAAAAACCACTGCTGAGCCTAAAGAACATAAAGACTTGTCTCACTTTTGCCAGAAAGCACTTTGATGATTCCAAAGACTTTTGGGAAAATACTTTGTGGACTGACAAGACAAAAGTTGAAATTTTTGGAAGGTGTGTGTCCCATTACATCCGGTGTAAAAGTAACACAGCATTTCAGAAAAGGAACATCATAACAACAGTAAAATATGGTGGTGGTAGTGTGATGGTCTGGGGCTGTTTTGCTGCTTCGGTACCTGGAAGACTTGCTGTGGTAAATGGAACCATGAATTTTGCTGTCTACCAAAATATCCTGAAGGAGAATGTTCGCCCATCTGTTCATGACCTCAAGCTGAAGCACACTTGGGTTCTGCAACAGGACAATGATCCAAAACACACTAGCAAATCCACCTCTGAGCAGTTTAAGAAAAACAAAATGAAGACTTTGGGGTGGCCCAGTCAAAGTCCTTACCTGAATCCGATTAAGATCCTGTGGCATGACTTTAGAAAAGCGGCTCATGCTCGAAAACCCTCCAGTGTGGCTGAATTACAACAATTCTGCAAAGATGAGTGGGCCAAAATTCCTCCACAGTGCTGTAAAAGCTTTATTGCCAGTTATCACAAACGCTTGATTGCCGTTATTGCTGCTCAGGGTGGCCCAACCAGTTATTAGGGTTTAGGGGGCAATCACTTTTTCACACAGGGCCATGTAGGTTTGGATTTTTTTTCTCCTTAATAATAAACACCTTCATTTAAAAACTGCATTTTGTGTTTACTTGTGTTATCTTTGTCTACTATTTAAATTTGTTTGATGATCTGAAACATTTAAGTGTGACAAACATACAAAAAATGAGAAATCAGGAACGCGGCAAACACTTTTTCACACCACTGTATATCACAAAGCCGTTGGCTGTGAAGGTAGCAATACCACTAATTTGTTTCACCACTTAAGATGTCATCCACTACAATATGAAGAAGGCATTAAAATCCACTCTCAACATCCCAGGTAGCCCCCACAAAAAAAAAATTAAAGGAACCAGCCCTGAGAAAATGACTATATGGCTTCTTCGTTTGGAACATTTATCCCATACAACAAAAGTGCAGAATGGAAAGAGATCACAACTGTGGTCACAAATTACCTTTCCAGAGATATGGCCCCTATTGTTAAAAACATTCATTCATTCATCTTCTTCCGCTTAATCCTTTTCGGGTCGCGGGGGGGCTGGAGCCTATCCCAGCATCTTTGGGCGAGAGGCAGGGTACATCCTGGACAGATCACCAGTCCATCGCAGGGCCAACACAGAGAGACAGACAACCTTTCACTCTCACAGTCATACCTAAGAACAATTTAGAATCCCCAGTTTTGATGCCAGTTAACCTAATTTGTTAGGTTAAAAACATGACCAAACAAAAAAGCGGACTTTAAAATGTCTTTCTCAACAATTCTTAATTAAGGCACTTTTTATGATGTTGAGTCCTTTTTTATGTTTGTTTTGTTTTGGTTTTATGGGTTTTATTAATAGGAAGGCCTATCATTATTTATTGTGATTTGTTGCAAATTTATGAGTGGGGTTACCTGACTAGTTCAATAAAGTTTGCTAAATTAAACTTGAATTTATCCCCTCTTTTTGTATGCAATTAAAAATGCAATACAGGATTCTGTTTCTATTATCATGCCAGTGTCATTTTATGCAAAGGTTTTACATTTATACAGTAGTTCAGAGGAGATCTCAAGATATCACAGTGTATATCGTTTATCGCCATAAAATCCTAAGTGTATCGCAGTACATGTGTAAAGCCATATCGCCCAGTCCTACCCCCACCTACTTACATATATACGCATACACACAAAGTTATAAAATTACTCCTGCACTAATACAGTATATGCAGTATTTTATGCAAATGTGCTTTGTAATTTTAAACCATGCCTTTTGAACTTTATTTTTCAGTCTTTTTATTTTATTATATTACACTTGTAGTTTTTGCACTTATCTTGAGCTAAGACAAAAACGTTTTGTTCAGATGTGCACTATATGGTGTATTGTCTTAGCCTTGACTCTAGAGACATTCATAGCTGTGTTGCCAAAATTTTGTTGTGCATGTGGAAGCGACCTCTCCCTTCACTTAAGCTCTGTCTGATCTCAACCTCATAACACAGTCCAGCTGCTGAATCATTCCTCTTGGATTGTGGCCACGTATTGCTTTTTACATTCCAATTGACAGTATTCATTCAGATCACAAGTCTGATTCAGATGGTTTTTTAGCATGATTTTCAGCTGGCCTCATGATGATTCATTAATTAACCTTGAGATGTCTAAAGGATTTTTCTCTCCACACAGAGAGAGGAAGGGATCCCAGAGGAAAGCGTTGGGGAGTTAGAGTTTTAGATGGGAGTGCTTGAAAGCTCCATAGTCCTTCAAGATCGATCATTGTCCAGTTAGTAGTTCAATTAGGTACACATGCAGCATGTTTTATTTAGTCATTTATCATGAAGTGGGTACTTTAAGGACATAGTCAAGGGTGGGTTACAAAAGAAAGCTGCATTTTCTCAGCAGATGTCTGAGCTTCTAAACCGGGGGTGTCCAATCATGTGCCATGGAGGGCCAATACCCTGCTGGCTTTACCTCCAGCCAGTGTCTTCAACAGCAGATTTCACTGAATTTCTTTCAACTGATTGCTGATCAGTGAAAACACCAGCTGAAGAGACTGGGTAGAAGAGGAAACCTGCAGGGTCTTGGCCCTCCATGGCATATGATTGGACACCCTTGTTCTAAACCAATCAAACAATGACCTATTTCCTTTTCTGTTTCTGTTTAAACACAACGAGCAGCTTGAAATGGACCCCCTGTAAAGGAACAATCTTCAATCTTTCAGCTGTTTAAAGGATGATTAGCTCATAGCTTTTGTCACAATCTTCATCCCAGTAGCCTACACAATTCAAAGTTGCCCTTTCTCACAGGTGGCACACACCAGGACAAAATAATACTGTCATGACCTGGACAGGGTTAGACCCTGTCTACACCTTATGTTCCTTTTTTGGACTCTTTATTATTATTATTAGTACCATTATTGCCATTCCTTATCATCGTTTCTGTATGGACTCTTATTTTGACGGTACTCTTTGTTTACTTCCTGTTAGCATAATGCATCTTCCGTTTAGCCTTATCCTCTTACGTTGTTAATCATTCACAGCTACTCCTTGTTTTGCTAATCACTGTTTCCCTATATATGTTGGCCGCGGGCATTAATCCCTGCAGCATCTTTATGTTACCACCACATTATCTGCACGTCATTGTTGGAATTATTATTTGCTACACTATGTTTAGTTTTGCTCACATTTGTGTTCCCAGCCCACGAGTGGAGTCTTATTTTCTTGATTAATAAATCAGCAACTAGTATCACAGCTTTGGGTCCTCTCTTCTGCCCAGCCCGGGCACAAACCTTGACAGAAAGACGCTGCCAATAAGGACCCAGCGGATACTAGTTTGCTCGGATATGGCTGTCTGGTGCCTCAGTGAAGAGGAGCTGCGGACCGCGGAGAGACTGTGGGATGTGGTTACTGTGGCTCGCAATTACTCTGACGGGGAGAGAGCATTTGACCTTTGGGGAGCTGCTATGTGGTGCTGGAGTACACGCCGGGCCTGCGGGTGCTCCCTTGGGTGTAGGAACTGCCCATCTTTCTCTCCTTCTCCATTGCCTTCTCCTGGCAACCAGCCGCTTCTCCATCTCGGGCTGATGAGAAGAGGTGGGGGGAGCGACGAAGAGACCAACATCGACGCCACTCCTCTCATCACATACAGCCAGCCTTCTCCACGCCAGAGCCAGCCGACTGGCCGCCTGTATTTACTCCCACAGAACGCAGGGATTTTTTTAATGGCAGTCGGTTGGCATATGGGGGACCCAGGTGGAAGGAAGACTCTGGGAGGCGGCACTCCACTCGTTGCTCCGTTCCAGCCCCACCCCCGGCTCTTCTCCCGCCTGGCCCCACCGCTCCCCGGAGAACTCCAGCAGCTGCACCTCCTCATCCCCAGAGTGTTCCAGCGGCTGCATCCCCTCCTCTTCAGAGAACCCCACCTGCTGCTTTGCCTCCAGCCGCTTCACCTGCTGCCTGCTTCCTGGCTGCTTCATTTGCTGGTCTTCTCCCGGTCGCTTCACCAGCTGCTTCTCTCATGGATGCCTCACCTGCTGCTCCTCCCTGACCACCTCGCCTGCTGCCCCTCCTGCAGCTCATCTGGAGGCTGTTGTTCCTGCAGCTCGTTCCAAGGCCGCTGTTCCCACAGCTTGTCCCGAGGCCACAACCTCAGCAGCTCATCCTGAGATCGATACTCCAGCAGCTCACCCTGAGGTCGTCATCCCTATGCCAGCAACAGCTCCAGCAGCGACAGAGGGCGGAGTAAGGCAAGTACCTTCATTTGTTTTAACACCTATTAATGAAATGTACTGCCTTGCTCCAAGTGAGGGTTCCCGGTCACAGCTGCCTGCTGTCTCTGGCCCCTTGCCGCCTGTTAATGCTGCCATCTCTTTTTTGCCACCTCTCACCCCTGCTCTCCCTCTTCATCCTGAGGTCATCTCCACCCCCACAGCCTCCACATCTGAGAGAGTAAGCGCTCCTGCACTGACTGCATCTCTTCATGTGCACGCTCCTGCAGAGACTGCTCCTCTCCATGTGCACACCCCTGCAGAGACTGTTCCTCTCCACATGCACACCTCTGCAGAGACTGTTCCCCTCCATGTGCATGCCCCTGCAGAGACAGCTCTTCTTCATGTGCACGCTCCTGCTGAGACCGCTTCACCTGCAGCTTTCCCCGAGGTCGTCTCCCAGGCAATTTCCCCCGAGGTCGCCTCGTCCACTGCAGCACGACCTGGGGTTTCACCGGCAGCTGAGCAGGAGGGAGAAAGGCAAGTATTGTTACAAATCATTATTCCATCAATTTGTACGTCTTGCATTTCTCCTGGCAGGGGGTGGCAGCTTGGGCACCCATGGGTTGCTGACCCCTCGCCGCCTGTCTTAGTTACTGTGCATTTGGGTGGTGTTCAGTTAACCCCTTCCCTCCCCCCCCATCTGAGGTGGCTGCGTCAGAGAGGGGTTCCTGGGCATCTGGGCTGGATGCTCTTCAGCCCCAGTCACCGTCTCATCCTGAGGTCAACGCACCCCAGCCGTTTCATCCTGAGTTGAGCATGCCCCAGCCACCTCATCCTAAGGTCAGCATGCCTCAGTCACTGTTTCATCCAGAGGTCAGCACATCCCAGTCACCGTTTCGTCAAGAGATCGTCACCCCGGCAGCAGGAGACCAGGAGTCAAGGCAAGTACCCTTTCCCTTATTTTCAACATCACTTTTAGAGAGGACTTGCTTTGCTGCTGGTGAGGGGATCCAAGCACAGATCCCACCCACTTTTGGGCCATCCCCATCAGTCCCTGTTGCTAATGACTGTGATATCATCTCACCAACCTCCTGTTCTCCTCCTTCATCCGAGGTGGCTACATTGAAGTTGATGCCACTGGAGAACTGCATCTCACCTTCGCCTCCTGTGCCCCAGGGGTCCAACCTTTGCCTCCTGTGCTCCAGGGGGCCCAACTTTCACCATCCACGTCACCGCAGGAGGTACACACCATACCATCTGCATCCCAGGAGGATAGCATTGACACTCCTACCACCAAGTTGCCGCCGGATCAGCTCCCTGGGGTAGCCACTGTGGCAGCCTGGTTGGTTTGGGACCTTGGCTGCGCTCCTGACTGGTATTCCTCAATCTGGTGGCCCACGGACCTTGGGCGGCTACCAGACAAACTGTCCTTCTTCGCCGGGTGGTCTATGGACTCTGGCAGATCACCCGACAGACTGTCTCCCTTCACCAGGTGGCCCATGGACTTTGGTAGACTACCCAACGGACTCTCTTCCTTCACCAGGTGGCCCATGGACTTGGGCATACCATCCAACAGACTGTTCCCCTTCGAGTGGCCCACGGACTGGGGTCTGCCTCTCGACCAACTCTGTTCCTCATTATCCAGCCTTGGACTGCATACTATTTGTGAAAAACAAATGTAAAAAAGGGGAAAAAAGGGAGCTGCATAATTGTTTTGTGGTATTTTGTTGTGCTTCACTTTAGTTGTTCCTATTTTGGGGTTATTTTTTTGTGCTGGGTTATTTTTGTTGTGCCCTTTCCTGATCCCCCTTCCCACTCAGGGTTATGAGGTTCACCCTTGAGATGGGCTGCACTCCAGCCCACCTCCGTGTTCTCCCACTTTCCTTCAGTGGTCAGGAGGTTCACGATGAGATGGGTTACATTCCAACCCACCTCCGTGTCCTCTCTTCTCGCCCCTTATCCCTCTTTTACTCGGGGTTGGGAGGTTCACATTGAGATGGGCCGTGTTCCAACCCACCTCCGTGTCTCCTCTCCTCCCGTTCCAATCCCTCTTCCCACTCAGGGTTGTGAGGTTCACCTTGAGATGGGGTGTACTCCAGCCAACTTCCGTGTCCTTCCCCTTTCCTTCCATGGTCAGGAGGTTCACCTTGAGACTGGGTGCATTCCAACCCACCTCCGTGGCCTCTCTCCTCCCTCACTTACCTCTCTCTAATTTGGGGTCAGGAGGTTCACGTTGAGATGACCTGCATCCCAACCCACCTCCGTGTCCTCTCTCCTCCCTGCTTTATTCCTTTCCTTCTCAGGTTGGGAGGTGCATGTTGATGATGACTATGTCCTAGCACCCCCCCCCCCCCCCATGTCCTCCCCCCTCCCACCCTAGTCGGAAGGTTCTTGTGGAGGTCAGCTACGTTCTAGCCCCCTTCCATGACCTTCCCTCCTATTTCTTTTTGTTTTGTTTTGTTTCTTCTATTTCTCTCTCTTCTAGGGTCATCTGGCAACCGACCCTTAAAGGGGAGGTACTGTCATGATCTGGACAGGGTTAGACTCTGTCCATGCCTTATGTTTCTTTTTTGGATTCTTTTTTTATTATTATTATTATTATTATTATTATTATTATTATTAGTAGTAGTAGTAGTAGTAGTAGTAGTAGTAGTAGTAGTATTGCCATTCCTTATCGTTTCTGTATGGACTCTTATTTTGATGGTACTCTTTGTTTACTTCCTGTTAGCATAATGCATCTTCTGTTTAGCCTTATCCTCTTACATTGTATATCATTCACAGCTACTCCTTGTTTTGCTAATCACCGTTTCCCTATATACACTACTCACAAAAAGGTATATTTGGCTTTCAGGTTAAATTTATGGAAAATGTAGAAAGTTCATGCTACAGTGATTTTATATCATGAAAGCAGGGCATTTAAATAGAAGCATGCAATGGTGATTTCCTCATCTCAATTTATTGAAACAAAAGCCAACAACAGGGGTGGGTATACTACAAGAAAAAATGTCAGTGTCTCAATATTAGAATCAGAATCAGAATCAGAATCAGGTTTATTGCCATTGTTCATGTAGTACACAAACTAGGAATTTGTCTCGGTACAATGCTGCAACATTAAACATGATAAGATAAGAGAAATAAACTATACATGTAATAAAGTGTAGGATAAGATTAAGTGATACTGGTCAACAGTTAAAATATATATTAGCCAGCAGCAGATACTGTGGAGAACTATATAGTGCAGTCGGTAATGCAGGAAGAAAACAGTGATGATTGACATGAGTCTGGTTGAGCTGCTGTACATGGTGCACGAGAGTCACTTAGTGTTCAGCAGTCTAATGGCAGAGGGGAAGAAGCTGTTCATGTGACGGGAGGTTTTAGTCTGGATGGACCGAAGTCTTCTACCAGAGGGGGAGGGGGGCAAACAGTACATGACCAGGGTGTGAGGGATCGGCTATGATCCGGCCAGCACGCCTCCGGGTCCTGGAGATGTACAGATCCTGGAGAGATGGGAGCTTGCAGCCGATCACCTTCTCAGCAGTGCGCACGACGCGCTGCAGCCTTAGTCTGTCCCTGGCAGTGGCTCCTGCGTACCACACGGTTATGGAGGTGGTGAGGATGGACTCGATGATGGCTGTGTAGAACTGCACTAACATCTTGGTGGGTAGCTTGAGCTTCCTCAGCTGCCCGCAGGAAGAACATCCTCTGCTGGGCTTTTTTGATGAGTGAGCTGATGGTCAGCTCCCATTTGAGGTCCCCTGGTGATGGTAGTGCCTAGGAGCGGAAGGAATCAGCAGTGGTGATGGGATAGCCTGAGAGGGTGAGGGGGGGGCAGAGGAGTAGTGACTTTCCTGAAGTCTACAATCATCTCCACTGTCTTCAGAGCGTTCAGCTGCAGGTTGTTATTGCTGCACCAGGACGCCAGCTGGGCCACCTCTCTCCTGTAGGCGGACTCGTCGCCGTTGGAGATGAGCCCGATGAGGGTGGTGTCGTCCGCAAACTTGATCAACTTGACAGACTGGTGGCTGGAGGTGCAGGAGTTGGTTTTGTAAAGGGAGAAGAGTAGGGGGGAAAGTACACAGCCCTGGGGTGATCCGGTGCTGATGCTAGTATAGTCTGAGACAGTCTTTCCCAGCCGCACATGCTGCCTCCGGTCCGTCAGAAGTCGATGATCCACCTGCAGAGGGAAGTCAGGCACGTTGAGCAGGGACAGCTTGTCCCCGGAGCAGAGCGGGGCGGGATGGTGTTGAATGCGGAGCTGAAGTCCACAAACAGGATCCTGGCGTAGGTTCCCGGGGAGTCCAGGTGCTGCAGGATGGAGTGGAGGGCCAGGTTGACTGCCATCGTCTACAGACCTGTTGGCTCGGTAGGCAAACTGCAGCGGGTCCAGGAGAGGGGTGGTGATGGACTTGAGGTGGGGACAGGACCAGGCGCTCAAAGGACTTCATGACTACAGAGGTGAGCGCTACAGGTCTGTAGTCATTAAGTCCAGTGATCCGTGGGCTTCTTGGGGACAGGGATGATGGTGGAGGATTTGAGGCAGGACGGCACGTGGCATAACTTAAGGGAGGTGTTAAAAATGTCTGTGAATACAGGAGCCAGCTGTTTCGCACAGAGTCTCAGGGTGGAGGGAGACACGCCGTCTGGGCCGGGGGCCTTGCGCGGGTTCAGTCTGGAGAACTGTTTGAGCACATCCTGCTCACTGATGATAAGGGGAGGGGGGGGAGGTGGGGGGGGTGGCCTTAAATGAAGTAGGGAATGTGGAGGCTGTGGAGCTGGAGGGAGGGGGGGGGAGTTGGACACAGATGACGAGGGTGTCAAAACGGGCATAGTGTTGGGACAGTCTCTGACAAAGGGCTTTGTCATCCTGACCTTTAGGAGCCTGAAGGCCGATAGTTGGTGATCTGCCTCAGTCCTCTCCACACGGAAGCCGAATCATTAGCAGTGAACTGCTGCTGGAGTCTCTCTGAGTACACAGATTTAGCCCTCTTCAGCTCTCTGTTAAACCGGTATTTAACCTCCCTGTAGCAGTCCCTGTCTCCACTTTTCAGCGCTGCTTCCTTCTCCTTCCTGATCTGTCTGAGCTTAGCTGTGAACCAGGGTTTGTCATTAGAGTAACTCACCCTGGTGCGTGATGGAAGAATGTTCTCTTCACAAAAGTGGATATATGAGTTCACAGTGTCCGTGTACTCATCCAGATCATGCGTGGCTCCTTTAAGCATGCCCCAGTCAGATATTTCCATGCACGTTTCCAGCTTCTCCTCAGCATCACTGGTCCGTATCTTCGTAGTGCTCACAACAGGTTTAGTGTGCTTCAATCTCTGTCTGTATGTGGGGAATGAGGTGTACCCTCACGTGATCAGATAATCCCAGCGCAGCTCGAGGGACAGCGCGATATGCGTCTTTTCACTGTGGTGTAACAGTGATCCAGTGTGTTTTAATCCTCTGGTGGGGCATTTAATAAACTGTTTGTAGCGGGGGAGATCGTGGCACAGATTGCACTGATTAAAAGTCGCCAGCCACTATAATCAGCGAGTCTGGAAAACTCCGCTCTGTGTGTTGAATGTGATCCGCGAGCACGCGCTGAGCTTCGCGCGGTGTCCGCGTTCGGGAGGGGCGTACACAGCGATCAGTATAAAAGAAGCAAACTCCCGTGGGGAATAAAAAGGCTTGCAGTTGATAACAAGAAATTCCAAGGCAGGAGAACAGTGGTTGGAAATTACCGTTACATCAGAGCACCAGCTACAGTTGATGTTAGAAGCAGACACCGCCTCCTGTGGTCTTGCCGGAAAGCTCTGTATCTCGATCAGCACGAAGAGCTGGAAGCCGTCGAGGGCGCAGCGCGCTGTCCGGTATATTTTCCCGGGAGCCAGGGTCTCAGTAAAGCAGAGGACAGCTGAGGAGGCGAGGGTCCTTAAAACGCATCAGCAGTCTCAGTTCATCCACCTAAACTTGTCATGTGGCCTCGAGCATCATTACAGCTTGACAATGACATCTCATGCTGTTCACAAGTTGACTTATTGTCTGCTGAGGCATGGCATTGCACTTTTCTTGAAGGGCGGCCCTCAGGTCAATTGAGATTGTAGGGTGCAGGGTTATGACCCTCTACACAGCGACTCAGCTGATTGCATAGGTTTTCTATGGGATTCAGGTCTGGAGAAAGTGTAGG
Source organism: Pholidichthys leucotaenia (assembly GCA_020510985.1). Classification (NCBI taxonomy): domain Eukaryota; kingdom Metazoa; phylum Chordata; class Actinopteri; order Cichliformes; family Pholidichthyidae; genus Pholidichthys; species Pholidichthys leucotaenia. The sequence continues at coordinate 327,251,432 of CM035842.1, read as the reverse complement.
CCACTCCATTTGAGGTACCCCAGCCTCCAGCAGCCATTCCCAAATGATGTGACCTCGATGAGCTGGAACATTGTCATCCATGAAGATGAATTTAGGCCTGTGTTGTTCATGCAGTTGCACAATGACTGGATTAATGATGTTATTCAGGTAATATCGGCTTGTCACTGTGCCATTCATAAGGTGTAGAGCAGCTCTGTATTGAACTAGACACACCTGACCAGACTGTAACACCACCACCACCAAGGCTCATCTGGGTGACAGCAGTGGCTGTAGGGATAGCGCTCTCCTTGATGTCTCCAATATCGTTGGTGGCCATCATTTCTGCTCAACATGAATCGACTTTCATCAGAGAACAGCACTGAGGTCCATTGGTCCCTTGTCCAGCGTAAATGCTCCCTGGCCCATGCAAGATGATGATGCCTGTGCCTGGTGGTGTAGCCAGATACCCTTGCAAGTCATCCAGCACACAAGACCATCTTGAAGGAAATGGCTTTGAGTGGTCTGACCTGACACTTGGGTTGCCTCTCACCTCCCTTAAATGTGCTGGTGTTCAGTGGCATTCATCATCCAGTTCCACAGGGCACTGTTCACAATGAAGCAGTCATCAGTGTAGGATGTGGCCAAAGATGTCCACTTCTGTGCCTTTTGTGACTCTTCCAGCCTCTCTGTATCTCTGTTGCAACCTGCTGATGACACTCTGTGACACTCTAAGCTCAATGGCCACTTGAGGAGAAGACTGGCCACTTCAAACAGGAGAACATCCTGTTTGAAGCCTTGCAATAGTGAGGTACTGTTGCTCAATTGTTAGGTGTTGTCTTGGTCTCATGATGTCAAAATGAGACTGCACGGTGCACGCTGCACGTGCACGGTGGCGCAGTGGTTTTTTAGCACTGTGGCAGCACAGTTTTACCCTGGCCGGGGGGATCACGGGGATCATGAGATCGTGGGTTCGATTCCAGCCCCCGACCAACAGTGAGCTGTGTGGAGTTTGCCATGTTCTCCCCGTGTTGCGTGGGTTTACTCCGGGATTTCTCCGGTTTCCTCCCGCATACCAAAAACATGTAGGTTTAGGGCGCTCGCGCACGCAGCGACCAGCAGCCGGTGGCTTGTCACCAGACTGCATACCAAATCTACCTACGGGTACAAATAAGTAACAAAAAAAAAAAAAAAATGTGAACAGCATGATGAAGAGGACTGTTTAAATCCCAATTCTAATTGAACTAGAAAATTTATTGGGTCGATTCATGGATCAAACACCTAATGGAAATTTTGCCATTAAGCACCTGTTTAAAGAGCAGCAAATTATGGCTAAAAGTACTGAAACACTGAACAGCTGGACATGTGCATTCAAAAGGTTAGAGTTAAGTTAAGTTTAAATTAAGTTCACTTGTAAAGGTTTATAGTGCATTTTATGTGCATTCTGAAATTTCACCCAAAAGCCGATTATCCCTAACTTTTTGTGAGTACGGGGTATGTTGGCCGCGGGCATTAATCCCTCCGGTGACCTTATGTTACTACCACGTTATGTGCACGGCCGTTGTTGAAATTATTATTCCACACTGTGTTTGGATTTGCTCACTTTTGTGTTCCCAGCCCACGAGCAGAGTCTTATTTTCTTGATTAATAAGTCAGCAACTAGTGTCACAGCTTTTGGGTCTTCTCTTTTTACAAACTTTGACAAATACCATTTGTGTTGTGGGAGAGGGTACTACTAGGATAGAGTGTACATGATGCTGGAAACATGACACTCTTTATTCTTTTTTTTTCCCACAATATCTTTATTGAACCTTTTTTTTTTTTTTTTTTTTTAACAAACATGATACAAACAATCAAACACTAACACTAAAGTACTACAAAAAAAAAAAAAAGGATGCACTAAAAACACCAACAACCACCAGCAAAATCAAATCTTCAACAATGCTCCTCTGTTTAGTCTAGACAATCCAATACATAAGTATACATATTATGTTCACCAGTTTGGAATTTACAAGGTCCACACACATCATTCACCTTCTTCTTCAAAAGTTATGTTTAAATTTTTTACATAATCAATAAAAGGTCTCCATATATTCTCAAACACAATTTCCTTTGATTTCAGTATATATGTTATTCTTTCTAATGGAAGGTTTGTTAACATCTGTCTTAACCACTGAGTCACATCTGCTCATATGAGTCTTTTTCCATAATAGTGCAATACATTTTTTGGCATTAAGCAAACTGAGGTCTATGAATGTTCTTTCACTTTTATTAAAATTTATGCTTTTCTGGGTACAGACCCAACAAAAACAATTTAGGATTTCAATTATGATTTGTTTTGAGATTATTTTTTCAATTGTTACCCTCACCTCTTCCCAAAACAGTCTTATTAATCTACATTCCCATACACAATGAAATAGAGTTCCTTTACTTTCCATGCATTTTGTGCATGTATCTGGTTATATTTTTGTTATATTTATTTAACTCCTCCGGTGAACATACATCCGCATTAACCATTTGAAATGTATCAATTTAAGGCGTGCATTTATTGATTTGGTTTGAGCTTCTGTACAAGCCAATTCCCATTGTTCCTCTGAAATTTCAGTTTGCAGATCTTCTTCCAGTAGTTTAATCTTTTCAGTGAATTTTCACTTGAAGATAGTGTCAATGAGTTATAAAACTCTGAAATAATACCCTTTCTTTTACTATCTTTCATCATCATTTTTTCCAAGGATTGATAAATAGGTCGAGTGAGAGCTTATTTTGATTTGATCGAATAAAGTTTCTAAGTTGAAGATATTTAATAAAAATGTGTTCTATTGAGATTAAATTTGATCCTCAGCTCTTCAAAAGACAGTATGTATCTGCACATGGCAAATATAAATCCTGAATCTTTTGTATCCCTTTTAAATTCCATACTTTTAAATACAGCGTCCGCTCTCCCTGGTGTTAAATATTGATTACCCATATTGGACTAAATTGTGGACAGTAACTGTGGTTCTTTTAAATAGTTTTTAGCTTCACACCATATTTTGATCATATGCTTTACAAATGGATTTTTAACTTGTTTTTGTAATTTTTTTGCGAATCTGAGTATATGAATATGGGAAGAGGTAAAGGTAAATTGTATGATTCCATTTCAGTCCAGTGAGGGAGATCATTTGATGAAATAATAATATGTCATAGACCTCAGTTGTGCCGACCAATAATACAACATAAAATTTGGACATTTCAGACCTCCACGATCAAATGGTAAATATAATAAAGACAGACGTAATCTAGCCCTCCTGTTGTTCCATATAAATTCCACTAACTTTTTTTTTATTCTTGAGAATAAATCTAAAGGTGGTGATAAGGGAATGTATTGAAATAAATAAAGTATTTTAGGTAAAATATTACTTTTAAGTATATTGATTCTCCCGATCATCGACATTGGTAGTGACATCCATCTCTGAGTTAACTCATTGATATCTGTCATTAAGGCTTCATAGTTGACACTGGCGACTGATTCTAGCTTAGGCACAATTTGGATTCCTAAATATTTAAACTGATTTACAACATTGAATTGATTTACCTCAGGGGCTGGGTAATTTCTCTGGGTCTCATTTAGCATTAATATTGAAGATTTAGTTTTATTTATTTTATATCCTGATATTTCCCCCAAAATTCTTTATTAAATTCAACAAAGTTGGAATTGATTTTTTTAGATTCGACATAAACAAAATTATGTCATCGGCGTACAGGGAGATTTTATGTTCTGTTGGTCCAACTTTAATTCCATATATTTGTGAATGTAAACGTATCGCTATCGCTAAAGGTTCAATTGCCATAGTAAACAGTAAAGGTGAAAGTGGACAGCCTTGTCGACATCCTCTATTGATTTTATTGGTTTTGAAATATTGTTATTTGTTAGGATTTCTGCTGTAGCATTATTGTATATTATTTGAACCCATTTTATGAAATTATTTCCAAGTCCAAACCTTTGTAGGACTTCAAAAAGAAAGGGCCATTCAACTCTATCAAAGGCCTTTTCGGCGTCCAGTGATAGGAGAGCTGTATCCGGTGCTTCTTTATTAAAATAAATAATATTAAATAGTCTTCTTACATTATGGAAGCCTTGTCTTCCCTTTATAAAGCCATTCTGATCTCGATTAATAATATTTGGTAAAATTTCTTGTATTCGTCTTGCTAAAATTTACAGATTATCTTAAGGTCGGCGTTTAATAGGCTTATTGGTCTCATATTTTCACATTTATTAGAGGGCTTACCTGGTTTTGGCAGCAGTATAATTAAGGCATTATTTATGTATGATGGTAAATTATTATTTTGAAATGCTTCTAAAACCATTTCCAAAAAAGGTTTTATTAATTTATTCTTAAATTTCTTATAAAGGTCAACTGGGAAGACCATCTGGTCCTGCACTTTTTCCTGATTTCATATTATCAATGGCTAGCCCAACTTCTTCTTGACTAATTTTAGACTCCAATATCTCCCTGTTTTCATTTGTAACTTAGATTTTTATTCATTTTTCATCATATATAATGCATTCAGATCACATTCTACATTTAAAAAAAACAAAGGGGTTAGGGTAGGGAAAAATAAAATAAAAAAAAAAAAAAAAAAAAAAAAGGGGGGGGGGACAAATGTTGGAGCATCAAGTTTTTAGTTTCCATCTCTTAATTCTTCTGTTTTTTTCAGTGTCTTTGGTTATTCTTTCAATTTCTGCCTCGTTGTTGCACTTTGTAGTGTGTCCATTTCCGCCATTTTTTCTCCCATATTCCTTCTTGCATTCTTCGTCGATATGTTAGTTTTTCCATCATACGTATGTCCTCAACAATGTCAGTCCATTGTTCTTGGTCAGGAAGAACTTCTGATCGCCATTTTTTTGTGATAGTTTTTTTACATGCAATCAACAAGATTTTAACTAGATATCTGTCCTCAGCCTGTATAACATTGTCTTTTTTAAGATCACATAAGTACATCAGGTTACAGTTCATTGGTATATTATATCCTAATATCCTCTGTATTGTCACATGTATAGATTTCCAAAATGATGATATTTTGTAGCATTTCCAAAACATATGGTGAGTGGTCTGCATTTTGAGCCCCACATCCCCTCCAGCATAAAGATTGGGTATTTGTATATTTTCCTTGAATCTGTGGTGTAATGAAAAAGCGAATCAGGTTTTTCCATCCAAATTCCCTCCATGCCCTTGAATTTGTTGATGTGTGTTGTGTTTTCCATATTTCCTGCCAGCTTTCTTCTGTTATGTTTAAATTGAGCTCTTTCTCCCATTTCTCCTTTATATAGTTACTTGTATGATTGTTTGTCATAAGTTTCTGATATAGTTTTTGAAATAATTCTTATTTTATTTCCTGCATATGAGCTTAAAATAAGTTGTATAATCTCGTTCACATCTGTTTGGAGGTTATGCCTAATCTTCTTCATATAGTAATCTCTCATCTGCAGATATCTGAAAAATTCCGATCTTTCTAATTTAAATTTTCTCCTGATATTTACAAAGCTCCCGAGATCTTTTTTTCCGATATTGCCCCATGCTGTGATTCCCTTGTTCACCAGATTTTTGTATCCCCTATCTTGTTTTGCCGGTTCAAACTGACTGTCAAATGCTACCCATTTCAATAGTTTTATGTCTTCCCTTATATTATATTTTTGTACTATTTTATACCACAGTTCTAAAGTAAATTTAGTGATTGGGTCTATTTGTTTGATTGGTTTATATGCATCTTTATCCCCTATTATGCTTTGTACTGGGAGTCCCTCAATTTCCTTTTCCATTTCTTTCCATTTTGCCTCATATCCCTCGTCGCACCAACATATGATATATCTTATTTGTGCTGAGTAGTAATATTCCTTTAGACTCGGTAGGCCCCGTGCCTCCTTTCTCTTTTGGTAATTGGAGGGTTTTATATTTACACTCTTGGTTTTTTACCTCCCCAAACAAATCTCGATATCATCCTGTCCCACTTTGAGAATTGGGCATCTGGAATCTCTGTTGGTATAGCCTGGAAGAGGTAAAGTAATCTAGGTTGTATGCTGATTTTGACTGTCTCAATTTTTGAATTCAGGTCCATATTTAAGATTGACCATCTATCAATATCTTTTTTTATTTCTTGTTCCAACCTATCATAGTTTGCTTATATATTTTGCTTAGGTCTTTAGGTATGTTCACTCCAAGGTATTTTATTTCTTTTTGGTTCCAGTTTAGTTTGATCTTATCAGTTATCTGGTTTAGAGGGTTATAGTGGAATGTCAGTATTTGTGTTTTTGTTATGTTTATCTTGTATCCTGATAATTTTCCAAAATTTTCTATCAAGTTCATCATTTCCATTATTGATTTATCTGGTTGTTCAAGGTAAACTATAATATCGTCTGCAAATAGCCCAATCTTGTGTTCCGCCCCCTTTATTGTTACACCTTTTAATTTCTTATTTTGTCGTATCGCTTGAGCCAATGGTTCTATGAACAGAGCAAACAAGGTGGGCGATAAGCAGCATCCCTGCCTAGTTGATCTTTGTATATTTACTTTGTCTGTTAAGCTACCGTTTATCTTGATTCTTGCCACAGGTTCTTGATACAGCGTCCTTATGCATTGTACTGATTTTTCGTTAAATCCAAAGCGTTCCAGCACACTATATAGGAATTTCCAGTTAACCCTGTCAAATGCTTTTTCTGCGTCTAAACTCATTATTACTGCGCTTTTCTTTTCTTTATGTATTTGGTTAATTATATGTATTGTTCTCCTGATATTGTCATGTGTTTGGCGTCCCTCTATGAATCCAGTTTGATCATCTTCTATCAATTCCGTCAAGAATGTCTTTATTCGTTTACATATAATTGTTGTATATATTTTATAATCCACATTTAATAAAGAGATTGGTCTATAGTTTCCGCATTGTTCTTTATCTTTCCCTGGTTTTAAAATAACTGAAATGATTGCTTCGTTCCATGATGGAGGTATTTTGTTGTTGTTCAGCGTCCAATTAAATGACTTTAGGAGTTGTGGCGTGAGTTCTTCTATAAACAGTTTATAAAACTCAGATGGGTATCCATCACTACCTGGTGATTTACCATTTTTAAGTGACTTAATCACATCTCTGATCTCTTGTGTTGTTATTTCTGCTGTTAGTTTTTCATTTTGTTGATTTCCTATTGATGGCAAGTCCAATGTGTCTAGAAATTTTTTGATATCTTTAGTATTTGTTTCTTCAGGTTGCGAGTATAGTTCTTGGTAGAAATTATGGAAAATTTCTTCGATGTTTTCTGGGTTAACTGTGGTTTTATTTGTGGTGGGGTCTTTAATCTTGTATACATTATTCATTGTTTGTTGTTTTCTTAACCGTTTTGCCAGCAGTTTTGTGGCTTTTGGCCCCGTTTCATAATATTTTTGCTTTAGATATCTATTTTTCCTTTCAATTTCATCCATTTGTGTTTCTTTTATCTTTGTTTTTTCTTCTTTAATTTCTTGATATATTTTTGGATCATTTGTGCTTTGATGTTTACGTTCTAATTCCCTCAGTCTCTCACATCTTTGTTCATACGCTTCCAGTTTAGTCTTATTTGCTTTTCCTGTTTCAACAATTAATTTACCCCTTAACACGGCTTTTAGTGCGTCCCATAGTATTGTTGGGTCCACTTCTTCATTGTCATTCTCTTGGATATATTCGTTTATGTTTATTTTTATTCTCTCTTTCATTTTCTCATCATTTAACAGTCCTACATTAAGTTTCCATGTTGTTTGTCGTTTTCTATTGTTTAAATATATTTCCATGTATATAGGATTATGATCTGATATTTCTGCCCCTCCAATCCAACAATTTCTCACTCTGTGTCTGTCACCTTCATTCATAAGGAAGTAATCTATTCTAGAGTGTACTTTATGGGCTGCTGAATAATGTGTATAGTCTTTTTCGAGTGGGTGTAGGTCCCTCCATATGTCTACCATACCCATTTCTGCCAGTGAGGTTCTTATGAACTTTGTTACATGTTTTTTTGTCTTCTTAACACTTGTTGTGTCAACTTCATGATCCATGACAGCATTTAAGTCTCCTCCACAAATTAGGACTCCTTCACTGTGTGTTGCTATGAGATCAAACAGATGTTGAAAAAAACCCTTGTCACTTTCTGGTGGGGCATAGATGTTCACTAATGTAATCTGCATACCATCTATTCTTCCCTTTATTATTACATACCTGCCTTCTTTATCCTGGATTTCCTGTTCACTTTCATATTGTATTTTGTTTGAGATTAGTATCATAACCCCCCTTTTTGCTCCTCCCTTAAATGAACTGTAGTAGGAGTTCTTATAGCCAAATCTCTTTAGTTTCACATGTTCTGTCTTGCTCAAATGTGTCTCTTGCATAAATATAATTTCAGCTTTTTCCTTCTTGAATTTTCTTATTATTCTTTCCCTTTTAACAGGTGAGTTCAGACCATTCACGTTTAATGTCATTATCTTAAGATTTTTACCCATATTCATGTTTTTCCATTTTTTTAACTTGTGCTCCTAACCCCTTTAACAACAAAAATAACACATATTTATATAAAAACACATTAAAAAAACTCGACCTCCGTACTTTGGGCCTTTCTTCTGCCCACTGGTCCCTGTTGGTGGGTGGGGGGTTTGTCTTCACAGAGTGAAGGGCCCTCCCTAGACTTCTAATTACTATCCAAGTAATAGTCATTAGTCTAGAAATGTCCAACAAATATCACTTAAACCTCTCCTAGCCGTCTGTTTCTCTTTTACCTTGTCTTCTTGGCCTTCATTTCTTCTGTGCCTTTCTTAATCTTTGTTATGATCTAGGCTTTCAGTTGAAAGCCTTGTAGCTTGTCCTGGGCCCGCTGCTCTACGTCTCTCCCCCTTCTCCCGCCGTTCACTCGCCTCCACTCCGTCTGTCGTGGTGCGTTCAGGGCCGCCGCTGCTCCAGCCGTCTCCTTCGGCACGCTCACCTCAAGGCCCCGCTCCATCATATCCCGCGCTGCCTCTTCGGCCGTGTTGTAGGTTCTTGTGCCTTCCTCCCAATGAATCCTCATTTTCGTTAGCGGCGTTTGGAATCTAATTTTTTTCTCTTTCAGCGTTTTTTTAATATTGGCATATTTCTTCCGCTGCTGCACGATTTCTGTCGGGTAGTCATGGTCAAAAAATACCTGTTTGTCGCCGATTCGTATCTTTTTTTTCCATGCTTGCGTCAGGATTCTTTCCTTTATGTCATATTTCACAAAGTTTACCACAACTGACCTGGGTGGAGAGTTTGTTTTCGGGTTCTGTGCCGGTGTTCTGTGCGCCCGTTGAATCTGCAGATCCGTTTCTCCGGGTATTTCCAGTTCTTTTTTTAAGAACTGATCCATGAATTTTGTCATCGAGTTGCCTTCAATGCCCTCCGGAATTCCAAAGATGCGCATATTGCTTCGTCGGGATCTGCTCTCCAAGTCGTTTATTTTCTCCTGCATCCTCTGCGTTTGCGTCGTCAGGGTCTGTAGTTGTTCGTTTGCCTCGCTTTTCCAATCTTCTAGTTCCGAAATTCGGGTCTGCGCTTCTGTCATACACGCCCGCTGGGAGCGCAGCTCCTCCATGTTTTCCGTTAATTTACGCTCCATTTCTCTTCGGAGGTCCATGATTTCCTCCTTAATTTCTTTTTTCAGTTCCTCCTTAAGAGCCGCTAAATCCTGTTGTAGCTGTCGCTTGAATTCTCTCAACTCTTCACCCAAACTGGCGATGCCAGCGTTCATGTTGTCGAGTCTGGCGTCCTCCATTTTCTCTGCTGTAGACTCCTCGTTTTTTTGGGCTTTGTGTACAGCGGTTTTTCCTGCGTTGTTGGAGAGGAATTCTTCAATTTTACCCTGTTTTTGTCCTTGTGCCCGGTTCCTTCGTGTTTTCATCCCTTAGTTTATTGATTCGTTTATGTCGAGTTGGCCATTTACCGATGATTTTTAATCCGGCTAGGGAGAGCTCTTTGTTTAAGTGTTATGTCTCTCCGCCATCTTCCCGGAAGTCCTCCCCTGTTTTCATTTGGAATACACGGTATAGATAGTTCGTTCAAAAACCCATTTAGTTTTGTTAAATCAAATTCATTTTTAGTATCATATAATTTTTCATAGTAATCTCTAAAGGCTCTGTTAATTTCTAAAGGATCTATAACTACCTGTCCCTTACTTATAATACTAGTAATTGGTGTTTTAATTTCTAATTGTTTAATCTGCCATGCCAATAATTTTCCTGATTTTTCACCTTGTTCATAAAAAGATTGTTTCAATCTTAGAAGACTCGAGGCAGCTCTATTCGCTGATTTTTTGTCGTATTCAGCTCTCAAAATCAGTAATTCATTCTCCAACCTTGGATCACTTCCTGCATACACTTTTTCCTGAAGACTTTTCATTTTATGTTCCAATTTAGCTCTCTCCTCTCGAGTCTTCTTAGATTTTGATCCTGTATAACTAATAATATGTCCCCTAATAAAAGCTTTGAAAGCTTCCCACTTTACACATGCTGATGTTTGTGTAGTATTGATGTCAAAGTACTCGTCTATCTGTTTTTCTATATACTTGACAAATTCCTCATCCTGAAGCCATTTATGCTGAAATTGCCATCTACCTGATTCCTTTGTCAATTTTTTATCTACATATATTAGACAACAGGGTGCATGATCAGAGATCACGATGTTATCATAAAAGCAGTTTTGAATCTTGGATCTTAATTCTGTGGAAATCAAAAAATAATCAATACGTGAGAATGTCTTGTAGGTACTGGAATAACAAGAATAGGCTTTAACTTGTGGTTTCATTTCTCTCCATATATCTAACAATCTCAATTCTTTCATAAAATGATTAATAGTCATCCTACATCCATTGTGCGTACAATCCAGTCCTGTTGATCTATCTATACCTGGATTCAATGTACAATTAAAATCCCCTGCTATTATATGTTGCCCTGTAAGTGATGATAAAATAAGAAATAAATTAGCAAAGAACTTTTGATCATCTATATTGGGACCATATAAGTTCACAAGATTTATATTTTCTAATAGCAAAGAACCTTGAATGATTACATATCTTCCAAGTTTGTCTCCAATTACATTTTTCACTTGAAAAGGGACTGATTTATGTATGAGAGTCATAACTCCCCTGGCCCGGGATGAAAATGATGAGGTGAATACACTTCCTTGCCATCTACTCCTAATTCTTTTTATATCCTCCTCTATTAGATGAGTTTCTTGTAAAAACACAATTTTTGAACCCATGTCTTTTATTTTATTCATAACTTGTTTAAGTTTTTTTAAATTTTGTAGACCTCTGCAATTCCATGAAGTTAAATTAAGATTAACACTTTGGTTTATGATCAATAGAGAGTTTGGGATTACCTTGCAGTGTAAACATGCTCATACAGAGAAGCAAAAACATGAGTGGTTGAACATTCATCCTACAAACTACACACAAACAAATTCCCCCTTCCCACACTTGTGGCGAACCCCCCAAAATCAAAAGAAAAATTCTGTCTCCCGATATAGCCATCGACCGTTCCACACCCACGGGGAACAGCCTAAGCCACTCCTTCTTCATTCTCCCAATCACCCTAACTCTACTGCTTTTAATGACGTAACATTAACTCTCCTCTGTAGTTTTCCAACTTAACTCCAAAATTTTTAACAACTTTGTACATCATAGTTTTTTTTTGTTTGTTTTGTTTTTGTTTTTTTTAATATATAATACAATCTATATTTTGTAAACTTTTTACTTCAAGTCAGTCAGATGCCTGTGCAAATGCTTAATTATTCTACCTTATATTTTGTTCATGCTTAGCTCCCACCAGTCTCTTCTTCTTCTTTGATCTTCTTGATGAACTCCTGCGCCTCCTCTGGGGTCTTGAAGATGTGGGTTCTGCCCTCATACGTGGTCAGCAGTCTCGCAGGATAGATTACACCATGACGAATCCCAAGGTTGCGCAGCTCCTTACGTATGGGATCAAACTGCTTCCTCAATTGTTGGATTCCTGTGGCCAAATCTGGGTAGAACCGCACCTGCTGATCCTGGTGTTTAATCTCTCCTTTAGCTCGTGCAGCGTTGAAGATCTTCATCCTGTCTCTGTTGCTAAGAAACTTCATAATTAAGGTCCTTGGTGGTCCCTTATCTCTCCGTGGGCCAATACGATGTGCTTTTTCCAGAACCACTGCTGATTGCAACTCCTCGCTGCCCAGCACCTCCGGAATCCACTTTTCCAGAAAGGAATATACGTCCCGACCTTCTGATTCCTCTGGAAGACCCACCAGCCTCAAGTTATTCTGTCTCGACCGAGATTCCAAATCCAAAATATTATCTTCTAGACATTTATTTTTTTTTTCCAAAGTGCGCACCTTTAATTGAAGACGGGTGACGTCATCTTCAGCACTAGCGAGACGGAGCTCCATCTGCGCCGTTCGTTCTACACAGTCACCCAATTCCTTTCTTATTCCTTCCAACGCTGTCATAATCCCATCAAATCTAGAGGAAAAGTCCGCTCTCATTGAACTCATGGCAGCCATCAGCGCATCTGCGCCGCTCCCCGCAGATATCGCACCGTTGCCAGCCTCCTCCGCCATATATGGAGTTTTGTTTACTGCGTCACAGACCTGAAAGTCCGTTAATTTGGACTGTTTCGGCGGCTCGCTTTTTCCTTTACCTAGTTTTCCAGCCTTAGGCTTCGCCGACATATCCTCGCCCAAACGCTGGGATACGTTCTGTCCCAAATGAGAGAGTTATTTGCCGATTTTTTTCTCCAGGAGCAGAGCAGAGTGAAACACGTCCGTCTTACGTGGCAGCCATAACCGGAAGTCCGACACTCTTTATTCTTGCTTTATTATTTAACTACCCATTTTTTTCCAATTTTATTTTCTGTTTTTCACATGTTTACAAAACAACACCATCCCCCACTCCTTCAAGGCTAAAATAATAATAATAAATTAATTAATTAAATAAAAAATAAAAACACAGACATATCCCTAGACAGGGCTGTTTCGCTGTACATCTTTGAGTTGACACAATTCAGTCCAAATTTATGCTCAGTTTTTCAGTCAGACACAAATTACAGTTATATAGATATTGTATCGTTTTAAGCAAAAGGAAAAGCCCTCAATGTAATCGATAATGGGGACTCCAGGTCAAAGTAAAGTTCCTGCGGGTTCTGCCGGTCTTATATCTGAGCTTTTCTAAAGGTAAAAAGGAAAGCACCTCCTTCAACCAATTCGAGAAAGATGGAGTGTTATTTGATTTTCACTTTAAAAACAATAAGACCAGCACTGAGGCAAACACCAAAGCATTTCCTTGTAAACTCATGAGTCTGCAATCTGGGGATGGTATACCAAAAGTAGCAATAAATAGAATCTGCATAAAAAAAATAACTGTTTAAAGTCAGTGTTGGGAAATACATGCTATATTTACAGTATGTACTGTACTGTCTGTCAAAAATTTGTAGAAACGAATGATGTTGGATAGTGAGAAAGACAACAACAATTTTTGCTTTTTTACATTAAACTCCCTTAGTCAAATACTTTTATTTTACCTTACACTTTCAACAGACTTCTTCCTGTACAGTAAGTATTTGTGCCTGTACAACGTACCACAATGTACACGGGGGGCTGAAAAGTTCATAGTGGTCAGATTTGACCAAATGTGGTTTATTTTTCAACATAGTTTCCCCTTCGGTCCACACACTTCTTCCATCGGTGTTGCAGCGCTTGGATCCCTGCAGTTGAAAAATAAACCACATTTGGTCACATTTGACCACTATGAACTTTTCAGCCCCCCCTTGTCGTAGTGTTATTTTCAAAATCCACTATATTCAGGACAGAAAGATTTAAGGCCAAACTACATCATTAAAGTACATTTTGCAGCCAGTTCAGCAGTAGTCATACAAGGACCCTCCCTCCCTACACTGGAAATAAAACTATAGTAATTTGGCTGAACTCATTGTAGGTTCCCACCAGAGCTCTCAGCCCCCCAGGACTTGCTTGTCTCCGCAGGCAATACTCTCACATCTTTCCTGGCATCAGGGAACCTAATCTCCCACCTCTGCTCCTAACCTCCCCCAGGCACATGGAGGATGAGAAATGAAACAAGAATGTGGCTGAACCCTCGTTTTAGTCTTTCCTTAAAAGCATTATAGCCCTTGTTTTGATGCAGGAGTGACCCATATATAATATCTTATAATGTTTGTTTAACACTTAAAGGGGTCATTGATTGAAAATGGTGTCTTTGTAGGTTTTAACTTTCTGAAATGCATCTATTGGTGTTATGACCCCTCTGTCTAGGGGGGAGAGGGGGTAACAAATAACCAGATGGTAATGGTTGGCAAAGCAAAATTATATTTAATGAGTTAGAAGAAGGTAACAGTCAAGATAAGCTATACATAAAATGGTTGGAGAACAAATAATAATAATGTATCAAATTTATATAGCGCCTTTCAAGATACCCAGAATGCTTTACGAGGAGTCCATTATTCATTCACTTTACAGACAGACAATGGTAGTGGTAAGCTACTGCTGTAGCCACAGCTGCCCTGGGGCAGACTGACAGAACCATGGCTGCCAATCCGCACTAACGGCCTCTCCGACCACTATTGAGCATTTATACACATTCATCCTCAGTGTCATGGACACTGGAAGCCAAGGATCCTTTCTTGGTAGCACATGTCCTTTCAAGTCAAATCCTTGGTAGATGGCAAGAGTCCTTCCTTGATGTTGGAGAACAGACGTAGAGCTCTTACAAATGTACGTGCTGCGTCACTTCCACTTTCAGGCTACCGCCACAATTCCAAATGCAGCCTGCAGTTTTTCTTGCTCTTTTTCAACTTTTTTTCCTCAACTTCATGAAAATAAAAACCAGATCGCCATCACAAACAGGCAGCAAGATATTTGGAGGAGGCGGCTGAACTGCCTGTATCTCTGCAGCCGACGTGGTCAGGTAAGTTAAATGTATGGTATAAATGGCTAACTACCTCGTTAGTTATTAATTAGTGTACTTGGGGCTGCTAAATATTACTACAGCAGCTAAATTTTGCTGTAAATGGCCGTGAAACACCGTAGGTTTTTGTGAAAATCTTATCACCTCCAGTATCACATGTGCTTTTTAAAATTTCTAACAGTTGCCGTTGTCATTAGAAAAAAATTTATTCTATATTAACAGATTTGTTGTGGAAGATGAAAGCAGACAAGACTGTGAGTTGGACAACACACAAACTTTAATCATCTTCTAACATAAAGCACAGAAAAAAACGTCCTGGGACTCTGGGCACCTCCTTTTTATACCCTTTATTTCTGCCCCATGAGACCCAGGGAGCCAAAGACAATACAATCAGTGCACAAAGAATTTCTGGAACATAAACATTACAGAACACAAACCCTGTTCCTCATACCCTCTCATACTCTAGCAGACTCTGGTGTCTCCTGACTCTCCAGGGTGCGGCTAGTCCTTTCTGTTACATCTCAGTCACCCCGGTGCCACTTCCTCCTTCAGTCCTTTTTTCCATCCCCCCCTGCGACTCTGGGTGGAGAACCCCCCACTCAGTGCCACCACACACCCCCATCCCCCGAAACACCCAGAAAGGGAACTAACCCCCCGGTCCCTTGGGCTTGAGCCAGCACCCATAGTGGCTGTAGCAGGGGGTCGCCGGTCCAGTCGAAACGCCCTGCTGGCGAGGTGTGCGGGAGGGCACGTTGGTCTGTGGAGGGAAAGAGGGTGAGAGGGAACAGATTAACTTTGTGAGCACAGGTCTCTACCGAGGGAACACCAACTTGCGGAACCACAGTTGGTGGGCGTCCGTGCCGGGGAGCTTGGGCCAACACCACCTGCTCTTCTGCCAACACAAAAGCGGGCTTCAGCCTGTTAATGCAGACGGTCTCCTTACGCCCCCACAAGTCTAACACCAAATGCTTTGCCCCAGTTTCCAGTACTCTGAACGGTCCGTCGTACGGTGGGTGCAGTGGGGTTCTGTGTGCATCGTGCCTGACAAAAACAAACCTGGCACTTTGTAAGTTCTTCGGGACGAAGGTGTGGGGAAAACAGTGGTGGGCCAGGCCCATCACATTAACAGCCTCTGTACTGTACAAAAATTGCGCGGACTGGTCGGTCCCAGGTGCGGGGTTTTCCGGTAAAAATTCCCCGGGGATCCGTAGTGGCTGAGAAAAAATGATTTCTGCCGGGGAGACTGCCAGATCCTCCTTAGGCGCAGAGTGCAACCCCAATAGGACCAGGGCAGGCGGTCGACTCAGTTTGCGTCCGTGAGTGAGGCTCTGAGTGCTGCTTTAAGCGACCTATGGAAGCGTTCGCATAACCCGTTAGCCTGGGGGTTGTACATGGTAGTGTGGTGGATTTTGACCCCCAGGCTCTGGGCCATCGCGGACCAGAGTTCCAAAACAAATTGCGGACCCCTGTCGGAAGTGATGTCCAATGGGGATCCGAACCCAAGCCGACAAAAAAGCGCGAGCCACTTCCACGGACATGGTGGAAGCCAGCGGAACCACTTCAGGCCAACGCGTGGTGCGGACCACGATTGTCAAAAGATGTGTGAACCCTTGTGACGGTGGGACGTGATCGAACCTCCTGGCCCAAATTTGAAATGGCTCGAGGGGAGCTTTGGTGGGCTTGTGCACTTTGGCTCGCTGGCATGTGACACACACTGCAACCCACTCTTTCACATCCCTGTGCAAGTGAGTCCAGAAAAATTTTGCCCCCACCAGTTTAACCGAGGTGCACACGCCGGGATGTGAAAGGGAGTGGACTGACTCAAAAATGCAGTGGTGCCAAGAGATTGGAACCACCAGGCGTGGGCCACCAGTGGAGACATCGCAGAGCAAGGGGGGGCACCCTTCTTGCACCACCCTGCTCTCCAGGGGAGTGGAGCTAGCAAATGTCCGCGTCCCTGGTTTGCTCTGCGGCTATGGCAGGGAATTCTATTACAGTGTAGACCCGGGAGACCAACGCGTGTGACAGGCAGTCGGCCATGGCATTAAGCTTACCAGCTACATGTTGAATGTCGGTTGTGAACTCCGAGATCGTGGCCAGATGTCATTGCTGCCAGGCCGACCATGGTTCCGAGACTCTGGACATTGCATACATTAGTGGCTTATGAACACAGTGAACTCGCTCCCTTCTGGCCAAAACTGGAAATGGCACATCGCCAGGTGGAGGGCCAACAACTCTCTGTCAAAGGTACTGTATTTGCGTTGGTTGTCGCGCAAAGTACGGCTGAAAAATGTGAGCGGCTGCCATGAACCAGAGACATACTGCGCCACCACTGCCCCTATAGCAATGTCAGATGCATTCGCAGTGAGTGCTATTCACGCTGACGGGGCAGGGTGGGCCAGCAAAGCGGCGTTAGCGAGCGCTGTTTTGGCCTCTGCGAAAGCCTGAACTCGCTCGGGGGTCCAGTCAATGTTTTCTGCAGGCTTCTTTTTCTTGAGCGCGGCGTACAACGGCTGCAGCAGCTGGGCTGCTCGGGGGGGGGGGGGGGACAGTTGTAAAAGTTGACCCTGCCCAAAAATTCCTGTAGGGCCCTCACGATCTGCAGATGCGGAAAATCCCACACGGCGCGCACCTTACCAGGCAGCAGAATCGCGCTTTCCGGTGAAATGCAGTGACCCAAAAAATCAATCACTGGCACACCAAACTGGCACTTCGCCGGGTTAACTATAAGCCCGTGCACGTCCAACCTCTGAAAAACTAGTTTGAGATGGGCGAGGTGTTCCTCCTCGGACGCGCTAGCCACCAAAATGTCATCTAAGTAGACAAAAACGAAAGGCAGGCCACAGAGCACTGTGTCCATCATTCTTTGGAAGGTTTCTGCCACGCCCTTTAACCCGAATGGCATGCGTAAAAACTCAAAAAGGCCAAAAGGAGCTTTTACCGCTGTTTTGGGAACGTCCTCCACGCGCACCGGGACCTGGTGATAACCGCAGACCAGATCCACTTTCAAACAAACACGCGTCCCGGCCAGAAGCACGGAAAAATTCTGGATGTGCGGGATGGGATACCGGTCGTGTTCCGTGGCATTGTTCAAGCGCCAGAAATCGCCGCACAGTCGCCACGACCCATCGGCCTTGGGCACCATGTGTAGCGGGGATGCCCACGGGCTGTTGGAGCACCTAACAATGTCCAGTTGCTCAAAGTTGGTGAACTTCTCGCGTGTGCTGGCCAGATTAACCGTGTCCAAGCGCCGAGGGCGCGCGAACACCGATGGGCCTTTTGTGGTAATGAAATGTTCAACCCTGTGTTTGGTTACTGTAGCTGAAAAAGTCGGGACCGTGAGTGCTGGGAACTGTGAAAGTAAATGCTGGTACTTACCCCCTGGAGCTATAACGTTAGCCAGTGTTGTTGGCCCAACTCCCCGAGCTGTGCGGGGCAAGGAGGAAAAAGAGACAGCATCCACTAAACGTCTGTCGGCAACATCGACTAACAACCCAAAAGCACATAAAAAATCTACGCCTAAAATGGGGGCAGAACATGCAGCTACCACAAAGTCCCACTGGTAATTGCGTCAGTGTAAGCATACCGTCAGCGTCCGTTCGCCAAATGTCCTGATGTTGGATCCGTTGGTGGCCGTGAGCTTGGGACCGCTGCCTCCTGCCGACCTGTCTGCGCTGACCGGCAGGATGAGATTCTTCTGGGAGCCGGAGTCCACGAAGAAACGTCTCCCCGAACGTGTGTCTGTGATAAAAAGCAGCTTGTTCTGTCGCCAGCAGTCACAGCTACTACTGACTGCTGGCCGTGCCATTTCCCGGCTTCTTGAATTGGCATGGCAGCAGACAGCACTGGGCATTCGAGCCGAAACGGCTGTGATAGAAACAAAGCGTCCCGTTCCTGCATCTCTTGGCGTCCGTCCCAGCCACCACCAACAGCTCCTCGACCTCGCTGGAGTCCTTCATGGATGCCGGTGTCGCTGCTTGCACGCTGAGAGCTCTGGTTGCTAGGATGATGCAGTCCACTTCCTGCGTCAGGGCACGGTAGTCCTTGGTAACCAGCAGCAGTGAGTTGGCCAGGATCGCCCTCGCTGTAGCAGATAGGTTCCTGAGGAAAAGGTGGGCGAACAGGAATGATTCGTCATTCTTCCCCATCAACACTAACATGCTCTCCATCAGCTCCACAGCTGATCTGTCACCTAAATCTGAGCGTGTTAGGAGTCTCTCTGCTCTCTTACTGTCCGACAGGGTATAACGCTGAAGTAGCCTCCGCCTGAGCGCTTCATATTTTCCCTGGGCCGGTGGCTCCTGGAGCAGACTCGTTACCTGCTGCGTAGCACACACATCCAGTGCAGCGACCACATGGTAATATTTAGTGTCATCCATTGTGATCCCGCGGAGTGCGAACTGGGCTTCTACACGTAGGAACCACGCGGTCGGATGGTGAAGCCAGAAGTCTGGGAGCTTGAGTGTGACAGCACATGCCACGCTGGTGTTCTCCCTCTGGGTTGTCTCCGGGGCGGTGCTTGGCTCGTTCTCCATTGTATGTTTTAGAGTCACCAATGTGGAAGATGAAAGCAGACGAGACAACGAGCTAGATGACACACAAACTTTAAACACCTTCCAACATAAAGCACAGAAAAAACTCTCCCGGGATCTCTGGGCATCTCCTTTTAATACCTTTTATTTCTGCTCCATGAGACCCCGGGAGCCAAAGACAATACAGTCAGTGCACAAAGAATGTCTGGCACATTAACATTAAAGATCACAAACCCTGCTTCTCACACCCTCTCATACTCTAGTGGACTCCAGTGTCTCCTGACTCCCCGGGGTGCGGCTAGTCCTTTCTGTTACATCTGAGACCCCCCATCTCCCCGTCCACCTCCCGTAGATTGCTTTTTTGAGATTTATAACTAGTATAAACCAAGTTTTTTCCCCCATTTACTTGAGGCAGAACCAAAAAAAAGGAAAATAAACTTTAGGAAAACATTTGTTTCATTTATAATACTTATTTGGATCTAATTATGTGATGTAATTCTGTACAAGATGACAGTCCATCTCAACTTCTTCTATACTTTGTTGTGCAGGTCTGTGATTACTGCTGACTAAACCCTGTGGGACCAGTTCTGCAGAGGCACTTCAGTGAAAACAACACACGTCCTGACTTCTGACTGATTCGTGCTGACATTAACCAGCTCCTGGTGTCTGTGGTGATGAATTGGCACCAAATATTTCCTTCTACAGCCTCACAACCATCATCGGACGGTTTACACAAACACTACTGGTTCACACATACCAGTTCAAAGACATGCACATTTGTTCTTTAATTAAATACATTTTAAATATACATTTTCATTTTATAGTAACCTTTTATGCACGTTTGTAACTGAAGTGTTTAACAAATTTACCAGATTTATTATTTGTTATATATTTATCGTTCCATTTTCAAACCAAATCATTGTGTTAATGTTTTAAATGTGTAAATATCTATTAATCATCTATATATGCCTGTATGTATTTGATTTTTTTATATAAAGTTTGAATCATCATTGTCTGTTGTCTGTCTTGCTTCTTTTACATGCCAGTTCACACTGTAGCATACATTACAAAAATCAAGTAACACAGTTTGACTCAAAACATTTTATTCAACAGTATAAGCAATAGCCATTTCAAACAATAATACCAGAACAAAAATAACAATTATTTCTCAATTACCCTTTCCAGCAAACAAAAATATTTGTCAGCTCTCTGCCTGGCTTCTTCCTGTTTGTTCCTTTGTACCTTTAAAAAACACATAAAATATATAGTAAACGTTATGTAAGATAATGTAATTTACTATGTAGTAAAGCCCGGATGAGAAGGTGAGGAGAGTTGGGGCAGGGTTAGCAGCTCTGTCCCGTAAAAACCCACCACTACAAATGCCAATCATACTAAGGCTGGACCCTCACAGGCACAGCATCGAGCTCATCCCCAGTGGCACACTAGCAAGCGTAATGACGGGGCTCCCCAAACCTGCAAGGGAGGGGTTCCCCTGATCCCCCACCAGTGCAGCCGCAATCCATTGACATCATCAGCAACCCCATTTGCATTGCCACTTGGAACATCCTGACCCTAAATGAACCCAGCCACCCTCAGCTTCTTGCCTCCGAGCTCACCCGTCTCAATGTCTCCATTGCTGGTCTTCAGGAAGTCAGGTGGAGACAGGACAGTGAGACAACAGTTGGCGAATGTAAGATCATATGGAGCGGAAACGACACCCACTGCACCCAAGGCATGGCCATTCCCATCCACCAACGGTATGTGTCTTCCCTCACCACCTGGAAGCCACTGGGTCCCCGCTTGCTGTATGCTTGCCTGCGACACTCTTTTGGCTACCTTTCCATCTTCGTGGCCTACTCCCCCACGAACGTCGCCAATGACCAAGCCAAGGATGCATTCTACACACAGCTGCCTGACCAGCTATGCTGCATTTCCCGCCACGACATCACCATTATCCTAGGGGGTATGAACGCCACCATGGGCCCCAACAGGAGCGGCTTGGAACACATCATCGGACCGTTCCCATCTGACATCACCAACGACAATGGTAACCGCATGCTGGAGGTGTGCACCATGCACAATCTGAAGATCCTGGGCACCTGTTTTCAGCATTGTCAAATCCACTGTACCACCTGGTATTGTAACACCGGTGCTACATCCAAAACCACTGACCACATCTTGGTCAGTGGGCACTGGAGAATCACCACTGACTGCCGTGTCTACCACAGCGCTGAACTGGGGTGGACCGACCATCGACTCCTCGCTTCCACTGTCCGCCTGCATCTTTGCTGCAATGCCCCTCTTGGCCCTGCCCGTTGCTGCCCCCCGGACAACGAGAAGCTTTACACCCCTCAGTTTGCCCACCGCTACTCCATCGAGGTCACGAACCACTTTGCTGCTTTGACCATCCAGAGTCTTGAGGATGCCTGGGAACAGATTACCACCACTCTCACCCTAGCTGCCACAAATGTCCTTGGTGATTGCCACCAGAGGATTCAGCCATGGATCTCTGATGCCTCCCTGGAGCTGGTCGATCGATGCTGTAAAGCCAAACTCCAGGGGAAGGACGATTACCACAATCTGAACATAGAGAGATGCCGCAGCCTCTGGCACGATGTGCCGTTTGGCTCCACTGTATCACCAACAAGACCAACAACAGCTTCCAAGCAGGGAGCCTCTGGTCTGCCTACCAGTCTATTAAGGAGCTGTGCCAAGCTGGCAAGAAACGGCAGTTGTTATCCCCCTGCTAGCCGCTGATGGTATAACCCTCATCACGGACCTGACAACCAAACTCCAACGATGGCAAGAGCACTACATGAGCCTCCTCTGCAAGCCCTCTCCTCCCACCTCAGACAAGCTGCAACAGTTTGCCGATGCCAGTGTTGAAGACAACTCAATCATCCAAGCCCCACCCTCAATCAGTGAGTTGTCAGATACTGTCAAGAAGCTCCCCTCCAGGCGAGCCCCCGGCACTGATGAAGTTATGGCAGAGATGATGAAAGCCACCCTCACCTTTGTCATCTCTCAGCTGGAACATCTGTGCCGCTTCATCTGAGCAGAAGAACGCGTCCCTGGGGAGTCATTCTGTCCTTCTGTAAGAGCAAGGGCGATCGCTGGAACATAGCCAGCCATCTTCCCATCATGCTGCTGTCCATCCCTGGCAAGGTAATCACCACCGTCATCCAGAGCTGCATCCGCCCCCTGCTTCTTGCCAAGTGCCGTCGCCAACAGGCCGGCTTCACCCCTCGCCGATCCACAGCAGACTGCATCCTTGCCTTAAGTCTCCTGGCACAGCAACGGAGGGAGTACCGCCAACCTCTATATGTGGCCTACGTCGACCTCAAAGCTGCCTTCGACTCCCTAGACAGGAACGCCCTCTGGCAACTCCTTCGTGGTATTGAAGTTCCGTCCAAGTACTTCAACATTTTCTGGGATCTCTACACCAACACCACGTGCAGGGTACGCGCCGAGGGTGATATGTCAGACCCTTTTGTCACCACCTCTGGAGACCGGCAGGGATACGTCGCCACGCCAAACCTCTTCAATGTTGCAGTTGACTACTGGGTCAAGAACGCAACGGAACGCTGCCCCAATCTCAGAGTTGACTTCCACACCCACTTCAAAGACCTGTGCTATGCGGACGACGTGGTACTTTTTGCCACACATATAGACATAATTGCTGAAGCACTGGAGCTGCTTGCAGAGGAAGCATCACCCCTGGGCCTTACCATCAGCTGGGCAAAGACAAAGATCCAGTCACTGTCAGACTTCTTTCCACCACCACCACAAGCCATCACCATCAAAGACGAGCCGGTTGAGACTGTCAACGACTTTGTCTACCTTGGGTCTAAGATCACCAGCTCCTGCTTGCCAGACCCAAAGATCATTCGCCACCTGCAGCTGTCTCACAGTGCTTTCAGCCACCTCCAGAGAGTCTGGCGGAGCAGGAAGATCTGCACAACCACAAAGCTGCAAATCTTTGAACACCTGTGTGATTCCCGTTCTCCTTTACGGGTCCGAGACCTGGACCCTCTCCACCACAACCACCCACCATCTGGAAACATTCCATCGGACCTGCCTTTGTAACATCCTCGGAATCTGATGGTTCCACCACACCACAAACAATGAGGTCTACAGGATGGCAGGCTGTCTTATCCCCATCTCCACCATCATCAGAAGAGGGAGGCTGTGGCTCCTCAGTCACGTGGCTAGGCTGGAAGACAGGACACTGGCCAAGCAGGCCCTCTCCGCCAGTGCTCATCCCCCCCCCCCCCCCCCCCCAGGGCTGGCATCGCCCCCGAGGTTGGCCCATACTGTCCTGGACGACCCAGATTGCAATGATAAGACCTCTGGCTGACCTCATCGCCCTAGCCCAAGATCACCCTGCCTTCAGACGATTGGCCACAACGGTCACTTAAGTGGCCAGGCAAGGATTAAGTTAAGTACAGTCATGTGAAAAAATTAGGATGCCCCATTAAATATTCAGTTCTTTATTATGAAATGTTCACATATCTATGTCTAACCTTGTTTTTGTTTTTAGTTGCATTTTTTAACATTTATTTTAGCCATTTTAAGTGGGAATGAATGTTGGGGTGTCCTAAAAAAGATGGGGGGTATCCTAACTTATTCATCACTATTTGTTAAGAAATATATTTTACAGAAAATTTGAAAAAAGTCTTTAATTCATTTTTAATTGTTTAGTTGTATTACATGAATCTCCCAGTATTTTAAACACTGATATTAAATAGCCATATGTCCAAATATGTTAAAAAAAACACAGGCATATACAGGGTATCCTAATTTTTCACATGACTGTAGGTAATAATTAATATAAT
This sequence comes from Pholidichthys leucotaenia, assembly GCA_020510985.1. Taxonomy (NCBI): domain Eukaryota; kingdom Metazoa; phylum Chordata; class Actinopteri; order Cichliformes; family Pholidichthyidae; genus Pholidichthys; species Pholidichthys leucotaenia. The sequence goes on along the minus strand of CM035842.1, from coordinate 327,227,136 downwards.
ATGCATAATTTCAGTAATTTTGCTGTTTAAGGACAGAGGTTGGTAGAAGTATTTGGATGATATTAAAAGGAACATGCTTATATTTTATTCTCCTTAGACTAACACACTGAAGAAAAAATCGAAAGAAATAAAGTAAAAAAAATATATATATGGACACAATTGTAAATTTGCTTCTAATTTACATATGTAAAAGAGAAAAGTTGCAATAATATTTACAAATTTAAGTGTAAAAACTTTACATTTTCCATAAAATAAGCCACAAATGTATTTCAGAAATTAGCAGAAAAAGTGATGAATTAAGGGAGAAAAAAAAATCAAACTTAAAAGGAAAATCCCAAGTTTAAAACAAAAACGTATTGAATTTTCAAGAAGGAAAGTCACACATTTGTAAGAAAAAGAGTCAGATTTAGCAAGAACGGCCATAACCTCGTATTCAAGGTTTTTTTCAGTAAGCAGTAAGTACCTTTTTTGCTATTTAAATGCATACATCAGGTAACTCAACTTGAGTACGATTTCTGGGAACTTTTAGTTGTGTGAGGCAGAATGAAATGTTACTTTTAAACATATAATATATATAATATTTAACCAGATTATTTAGCCATCAGACAGCTCTTTTGAACGGGGTATTTAAATGTTTGAGAACATTTTAATTGCAGTCAGAAAAGCCACAGTTTAAATCAGTAAAACTGTAAAGTATTTTGTATAGTAACTCATTGTGCAATAAATATATAAAAATACATTTAAAAGTATGCTGTGGTTCCTCTCCTGCTCCGCAAAACCATTTTAAAGATTCACAAAGCACTGTGGGGATTTTAAGAGTGTAAAGGATCCACTTGGACTTGGATCCACAGATGTTGTCTAGTACTGCAATTTGATAATTTTTCACTCAAAAACACAATAATCTGGAGATTTTGGCATAAACGTCCACTGTATTATGTTGCCCCAGGAGGCGCTGGTCTGCAACTGCAAACCGAGGCTGAAAAAACATGACGGTAGACTGGGCGGCCGCCAATACAGCATTTCAGTTCCACAAACAAAACAGTCTCCTTTTTAAAAAAAAGTATCAAAATTCTCTGGATCCAGAGCCGGACCGAAGTCCGCCAGTTGGTGACCCCTGCTATAAAGGTTACATAACAACTTGAATTGTTAATGTGGTGAAAGTACGTCGGACTGCTGGGCTTTCGGAAAAATTTTGATTTAAACACTCAATTGAGTTTAAGGGCTGTTGTCAGGTCAGGCATTGGCTTGCTTGCTACCAGATAACCATGAAAACCGGTACTACCTGTCTCATGGGTTTGGTCGTTGGCGACTCAACCGGTATCCCCACCTTTCCGAGGGCATGGAGGGTGAAACTGGGTATCCTGGCAGAACTAAAAACAATATCTGCCACAGGTCTGTGGTGGACCACTCCCAGTTACACAGGGAGAGACTGGACATCCTGGCAGATAAACACATCTGTTGCAAGGTCTGTGGTGGACTGTGCCAGTCAGTGCATCGTGACATGCACTACACAAAGAGCAGAGATAAACAAACCTATCATCTGGTCAGTCACTGCAACAGATACTGGAGTCAGTTTGTCTTGGCTTGTCCTTGCCACTGATAATACCTTTATCTGCCAAGAATGTGCTGCTAGTCCAGCAAAAGCTAGCGGTACTCAAATACTTTGCAAGCAGTTTCATGAAATGGTCAGTCAGAAAGCAACTCATACCAGCTTGGACGTCGCCCAGGCTTACAAGGTCCGTGCTGATCTGTTCACACTCCGACAGGCAGTGAAAAGTAAGCTAGGAGCAGTAAGACAAAAGAAGAGGAAAACAGCAGCCTTGTGTGTAGCAGAATGAGATGTACCCACTCTGTTGGACGGAACAACATCGCAGGGCCCAGAAAGACAGACCGCGCTTGTGGCCCTGGAAATGAACAGGTACAATGTAGACATAGCTGCACTTAGTGAAACAAGATTGCCTGGATATGACAGCTTGGAAGACCATGGGTACATCTTCTTTTGGAGTGAGAAATCAACTCAAGAAAGGAGAGAAGCAGGAGTGGGCTTTGCAGTTAGAAAGGAGATAGCAGCAATGCTTGATGAGGAACCGGTGCCAATCAACGACAGGATAATGACTATGAGACTCCCACTACAGTGGAAGATGTATGCCACACTCATCAGTGTACATGCCCCAACAATGACCAACACAGAGGAGGCGAAGGAAGAGTTCTACAGTGATTTACGTGAGACTATCAGGAGTGTACCGACTGATGACAGGCTGATACTTGTTGGAGATTCTAATGCCAGAGTTGGTTCGGACACTGAGAAATGGAAAGGAGTGCTAGGCAGTCATGGAGTAGACAAGTGCAATGCTAATGGAGAACTTCTACTTGCACTATGTTCAGAGTACAACCTTGTGATAACCAACCCCCTATTTAAGCACAAGGGCACACACAAGAAGACATGGATGCACCCAAGATCCAAGCACTTGCACTTGTTAGACTACAGCATAGTAAGGCAGAGAGACATAAGGGATGTATTGGACACCAGAGCAATGAGAGGTGCGGACTGTGGTACTGATCATGTTATGCTGAGCTCTAGATTAAGGATTTGCAGACGAAAACAGCACTGCAGGATGGGTGTGAAGCCACCATGGAAGCTAAACATGAGTGCACTGAAAGGCCAAAAGAAGCAGGAAGAACTTACACAGGAAATGGATAAAAACTTGAAAGACTGGGACAGCAACAACTCAGAGAATGACATAGAAGAGAAATGGGCAACACTGAAGGATACAGTGTATCAGACTGCGAGTGATGTATTTGGCCACCCTGAGAGGAAACATCAAGATTGGTTTGATGAGCACGATGAACATCTGAATAAACTACTAGAAGTGAGGAATACAGCTAGGCAGGAAAACCTACAGTGTAACACAAGGTCGAAGAAGAAGAAATACTCAAAGGCTCAGAGTGAGCTACAGAAGTATACCAGAGAGATGAAGTCCAACTGGTGGGATGAAAAAGTGGAGGAACTTCAAACTACAGCAGACAGGAAACACATGAAAACATTCGTCACAGGTTTGAGAGAAATCTACGGCCCTAAACCAAGAGGATTGATCCAACTAAAGGCTATGGATGGCGAAGCGGTTTTGCAGGAGAAAGACAAGATCCTGGACAGATTTGCAGATCACTTTGACCAACTACTAAACAACCCTGGAGATCTCACTGAAGAGGCTAAAGAAGCTCTAGTACAGTGACCAACTGTATCAAGTCTGGATGAACCACCAAATCTTGACGAATTAATGGCAGCTATCAGGACAACACAAGATGGTAAAGCTCCAGGAAGGGATGGAATTCCAGCAGAAGTGTGGAAATTTGGTGGTGTTCAGCTGACTAACTGCCTGCACAAGCTCATCCAAGAGATATGGGATGCCCAGAAAGTACCTCAAGACTGGAAGGATACAAGTATTGTGCCTTTGTTCAAGAAAGGTGACAGGAAAGATTGTGGAAATTACTGAGGTATATCACTGCTAGCCACTGTTGGTAAAATTCTCTCACGTGTACTACTGAACAGACTCAATGAACACATCTCGCAGAATGTACTACCGGAAATCCAGTGTGGCTTTAGAAGTGGAAGAAGCACAATGGACATGATTTTCTGCTTGAAACAGGTTCAAGAAAAATGTATCAAACATAGCATGCCACTTTATGTAGTCTTTATAGACTTCAGTAAAGCCTTTGATACTGTTTCATGACAAGGCCTTTGGCAGGTACTCAAGAAATATGGCTGTACAGAGAAGTTTGTAGCCTGACCGAGGCACTCCATACAGGAGTTTGTTGCAAGATGGCGCCTAAGATCTGGAAAGATGCCGTGGTTGTCCCCGTTCCAAAATCCAGCTGTCCTAAAACGGTAAACGACTTTAGACCAGTTGCTTTGACTTCAATTTTAATGAAAATTTTTGAAAAACTGGTCAGATTTGAGGTCCTAAAGCAGACTGAGCATGCATTGGATCCTCTGCAGTTTGCCTACAGGCCTCACAGAGGAGTGGAGGATGCCACTGTCACTCTGTTTAACATGCTTTTTAAACATCTGGATTTTAATGGGACACACGCCAGGCTTTTACAGTATTTGTGGACTTTTCTTCCGCCTTTAATACAATCCAACCTCATATTTTAGTTGAAAGGCTCCTGCAACAATTTGATTTGAGCAATAATCTGGTGGGTTGGATTCTGGATTTTTTAACCAACAGGACACAGAGAGTAAGAGTCAATGGTACATTGGCTGACCAAAAGTGCTCTTCTACTGGCTCTCCTCAGGGGGGGGGGTGTTGTCACCACTACTCTTCATCCTGTACACAAACATGTGTCGGAGCAGACATGACAATAAACACATTATAAAGTATGCTGATGATTCAGTTGTTGTCAGTCTCCTCCAGGATGGTGAGAGTGGCCACGGCCCAGTAGTTGATGGTTTTGTTCACTGGTGTGAGGATTCCTACCTGCAGCTGAATATGACAAAAACTAAAGATATGATTATTGACTTTAGGAGGAAAACTCCCAGGCACGAAGTCACTGTACTAAAAGGCCAGACCATTGAATGTGTGCAATCCTACAGATATCTTGGGACGATTATTGATAGTAATTTAAACTTTGAAGAGAACTGTGAAAGGGTGTGCGTGTGTGTGAAAGGGTGTGTATTGTTTAAGGAAACTTGCACGCTTCCAAATTGACCGAGCCATAATGATAATGTTTTATCGGGCTTTTATTGAATCTGTTTTATCCTTTTCTTTAGTGTCATGGTTTGGTCAGATAAAACTGAAACAGAGGAAATCCTTGGATCAGGTAGTTAGATGGTCCAGTCGTTTGCTTGGTGAGTCACAGCTGAGCCTGACATCCCTGTACACCAGACAGGTACAGAGGATTGCTACCTCCATTTTAAGTGATGACTCCCACCCTTTGCACTGCCACTTTCAGCTTCTTCCCTCCAGACGGAGGTTTACTGTCCCAAAAAGTAAAACCCAGCGCTACAAAAACAGCTTTGTTCCTGCTGCTGTCAAAGAGTTGAACAAGATGTAACAATATATTGCACATAATTTAGTTACCTATTTATTAATTTCATTTTATATTTACTTATTTTTGTAGTTTTTTTATTTGGGTTCTAAATCTTTTATTGGGTTTTAGACTTTTGAGTTTTTAACCTCTTTGACTAGTCTTTAACTTTTTAATATGACCCTTCTCTCTTATCTCTGTTTTTTTCTCTCATCTCTTTGTCTTATATCCTGATTGATGGAGCCTTGAGTATTTTTATCATGTTTATAGGCAGCTTCCTGTGTGCCTGTGTTTGTGTTTATGTTGAATGTAATTGTGGTTTGTAAATATGGATGTCACCTGACTGCAAAACAAATCTACCTACGGGTACAAATAAAGTAACCTGAATTGAACCTGAACCTGAACAGGTATGCAAGCAAACGTGGCAATGAGTGGTTCAGTATCTAAAGACTTTTCAGTAAGCAATGGGGAGAAACAAGGGTGTGTCCTGGCGCCTACACTCTTCTCGCTATATCTGGCAGCCATGCTTGAGGTGGCCTTCAAAGTCACTTCAGAAGGAGTATACATTCACACAAGGAAAGAAGCAGACTTGTTCAGTGTGGCACATTTTAAAGCCAAGAGTAAGACATCGATAAAGGTAGTAAGAGAAATGCTCTTTGCCAACAACAGTGCTCTAGTTGCACACAGTGCGGAAGATATGCAATCTTTAGTGTAGAAATTTGCAAGCGCAGCTAGCCAATTCAGCCTCAAAATCAACATTAAGAAGACAGAGTGCCTTTATCAACCACCAAAGTTCCAGTTATCAACATCACTACCAGAAGAGATCAGCATTGATACAGATTCACTAGTCAAGTCTAAGACTTTCAAGTATCTAGGGAGTACTGTTTCAGAGGAATGCTAGGCTGGAGGATGAACTACCTCTCAGAATGGGAAGAGCAAGTGCTGTGTTTGGAAACCTAAGGGAGAGACTGTGGAACAATCGACATGTGTCTATCCGTGTGAAATGCAGTATACAGAGCGACAGTACTGGCTACTCTACTGTACGGTGCTGAAACTTGGACTGTCTACAGAGTGCAGGTAAAGAAACCCACACGTACATGATGAGACACCTTTGAGCCATAATGAACATCTCATGGAAAGACAAGATAACCAACATAGATGTGTTGAAACGAGCTGGTCTACCATCAATGGAGGACATGCTACTACAGACGAACCTGAGATGGCTCGGACATGTTGAGAGGATGGACCACCAGCGTCTCCCTCAGCAGTTACTCTACTCACAGTTATGCAAGGGCAAACGCAACCAGGGTAGACCAAGGCTCAGATTTAAAGACACTGTAAAAAGAAACTTGAAGAAGCTGGATATAGACAGGAGTTCCTGACAGCGGAAGGCTAAGGACAGAGCTGCGTGGAGGAATCTGATCAGACGTAAATGAAACAGTCATTGTTGCCCACGACAGACTGCTATGATGAGTTTAAGGGGTCATTGACTGCAGTTTTTCCACATTTTAAATCCTCACACGTCTTAATGAAATGTTTGTGACATATTTTGTTCACATTTTCTTTAAGTTTTTTAATTAGTGAAGTAAATTTGTTTTGTATTTTTCCTGGCTTTCTTGAAACACTCTGATTTACAGCCTATCACTTTAAAAATAATCCTTCACCTATTCAACTCCGCCCTCTCTCTTACATCAGTTAACCATTAGCTGACTAGCTTATAGCCTCCTAGCTGAGATGAGCAGCGCTGCTTCACTGATCCACAGTCATGATGTATCTTGTGTCAATCCGGCCCATCTCCCAATAATTTTGCCATGATTCCACAACAAATCACTAGCACCGTGCGCCGGACGACCCTCTGGATCATGGCAATCGAGACCTGGCCCATGGCCCAAGGCTGCTGGTCGAGCCAAGCTACTAAGCCAAGGGATCTCAAAGGGCAGTGTCTTGCTCTGTGGGACTCCACTCTGCGCCCACGGCCAGCTGGGGGACGCTCCATCACAAGGTGGCTTTCCTACGCTGCTCGTGAGAGTGAAGTGGAGTCACACGGAGCCCCGGAGGACGGTGGGGCTGCTGGCCATGAGAGCCAGCAGCCTCCAGCCAGCAGTAGCCTCTAGTCCCGGGCCATTTTAGTTGTGTCCGGTTGTGACCGGTGTGCTGGTATGGGCGATCCGTTGCAGAATCATGGCAAAACCACTGGGAGATGGGCCAGAGTGACGCAAGGCACACCGGCAAACCAGGTGGTAACAGGAATGGCTAGTAGGATGACTCAGATCTGAAGAAAATAACAATATAAGCCATACTTAAAGCGAGCGTCCTGGTGCCAGTGTTAGCTTGGGGGCTAACAGCTCAGGGGCTAATAGGCTACCTTTATCAAATCAATCAATCAAATCAAATCAAATCAAACTTTATTGTCATATTGCTGTACATACAACTGTAGTGCAGGCAGATGAAATTGCGTTTCTCTCGGCATCCATATAAATAGAAGCAGCATGATTTAAGACACACTCACACATAGCTTCACCCCCCCACCCCCACCCCCCCATCCATTCACACATCCCTGAGACATGGGAAAAAACTAACTAACTATAATATACAAATAATATACATAATGTCCGTAGGTGCAGTAGTGTGTATGAGAGATTCCGGGTCAACTGTTCAGCATCCTGACAGCTTGTGGAAGGAAGCTGTTGATCAGTCTGGTGGTTCTGCCTCTGATGCTCCGGAATCGTTTACCAGATAGAAGAAGTTCAAAGTGTTTATGCAGAGGGTGAGAACGGTCCTTGACAATGTTCAGTGCCCTGCTCCTACAACGGTTCTGAAAAAGTTCTTGGACAGAGGGGAGGGAGACTCCAATTACCCTCTCAGCCCCCTTGACTATCCTCTGCAGGGCTTTTTGTCTGACATACTGCAGCTGGAGTACCATGTAGCAATGCAGTACGTCAGAACACTTTCCACCACACCTCTGTAGAAGGTCCTGAGGATGCAGATGGGGAGAGAGGCCTGTTTGAGTTTCCTCAAGAAGTGCAGTCTCTGCTGAGCCCGCTTCCTGATCCCCAAGGAATTCTTGCTCCAGGTCAGGTCCTGCGAGATCTGCACTCCGAGGAACTTGATGTTCTCCACTCTCTCCATTAAACGGCCGCCGATACTGAGAGAGACGTGCTCAGGCTGTGACCGCCGGAAGTCGATAATCATCTCCTTCGTTTTGTCCACGTTGAGCACCAGATTGTTCTCCCTGCACCAGCCCTCCAGGTCTCTCACTTCTTCCCTGTACATTGATTCCTCATCCCTCTGAATAAGTCCCACCACCGTGGTGTCGTCTGCAAACTTAATAATCTGGTTCCCCTCGTGTCTGCATACACAGTCATGTGTTAGAAGTGTAAACAACAGTGGACTGAGTACACAGCCTTGAGGGGATCCGGTGCTCAGCGTGACAGAGTTGGAGATGTTGTTTCCAACCCAGATAGACTGAGGTCTCTCAGTCAGAAAATCCAGGATCCAGACACATGTGGCGGTGTTCAGACCGAGAAGCAGTAATTTCTCCATCAGTCTCTGGGGAATAATGGTGTTGAATGCTGAACTGAAATCAATGTACAGGAGTCTGGCGTAGGTGTCTTTCTGGTCCAGGTGGGTGATGACAGAGTGTAGGGTGGTGACTATAGCATCCTCCGTGGAGCGGTTTGAACGATATGCAAACTGGAGCGGGTCGTGTGATGCAGGGAGGCAGGCTGTAATGTGTGGTTTGACAAGCCGTTCAAAACACTTCATCACAATTGGTGTCAGTGCAACAGGACGATAGTCATTCAAACAGGACACAACTGATTTCTTTGCCACTGGTACAATGATAGAGGTCTTGAAGCATCTGGGAACGATGGCCTGACTCAGGGAGATGTTATAAATGTCAGTCAGGACATCCGCCAACTTGCTCGCGCAGTCTCAGAGCACACGTCCCGGGATGTTGTCCGGACCTGCAGCTTTGTGTGGGTTGACTCTGGTTAGGGTCCTCCGTGTGTCCGCTGTGTTGATGATAAAAGCTGGTCCGACCGATGGTGGGGGTGGGCCAGCCCTCCCTCTGATTGTCGAGTTTGATGCTTGAAAACGTGCAAAGAAGTCGTTAAGCCTGTCTGGAAGCGAAGCGTCGTCATCATCGACCCCCTGCCTAGACTTATAGCCTGTCAGTGTCCGAACTCCCTGCCACATCTGCTTGGTGTTCCTAGTGTCACAGAGGTGTCCCTGGATTTTCTCCGCATAGGCGCGCTTTGCCGCCTTAATTCCCTTTGAGAGCGCAGACCTGGCTGAGCGGAGGGCGATCCTGTCCTTCGCTCTGAAGGCTGCATCCCTGGCTGTAAGCAACGAACGCACCTCTGCAGTCATCCAGGGCTTATGGTTACCCCGCATAGTGATGGTCTTCACTGTAGTGACATCCTCTGTGCACTTCGCGATGTAGCTGGTGACCGTTTCAGCATACTTCTCCACATCTGTCTTGTCTTCCTGGGAGGCTGCTATTTTGAAGACCTCCCAGTCTGTGTGCAGAAAACAGTCTTTCGGTGCAGAGGTTGCACTCTCTGGCCAAATACTGATTTGTTTCACTGCTGGCCTGCTGCACTTCAATAAAGAAGCCTTTAGCCTTTAGCTGGCCTTGAGAGCCAGCAGATTCCAGCTAGCAGCCTCTTGTCCCGTGCCATTTTGGTTGCAGCTGCCAGTATGGGCGCACCGCTGCAGAATCATGACAAAACCACTGGGAGATGGGCTGGAGTGACTCAAAGCACACTGGCAAACCAGGTGGTAACAGGGATAGCTGTTAGGGTGACTAAGATCTGAAGAAAATAACAATTTAAGCCGCACTTACAGTGAGTGTCCTGATACCAGTGTTAGCTTGGGGGCTAATAGCTCAGGGACTAATAGGCTGCCTTTAGCCCTCCCCCCCCCCCCCTCCTACATGACGGACAGCTAGGCAGACCAATAATAGAGCAGTGGGTGGGTCTTTAGGACGCGGTGTGTTGGCTTTTTCTAATCGTGACGTATACAGTTTAGACAGAAGAGTCAAAAATGTTTTCGCTGTTTCTGGAAGAGAAAAATGAGATAAATGCTGTGGGTTTTTTTTTTAAGAGAATTGACTGTTTTGAAAATGTTTTGATAATTATTTGACCATTAGACTCATTTCAGACAGTTAAAACCTACAAACACACCATTTTTCAGTCAATTGCCGATTTAAATTAAATGATGAGTTAAGATGATTGTCATTTTGGTTTGTATTAAGCATAAGCTTATGGATATCTGCCAAAACAAAAGGCTAAACAGAGCTCTACTTAAGAGTGAAGTAAAAAGGACATGCAAACAGAGTATTTTAGACAGGCTTATAAGGCATTGTGCACTAAAGAAAGAATACTTGGAAAACTTAAAAAAAATACTTAAGTTAGTAATTAGTAATACACACATTAAGGGTCATATTATGGCATTCTGTTTACTCATCACTTGTCAAATGTGCATACCGCGTTTGTAGGTGTGGCCTGCTCCATTCTGTTATTACGGTGTTGAGGAAAATAGTCTGTGTGCCGCCGAATAGTGCAGAGAGGCTGGTTTAATTATTCAGAGGTGTGTTTTGTAATAATAATAATACATTTTATTACCTCCGCCAGGCCGAAAAGGCCAGGAGGAGGTTATGTTTTTGCCAGAGTTTGTGTGTTTGTCTGTCTGTCTGTCTGTCTGTCTGTCTGTCTGTTTGTCTGTTGGTTAGCAAGATAACTCAAAAAGTCTTGGACGGATTTCCATGAAACTTTCAGGCGTTGTTGGAAATGGTACAAGGAAGAACTGATTAAATTTTGGGGATGATCCGCATCACCGTCTGCATACAGGAATTTTTTAAAGCATTTTTCCACACTGTGACATATGGCCATTTTCAACATGTGCGCAGGCGCAATGGACGGCGCTGGGCGTCATGTCTGACCAACACAAACTCCGCCTTCTTCAACGTTTTAGCCACAAAAGCATGCGGAAAACACTGGTGGCCTGGGCCCGCCAGCCATAGGCGCTGCGCACATTGCGCTGGTCGTCGTGTCTGACCAACACAAACTCCGCGTTCTTCAACGTTTTAGGCACAAAAGCACGCGGAAAACACTGCTGGCCTGGGCCCGCCAGCGTGCGTGTTTTTGCGCCACGCTGCAAAACCTGACACGGCCACCTGTCCGCCGCCCGATTATTTGCCACAAATTCCCCGCCCAGCTATAGGCGCTGCGTAAAAACGACCTCTCTGCCGGGGAAAATTCTAAATTCTGTTTTGCCGCGGAGCGCAACCCCAATATAATATAAAACCCACGGCAACCTGTCTAACCAATCTGCATCCGTCAGTGGAGGAGATGGACACACCAACACTTCAGTTTATTACCTCCGCCAAGGAGGCAATGCTTTTACAACCGTAAAACGGGGCTATAAGGGACGCCGGGGTAATATGGGACACTTTTCTAAATGTAATTCTGCTTTTTTCATTTTGCTTCCGCCTAGATTTGATGAAGGATTCATGGATATTTGACAATAACAACACAACTCAGCGTCCTGCTCAAAATAAAAAAAGCAGAATTACATTTAAAACATTTCCCAGAAAAGTGTCCCTTATCAACCCGCCGTCCCTTATAGCCCCGTTTTACACTACTGAACCACTAATCCTATCACTATCACATTGATTGTCATTCATTAATTGTCTGTTTATTGCACTGTCCATGTCAAATAAACAAATAATCATTGTGAATCCAATTGCTACTCATATCTTTTCATGCTCAGGGAATCTGAAAACGTACACACAAACACTGTATGGGGGGAACTGTGCCGCTTGGCGGAGGTCTGCGCTCTCCGAGTGCTTTTCTAGTTTGTATAATGCTTTCCAAGGCACTCAGATGCTTTATATTAGAGGAAAAAAAAAACAATGCACAATTAAAATTAAAGATTAAAAGAAAGTCTGCACAGGTGGGATTTGAACTAACTAACTGCTAACCTGGACTTCCGGTTATGGCTGCCACGTAGGACGGACGTGTCTCGCTCTGCTCTGCTCCTGGAAAAAAAAAAATCGGCAAATAACTCTCTCATTTGGGACAGAACGTATCCCAGCATTTGGGCGAGGATATGTCGGCGAAGCCTAAGGCTGGAAAACCAGGAAAAGGAAAAAGCGAGCCGCCGAAACAGTCCAAATTAACGGACTTTCAGGTCTGTGACGCAGTAAACAAAACTCCATATATGGCGGAGGAGGCTGGCAACGGTGCGATGTCTGCGCGGGGAGGCGCAGATGCGCTGATGGCTGCCATGAGTTCAATGAGAGCGGACTTTTCCTCTAGATTTGATGGGATTATGACAGCGTTGGAAGGAATAAGAAAGGAATTGGGTGACTGTGTAGAACGAACGGCGCAGATGGAGCTCCGTCTCGCTAGTGCTGAAGATGACGTCACCCGTCTTCAATTAAAGGTGCGCACTTTGGAAAAAAAAAATAAATCTCTGGAAGATAATATTTTGGATTTGGAATCTCGGTCGAGACAGAATAATTTGAGGCTGGTGGGTCTTCCAGAGGAATCAGAAGGTCGGGACGTATGTTCCTTTCTGGAAAAGTGGATTCCGGAGGTGCTGGGCAGCGAGGAGTTGCAATCAGCAGTGGTTCTGGAAAAAGCACATCGTATTGGCCCACGGAGAGATAAGGGACCGCCGAGGACCTTAATTATGAAGTTTCTTAGCAACAGAGACAGGATGAAGATCTTCAACGCTGCACGAGCTAAAAAAGGAGAGATTAAACACCAGGACCAGCAGGTGCGGTTCTACCCAGATTTGGCCACAGGAATCCAGCAATTGAGGAAGCAGTTTGATCCCGTACGTAAGGAGCTGCGCAACCTTGGGATTCGTCATGGTGTAATCTATCCTGCGAGACTGCTGACCACGTATGAGGGCAGAACCCACATCTTCAAGACCCCAGAGGAGGCGCAGGAGTTCATCAAGAAGATCAAAGAAGAAGAAGAGACTGGTGGGAGCTAAGCATGAACAAAATATAAGGTAGAATTATTAAGCATTTGCACAGGCATCTGACTGACTTGAAGTAAATAGTAAGTTTACAAAATATAGATTGTATTATATATTAAAAACAAAACAAAACAAAACAAAAAAACAAAAAAAACTATGATGTACAAAGTTGTTAAAAATTTTGGAGTTAAGTTGGAAAACTACAGAGGAGAGTTAATGTTACGTCATTAAAAGCAGTAGAGTTAGGGTGATTGGGAGGATGAAGAAGGAGTGGCTTAGGCTGTTCCCCGTGGGTGTGGAACGGTCGATGGCTATATCGGGAGACAGAATTTTTCTTTTGATTTTGGGGGGTTTGCCACAAGTGTGGGAAGGGGAAATTTGTTTGTGTGTAGTTTGTAGGATGAATGTTCAACCACTCATGTTTTTGCTTCTCTGTATGAGCATGTTTACACTGCAAGGTAATCCCAAACTCTCTATTGATCATGGACCAAAGTGTTAATCTTAATTTAACTTCATGGAATTGCAGAGGTCTACAAAATTTAAAAAAACTTAAACAAGTTATGAATAAAATAAAGGACATGGGTTCAAGAATTGTGTTTTTACAAGAAACTCATCTGATAGAGGAGGATGTTAAAAGAATTAGGAGTAGATAGCAGGGAAGTGTATTCACCTCTTCATTTTCATCCCGAGCCAGGGGAGTTATGACTCTCATACATAAATCAGTTCCTTTTCAAGTGAAAAATGTAATTGGAGACAAATTTGGAAGATATGTAATCATTCAAGGTTCTTTGCTATTAGAAAATATAAATCTTGTGAACTTATATGGTCCCAATATAGATGATCAGAAGTTCTTTGCTAATTTATTTCTCATCTTATCATCACTTACAGGGCAACATATAATAGCAGGGGATTTTAATTGTACATTGAATCCAGGTGTGGATAGATCAACAGGACTGGATTGTACGCACATTGGATGTAGGATGACTATTAATCATTTTATGAAAGAATTGAGATTGTTAGATATATGGAGAGAAATGAAACCACAAGTTAAAGCCTATTCTTGTTATTCCAGTACCTACAAGACATTCTCACGTATTGATTATTTTTTGATTTCCACAGAATTAAGGTCCAAGATTCAAAACTGCTTTTATGATAACATCGTGATCTCTGATCATGCACCCTGTTGTCTAATATATGTAGATAAAAAATTGACAAAGGAATCAGGTAGATGGCAATTTCAGCATAAATGGCTTCAGGATGAGGAATTTGTCAAGTATATAGAAAAACAGATAGACGAGTTCTTTGACATCAATACTACACAAACATCAGCATGTGTAAAGTGGGAGGCTTTCAAAGCTTTTATTAGGGGACATATTATTAGTTATACAGGATCAAAATCTAAGAAGACTCGAGAGGAGAGAGCTAAATTGGAACATAAAATAAAAAGTCTTCAGGAAAAAGTGTATGCAGGAAGTGACCCAAGGTTGGAGAATGAATTACTGATTTTGAGAGCTGAATACGACAAAAAATCAGCGAATAGAGCTGCCTCGAGTCTTCTAAGATTGAAACAATCTTTTTATGAACAAGGTGAAAAATCAGGAAAATTATTAGCATGGCAGATTAAACAATTGGAAATTAAAACACCAATTACCAGTATTATAAGTAACAGACAGGTAGTTATAGATCCTTTAGAAATTAATAGAGCCTTTAGAGATTACTATGAAAAATTATATGATACCAAAAATGAACCTGATTTAACAAAACTAAATGGGTTTTTGAACGAACTATCTATACCGTGTATACCAAATGAAAACAGGGAGATATTGGAGTCTAAAATTAGTCAAGAAGAAGTTGGGCTAGCCATTGATAATATGAAATCAGGAAAAAGTGCAGGACCAGATGGTCTTCCAGTTGACCTTTATAAAAAATTTAAGAATAAATTAATAAAACCTTTTTTGGAAATGGTTTTAGAAGCATTTCAAAATAATAATTTACCATCATACATAAATAATGCCTTAATTATACTGCTGCCAAAACCAGGTAAGCCCTCTAATAAATGTGAAAATATGAGACCAATAAGCCTATTAAACGCCGACCTTAAGATAATCTGTAAAATTTTAGCAAGACGAATACAAGAAATTTTACCAAATATTATTAATCGAGATCAGAATGGCTTTATAAAGGGTAGACAAGGCTTCCATAATGTAAGAAGACTATTTAATATTATTTATTTTAATAAAGAAGCACCGGATACAGCTCTCCTATCATTGGACGCCGAAAAGGCCTTTGATAGAGTTGAATGGCCCTTTCTTTTTGAAGTCCTACAAAGGTTTGGACTTGGAAATAATTTCATAAAATGGGTTCAAATAATATACAATAATGCTACAGCAGAAATCCTAACAAATAACAATATTTCAAAACCAATAAAAATCAATAGAGGATGTCGACAAGGCTGTCCACTTTCACCTTTACTGTTTACTATGGCAATTGAACCTTTAGCGATAGCGATACGTTTACATTCACAAATATATGGAATTAAAGTTGGGCCAACAGAACATAAAATCTCCCTGTACGCCGATGATATAATTTTGTTTATGTCGAATCTAAAAAAATCAATTCCAACCTTGTTGAATTTAATAAAGAATTTTGGGGAAATATCAGGATATAAAATAAATAAAACTAAATCTTCAATATTAATGCTAAATGAGACCCAGAGAAATTACCCAGCCCCTGAGGCAAATCAATTCAATGTTGTAAATCAGTTTAAATATTTAGGAATCCAAATTATGCCTAAGCTAGAATCAGTCGCCAGCGTCAACTATGAAGCCTTAATGTCAGATATCAATGAGTTAACTCAGAGATGGATGTCACTACCAATGTCGATGATCGGGAGAATCAATATACTTAAAAGTAATATTTTACCTAAAATACTTTATTTATTTCAATACATTCCCTTATCACCACCTTTAGATCTATTCTCAAGAATAAAAAAAAAGTTAGTGGAATTTATATGGAACAACAGGAGGGCTAGATTACGTCTGTCTTTATTATATTTACCATTTGATCGTGGAGGTCTGAAATGTCCAAATTTTATGTTGTATTATTGGTCGGCACAACTGAGGTCTATGACATATTATTTTTCATCAAATGATCTCCCTCACTGGACTGAAATGGAATCATACAATTTACCTTTACCTCTTCCCATATTCATATACTCAGATTCGGCAAAAAAATTACAAAAACAAGTTAAAAATCCATTTGTAAAGCATATGATCAAAATATGGTGTGAAGCTAAAAACTATTTAAAAGAACCACAGTTATTGTCACAATTTAGTCCAATATGGGGTAATCAATATTTTAAACCAGGGAGAGCGGACGCTGTATTTAAAGTATGGAATTTAAAAGGGATACAAAAGATTCAGGATTTATATTTGCCATGTGCAGACAACATAATGTCTTTTGAAGAGCTGAGGATCAAATTTAATCTCAATAGAACACATTTTTTTAAATATCTTCAACTTAGAAACTTTATTCGATCAAATCAAAATAAAGCTCTCACTCGACCTATTTATTCATCCTTGGAAAAAATGATGATGAAAGATAGTAAAAGAAAGGGTATTATTTCAGAGTTTTATAACTCATTGACACTATCTTCAAGTGAAAATTCACTGAAAAGATTAAACTACTGGAAAGAAGATCTGCAAATTGAAATTTCGGAGGAACAATGGGAATTGGCTTGTACAGAAGCTCAAACC
The DNA here is from genome assembly GCA_020510985.1 of Pholidichthys leucotaenia. Lineage (NCBI taxonomy): Eukaryota > Metazoa > Chordata > Actinopteri > Cichliformes > Pholidichthyidae > Pholidichthys > Pholidichthys leucotaenia. The sequence goes on along the minus strand of CM035842.1, from coordinate 327,210,364 downwards.
AAATCAATAAATGCACGCCTTAAATTGATACATTTCAAATGGTTAATGCGGATGTATGTTACACCGGAGGAGTTAAATAGATATAACAAAAATATACCAGATACATGCACAAAATGCATGGAAAGTAAAGGAACCCTATTTCATTGTTTATGGGAATGTAGATTAATAAGAATGTTTTGGGAAGAGGTGAGGGTAACAATTGAAAAAATAATCTCAAAACAAATCATACTGAATCCTAAACTGTTTTTGTTGGGTCTGTACCCAGAAAAGCATAATTTTAATAAAAGTGAAAGAACATTCATAGACCTCAGTTTGCTTAATGCCAAAAAATGTATTGCACTATTATGGAAAAAGACTCATAGACCAGATGTGACTCAGTGGTTAAGACAGATGTTAACAAACCTTCCATTAGAAAGAATAACATATATACTGAAATCAAAGGAAATTGTGTTTGAGAATATATGGAGACCTTTTATTGATTATGTAAAAAATTTAAACATAACTCTTGAAGAAGAAGGTGAATGATGTGTGTGGACCTTGTAAATTCCAAACTGGTGAACATAATATGTATACTTATGTGTTGGATTGTCTAGACTAAACAGAGGAGCATTGTTGAAGACTTGATTTTGTTGGTGGTTGTTGGTGTTTTTAGTGCATTTTTTTTTTTTTTGTAGTACTTTAGCGTTAGTGTTTGATTGTTTGTATCATGTTTGTTAAAAAAAAAAAAAGGTTCAATAAAGATATTGTGGAAAAACTAACTGCTAACCTGTGTTATAACCCGAGTGTCGGTTCTGGCCACACTCGGGTCTCATATCTTATTTCCCTGGCTTTGGCAGCAGAGGATTTCTTTCAGCTCCTCGGGCTTTTATTGTGAAGGCGCCCGGGGGAGCTCCCTGCTGTCAAAGTCAGCTGCTGCGCTGCTGTCACGGCGAGCAGCTGCACCGCATTGGGGTCATTAGCGGCCAGAGTTAAAAGCCGGTGCTGAATGTCCTCCAGTGAGGCAGTCTCTGTTATGCTCCATTATGTTCCTGTTTGCCTTGCTCATCGTTGTTAACGGACTTGGGAATCTGTAACCCGCCTGTTAACGTTGTCGTCTCGTAAGGTGCGTTCCCTTAAGACTTCACCCTCACTATTGTTCGTCTGGCGCATCGGGTGCTCCCCGGCTCAGACGTCGCCCAGCCATTGTATGTATCCTGTGTTTGTTCATCCCTCTCTGTTAATAAAACATCACTGCAACTCACTGGTGACTGTGGCGTCTTGTGATGGTCCGTGAGGGCCATCGTGACAGTAGACTGCCGCCAAATGCCCGGAGAGGAGGCCTTGTTTGAGACACCATTCACCGTGCAGTTTGCAGTAGTGGACTGTTTGTTCCTACCTGTCTGGGTGCCGTGTTGAAGCATGCCATCGTGGAGGTCTAGTGCTCGGAGGCAGGACGCTGTCCTCGCTGACACCCTCGAGCGCGTGGACGAAGTCCTTGTCGCCGCCTCCCTCCTCGACTTCAACAGCGAAGTGCCCTGGTACCTGGACCTAGCCGAGGAAATTCTGGATTCTCTTGCCCGCTTCACTAATCATCCAGAGGTAAGTGTGAGGAGAGATGACATCGCCGTCCAGCGTGAGATACTCCGAGGGCTGGAGGGAAATCCCGGCAGGAAGCCGAAGCGGAGGAGATGTCGCCCCTCGCTTCGGGATCCCGCTCCTGCCTCCGTTCCGCCCCAGGAGTTCGCACCATCCGGAGGTCCTTTTCCCATCAGGCATGTCGTCACTCGGGATTCCCCCAGAGAAGCTGCAGCTGACAGCAGGCAAGATCTGGGACCGGGTGGCTGCTGCTTGCTCCACTGGGAATCCACCAGCGTGTATGAAGCATGTGGTGGCGGCGGTTAGACTGGTGGAGAGGAATCCAGCGTTGCGTGAGTTTCCTGAGTTCGCCGACTTGCTTGCCGCTGTTTCTGCTCAGGAATGGCGATTTCCGAACCTCACCTTCGCCTCACCCCCTACAAGGAACCGTTGTCACACCGGCTTCCAACCTCGGCTAGAACCCCGTCTGGATGCTGTTCTGGGTCGCCGCAAGGGCTCAACCCCCCACACAGCTGTCACTCCTGCGCCTCGCCAGAGGGGAATCCCTGCAGCCTCGTCTTCTCCCGGGCCCTCGCCTGCTGTCCCGTCAGCACTCCATGCCCGACTGACCCCAGCTGTCGCCCCCTCCTCCTCGTCGCCTATCCTGGCTGCTGTGTGTCGCGGGAGCTCCGTTTTGGCGAGCCCCATCCCGGAACCGTCTCGAGTGGCCTCACCTCGTCTTCCCAGAGGGCCCTCTGTCGCCATCCAGTGGGGAAAGGAAGGAACGACATCCCCCACAGCGGGAACCATCTTACCCTCAGGAGAAAGGCAAGTGCATGATAATTTCTCTCCTTTAGATATTGTTTTGCCTTGTCTGACTCCTGGGGGTGGAGTTCGGGGTATGCAGCCCCCCGAGCTCCCTCCACCTGCTGTGGGTGAAAGTATTAACCCTGCTTCCTCTGTGTCTCCCTCCGCTGAGCGGTCCTCGACGCCAGGCCAACGTCGCTGGATGAGGAGGGGGCCTGCGGTTCTGGAGAGCCTGGTTCTGGTTCCGCAGCCACGCCGTGGGCGGAGGAGGAGAGCGGACGGCAGCGTGGAGCCATCGCCGATGAAGAAGCGTCCCCGGGGTTCCACTGAGGAGTGGTCCGGTCCAGCAGGTCGAGGTTCTCCTGCCACCACGCCGTGCGGGCCACCGGCGTGGACATTGGTACCGGAGGACTCTCTAGCTGCGCACACCATCATGCCAGCTGCGGAGCCCGACGTAGCTGAGTGGGAGCCTGAGGACGACCTCCTGACTTCTGAGCCCGGATCATCGCAGTCCTGGACGGCGTCAGAACCCGAGCTCAGGCAAGTGCTCTGTTTTATCTTTCTTCTTCACCTTTTAGAGCACTTTTTCCTGTCTCAAGGGGAGATGAGCCGGGTGCAGCCGCCCGCTGCGTCCGAGCTTATCTCGCCGGGTTCTGGCGCTGCCGGTGATCCTGATCCCGGGTTTTCTCTCTTTTGTGAGTCTTCTCCCAGGGTCGCCGGCGAGGGGCTGCTCTCGCCTGCTGCGCCAGAGGTTCCGGTTTCGGGGTTGGAGGTCGAGTCTGGTGCCACGCCGACCCAGTCGGGGTCCGTGGGTTTGGTTCCGGAGGCCCAATCGGGGTCCACCGTGGGTTTGGTTCCGGAGGCCCAATCGGGGTCCGACGTGGGTGCTGCACCAGCAGGTCCTAGATTCGGTGAGGGAGCTGCAGATCCCAGCCACCGGATGCTGGACAGGCTCGTTTCCCTCGTCATCCTCATCTCCACCGTCATCCTCCTCATCTCCCTGAGGAGCGCTACCCATCTCCACCTGGGGCCGTTGGGGTCCCGAACGCTCCGCCCGGTTCCCCCTCGTCTCTCCCCTTTTCAGCGGGACCGCCGGCTGCTTCTCCCCAACGGTTCTGGTGGGCTGGTGTTGCGGGGCGGCCGCCTGAAGGACTGTCTCGTTGGTTTGGTTCTCTGGGCCGGCCCCCCGACCTTTTTGTCTTCCTGTGCGGCGACCTGCTCTGGCCGCCTGAAACTCTCTACTCCCGAGCATGGGACTGGGGTAGGCCGCCCGAACTGTCCTCTTTTCCCCTCCCTGTTCTGTGGCCTTTTGATGCCGGACGACCCCCCGAACCTTTTGCCCCCATCCCTCCGGGTCAGGACTGCACCCTCCCCGGGTTTTTGATCTCGTCTGTGGGACTGTTGGGGTGTGCGGGTGGGGGGGAAGGGGGATTGATTTGTGTCTTTGTGGCTCACTATGTTGTTTCTGGGTTTGGTGGGTTTTTTCCTCCACTTTATGTTGCTTTGTTTTTGCCAAAAGGTATACTGCCTATTTTGACTTTGTTCTGGTTACCCACGTTTTAGGGATTATGGTTTTTTCCCCCTACCTCTATAGCCTTGTTGGTCTTGTCACTTGCTTGCTCTTTGTTTGTCTCTCTCCCTCCTGCCAGCGCCCCATCCACCCACCCTAGGGGGGGTGGGGAGGGCTTGGGTGTTACTCGGGCCGCTCAGAGCTCGGCCTCGAGGGGGAGGTACTGTTATAACCCGAGTGTCGGTTCTGGCCACACTCGGGTCTCATATCTTATTTCCCTGGCTTTGGCAGCAGAGGATTTCTTTCAGCTCCTCGGCCTTTTATTGTGAAGGCGCCCGGGGGAGCTCCCTGCTGTCAAAGTCAGCTGCTGCGCTGCTGTCACGGCGAGCAGCTGCGCCGCATTGGGGTCATTAGCGGCCAGAGTTAAAAGCCGGTGCTGAATGTCCTCCAGTGCGGCAGTCTCTGTTATGCTCCATTATGTTCCTGTTTGCCTTGCTCATCGTTGTTAACGGACTTGGGAATCTGTAACCCGCCTGTTAACGTTGTCGTCTCGTAAGGTGCGTTCCCTTAAGACTTCACCCTCACTATTGTTCTTCTGGCGCATCGGGTGCTCCCCGGCTCAGACGTCACCCAGCCATTGTATGTATCCTGTGTTTGTTCATCCCTCTCTGTTAATAAAACATCACTGCAACTCACTGGTGACTGTGGCGTCTTGTGATGGTCCGTGAGGGCCATCGTGACAGTAGACTGCCGCCAAACGCCCGGAGAGGAGGCGTTGTTTGTGACACCATTTACCGTGCAGTTTGCAGTAGTGGACTGTTTGTTCCTACCTGTCTGGGTGCCGTGTTGAAGCATGCCATCGTGGAGGTCTAGTGCTCGGAGGCAGGACGCTGTCCTCGCTGACACCCTCGAGCGCGTGGACGAAGTCCTTGTCGCCGCCTCCCTCCTCGACTTCAACAGCGAAGTGCCCTGGTACCTGGACCTAGCCGAGGAAATTCTGGATTCTCTTGCCCGCTTCACTAATCATCCAGAGGTAAGTGTGAGGAGAGATGACATCGCCGTCCAGCGTGAGATACTCCGAGGGCTGGAGGGAAATCCCGGCAGGAAGCCGAAGCGGAGGAGATGTCGCCCCTCGCTTCGGGATCCCGCTCCTGCCTCCGTTCCGCCCCGGGAGTTCGCACCATCCGGAGGTCCTTTTCCCATCAGGCATGTCGTCACTCGGGATTCCCCCAGAGAAGCTGCAGCTGACAGCAGACAAGATCTGGGACCGGGTGGCTGCTGCTTGTTCCACTGGGAATCCACCAGCATGTATGAAGCATGTGGTGGCGGCGGTTAGACTGGTGGAGAGGAATCCAGCGTTGCGTGAGTTTCCTGAGTTCGCCGACTTGCTTGCCGCTGTTTCTGCTCAGGAATGGCGATTTCCGAACCTCACCTTCGCCTCACCCCCTACAAGGAACCGTCGTCACACCGGCTTCCAACCTCGGCTAGAACCCCGTCTGGATGCTGTTCTGGGTCGCCGCAAGGGCTCAACCCCCCACACAGCTGTCACTCCTGCGCCTCGCCAGAGGGGAATCCCTGCAGCCTCGTCTTCTCCCGGGCCCTCGCCTGCTGTCCCGTCAGCACTCCATGCCCGACTGACCCCGGCTGTTGCCCCTTCCTCCTCGTCGCCTATCCTGGCTGCTGTGTGTCGCGGGAGCTCCGTTTTGGCGAGCCCCATCCCGGAACCGTCTCGAGTGGCCTCACCTCGTCTTCCCAGAGGGCCCTCTGTCACCATCCAGCGGGGAAAGGAAGGAACGACGTCCCCCACAGCGGGAACCATCTTACCCTCAGGAGAAAGGCAAGTGCATGATAATTTCTCTCCTTTAGATATTGTTTTGCCTTGTCTGACTCCTGGGGGTGGAGTTCGGGGTATGCAGCCCCCCGAGCTCCCTCCACCTGCTGTGGGTGAAAGTATTAACCCTGCTTCCTCTGTGTCTCCCTCCGCTGAGCGGTCCTCGACGCCAGGCCAACGTCGCTGGATGAGGAGGGGGCCTGCGGTTCTGGAGAGCTTGGTTCTGGTTCCGCAGCCACGCCGTGGGCGGAGGAGGAGAGCGGACGGCAGCGTGGAGCCATCGCCGATGAAGAAGCGTCCCCGGGGTTCCACTGAGGAGTGGTCCGGTCCAGCAGGTCGAGGTTCTCCTGCCACCACGCCGTGCGGGCCACCGGCGTGGACATCGGTACCGGAGGACTCTCTAGCTGCGCACACCATCATGCCAGCTGCGGAGCCCGACGCAGCTGAGTGGGAGCCTGAGGACGACCTCCTGACTTCTGAGCCCGGATCATCGCAGTCCTGGACGGCGTCAGAACCCGAGCTCAGGCAAGTGCTCTGTTTTATCTTTCTTCTTCACCTTTTAGAGCACTTTTGCCTGTCTCAAGGGGAGATGAGCCGGGTGCAGCCGCCCGCTGCGTCCGAGCTTATCTCGCCGGGTTCTGGCGCTGCCGGTGATCCTGATCCCGGGTTTTCTCTCTTTTGTGAGTCTTCTCCCAGGGTCGCCGGCGAGGGGCTGCTCTCGCCTGCTGCGCCAGAGGTTCCGGTTTCGGGGTTGGAGGTCGAGTCTGGTGCCACGCCGACCCAGTCGGGGTCCGTGGGTTTGGTTCCGGAGGCCCAATCGGGGTCCACCGTGGGTTTGGTTCCGGAGGCCCAATCGGGGTCCGACGTGGGTGCTGCACCAGCAGGTCCTAGATTCGGTGAGGGAGCTGCAGATCCCAGCCACCGGATGCTGGACAGGCTCGTTTCCCTCGTCATCCTCATCTCCACCGTCATCCTCCTCATCTCCCTGAGGAGCGCTACCCATCTCCACCTGGGGCCGTTGGGGTCCCGAACGCTCCGCCCGGTTCCCCCTCGTCTCTCCCCTTTTCAGCGGGACCGCCGGCTGCTTCTCCCCAACGGTTCTGGTGGGCTGGTGTTGCGGGGCGGCCGCCTGAAGGACTGTCTCGTTGGTTTGGTTCTCTGGGCCGGCCCCCCGACCTTTTTGTCTTCCTGTGCGGCGACCTGCTCTGGCCGCCTGAAACTCTCTACTCCCGAGCATGGGACTGGGGTAGGCCGCCCGAACTGTCCTCTTTTCCCCTCCCTGTTCTGTGGCCTTTTGATGCCGGACGACCCCCCGAACCTTTTGCCCCCATCCCTCCGGGTCAGGACTGCACCCTCCCCGGGTTTTTGATCTCGTCTGTGGGACTGTTGGGGTGTGCGGGTGGGGGGGAGGGGGATTGATTTGTGTCTTTGTGGCTCACTATGTTGTTTCTGGGTTTGGTGGCTTTTTTCCTCCACCTTATGTCGCTTTGTTTTTGCCAAAATGTATACTGCCTATTTTGACTTTGTTCTGGTTACCCACGTTTTAGGGATTATGGTTTTTTTCCCCCTACCTCTATAGCCTTGTTGGTCTTGTCACTTGCTTGCTCTTTGTTTGTCTCTCTCCCTCCTGCCAGCGCCCCATCCACCCACCCTGGGGGGGTGGGGAGGGCTTGGGTGTTACTCGGGCCGCTCAGAGCTCGGCCTCGAGGGGGAGGTACTGTTATAACCCGAGTGTCGGTTCTGGCCACACTCGGGTCTCATATCTTATTTCCCTGGCTTTGGCAGCAGAGGATTTCTTTCAGCTCCTCGGCCTTTTATTGTGAAGGCGCCCGGGGGAGCTCCCTGCTGTCAAAGTCAGCTGCTCCGCTGCTGTCACGGCGAGCAGCTGCGCCGCATTGGGGTCATTAGCGGCCAGAGTTAAAAGCCGGTGCTGAATGTCCTCCAGTGCGGCAGTCTCTGTTATGCTCCATTATGTTCCTGTTTGCCTTGCTCATCGTTGTTAACGGACTTGGGAATCTGTAACCCGCCTGTTAACGTTGTCGTCTCGTAAGGTACGTTCCCTTAAGACTTCACCCTCACTATTGTTCGTCTGGCGCATCGGGTGCTCCCCGGCTCAGACGTCACCCAGCCATTGTATGTATCCTGTGTTTGTTCATCCCTCTCTGTTAATAAAACATCACTGCAACTCTCTGGTGACTGTGGCGTCTTGTGATGGTCCGTGAGGGCCATCGTGACAACCTGCACCCGCTTTTCTAGTCACAAAGACCACTCAAAGCGCTTTCACTAATACTAACCCTCTATTCTAAGGGCCTATAGGAAACAGATATCTAGGGACAATTTAGAACAGCCATTTAACCTAACATGCCTGTCTTTGGATTGTGGGAGGAACCCGGAGCCCCCCGGAGTAAACCCACGCAGCACAGGGAGAACATGCAAACTCCACACAGAAAGGTTCCAACCCCTGCCAACCTGGGGATTCGAACCAGGAACCTTCTAGCTGTAAGGCAACAGTGCTAACCACTGCACCACCGTGCTGGAGTTTAAGTCTGTGCAGTCACAGATGTGTTGAAGGGGAGAGTTCCAGAGGGAGGGGGTGGCAATGGAAAAGGCTTTGTCCCCTCAGGTTCTGTGCTTGGTTCTGAGTGATGGAGAGAGGAGGTTTGCATCAGATGAACAGAGGCAGTGTGGGGGGGGTGCAACAGGTAAGATAGGAAGGGGCCTGGTGATGGAGGGCTTTAAAGGTGAGGAGAAAGACTTTGAACTGTATGCGTTTTTGTATAATCCAATTCAATGCACTCCTGCCCATCCCTGTAAGGCGCAGGGGTGCAGTATCCAAAGTGAACTCTGATCATGATGGCATGATGGCTTGTTTAAGACGGGCTTTGCGCTGGCCAAAGGGTGTACACGTGAGTTAAAATGCATGCGATAATAACTCTGCTTGGGATTAAGCAGGCATCAATCACAGCTGATGCCCAGTTAGTTATTTTAGAGAGGACAAATGGGGAAGAGATGATATTGGGCTTAGCAATTAAGTTGAATGGTTTAATGTAGTGCACACGGATGCGACACGCACACATGAATGGGTTTGAAACTTCAGGAGTTTAGTCGGGTTCAGTAAACAGCATCCGTATCATGCATATATCATGCATATATTGAGTGTGTGATGACAAAATCTTACCATCAGTGAGATCCCTGAGCTTTTTTCTCTGACAGAAAGACAGTGGAGACACTGATACCCAGAGTGTGTTCTTAATGTCGAAACTGTTCCAACACTCTATTTTGGTTGCAGTTACTGGTGAAAATCATGCTTCACAAAGATAAAAGGTTGGAAACAGGAGCAGCGTTTTCACTACTTCTGTTGAAGTCTCAGGATATTCTGCCCTGATTTTAATCCAAATTAGCGGCAGTGAGGATGTTGCTTCAAACATGCTTTTAAGCCCACAGTCATTTGAAATCTCACAGAGCTGATCTTGTCTTTCAGTGCTTGGTTTCCATGTGCCGAAACAGTTTTAAAGGCTTCATGGACTCCTTTGCTAGTTTTTCACCACATATTAGGCGTAGGGGACTTGCAGCCTGGATGACGTAGATGGCATGTAAATGTGACAAGGTTCCAAGCTTCTGGAGGACTATTTTAGATCTCCACTTAAACATTTGTACATTCCTGTCTTAGACAACATTATGCAAAACAACAACTGGGATGCCAAACTGGGGGTGCAGATATTTCAGGAATGCAGAGAAAAATGTAGACGAACTTTGGGTAAACACAGTCTTATGAAATAAATGCAACTCTCAACCTAAATTTAAAAGCATCTCTTTTGTCTTAAGTCACTGGGCTGTTTTTGGAGTATAGGAACGCCAACAGCAACCAACGAAAACATGGTTGAGCTTAGCCAGTTGCTTGCAAGATAATTTTTATTTATTTATTTATTGTATTTTGTTTATTTTATTAATCCCCAGAGGAAAATTCAGGGCATCCACTTGGATGGATGAGGCACCCACGGTACGGTGCCAGTACCTTCACCATTCACACACACATTCACACCTAGGGCCACTTTAGAGTCTCAAATTAACCTAACTTGCATGTTTTTGGCCTGTGGGAGGAAAGCGGAGTTCCCGGGGTAAACCCACGCAGACACGGGTGGAACCATGCAAACTCCACACAGAAGGGTCACTGATAGTCTTGGGGTGGGATCAAACCCGTGTACTTCTTACTGTGCTGCCACAGTGCTAACCACTGCTCCACCGAGCTGCCCATAAATAATAATAATAATAATACTCTCCTAATAGAACCAGCCCATTTGTTCTCAGTGCTAAAAGCTGCAACTGGATCCCCCCATTGTTTTACAACAAAATAAGACATTGCAGCCATAGAGAGCCTAAGTCACGCCCCCTCTACTTCCGCACATGGGACCTTAAATCAGGAAAAAAATTCCATTAAAATGAATGGCAAGAGTGAAATTATCTTTTGACCCCAATCCAATTTTGCAACGAGTTACACATATGGTGTTTGTCAATTTGAAAGATAATTTTTCCACATAAATAACAATGTAGGTTGTTGTCTAACTGTTAAGGTATAAGGTTATGAAAATATGTAAATTAAACGACTAAATCAAATCAAATCAAATCACATCAACCTTTACTGTCATGTTGCTGTACATACAATTGTAGTGCAGGCAAGATGAAATTGTGTTTCTCTCGGCATCCATATAAGTAAGAAGAACATAATTTAAGACACACTCACACACCCCCTCACCCCCCACCCCAACACAGCCATTCACCCATCCCTGAGACATACTTGAAAACTAACTAGAACTATAATATACAAATAATATACATAATGTCCATAAGGTGCAGTAGAGTGTATGAAAGATTCCGGATCAACTGTTCAGCATCCTAACAGCTTGTGGAAGGAAGCTGTTAATCAGTCTGGTGGTTCTGCCTCTGATGCTCCGGAATCATTTGCCAGGTGGCAGCAGTTTGAAGTGTTTATGCAGAGGGTGAGAGTGGTCCTTGACAATGTTCAGTGCCCTGCTCCTACAACGGTTCTGAAAAAGTTCTTGGACAGAGGGGAGGGAAACTCCAATTACCCTCTCAGCTCCCTTAACTATCCTCTGCAGGGCTTTTTTGTCTGACATACTGCAGCTGGAGTACCATGTTGCAATGCAGTACATCAGAACACTCTCCACCACACCTCTGTAGAAGGTCCTGAGGATGCAGATGGGGAGAGAGGCCTGCTTGAGTTTCCTCAAGAAGTGCGGTCTCTGCTGAGCCCGCTTTCTGATCCCCAAGGAATTCTTGCTCCAGGTCAGGTCCTGCGAGATCTGCACTCCGAGGAACTTGATGTTCTCCACTCTCTCCACCAAACGGCCGCTGATGCTGAGAGGGACGTGTTCAGGCTGTGACCGTCGGAAGTCGATAATCATCTCCTTCATTTTGTCCACGTTGAGCACCAGATTGTTCTCCCAACACCAACCCTCCAGGTCTCTAACTTCTTCCCTGTACATTGATTCCACATCCCTCTGAATAAGTCCCACCACTGTGGTGTCGTCTGCAAACTTAATAATCTGGTTCCCCTCGTGTCTGGATACACAGTCATGTGTTAGGAGTGTAAACAACAGTGGACTGAGTACGCAGCCTTGAGGGGATCCGGTGCTCAGCATGATAGAATTGGAGATGTTGTTTCCAACACGGACAGACTAAGGTCTCTCGGTCAGGAAGTCCAAGATCCAGAGACATGTGGCGGTGTTCAGACAGAGAAGGAGTAATTTCTCCATCAGTCTCTGGGGAATAATGGTGTTGAATGCTGAACTGAAATCAATGTACAGGAGTCTGGCATAGGTGTCTTTCTGATCCAGGTGGGTGATGACAGAGTGCAGGGTGGTGACTATAGCATCCTCCGTGGAGCGGTTTGAAAGATATGCAAACTGGAGTGGGGCATATGATGCAGGGAGGCAGGCTGTGATGTGTGGTTTGACAAGCCGTTCAAAACACTTCATCACAATTGGTGTCAGTGCAACAGGACGATAGTCATTCAAACAGGACACAACTGGTTTCTTGCCACCGGTACTATGGTAGAGGTCTTAAAGCATCTGGGAACGATGGCCTGACTCAGGGAGATGTTATAAATGTCAGTCAGGACATCCGCCAACTCGCTCGCGCAGACTCGGAGCACACGTCCCGAGATGTTGTCCGGACCTGCAGCTTTACGTGGGTTGACCCTGATTAGGGTCCTCCTGTTATCTGTTAGCTGGCCCAACAGATGGTGGAGATGGGCCAGCCCTCCCTCTCATTGTCGGGTTTGATGCTTCAAAACGTGCAAAGAAGTTGTTGAGCCTGTCTGGAAGCGAAGCGTCATCATCATCGACCCCCTGCCTAGACTTATAATCCGTCAGCGCCCGGACTCCCTGCCACATCCGTTTGGTGTTCCTTGTGTCACAGAGGTGTCCCTGGATTTTCTCCGCATAGGCGCGCTTCGCCGTCTTAATTCCCTTTGAGAACGCAGACCTGGCTGAGCGGAGGGCGATCCTGTCCTTCGCTCTGAAGGCTGCATCTCTGGCTGTGAGCAGCGAGCGCACCTCTGCCGTCATCCAGGGTTTATAGTTGCCCCGTACAGTGATAGGCTTCACTATAGTGACATCCTCTGTGCACCTCGCGATGTAGCTGGTGACCGTTTCAGCATACTCCTCCACATCTGTCCTGTCTCCCTGGGAGGCTGCTATTTTGAAGACCTCCTAGTCTGTGTGCAGAAAACAGTTCTGAAGTGCCGAGGCTGCACCCTCTGGCCAAATCCTGATTTGTTTCTCTACTGGCCTGCTGCGCTTCAGTAAAGGTTTGTAGGCAGGCACCAGCGTCACGGATAAGTGGTCAGAATGGCCGAGGTGGGGGCGAAATGTTGCCTTATAAGCATCTGGGACAGAACACAGAGGCAACGTACCTAATGCCATCTTTTCAAAACGCGCCCAGGGTGAAGTAACTAACAGTCCTCTGGATCAGTTGCAGCTCTTAAAATACAAAACAATACATTTGTCAAGTCAAAGTCAACTTTATTGTCAATTCTGCCATATGTATAGCACATACAGAGAATTGAAATTACGTTGCTCAGAGACCCACGGTTCAACAAGGTAAACACTAAGTAAGAAATATAAAGTATAACATCTAACACCAAACATTAAACATCAAACATCAGTGCAGAGAAAACCAACCCACCAACCAAAAACTTCTTTCATTGGTCTGGAAATAGGAGGTGAGGTTTTAGTAATCTTCCACCATGATCGTGTTTGGTGATGTGGGATGATGGGAGATGTTGTCCGCTCAGCGTTTCACAAAAATTAAATATTACTCTGTTATTATGTGACAACCAACAACTTTAATTACGTGGAAAATTATCTTTTAAATTGACAAAAATTATATGTGTAATTCGTGGCAAAATTTGATCTGGATCAAAAGATAAGATTGCCATTCAAATATCAAAAGATTGCTATTCATTTCAATGGAGAATTTTTCCGATTTAAGGTCCCATATGTGGAAGTGTGTGTGTGGGGGGGGGGACTTAGGCTGTCTATAATGTTCATTCTGTCACGCTACATCACGTAATATACAGTCACTTAATACAACATCTAGTGTTGGTGTGATTTGAGGAAATGGGACAAGGAAATGGTGATGTCAAGAAGTGACTGTTTCCTGTCTGACATTCTTATCCGTCCCTGCGGTCCACAGACAAACAGGGGGACGGGTGGGATGGGGGCTCCAGTGGATAGTAGAGAGCAAGGGAAAGTAGTGGACCAGGAGAAGGATTAAAGAGGATTGGTGTGTGGATTTGTGAAAGGAACAAAGAAGAAAAAAAATTAAGAAGACAGCTATTCAGTGAAAAATCTTCCTGATCTCAAGCAGTTTCACACACTCAACCCCCCCCCCCCCCCCCTCCCCATTTCCCTTTCCTCCAATTATTTCAACATTGTCCTATCCAGTTCTTGGAAGCGTGAGAGGTGTTTTCTTGATGATGTCATTCATTTCTTTACAGTCTACACAATCCACCGCACCCGCCCCTCCACCCAGAAACCCTTCTAAAACATTCCTTAACTCAGGAACGTTTTCCTCTTATCAAGGTACAGTCATGTGAAAAAATTAGGATACCCTGAATAAGCCTGTGTTTTGTTTTTTTGTTTTTTTTTTAACATATTTGGACATGTGGATGTTTAATATCAGTGTTTGAAATACTGGGAGATTCATGTAATACAACTAAACAATTAAAAATGAATTAAAGACTTTTCTCAAATTTACTGTAAACTGTAATTCTAAACAAATAGTGAGGAACAAATTAGGATACCCCCCATCTTTTTAGGACACCCCCACATTCATTCCCACTTAAAATGGCTAAAATAAATGTTAAAAAATGCAAATAAAAACAAAAACAAGGTTAGACATAGATATGTGAACATTTCTTAATAAAGAACTAAATATTTAATGCACCCGACTCCCCTCCCCAAAAGCCAGATAAGATCCCTCCACCATCAACAAATGAACTACAGGAGAGATTACTTGCCTGTGCTTAAGCTCTACCACTGTCCAGGAGTCCGACGATGACGCCCCGGGTCCCATTGGCTGGAGGTCTGGTCTGGGGGATGACTCCACTGTGGCGGCCACCACAGCGGGCGTGATGGTGGTTGCAGTTGTGGTGCTCTCGGGTGCTGTCCTCCATGTCTCCGGTTTCTCTGGCATGGCGGCCGTGGGCGACCCCTCCGCTGGCCCATGGGCTGGACCCTCCCGGCCCTCTGGCTCCTCTTCCCCTGAGCAACCTGGATCCAGGACCGATGGGCTCATAGGGGCACATAGAAAGGAGTCGGTGAGGCCAGGCACGAGAGCACTATAAGCCACTGGGGCGAAGCACTCAGGGGACTGCACACCCCGAGTCTCCTTGCCAGGAGGCAGGAAAAATTGATCATTGACAATAAAAATTGAATGAGAAGAAATTTGCCTGTTCTCCTGGCACTGGAGGTCCCCAGCGGCCTCTGAGGCGTCCTCTTTGCTCTCCTGGCGTTCCTCATCTGGTTGTGGCTCCTCCTCCCTCAGGGAAAGTTCCTTTAGTCTTTTGGCCATCTCTGGGAGGAGCCACGGCTTCACTTCCAAGATGAGGTCCGTTTCAGCCACAAGAGCCCGCCTGCGTTCTTCCATCTCCTCCCGTGATGGAGCGGAGCATGGCTCAGAGCGGGGAGGCGGAGCTGACATAAGCGGGGCTGGACGCTTCTTGCGACAGGGCTTCCTCCCTGGGCGACTTGGGGATGAGATAATCCGGAACGCGGAGCACCGTGCCGGGCAGCGAGTCACCCATGCAGAGAGGCTCCACATGTTTAGGAGAAAAGACCGAAGTGGCTGCAAGGAGCTCGAGCACTGGGAGATCCTCAGCCGATTCCTCACACAGCATGGCGAAGATGTCCCGGAGGATCTCCATTGCCTCCGGATGATCCCAGAGGCAGTCTCGCTCCATGACCCTCCTCGTGGTGTCCCAGGCCTGTCAAACAGTTGGGAAGGAATGGGGCTTCTGCGTCCATGAACAAATCTCCTCTAGGAAACACAGCGAATGCAGCTCCCGCTCCAGCTCCATCTCCGTCCAAACCACCAGGTTTAAAGTTGGGGAAGAAAGAAAAAAGTTGTGGAAAAGAAAAAACACTTCTACTCCACTGTGTTTTTTCTGCATGGTTGGAGCATTCTGTCACAAACCCCTGTGCGCCATTACACGGTGCATGAGGGAGAGAATGAAAAACCCAATCGCAGAAGTAGAAAGTGCCATTTTATTAAATATAACAATAAAGAAACAAGTCCAGTTAACCACAAAAATACAGGGAGATGCAATTGATGAAGTAAAGGCCACCAGACATACAGGGCGTCTACCGGATGCTCTACAGCCCGGTCAAAAGGGAGCCTAGTGCTGCAGGACAGCTAAGCACAAAAGGAAAGGTGATCAGCCTAGTGCTGCAGGGCTGCAAAGCACAAAAGGAAAGGCGATCATGACACTTACGGGGCTGGAGCAACCCCGGGGCGAACCGTGCAGTCTGGAGGATGAAGAGGGTAAGCATGGTCAGCTGATCACACCAAGGGATTAACCGAACTTCAAGTGCTGGCTGAATAATTTGCAGGTGATGAAAACTCATACGTGGAGAGCTGGCTGCCACATATGGAGATGAATGCTCCGACAATCTCTTTCCACAATTGCGGTGAACAAATACTCCTGGAGCTAACGAGGAAAGAGATTGCTGGTGCGAAAAAGCGTGGGCGGAACTTGATTAGACCTGGTGTGTGAGAGAGTGTGCTTAAGTGTATGCATGGGAATGAATGGAGCGTGTGCATATGTGTGTGTGTGTGTGTGTGTGTGTGTGTGTGTGTGTGTGTGTGTGTGTGTGTGTGTGTGTGTGTGAGTATGTGTGTGAACACTCGTGACAGCACAGCTGATGGCACTAGACGGGAGAAGGGGGCGTGCCCAAGCTGTCAGGAAGCAGAGGCCCAATAGCTTCCCTGAAGCACCAGGTGGAAACTAGGGAAAAACATAACAATAAGTCAGAACTGGGTTTGGAAGCCAAACCCAGGTTCATGACAATTTCTTGAAAACTTGTGAGTTTCAAAAATGAAACTGTACACAAGTGAAATAAATTTTGAAAATTTTCCTTTTCAGCATATCACAATTCCTAATAGCTTTTACACAGTGTGTTGGTTTGGTCACCCTCCAGCATTCTAGAAATATAGGCTATTCATCAAATATTAAAAGATTTTATTTGTCAATACTACCATACATACAGGACATACGGGAGAATTGAAATGGCGTTTCTCTCTCTTCAGTGGTGTGTACAATATAAAAAAGAAAAAGGAATAAGGCTGGAAAAAACCCCAACAACAGCAGTCTATATACAGTAATGCAACCCATAGTGCAAATGGTGACAAAAGATAGACCCAGACCTCCCAAGTGCAAATAGAGATAAACGATTAACGATGATGAAATCAATTCATTATATGAATTATATTCAGTTCATTAAAAAACAAAAGTAAATTCTATCACAAATACTTTGAACATCCATTTAAATAGTAGTGCTACCTGACTGTGTGCAGTCAATGTACAGTTACCTATACAGTAACATAATGCAATGAACAAATTCAATAAGAACTGGATGCAATTAATGCATAAGATAACATTAATAACATTAATTTTAAACCTGCACAAATATAAACTTAAGTATTGTGGAGCGTGTAAAGAAAGAGGCAGATTTGGTTCAGGCGATTTATTACACGTCTCACACAAAAAGCACAGACAGAATGGCATCTCAGCAAAGACTCTTCTCTTAAATACTATGGCATTCTTCTGGAAGCTTCTAACACACAAAAGGTCACATTGCATTCACTTCCTTAATCTTTTACCATTCTTCTAGAACAGGGATGGGCAATCTTGTGCCATGGAGGGCCATTCCACTGCAGGTTTTCTGTTCCACCAAGTTTCTTCAGCAGGTGTTTGCTCTTATCAGCTTCAAGGATTACTAATCAATGAAAACACCTGCTGAAGGGACTGGGTGGAACAGAAAACCTGCAGTGGAATGGCCCTCACTGCCCACCCCTGTTCTAGAAGCTTCTAACACACAAAAGGTCACACTGCATTCATCCTTCACACCTCCCTGTTATCTCACCAGGGAACCTCTGCTCTTTGATCTTGTCCAAGATGCTACACAATTATGCTTTCCCCATGTGCCGCCATACCACCCCCCCCCCCCGAGCATATTGGATAGAACAAAAGAATAACAGTCCGTATGCTGTGATAGAACCATTAAACATCAATCCACATGCTGGTTGGGCTTCAGTCTTCTCCCGTATCTGCTGTAACCAGGATTCACTGCCTCCGCGGCGCTGTCAAGCTGGGGGGTTGATGTTTGGGGGTGAAAACTTTTTGTCTGTCCGTGTGGGTGTTCTGGGGAATCTTTTGTCTGGGAAGCTCCCCGTGGGGGTCTTCCACGCCGAGGGGCCCTCGCCAACAGCACTTGCTCGTCCGCCACCACGAAAGCGGGTTTGAGTCTGTCTGTGCCAATCTTTTCCCTCCTACCCCCCAAATCTAGCAAAAAATGCTTGTCCCCTGTTTCCAGCACTCTGAACGGTCCATCATAAGGTGGGCGCAGTGGAGGGCGATGAGCGTCGTGTCTGACAAAAACGAACTCCGCGTTTTTCAAAGTTTTAGGCACAAAAACGCATGGAAAACTGTGGTGGGCAGGGCCCGGCAGCGTGCTTGTCTCTATGCTACGCTGCAACAGCTGAGACAGGGAGCTGCCCGGCGCGGGATTATCTGGAAGAAACTCCCCGGGCACTGAAGTGGTTGCGCAAAAACGAGTTCAGCCGGGGAAGCTTCCAGATCCTCTTTAGGCACAGAACATAAGCCCAATAAAACCCACGGTAGCTTGTCTACCCAATTTGCATCCGTCAGTGAAGCCCTGAGAGCCGCTTTCAATGATCTATGAAAACGTTCGCTTAACCCATTAGCCTGTGGATTGTACGCAGTTGTGCGGTGAATTGTGACACCCAGGCTGCGGGCCATTGTTGACCAGAGTTCGGAAACAAATTGAGGGCCTCTGTCGGACGTAATATCCGACGGGACTCCAAAACGCGCCACCCATGCTGTTAAAAACGCGCACGCCACCTCCTCGGCTGTGGTTGCGACCAATGGAACCGCTTCCGGCCAGCGCGTGGTGCGGTCCACCATTGTCAGGAGGTGCGTGCACCCCTGTGGTGGCGGAAGGGGGCCCACGAGGTCCACGTGAACATGGTCGAACCTCTTAGCCGGAATATGAAACGGCTCCAAGGGAGCCTTCGTGTGTCTGTGTACTTTAGCTCGTTGGCACGCCACGCAGGCTGCCGCCCACCCTTTCACTTGTTTACGCAGGCTCGGCCACACGAATTTCTCCCCTACCATTTTGATCGACGAGCGCACTCACGGGTGCGCCAAAGAATGAACTGAGTCAAACACGTGGCGACGCCACGCGGCCGAGACCACGGGACGCAGGCGCCCCGTGGAGACATCACAGATTAGGGGGGGCATGCCGTCTTGCAGCACCCTGCTCTCCAGCCTTAACCCTGTTGGTCCAGACTGGAGCGCGCGCACGTCCACGTCACTAACCTGCTCCGCGGCCATGGCTGTGTAATCTATCCCCACGCAGACCGGGGCAGCCACGGCGCGCAAGAGGCGGTCTGCCACTACATTCAGTTTACCCGACACATGCTGAATATCGGTAGTAAACTCTGAGATCGCGGCCAGCTGTCTCTGCTGCCGGCCCGACCACGGTTCTGTAACCTTGGCCATCACGAATGTTAGTGGCTTGTGGTCAACGAACGCGGTGAAACTGCGCCCTTCCAGCCAGAACTGGAAGTGGCGAATGGCCAAGTGGAGAGCCAGCAACTCCCTGTCGAACGCGCTGTATTTACGCTCACTGTCGCGCAAAGTCCTGCTGAAAAAGGCGAGCGGCTGCCAGGCCCCGGCTACGCGCTGCTCCATGACCGCCCCTATGGCCACATCTGACGCGTCAGTGGTGAGTGCTGTGCGGGCCGTCGGGTCTGGATGTGCCAGCAATGCAGCGTTTGCCAGGGCTGCTTTGACTTCCGAGAACGCCCGCTCTCGCTCCGGGGACCACTCGATCTTATCCGTGGGTTTCTGTTTTTTGAGACGCGGCGTACAGTGGTTGCATGAGCTGTGCTGCGCGGGGAAGGAAACGGTTATAAAAGTTCACCATTCCCAAAAATTCTTGTAGCGCCCTGACCGTTTATGGCCGGGGAAAATCTGCTACCGCGCGCACTTTGTCAGGCAGCAGGACCGCTCCTTCGGGAGAGACGCGGTGCCCCAAAAAATCAATCTGCGTCACCCTGAACTGACATTTCGCTGGGTTGATTATTAACCCGTGCTCTTCCAACCTCCAGAAAACCGTCGTGAGGTGGTTTTCGTGTTCGTCTTCGGACGCGCTGGCTACCAAGATATCGTCCAGGTAGACGAACACGAAAGGGAGATCGCGCAGCACTGCATCCATCATGCGTTGGAACATCTGTGCGGCCCCTTTAAGCCCAAATGGCATGCGCAAAAACTCGAATAAACCGAACGGAGTTATCGCCGCTGTTTTGGGTATGTCCTCAGCGCGCACTGGGACTTGGTGCTAACCGCGGACCAGGTCTATTTTAGAAAAAACGCGCGCTCCTGCCAGGTGAACGGAAAAATCCTGAATGTGAGGAATTGGGTAGCGGTCATGCGCTGTGGCGTTGTTCAACCTGCGGAAATCCCCGCAAGGACGCCACGAACCCTCAGTTTTAGAGACCATGTGTAGCAGGGAAGCCCATGGGCTGTTTGAACGCCTGATGATGCCCAACCTTTCCAGGTTGGTGAACTCCTCGCGCACTATGGCCAGTTTAGCTGCGTCCAAGCGCCGAGGTTTTGCAAAAACGGGCGGCCCGGTGGTGGTGATAAAATGCTCCATCCCGTGCTTAGCGATGGCTGCCGAAAATGTCGGGACAGTGAATGCTGGGAACTGAGTGAGCAGTGTGTGGAACTTACCGCATGCAGCTGTGACGTTGGCTTGTGCTGTTGGCCGGGTCACTCGAGCTATACAGGGGAGAGAATCAAAGGACAGTGCATTAACCAGGCGCCTGTTAGCAACATCAACCAACAAACCATGTGTACACAAAAAATCAGCCCCCAGTATATTGAAATTCAATGCTGCTATGACAAAAGTCCACTCAAATGTACGGCCGTGTAGAGACAGGAGTAGAGTCTTCTCACCAAAGGTCTTAATCTCCGAGCCGTTTGCTGCTGCCATCTCAGGGCCGCTAGATCCTGCCAGCCGGTCAGCGTAGGTCGGCAGGATGAAACTCTTCTGGGCGCCGGTGTCCACAAGGAAATGCCTCCCCGAGCATGCGTCCGTCAAGTAGAGCAGCTTGTTCTCCTCCCCGAGGATTGCGGCTGCTACTGACCCCCGGTCTTGGCGTTTCCGGAGCGCTTGAACTGGCACGGTGGTATACATTTGCGTGCCCTCTCTGCGAAGCGGTGGTGGTTGAAACAAAGGGTGTCTCCCCCGCGTTCCTTGGCCCCCGCTGCTGCTGTCGTCGGTGGCTCTGCTACTGCCGTCGATGGCTCCTTGCCTCCTCCGGCCGTCGCGCCGAGCTCCGTTGCTGACGCCATGGTCGTGAACTCTCTGCTGGCGATGATGATCTGGTTTGCTTCTCGGGCCAGCACACGATAGTCCCGCTTGGCTAACAATGCCGAATTGGCCAGGGTCGCTCTTGTCGCTGACGGAAGGTTCCGGAGGAAGAGGTGGGTAAAAATGAAATGGTCGTCGTCCGTGCCCTTTAATCTCAGCATCTTCTCCATCAGGTCAATGGCCGACCCATCTCCTAACCCAGTCCGCATCAGGAGTCTCTCTGCTCTCTCACCATCCGAGAGTGTGTAGTGCTGGATGAGTGCAGCCTTCAGCGCGCCGTACTTGTCGTTGGCTGGTGGCTGATCGAGCAGGCTCTCCACGTGCTGAGCCGTGTGGGCGTCGAGCGCTGCGACCACATAGTGGAACTTCGTGTCATCCGCCGATATCCCCCGGAGGGCGAACTGCGCCTCAACTAGGTGGAACCAGGAGCGCGGATTGTGCTGCCAAAAATCCGGTAGCTTGACTGCAACAGCACATGCTTGGCTGGGGGCTCCCAACGAGGCTGGCTCCGGGGATCTTTCGTTGTGTTGCATGATTCGTCTTGGGTCACCAGTGTGGAGCGTGTAAAGAAAGAGGCGGATTTGGTTCAGGCGATTTATTACACGTCTCACACAAGAAGCACAGACAGAATGGCATCTCAGCAAAGACTCTTCTCTTAAATACTATGGCATTCTTCTGGAAGCTTCTAACACACAAAAGGTCACTTCCTTAATCCTTTACCATTCTTCTAGAAGTTTCTAACACACAAAAGGTCACACTGCATTCATCCTTCACACCTCCCTGTTATCTCACCAGGGAACCTCTGCTCTTTGATCTTGTCCAAGATGCTACACAATTATGCCTTCCCCATGTACCGCCATAGTATCTAAATTCTTCAGAGACTTAAAAGACAAATTAAAGTTATAAAACAAAATAAAGTGCTATTACAAGATTTCATGATTTTTTTTTGCCCGTTCAGAATTTGCTGGGAGTTTGCTAAAGTGGTGCAGTGTGCGTTGTTCAGCAGGAGGACCTACAAACTTTTTCCACTTCTTTTAACTCTGGGTGATGGCGGTTAATGTGAGCCCCGGCATTTGTGGTGTTACCAAAGTACTTGACTTGTTTTGCAAATTTTACATATTACATGTGTCATGTCTAGCGTTTTCTTTATGGGAATGTTGTAGAAACAAAAATGTGCCCACACACTTGCCTTCATTGAAGATGGGACTGGCTGACTTTCTTGCTGCTCCATTTTTTTTTTATTCCGACTGTTTTATCCGGCTGCTAGCTAGTAAGCTACTCTGCATGTTTCTTCTGCGTCGGCAGTGTCAATGTGTAATTGAGTATCCTGAAGTAGCAATATGTGTCACGTGATGGGAACCTGGCACCACTGCAAAAAAAAAATAAATAAATAAATAAATTCTTAATTTTTGTGAATCGATTCTGGATCATGTAAAATGAGAATCTAGATTCTTATGTGAATCAATTTTCTTCCAACACCCCTACTGTACAGTGTGTCACAATGTAGGCTGTTTAAAAAAATTGTGTGCAGATGCTGATTTATACTGAAAATTGGGATTAGATACCCATTTGCAATGGTATTGTTTTTTGGGAATCTTTTATTATTATTTGTCATGAGCTGAGCTCTGGAAGTTCTGCCAGACTCAGTCTCGTGGCTTTTTCCTTATATTTATGTATATTTGTTGTATTTTGTGCCTTTTGAGTTTTATTACTGCCTTCTATTTTTCTGTTTAGGCTTCAGTTTTGCTATGCTCATGTTTCATTTAGTCTGTTTTTGATGTTGTTTATTCGTTACATTTGTCCTTGGTGTTCCTTCTCTGAGTTGACAGCTGTCAGGCAGCATTTCCGGTTTGGTGCTCTGTGTGGGCGTCGCCCTGTCAGCTGTCAAGTTCTGCCACTCCTCCCTCATCTCTTCCAGCTGATCCCAATTTTCATTCATTGTTACCTTTTGCCCACTCATGTGAACCCACACCTGTCATCACTTATGTATTTGGTTTTGGCCCTATTTAAGGGGAGTTATTTTGTTCTCATTTGCCACTGCCTTGACTTATCAAGTTATCTACAGTCTCTCCTTGTCTCCACCAGAGCCTATTCCTGCTCTGGCACACTATTCTTGTAAGTTTTCTCTCTCGTTGTTATTTTGGTATTTTGAGCACCTTGTTGAACTTTACGTTTGTTGTTTGTTTTTTCAATAAATTGCCCAAACTCACAGTTGGTGCATGGGTCTCAATTCTGCCCCGAAGGGCATTTATGACATTATTATTATTATTATTATTATTATTATTATTATTATTATTATTATTATTATTATTATTATTATGCACTCACTCAGACAAGATGAAAATATTGTCTTATTTGTTTTTAGTGCTAGCTAAGAGAATCTTCAAGCATTCTGTCATATACATCAGACAAATTAAAAATAGCGTTTTCATTGATGTTGATCAATAACAAGTATGCCTGTTAATGTTTTGCTCCCTTGCAGTATCAGACATTGTATCAGGTAACAGATATTTTTCCAGGTATTGTGTCAAGTTTGAAATTCTAGTAGCATGACAGCCCTATTACAGTGTATACAGTGTGTAATTTGTAACATTTTTGGATACAGATTATAAATCTAAATATTGTGTAGAATTAAATCACATTTATTTATTTACACAAATATTTATTTGCTATATGACTACATCTATGTGTAACTTAAATAAGTAAATATCTTAGGAGTTTTGGGAGGCATTTGAGTGGTGTATAATTACAGGAACTACAAATACTGTATACTGTAGGCTTAAATGTGGTCATTATTTTCTTCACTGTTCATCAATCTAACCACAAGACATATACAGTAGTTAGGTTATAAATTATCTTACTTACTCTCCCTCATATTCCCACACACTCAGTATGTATGGAAGTCGAGGAATGCTACTGATGTGAATGAGTCACATGAAGGAAGTTGGGAGGAAAAAGGAAGATGCATGTTGACCCAGTGGAAGTACACTCTTTGAATTCCCTTCAGTCTGACTCACTGTCCACTCAGCACTGTATACTGTCATAGTGTTCATTATGCACTGGACACATAGTAAAATACCTTTTAGATGAGTCACACCAATAACTGAAAGCCTCACTGCTGTGTCAATCAGATTGAAATTCCTAGTAAATGACTAGGTCATACTGTCTCCACTCCCCAGCATGATCTCACCACAGCTTATACATTCACATCTAGATCCACCATATACTTATGTTGAAAAATGTCTCAGATTTTCTTAAGAGTAATGTTAGTGGTGTGTAAAACAAAATAGTTTCCATTGTTTACACACAGTAGGCTACAGACAAAAATCAAAAAGCCATAGTAGTGCCATCCATCTATCCATCCATCCTCTTAACTCTTATCCAAGTAGTGTCATGTGTGGTGCATGGAGATTTTTGCAGTAGCTGTAGGGTGTTGGGCGTGGTGCACCCTAAACAGTAAGTTTGCTATTGTGATGTAGCATGACTTTGTATTGCTAATACAAGCCTGTCCTTCCTAGTGAAAGGTGTCATGGATGGCATCATATTGTTATCTAAATCATGGTTAGCACTTATATTCTATTAGAAATGTTGCTTTTAGTGTTGTAGTCAAGATCACACTAACTGAGACCAAGACAAAACCAACTTTAAGGGTCTGAGACAAAGTCAAGACAAAGACCAAGAGAGATCGAGACTCACCGGCCACTTTTTTAGGTACACCTGTCCAACTGCTCGTTAACACTTAATTTCTAATCAGCCAATCACATGGCGGCAACTCAGTGCATTTAGGCATGTAGACATGGTCAAGACAATCTCCTGCAGTTCAAACCGAGCATCAGTATGGGGAAGAAAGGTGATTTGAGTGACTTTGAACGTGGCATGGTTGTTGGTGCCAGAAGGGCTGGGTCTGAGTATTTCAGAAACTGCTGATCTACTGGGATTTTTCACGCTACAACCATCTCTAGGGTTTACAGAGAATGGTCCGAATAAGAAAAAATATCCAGTGAGGCGCAGTTCTGTGGGTGGAAATGCCTTGTTGATGCCAGAGGTCAGAGGAGAATGGCCAGACTGGGTTCGAGCCTGATAGAAAGGCAACAGTGACTCAAATAACCACCCGTTACAACCAAGGTAGGCAGAAGAGCATCTCTGAACGCACAGTACGTCGAACTTTGAGGCAGATGGGCTACAGGCAGCAGAAGACCACGCCGGGTGCCACTCCTTTCAGCTAAGAACAGGAAACTGAGGCTACAATTTGCACAAGCTCATCGAAATTGGACAATAGAAGATTGGAAAAACGTTGCCTGGTCTGATGAGTCTCGATTTCTGCTGCGACATTCGGATGGTAGGGTCAGAATTTGGCGTCAACAACATGAAAGCATGGATCCATCCTGCCTTGTATCAATGGTTCAGGCTGGTGGTGGTGGTGTAATGGTGTGGGGAATATTTTCTTGGCACTCTTTGGGCCCCTTGGTACCAATTGAGCATCGTTGCAACGCTA
The DNA here is from genome assembly GCA_020510985.1 of Pholidichthys leucotaenia. Taxonomy (NCBI): domain Eukaryota; kingdom Metazoa; phylum Chordata; class Actinopteri; order Cichliformes; family Pholidichthyidae; genus Pholidichthys; species Pholidichthys leucotaenia. The sequence continues at coordinate 327,184,964 of CM035842.1, read as the reverse complement.
CAGCCTACCTGAGTATTGTTGCTGACCATGTCCATCCCTTTATGACCACAATGTACCCAACTTCTGATGGCTACTTTCAGCAGGATAATGCGCCATGTCATAAAGCTGGAATCATCTCAGACTGGTTTCTTGAACATGACAATGAGTTCACTGTACTCAAATGGCCTCCACAGTCACCAGATCTCAATCCAATAGAGCATCTTTGGGATGTGGTGGAACGGGAGATTCGCATCATGGATGTGCAGCCGACAAATCTGCGCCAACTGTGTGATGCCATCATGTCAATTTGGACCAAACTCTCTGAGGAATGCTTCCAGCACCTTGTTGAATCTATGCCACGAAGAATTGAGGCAGTTCTGAAGGCAAAAGGGGGTCCAACCCGTTACTAGCATGGTGTACCTAATAAAGTGGCCGGTGAGTGTATACCATATATAGTTCCGTCTCAAAGGGCCCCTTTACACAGCACAGAGGTCGTTGAGCGATTGGGCCAACTTTTGATGTTTTGGATTGTCTGAGAGATCTTTGTCTGTTTTGGACTGAGATCACTGGAATGATCACTAAAGATCATTGATAGAGCCAAAATTGGCCAGATCTCTCAATGGTCTCTGAATGATCTCCACCCCTGTGTAAAGGGGGTATATGTAAATACAAAGGTGCTGAAATCAAAATAACTATTTTTAATTGACTCAAACATCCTCAGCTATCTGTACACACAAGCATGAAACGTCTACATGTTCTCAAAAGTGCCATCAACAGAAAAATGTTTAAACAGAAGTTTGGTTGCAACTCTCCCCTCCTCTGTTTCTGCTCATCTTCTCCAGCTTATATGGGAGCAGGGTTGAGACCCTTAGTGGTAACATAAAATTAAAACTGCAAATGACCTTTTTGGGGGATATTTATTTGCAGCCATACCAATTATGTGGACAAATAAACAAGCCATGGTCTTGATTTAAATTCCCAAGTCATTTTTCTAAAAGACCAAGTAAAAAATGACTCAGATTCATAGACAAGAAAGAGAATTTGAAAATGTTGTCTCAAGACCAAGCCCAATCTCAAGTACTACAACAGTAATTGTTATACATGTGAAATAACAGACGTGTTACAGATGACAGTGAGTGCATATATTTTTACCTTGGACTTATTCGATTTTCACACACCTACTGTAATGAGGGTTTCCATTTATTTTGGGGAGGGTGTGGGAATGTGAAAGGACGAGGCAGAGTTTATCTCACGAGTCAGGTTTATTCACATTCTCCAACATGAGCAATACAGAAAGAGAGAGAAACCCAGACCTTCATCCCCTTTTTGTACCCCAGGAGCTTCAAAGCTCCAGTCACAATGCATTTAATCCCAAATAACAATGCATGCCTTTCAGATCTTATCACCCCCACCCAAAGTCACTGTCAGCCAGGAAATCCCCCACGGCCATCTCTTTGCATATCAAAGACCACATTTCACATCCTCCTGTTATCTCCGAGGAGGCTCAGTCCTTTGTTCATCTGAGACGTGAAGCATACAGTAAGCATACAGTGATATACACATGAAGCATAAGGTGGTATACATTTGTGCATATGAAACCCACATATGTGTGCCACATGACCCCCTCCCCCAAACGTCTAAGATGTAACAACAGAATAACGGTCAGCCTGTCATGATAAAATCATTACACATCAGTCCACGTGTTGCTTGGGCCTCAGTCTCCTCCCGTATCTGCTGTAAGCCGGCTTCAACACTTCTGTGGCGCTATCCTGCTGGGGGGCTGCTGTCTGAGGGTGAGAATTGTTAGTCAATCCCTGTGGGTGTTCTGGGGGATGTTCTCTAGGGGGTCTGCCGCGTCGAGGAGCCTTGGCCAACAGCACGTCGTCGTCCACCACCACAAAGGCGGGTTTGAGCCTGTTAATGCCAATCTTCTCCTTCCTGCCCCCCAAATCTAGCAAAAAATGCTTATCCCCTGTTTCCAGCACTCTAAATGGCCCATCATAAGGTGGACGTAGCGGCGGGCAATGGGCATCGTGTCTGACAAAAACAAACTCCGCGTTTTTTAAAGCCTTAGGTATAAAAACGCGCGGAAAACTGTGGTGAACGGGGCCAGGCAGCACGACCGATTCCGTGCCACGCTGCAACCACTGAGCCGGGGAACATTCTGGCGCAGGATTATCTGGGAGAAACTCCCCGGGCAGCCTAAGTGGCTGCGCAAAAACTAGCTCCGCCGGGGAGGCTTCTAATTCCTCTTTAGGTGCAGAATGCAACCCCAATAAAACCCATGGTAGCCTGTCCACCCAATTTGCATCCGTAAGCGACGCTCTTAGAGCCGCTTTCAATGACCTGTGAAAACGTTCGCATAACCCATTAGCCTGCGGATTGTACGCGGTTGTGCGGTGGATCGTTACCCCCAGGCTGCGGGCCATTGCTGACCAAAGTTCTGAAACAAATTGAGGGCCTCTGTCGGACATAATGTCCGACGGGACTCCAAAACGCGCTACCCATGCTGTTAAAAACGTGCGCGCCACCTCCTCTCGGCTGTGGTTGACGCCAGAGGGGACCACTTCCGGCCAGCGCGTGGTGCGGTCTACCATTGTCAGAAGGTGTGTGCACCCCTGTGATGGCGGAAGGGGGCCTACGAGGTCCACGTGAACATGATCGAACCTCTTAGCCGGGATGTGAAACGGCTCCAAAGGAGCTTTCGTGTGTCTGTGTGCCTTGGCTCGTTGACAAGCCATGCAGGCTGTTGCCCACTCCTTAACTTGTTTGCGCAGGCTCGGCCATACAAATTTCTCTCCCACCATTTTGACCGACGCGCGCACTCCCGGGTGCGCCAGAGAATGAATCGAGTCAAAAACACGGCGGCGCCATGCGGCCGGTACCACAGGACGCGGTTGCCCAGTGGAGACATCGCAGATTAGGGGGGACATACCGTCTTGCAGCACCCTGTTCTCCAGCATTAACCCTGTTGGTCCAGACTGGAGTGCGCGCACGTCCGCGTCGCTAACCTGATCCGCGGCCATGGCTGCGTAATCTATCCCTACGCGGACTGGGGCCGCGCACACTTCCGCATCGCTAACCTGATCCGTGGCCATGGCTGCATAATCTACCCCCACGCGGACTGGAGCCGCCACGGCGCGCGAGAGGCAGTCTGCCACTACATTAAGTTTACCCGCCACATGCTGGATATCGGTAGTAAACTCTGAGATCGCGGCCAGGTGTCTCTGCTGCCGGCCTGACCACGGTTCTGAAACCTTGGCCATCACGAAAGTCAGCGGCTTGTGATCAACGAACGCGGTGAAACGGCGTCCCTCCAGCCAGAACTGGAAGTGGCGAATGACCAAGTGGAGAGCTAACAACTCCCTGTCGAATGCGCTGTATTTTTGTTCACTATCGCGCAAGGTCCTGCTGAAAAAGGCGAGCAGTTGCCAAGCCCCGGCTACATGCTGTTCCACGACCGCCCTTATGGCCACATCTGGCGCGTCAGTAGTGAGCGCTATGCGGGCCGTTGGGTCTGGATGTGCTAACAACGCAGCGTTTACCAGGGCTGTTTTGACCTCTGAGAATGCTCACTCTCGCTCCGGAGACCATTCGATTTTGTTTGTGGGTTTTTGTTTTTTCAGTGCGGCATATAATGGTTGCATGAGCTGCGCTGCGCGGGGGAGGAAACGGTTATAAAAATTCACCATTCCCAAAAACTCCTGTAACGCTTTGACCGTTTGTGGCTGGGGAAAATTTGTTACCGCGCGCACTTTGTCAGGCAGAGGAACCGCTCCTTCTGGAGAGACGCGATGCCCCAAAAAATCAATCTGCGTCATCCCGAACTGACAGTTCGCTGGGTTGATTATTAACCCGTGCTCTCCCAACCTCCGGAAAACTGCTGTGAGGTGGTTTTCGTGTTCGTCTTTGGACACGCTGGCTACCAAAATATCGTCCAGGTAGACGAATACAAAGGGGAGATCGTGCAACACCGCGTCCATCATGCGTTGGAACGTCTGCGCTGCGTCTTTAAGCCCAAACGGCATGCGCAAAAACTCGAATAGACCGAACAGAATTATTACCGCTGTTTTGGGTATGTCCTCAGCGCGTACTGGGACCTGGTGGTAACCGCGTACCAAGTCTATCTTAGAAAAAACGCTCGCCCCCGCCAAATGAACTGAAAAATCTTGGATATGTGGGATTGGGTAGCGGTCGTGCGCTGTAGCGTTGTTCAACCAGCGGAAATCTCCGCAAGGACGCCACAAGCCATCAGCTTTCGGGACCATGTGAAGCGGTGAAGCCCATGGGCTTTTCGAACGCCTGATGATGCCCAACTTTTCAAGGTTAGCGAACTCCTCGCGCGCTATGGTCAGTTTAGCTGAATCCAAGCGCCGGGCTTTTGCAAAAACGGGCGGTCCGGTGGTAGTAATAAAATGTTCCACCCTGTGTTTAGCCACAGCCGCCGAAAATGTTGGGACTGTGAGTGCTGGGAACTGAGTGAGCAGTGTGTGGAACTTACGACCTGCAGCTGTGACGTTGGCTTGTGCTGTTGGCGGGGCCACTCGAGCTGTACAGGGAATAGAATAAAAAGAGAGTGCATTAACCAGGCGCCTCTTAGCAAGATCAACCAACAAACCATGTGAGCACAGAAAATCAGCCCCTGACATATTGAAATTCACTGCAGCTATGACGAAAGTCCACTCAAATGTACGGCCGTGTAGGGACAGAAGCAGAGTCCTCTCACCAAAGGTCTTAATCGCCGAGCCGTTCGCTGCTGACACCCCCGGACCACTGGAAGGCGCCAGCCGGTCAGCGGAGGAAGGTGTGATGAAACTCAACTGGGAGCCTGTGTCCATGAGGAAATGCCTCCCCGAGCACGCATCCTTCAAGTAGAGCAGCTTGTTCTCCTCACCGAGGGCCGCAGCTGCTACCGACCCCCGGTCTTGGCATTTCCCGAGCGCTTGAAATGGCACGGTGGTATACATTTGCGTGCCTTCTCTGCAAAGCGGCGATGGTAGAAACAGAGGGTGTCTCCTCCGCGATCCTTGGCCCCCGCCGCCGCCGTCGTTGGTGGGTCTGCTACCGCCGTCTCTGGCCCCTCGTCGTCTCCGGCTGTTGCGCTGCACCCCGTCGCTGCTGCGGTGGCCGCGCGCTGTTTGCTGGCGTTGAGAATCCAGTGCGCCTCCTGGGCCAGCGCGCGGAAGTCCCGCTTGGCCAACAACGGCGAACCGGTAGGGTTCTCAGGAAAATGTGGGTGAAGAGGGAATCGTCGCCGTCTGAGCCCCTCAACCTCAGCATGTCCTCCATCAGGTCAACGGGCGTGCCATCTCCCAAGTCGTTCAGAGCCAGGAGTCTCTCCGCTCTCTCCTGGGCTGAGAGAGTGAAACGCTGGATGAGCGCAGCCTTCAGCGCGCCGTATTTGTCGTCGGCCGGTGGGTTCACCAAAAGGCTCTGCACATGCCGAGACATGCGGTTGTCGAGCTTGGCAATTACATGGCAGAATTTCGTCTCATCTACCGTTATCCCCCGGAGGGCGAACTGTGCTTCGACCAAGAGGAACCAGGAGCACGGGTTATCTCACCAAAAGTCCGGTAGCTGGACGGTATCAGCATACGCCTGGCTGGGAGCTCCTGACCCGGCTGGTTCGGGGGAATTTCTTTCACTCATCGTCTTAGGGTCACCAGTGTGGGAATGTGAAAGGACGAGGCAGAGTTTATCTCACGAGTCAGGTTTATTCACATTCTCCAACATGAGCAATACAGAAAGAGAGAGAAACCCAGACCTTCATCCCCTTTTTGTACCCCAGGAGCTTCAAAGCTCCAGTCACAATGCATTTAATCCCAAATAACAATGCATGCCTTTCAGATCTTATCACCCCCACCCAAAGTCACTGTCAGCCAGGAAATCCCCCACGGCCATCTCTTTGCATATCAAAGACCACATTTCACATCCTCCTGTTATCTCCGAGGAGGCTCAGTCCTTTGTTCATCTGAGACGTGAAGCATACAGTAAGCATACAGTGATATACACATGAAGCATAAGGTGGTATACATTTGTGCATATGAAACCCACATATGTGTGCCACAAGGGGTCTTTTTACGTTGTCGCCACTCTTACATTTCTGATCAGATTCACTTCAAAGGGGGGTCTGTTTGGGAAGGGGGGTATTGTCTATTTTCCACTTCTTTGTATGTTGTCACCAGTATAGCTTCTACATTCTGATTGGATTGACTTTCTGTTTGTATGGAAGCTTAAGATAAGATAAGATAAGATAAGATAAGATAAGATAAGATAAGATAAGATAAGATAAGATAAGCCTTTATTAGTCCCACAACGGGGAAATTCCAGGATTGCAACAGCACAGGGATAGCAACACTCAGAGCAACAATCAGAAGGCAAGAAAAAAAAACAAACAAAAAAAAACAACAAGATCAGCGACTATACATATGTACATATAAACATAAATATATAGACACACGATGCGGAGCATTGCAGCTAGATGGAATAAATATATAGATATATAAGCACACAGTGCGGAGCATTGTAGCTAGATGGACTAAATATATGAACATATAAACACACACAGTGCGGAGCCTTGTAGCTAGATGGAATAAATATGTGAATATATAAACACACACAGCGTGGAGCGTTGTAGCAAGATGGAATAAATATATGAATATATAAACACACACAGTGCGGAGCATTGCAGCTAGATGGAACAAACATACAAATATATAAACACACACAGTGCGGAGCATTATAGCTAGATGGAACAAATATGCACACACATAAACACACACAGTGTGGAGCACCGTAGCTAGATGGAATAAATATGTAAATATATAAACACACACAGTGCGGAGCATTGTAGCTAGATGGAATAAATATGTAAATATATAAACACACAGTGTGGAACATTGTCGCAAGATGGAATAAATATATAAATATACAAACAAATATATAAATATACAAACAAACACACACAGTGCGGAGCATTGCAGCTAGATGGAATGAAACAACATAACCGTCTACTTAGTTATCCTACATGGTATGATTATGTACCCATACATATTGTCACCCTCCGTAGCTACCGGTATTTTCCTAATTGTATACCGGAGGGGACCATTGTGTAAGTCTATTGCGTCTTTTGCATTCAATACTATTAGGTTGTCACGTCTTTTTGCTATCTCTGCGAGCAGCCCTGCTTAGGTTATACAGTCTGACAGCCGTTGGTAGGAAGGACCTGCGAAACCTCTCGGTTGTGCACCTAGGATGATGTAGTCTGCTGATAAATGAGCTCCTTAGTGCATTCAGTGTGTCCTGCATAGGGTGGAACTCGGACTCCAGCAGAGATGACAGTTTAGCCACCATCCTTCTCTCTCCCATCTCCTCCACTGGGTCAAGGCGCTGCCCCAGGACAGAGCTAGCTTTCTTGATCAGTTTGTTCAGTCTGTTCCTATCAGCTGCTGTAATGCCACTGCCCCAGCAGACTACTCCAAAAGTGATGGCTGATGCCACCACCGTGTCATAGAATGTCTTCAGCAGCGCCCCTTGTACACCAAAAGACCTGAGTCTCCTCAGTAGGAACAGCCTGCGCTGTCCCTTCTTGTAGAGTGCATCAGTATTGTGTGACCAGTCTAGTTTATTGTTCAGATGAACACCAAGGTACTTGTATGATGTCACCATCTCAATGTCTGTTCCCTGGATGTTTACTGGTGCTGTGAGTGGTTGTCCTTGCCTGCGGCAGTCCACCACCAGCTCCTTAGTTTTCCTCGCGTTGATCTGGAGGCAGTTCCGATGGCACCAGTCTACAAAGTCCTGGATAAGCCCTCTGTACTCAGCTTCATCTCCGTTGGAGATGAGGCCAACGATCACAGAGTCGTCAGAGAACTTCTGTAGATGGCAGTGTGTTGTGTTGTGTGAGAAGTCCGCAGTATAAAGGGTGAACAGGAAGGGAGCCAAAACCGTTCCCTGTGGGGCCCCCGTGCTACCGATGATCGTGTCGGACACACAGTCCCGGGTTCTCACAAACTGTGGCCGGTTTGTGAGGTAGTCCAGGATCCATGATGACAGGTGCTGGTCCACCCCTGCGCACAGCAGCTTGTCCTTCAGGATCATCGGTTGGATGGTGTTGAAAGCACTGGAGAAGTCAAAGAACATGATCCTCACTGTATTCCCGGGCTTCTCCAGGTGGGACAGAGAACGGTGAAGGAGGAAGATGACCGCATCCTCCACCCCAGTACCATGATGGTAGGCGAACTGGAGTGGATCCATCGCTGGACCCACCAGGGGGCGGAGGTGAGCAAGGAGCAGTCTCTCCAGGGTCTTCATCATGTGGGACATCAGGGCCACTGGTCTGTAGCTGTTCAGATCTTTGGGGTGGGAAGTCTTTGGTACAGGTACCACACAAGATGTTTTCCACAACTGTGGTACCCTCCCCAGCTTCAGGCTCAGGTTGAAGATGTACTGCACAATCCCACACAGCTGGTCTGCACAGAACTTGAGGAGCTTTGCACTGATGCCGTCCGGTCCCGATGCCTTCCTCGCCTTGATCTTCCTCAGCTCCGTCCTCATCTGGGTCTTAGTGAGGGTCAGGTTGGGGGGCTGTGTGTTGGGAGTGAGGGGGTGATGGTGGAGTGGGGAGGGGCAGCAGGACTTGATGTCTTCAGTGGCAGCAGTGGTTGTTGTGCAGTCGAGGGGGATGGCGGTTGGTCAAACCTATTAAAAAAACAGATTCAGATTGTTCTTCCACTCCCTGCCCCCCCGTGGCCTGGGGGGAGGTATTCTGGAGCCCAGAGATGGTTTTAAGGTTTCTCCAGACCCCGCTGATGTCGCTCTGTTGCAGCTTGTCCTTCATCCTCTTCCTGAAGCTTTGACTCAAATGAGCCATTTTATGTTGATCACACTTTGCATTAGGGGCCCCTGATATGCGGATGCATGGGGTGAGCTTGCTCACTATGGTTCTTTAATTGTGGAATGAGTTATGACAAATTTTCACTGATTATTTTCATAACGCATGTTCAGTCCAATCATGTACACCTATGTCAAATATTCCTGCGTTTGTGAAAAGAGACTTCTCTGGAGTTGGAGCTAAAAAGTTTCTTCTAAACTTGGCTGTTAAAAATTCCCTTGATTCACTGAAGTTCATTATCTTTCGTCTGTGACAGCCCAGAACTGCAGTGTGTATCAACTTAAAGGTCATTTTGAGAACTAAAATTGTATTCTTGGTGTGAACATGGGGAAAAAAGAATGATTTTGGATCAGTTTTGGTACTCAAAGGTTCCTGTCAGTGGAACCTACCTGTAATCAGTTTTTGTCCTTGTCCCAAGCTTGAAAAATTTTCTGTTTGAATTCAAATATGTACCATCAATTCCAAAATTTTCACAAATTACAGTTTCACTACATTTTCTTTTCCATGATTTAGTTTTTATGCTCCTTTTCTAGTTCACATCTGATTAAAAACCCTTACACATGCGCTTTTGATCTGATAAGAACTCATAGGAAGTCATTGTTGGATGAAGAGAAAATACAATAATTTGTCTTGGCCAAACTTTTCTTTGATCCTGGGCCATCTTGATTCTGTGCCTCATTTGACTTTAAGGATCCTGAAATTTAGGAGGTTTAAAAGCTACAAGGAATGTTAGGGAAAAATGCCTTTATTGTAAATGTTGGTTCATCAGTGGTGTCAGGATGCTGAGCATGGGGTGGGAACCATGCTCATGCTTTAAGTTTATTTTGATTATTTTCTTTTCCTTGCCTCAGTTTAGTTATTAAATTTGATCATGGTTTTGTCTGAAATTATGTTTCTTGAGTTTGCCATTTGTTTCTGTTTGCTATGAGTTTTGTCTTATCTTAGGCTTAGTTTAACTTTCCATCGTCCTGTTTATTATTATATTTTCATGGTCACGTTTGTGTCTGTCTAGAATCAGGCCCTGGTCTTGTTTTCAGTTCGTGTTTTCTCTTTTATCATGTTTTTGGTTTTGTCTGGGTGTTTGTCACGGTCATGTTTGATTTTGGATAATTTGTATTTTTGTAGCTATGTTATGTTTATTCCTGTCATGTTTTTAGTTTGGTCTTTTGTTTTGACAGCGTCTTTTGTTTACTTCTTGTTAGCATGATGCATCTTCCTTTCAGCTTCATTCTTGCATTGTTAATTATTCTGTTTTTGATTACTGATTACTGATTGTTCATAGGTGTGATTAATTGTCTACACTATATAGACTCCCCACATACTGCTATCTGTGCGGCGATCTGCTGTGATATCAAGTCAAGTCTGGTCACATTTAGTTTCTTAATTAACTTTTGTTTGGAATTTAGTTTTTTGTTAATAAATCATGCCAGAGAGGAGAAAGCCTGTGCATGGGTCCTGCTCTTTACCCCGGAGGGGAAATCTTAATAAATGGTCTAATTGTGGTGGGCACAGTACACATGGCACTCCACCCAGGACAAGGGAGTTGGTGGGGGAGAAGATATGGGGATGCTAATGGGGAAAGCTGAGTGGAGCTAACCAAAGATGTGCCTTTCGCGCTCTGCCGTGCCAGGCTGGCACCTGAGGACACAGGGGTGTGAATATATTGTAGCAAGACATGCTCTGTGATGTGTGTTTCGATGTTATTTTAATGTGTGTGCATGTCTTGCAGTCTGAATGTTAATGTGTTCACCCTGAAAGCCAGAGGCGGGAATTAAAGAGTATAAAGGAGTTCGCTCAGGCACTCAGGCTTCAGGGTTTTTACTGTACTTGATGTTAGAGGAGAAAATAAAGTTTGTGTGTGGTCTAACTCATTGCCTCGTCTGCTTTCTTCCTCCCCATCATGTCTTGCTTGATCACTGCAGCTTGGTGAGCAATCGGTAAAGGTCCGACAGTGTGAAAACTTTGTCTGCATTTTAAAACTCATCTTTCTGGATGAGGATGCAACTTTCAGGCAGTACTTGATTACGGTTGTTGTTATCACCCATTTGGGAGCCTCCTAGATGGAATTCACACATTCCTGTGGGACAGTGTTGAAGTGTGACAGATCTGATTATGTTGGTATTTACCTGAGGACTTATCTGCATTCCTTTTCGTCTCTCTTTCCCCCACAGACAAAAGCTGAATCAAATGTGTCTGTATTGGAGCAATTGAGAAGAGCCTATTAACATTCACATGGGGCATGCAGAAACTCGATGGCACCCTCGTTCATGGTTTGTGTTTAGGATTTGATGTGAACGAGGGGATATGTTTGCCAGGTCTGTACATTGAGATAAGATTTTAGAAGCCTAAAACTGAGTCCATATGAAAACCTGGATTTCCGCCCCGGGTTACCTCCATCAATATTCCTCAGCATCACTAGTGACATGGGATAGAAATAAGAGGGAGAGTCTCATTTTCTCCTGCAAAAGGGGAGTAGATGTAAATGAAGGGGGCTGATAATGTGAATATTTAGGCTGCAAAGGGTGTAGAACACCCACCACTACCACCACCAAAAAGGAGCAGTTTTTTTTTTTCAAGTTTGCATCTACATAAGTATGTGACGAATAGACAGGATTGGGAAGAGGGAGGGGAAACTGGATTTTTTTATTTATTTATTTTTGTACAAATAAGGGGAGGGAGTGTGTACATGTACATAAGCTTTTGAAGGTGTGGGCTTACTGGGCTACAAATGTGGCCCGCCACGAGTAAACCAGCAACAAGCCGGCCTGACATGATTCCTAAAAAACACAGAAATACTTTTTTTTTTAAATTGTGATTTTCGTTTTGTTTTGTTTTTTCCCAAATATGCTAGCTGAAATCATGAAGAAGCTACTCCATGCTTCAAATAACAGTGTGGGAGATTTTAAAACTGTAAACTTTGTATCTGAAATTGAGTAGTTTTAGAGGGAAATATCAGCGAGACCGCTTTCTAGTTTTAGGGGTGTGGATACCACATTTAAGATTTAAGAAGATTTCAGAAGAATTTGAAATCAGTCATTCCACTGTCCGGAAAATAGTCTACAAGTGGAGGACATTCAAAACAACTGCTAACATGCTCAGGTCTGGCTGTCCAAGCAAGTTCACCCCGAGAGCAGACTGCAAGATGCTGAAAGAAGTCTCCAAAAACCCTAAAATGTCATCACGGGACCTACAGCAAGCTCTTGCTATTGTTGATGTGAAAGTGCATGCCTCTACAATCAGAAAGAGACTGCACAAGTTTAACTGGCATGGGAGGTGTGCAAGGAGGAAACCTTTGCTCTCTAAAAGAAACACGAAGGCCAGACTGAAGTTTGCCAGAGAGAAAGTATACAAAGACCAGAACTTCTGGAATAATGTTCTTTGGACAGATGAGTTCTAAAATTGAATTATTTGGACACTAGAGCAGAGGACGTGTTTGGCGTAGACCAAATACAGCATTCCAGGAAAAGAACCTCATACCAACTGTGAAGCATTGAGTGTCATGGTTTGGGGATGCTTTGCTGCAGCAGGACCTGGCCAGCTCACCATCACAGAATCCACCATGAATTTTACCGTGTATGACCAACACAGAGGAAGTGAAGGAAGAGTTCTACAGTGATTTACGTGAGACTATCAGGCGTGTACTGACTGATGACAGGCTGATACTCGTTGGAGATTTTAATGCCAGAGTTGGTTCGGGACACCGAGAAATGGAAAAGGAGTGCTAGGCAGTCATGAGTAGGCAAGTGCAATGCTAATGGAGAACTTCTACTTGCACTATGTTCAGAGTACAACCTTGTGATAACCAACACTCTATCAGGCGTTTTCCAATGTCAAGTCAAATTCCTCGTATGTTTACCTGTTGTTTACTTGTAAATGTACTTGGCAATAAACTTTATTCTGATTCTGATTCTGATTCTGATTCTATTTAAGCACAAGGACACACACAAGAAGACATGGATGTACCCAAGATCCAAGCACTGGCACTTATTAGACTACATCTTAGTCAGGCAGAGAGACAGAAGGGATGTATTGGACACCAGAGCAATGGGAGGCGCGGACTGTGGCACTGATCATGTTATGCTGAGATCTAGATTAAGGATTTGCAGACGAAAACAGCACTGCAGGATGGGTGCGAAGCCACCACGGAAGCTAAACACTAGTGCACTGAAAGGCCAAAGAAGCAGGAGAACTTTACACAGGAAATGGATGAAAACTTGAAAGACTGGGACAGCAACAACTCAGAGAATGACATAGAAGAGAAATGGGCAACACTGAAGGATACAGTGTGGCCGACACACATTGTGGGCTCACGCTGCCACAGAGACAGAACTGAATGTGTATTGTGGAGTGTCACGTCTGCAAGGACTGAGGACTCAAATCTACAGGAGGTAACAAGGAAGTGTGAGAAGTTGTCTCTTGTCCCCAGAAGACGCCCCGGAGGTATTCCGGGTTCATCAAGAAATGAGAGACAATGGTGAAGCTTCAAAGGGATGCTTTGTAACTGTAATGTTGGACTGAAGACACCAATGTGACTTGAATTCTGATGCTGGAAATGTATAAAAGGGGGTTGAAGTATGATTCTTTCTCTTTCCTGCTTTGAGAATGCTAGGACATGTGTTCTGTCAAATAAAGCTGGTTTATGACTGAAACTCAGCCTCGTTATTTGAGCATTCTCCTACAACAGTGTAAGCAGACTGCGAGTGATGTATTAGGCTACCCTGAGAGGAAACATCAAGATTGGTTTGATGAGCATGATGAACACCTGAAGAAAATACTACTAGAAGTGGAGGAATACAGGCCTATGGGGCAGTGAAAACCTATAGTGAACACAAGGTCGAAGAAGAAAAAATACTCAAAGGCTCAGAGTGAGCTACAGAAATACACGCAGAGAGTATGAGGTCCACACTGGTGGGATGGAAAAAGCCAGAGAAACTTCAAACTGCAGCAGGACAGGAAAGACATGAAAACATTCTTCACAGGTTTTGAGAGAAATCTACGGACCTCTAAAAAACCAAGAGGTATTGATCCACTAAAAGCTATTGATGGTGAAGCGGTTTTGCAGGAGAAAGACAAGATCCTGGACGATTTGCAGACTACTTTGACCACTACTAAACAACCCTGGAGATCTCACTGAAGAGGCTAAAGAAGCTCTAGTGCAGCGACCAGCTGTATCAAGTCTGGATGAACCACCAAATTTTGATGAACTAATGGCAGCTATCAGGACAGCACAGGGATGGTAAAGCTCCAGGAGGGATGAATTCCAGCAGAAGTGTGGAAATTTGGTGGTGTTCAGCTGACCAACTGCCTGCACAAGCTCATCCAAGAGATATGGGATGCCCACAAAGTACCTCAAGACTGGAGAGGATACAAGTATTGTGCTTTGTTCAAGAAAGGGTGACAGGAAGGATTGTGGAAATTACTGAGGGTATATCACTGCTAGCCACTGTTTTTTTTTCCACAATATTTTTTTATTGAACCTTTTTTTACAAACATGGCACAAACAATCAAACACTAACACTAAAGTAATTTAAAAATTAAAAAAAAAACACTTAACTACAAAAAAAAGTACTAAAAAAACACCAACAACCATTAACAAAGGCAAGTCAACACAATGCTCCGCTGTTTAGTCTAGGTAATCTATTACATAAGAATACATATTATACATTCACCAATTTGGAATTTGCAAGGTCCACACATATCATTCACCTTCTTCTTCAGAAGTTATGTTTAATTTCTTTACATAATCAATGAAAGGTCTCCATATATTCTCAAACACATTTTCCTTTGATTTCAGTATGTATGTTATTCTTTCTAGTGGAAGGTTTGTTAACATCTGTCTTAACCACTGAGTCACATCTGGTCTATGAGTCTTTTTCCACTATAGTGCAATACATTTTTTGGTATTAAGCAAACCGAGGTCTATGAATGCTCTTTCACTCTTATTAAAGTTATGTTTTTCTGGATACAGACCCAACAAAAACAGTTTAGGGTTCAATGTGAATTGTTTTGAAATTATTTTTTCGATTGTTACCCTCACCTCTTTCCAAAACATTCTGATTGTTCTACATTCCCATAAACAATGAAATAGGGTTCCTTTACTTTCCATACATTTTGTGCATGTATCTGGTATGTTTTTGTTATATCTATTTAACTCCACTGGTGTAACATACATCCGCATTAACCATTTAAAATGTATCAGTTTAAGACGTACATTTATTGATTTGGTTTGAGCTTCTGCACAAGCCATTTCCCATTGTTCCTCTGAAATTTCAATTTGCAGGTCTTCTTTCCAATAATTCAGTCTTTTCTGTGAGTTTTCACTTGAGAATAGTGTCAATGAGTTATAAAACTCTGAAATAATACCCTTTCTCTTACTATCTTTCGTCAAAATTTTTTCCAAGGATGAATAAGTAGGTCGGGTGAGAGCATTATTTTGATTTGATCGAATAAAATTTCTAAGCTGAAGATATTTAAAAAAATGTGTTCTATTAAGATTGAATTTAATCCTCAGTTCTTCAAAAGACATTATGTTATCTGAACGTGACAAATATAAGTCTTGAATCTTTTGAATCCCTTTTAAATTCCATACTTTATATACAGCATCTGCTCTCCCTGGTGTAAAATATTGATTACCCCATATTGGGCTAAATTGTGACAATAAGTGTGGTTCTTTTAAATATTTTTTGGTTACTGCTAGCCACTGTTGGTAAGATTCTCTCACGTGTACTACTTAACAGACTCAGTGAACACATCTCGCAGAATGTACTACCGGAAACCCAGTGCGGCTTTAGAAGTGTAAGAAGCACAAGGGACATGATTTTCTGCTTGAAACAGGTTCAAGAAAAGTGTATCGAACAGAACATGCCGCTTTATGTAGTCTTCATAGACTTCAGTAAAGCCTTCGATGCTGTTTCGCGACAAGGACTTTGGCAGGTACTCAAGAAATATGGTTGTACAGAGAAGTTTGTCAGCCTGATCGAGGCACTCATACAGGTATGCAAGCAAACGTGGCATGATGGTTCAGTATCTAAAGACTTTTCAGTAGCAACGGGTGAAACCAGGTGTGTGCTGGCACCTACACTCTTTCGCTATATCTGGCAGCCATGCTTGAGGTGGCTTCAAAGACACTTCAGAAGGAGTATACATTCAAACTAGGAAAGAAGCAGACTCGTTCAATGTGGCATCTGTTTAAAGCCAAGAGTAAGACATCGATAAAGGTAGTAAGGGAAATGATCTTTGCCGACGACAGTGCTCTAGTTGCACACAGTGCGTGGAAGATATGCAATCTTTAGTGGAGAAATCTGCAAGAGCAGCTAGCCAATTCAGCCTCCAAATCAACATCAAGAAGACAGAGTGCCTTTATCAACCACCAAAGTTCCAGTTATCAACATCACTGCCAGAAGAGATCAGCATTGGTACAGAGCCACTAGTCAAGTGCAAGACTTTCAAGTACCTAGGGAGTACTGTTTCAGAGAATGCTAGGCTGGAGGATGAACTATCTCTCAGAATGGGAAGAGCGAGCACTGTTTGGAAACTTGAGGGAGAGACTGTGGAACAATCGACATGTGTCTAGCCGTGTGAAATGCAAAGTGTACAGAGCGACAGTACTGGCTACTCTATTGTACGGTGCTGAAACTTGGACTGTCTACAGAGTGCAGGTGAAGAAACTCCACGCGTACGTGATGAGACACCTTCGAGCCATAATGAACATCTCATGGAAAGACAAGATAACCAACATAGAAGTGTTGAAACGAGCTGGTCTACCATCAATAGAGGACATGCTAATATAGATGAACCTGAGATGGCTCGGACATGTTGAGAGGATGGACCACCAGCGTCTCCCTCAGCAGTTACTCTACTCACAGTTATGCGAGGGCAAACGCAATCAGGGTAGACTAAGGCTCAGATTTAAAGACACTGTAAAAAGAAACTTGAAGAAGTTGGACATAGACAGGAGTTCCTGGCAGTGGAAGGCTAAGGACAGAGCTGTTTGGAGGAATCTGATCAGACCTAAATGAAACAGTCATTGTCGCCCACGACAGACTGTTATGATGATGATGATAATGATCAGAGGGTGCTTGAGGAACACGTGAGACCATCTCTAAAAAATTAAAGTTGAAGCGAAATTGGACCCTGCAACATAACAGTGACCCAAAACATACCAGTAAATCCACCAAGGACTGGCTAAAAACTAAGGCTGCATTCAGACCAGGATAGTCCGGGGGTCTTGGTTTGACTGGGCGAGGAATGCCGAGAACTTTCACACCTTCGTTTGGTTTCGTTTGCATTCATACTGCAGCAGACTAAACTGCCTGGACAACGTCACGCAGTTACAACAACCACTCGTTTGTTATTTTCTACCTAAAATGCACTACGGTAAACGCCACTTCCTCTTCTCACTATGTGTTTCTATGGTTACAAACTCCGAGGGGCACTTCTGCCCTTTGGTCCACTGGTTACTTCCCGTTTGGATTCACCACTGCAAGCGCACCAGACGTTGTTTGCAAGTGAACAAGGCCCCAATTTTTTGAGGGGACCAGACTTTGCTTGTTTGGTGTGCACCAGAGTTCCAACGCACGTTCAGATGGCACCAAACGAACCAAACTATCTGCAGATAGTCCTTTGGTCCAGACCAAACAGTGGCCGTCTGAATGTGCCCTTAGAAATGGAGACTCCTGGAATGGCAGAGTCAAAGCCCAGATCTTAACCCTTTGAGTGTGAGAAATTTGCGTGCCCCTAGTGGCAGAGTGCGGCACTGCGCCTGCCTTTTCACTCTGACTTTGTCAAAATTAAGTGAGAAATTTCTGGGGGGTTTTAAATGTACTGGTTTCTTGTTCATATACTTTGAAGATAAGATGATGAGGTACCTCTGTACAAAAAAACGGTGTCAAAAGACTGAACCATTTTTTGTGTAAATACATCCAAAGTCCAGTTTTGACTGAGTTATGGAATTTAAAGAGGTGCCGTGACATTATGCAAATTAGATGTGTAAATTTATTTCTATCTGAAACTTTGGATCATACTTTAAATCTTTCTAATTGACAGTAAGTCATTACCTCTTACCACTTTCAAGTTATAGCCTTGGAAATCTGAACTATTTTATTGACAAAAAATATTTACCACTCTTGACCACTAGGGGGTATGTTGCAGTTCTGCACCATACACACTCAAAGGGTTAATCCCACTGAGATGCTGTGGGGTGACTTGAAATGGTCTGTACATGCAAGAAACCCCTCAAACATCTCACATCTGAAAGAACTATGTGCTGAGAAGTGGGGCAAACTTTCCTTAGACTGGTAGATGGCTACAAGAAGCATCTCACTGAAGTTATTTCAGCCAAAGAGGGTAACACTAGCTATTAGGCAGTAGGGTGTCCTAACGTTTTCCTTAGTTAAAGTACACATTTTTGTTGATATCTTTTATTTAATGAGTAAAACAAGGTTATTTTTTATTATTTACCTGCAATTAAATCACCTCCTTTTCCATAGGTAAATTAAAACAAGATTAGACATCAATATGTGTGAACATTTCTTAATAAAAAACTGAATATTTAATGGAGTGTCCTAATTTTTTCACATGACCGTGTGAATATATATATATATACATATATGTGTGTGTGTGTGTGTGTACACAGTATACGTATATACATATATACAGTATATATATACTCTGTGTGTGTGTGTGTACTGTATGTATGTATGGAGATATATATATATATATCCATACATATATATCAGAATCAGAATCAGAATCAGAATCAGGTTTATTGCCATTGTTCATGTAGTACACAAACTAGGAATTTGTCTCGGTACAATGCTGCAACATTAAACATGATAAGATAAGAGAAATAAACTATACATGTAATAAAGTGTAGGATAAGATTAAGTGATACTGGTCAACAGTTAAAATATGTATTAGCCAGCAGCAGATACTGTGGAGAACTATATAGTGCAGTCGGTAATGCAGGAAGAAAACAGTGATGATTGACATGAGTCTGGTTGAGCTGCTGTACATGGTGCACGAGAGTCAATAAGTCACTTAGTGTTCAGCAGTCTGATGGCAGAGGGGAAGAAGCTGTTCATGTGATGGGAGGTTTTAGTCTGGATGGACCGAAGTCTCCTACCAGAGGGGAGGGGGGCAAACAGTACGTGACCAGGGTGTGAGGGATCGGCTATGATCCGGCCAGCATGCCTCCGGGTCCTGGAGATGTACAGATCCAGGAGAGATGGGAGCTTGCAGCCGATCACCTTCTCAGCAGTGCGCACGACGCGCTGCAGCCTTAGTCTGTCCCTGGCAGTGGCTCCTGCGTACCACACGGTTATGGAGGTGGTGAGGATGGACTCGATGATGGCTGTGTAGAACTGCACTAACATCTTGGTGGGTAGCTTGAGCTTCCTCAGCTGCCGCAGGAAGAACATACAAATATATGTATACATATATACATACATACATATATACATATATATATATGTCTCCATATATACATAGTGTGTGTGTGTGTGTGTATAAACTGCAGATGATGAACCCAAGTTATCCTGGCTGAACGCTGTAGTGGGGTAGAGTGGGAGCAGATAAAGGAGGGTGAGAAGGTGGTGGTGGCGGGGAAGGGGGGGGGTTCCATTCAGAACAGCTGAAGAAAGGGAGGCTGGAAGAAGAGGGAGGCGGGGGTGGTCCTAACATGACATGTGTGTCAGTCTGTTGAAATGTGTGTAGAGCTCTGATTTCTGCTCATACTGCTGCAAGAGAGAGAGAGAGAGAGGAGGATACAGCTTCTGCCCTCTGACCGAGTTTTGTTGTTTGGAGAAAGATACAGAGAAGTGGAGAAGTGGAAGAAAATAACATAATTCTGAAAGACTAACTTGTATACATTTTTCAAAGTATTTTTATTCATCTATTTTTTTTAATATATATAATATCTTTTTTAAGTAATTTTTGGATCTGTACCAATGCTTGGGACAATTACTTTAACAGGTAAGATTAATTACTTAATTTAGCATTTCAAAAATCTAAGAAATATTGCTACCTGGTTGACTATGTTCATTGTTAAAATGGTAATGCAATTGCTTGGCTTGACAATGTGAAGAATCTTAAAACTGCAGCAAGTATTCTCTTGTACTGTATGAGTGTGTGCAGCCAAAGGCATTGTTGTCCTGAGGGTGTGGTTTGCATTGTGGCTGGTAGATGTCTCAGCATAGAGGAGTGATTTCAGTTGGAGATGGTTTTTGGCTTGACCACCTTGGAGCCTTGCTGTTTAAAAGGTGAAACTCTTCCTTACAGCTGCAGCCCATCATTTTAACACATATTCCAGGTTTTAAGCTACTGACCCACTTCATAGTTCCTTGATGCAAGTGTACATCCCATATCACTGCCAAAGTTTTTAGTGGAGAGACTATTCACTCTGATAGGAATAAAAAACATTAAAATAAATCTTTTAAACCATCCATTTGGCCCAAGTCTTCTTCTCACACACCTCCCTCTGCATACCATCATGTGAAGTATTTCATTAGATTAGAGTGGGATCCTAATTCCCGGTGGGCTTATTCAGTTTAGCCACAGAGAGAGAGGGAGGGTCGTATGGAATTAATTACATGCCATGACTGTTTCTTCTGGGGTATTCTAACTGGGAGTGATGGTTCAGATGGAGCGGGGCTGAAAAGTGTTTGGTTTCATGGTGACCTCAGGTTTTTGTTTCGATACAGGATTGGAATGCCAAAACATTTATGTAGCAATGAAATAATATTTGTGGGCTAGTTCCTGCTGCAGCCACATCTGAGATTAATTGATCTAAAAAGACAGAGGTAATGGCACAGCTTGGGTGTGATTAATGGTGTTGATATGTCCCCAGGATAGACACTTTGACCACGCCTTTGAAAAAGAGAGGATGCAAGTTAGGGTCTCTTATTATGTCCCTCTCTGTTGGCGGCGGGGGGGGGGGGGGGGTGTCTCCTTCTGCTGTTTTTAACTGACTTCTTTTGTTTAATGATTTCTGGTCTAGTAATTATAACAGGATTTGCATATATTCAACTAAGTTTACACATACAGTGTTTAGAAAGAATAGAGGTCATTTGTATTGCCAACACTCGGTCAGACTCATTCCCAGTGAGAGTTGGACTCCGCCAGGGCTGCCCTTTGTCACCGATCCTGTTCATAATTTTTATGGACAGGATTTCTAGGAGCAGCCAGGGAACGGAGGGTGTCATGCTTGGTGACCACAGGATCTCATCTCTGTTGTTTGCAGATGATGTTGTACTGCTGGCTTCATCCAGCAATGACCTACAGGTCTTACTTGGATGGCTTGCTGCTGAGTGTGAAGCGGCTGGGATGAGAATCAGTACCTCCAAGTCCAAGTCCAAGGTCTTCAGCTGGAAAAAAGGTGGATTGTCCTCTCCGGGTTGGGGACAAGCTCCTGCCCCAAGTGGAGGAGTTTAAGTATCTTGGGGTCTTATTCATGAGTGAGGGGAGAATGGAGCGAGAGATTGACAGATGGATCAGAGCAGCATCTGCAGTGTTGCGGACGTTGTACCGGTCTGTTGTGGTGAAGAGGGAGCTAAGCTCTAAGGCAAAGCTGTCGATTTACCAGTCAATCTGCGTTCTTACCTTCACCTATGGTCATGAGCTTTGGGTAATGACCGAAAGAACGAGCTCGTGGATACAAGCAGCTGAATTGAGTTTTCTTCGTAGGTTTGCTGGACTCACCCTCAGATACAGGGTGAGGAGCTCAGTCATCCGGGAGAGGCTCAGAGTAGAACCGCTGCTCCTCCACACTGAAAGGAGCCAATTAAGGGGGTATGGGCATCTAATTAGGATGCCTCCTGGACGCCTCCCACTTGAGGTGTTTCGGGCACGTCCCTCTGGGAGGAGACCCCGGGGAAGATCCAGGACTCATTGGAGAGACTATGTCTCCCAGCTGGTCTGGGAACGCCTTGGTATCCTCTCTGAAGAGCTGGAGCAGGTGGCTGGGAAGAGGGAAGTCTGGGCTTCTCTGTTTGAACTGCTGCCTCCATGACCCGGACCTCCGGAAAAGCGGTAGAAGATGGATGGTTGAATGGATAGAGGTCATTCAGTCTTCCAACAACCCCCTAAATGCCTGCTCATCACCCCTAACACCCCCAACCTTTGCATCTACACAATCACAGAGAAGTGTTAAAGCAGCCAAGATTTGATCACAATGCAGATTGGAGCGCATTTTTCTGTAGTGATTGCATTTAATGTGTGAGCCTCGCCTCACCACATGCTCTCACACATAAATAAAGCCCGTCTCCAATGGAGAGAAGCATTTCAACTATTACTATGTGTCACAGAGCTATGCGACACCCTGTAAAGTGAATTAAGAGGGCGAACACCACCACCACCTATATCCTTTCATCTCTTAACTGTCCCCTCCACACCCCCACCCTCACATTCACATTTTTTCTCTTACAGCTCTTGGTTAAATCCCCCACACCCAAAATCTGACTAGTTTTGTTAACAGTTGTGTGTGTGTGTGTGTGGGGGGGGGTGTCAAAAAACAGGATCAAAAAGAGAGGAGAGATGCCATTAGTATGTTAAATCTACATGGTTCCTGTTTTATTATCCGTGTAGCTACACATGGCTGACGCTGGCCTGGTTTACTGACAGTCTGACCCCTCCCCATCACACACTCACACACCTTTAAAACTTTTACTACCCTAGAACTTAATTGAAAACAGATCAGGGGAACCGGTGTATTTGTGTACAGTAAAAATGAAAATAATAAGATGCTAGATGAAAGTTTGATATTTTTCATGTTCTTATGTTTCGTCTTGACCTGCCTGATTAACAACAGTTGGATTACACCTGTTTTGTTGTATATACCCAGGGTTTCCTCTTTATGTTTGCATGCTTTTTATAAAAAAGTTCGTAAAATTCAGACTTCCTCAGAGCTGCAGTGTGTCTTGATAATAGGAGTGTTAACCACCCCCCTTCCTTTAAGTATGAGGCCAAAGAGAGCTAGAAGGCTATTGTGTTTGAAATGTGTGTGTGCCTTGGGAAAGGGGGTGGGTCCCCAACCATCCTGCTGTGGTGGAATTTGGGTCAAGGGGATTGAGATTTTTTTTAAGGAAGGGTAGTAGAGTACTGTATTGTTTTGTTTGAAAACAAACATGGGTGCAGACGAGACACGGTCTAAGTGAAAACCAAATAAACATTCAAAATCCCCTGGCATTTAATTATGAATTATCTTTACAGCATCCTAAAATATTGGCCCTGAACAAGTGGTAAACGGAATAGCTTATATCCAGCTTATATCCTTTTCAAGTCAAATGCTCACCTTGTTCGCATTGTTGTTGTCTACCAGACTACGCCATTTCGTCCTGCTCTGTGTATCATTTTTATCGAGGCCCAGCTATTCGAGATCCATCTTGTTGGTATCCCTCCAACGCCGTTTCGGTTGCCCTCGTTTTCTACGTTCTTCCACTTCCATCTCAAACACTTTCCTGATGTCCTCCTCTGCCTCTCGGTGGCACATGTCCCCATACCATTCCAACCTTCTTTTCCTCATCCAATCTTTTATGGGTATGATGTTCGCCTCTTTCAAGATGTCTTTGTTTCTTCTATGCTCTTCCAGACTTCCAGACAGTATCTTAGCATTCACATTTCACAGGTGCTCATCTTATTGGTAAGGCGTCCTGTGACTGTTCATGTCTTATTTCCATATAAGAGTGTCGGTCTAATGCCAGTTCTGTAAATCAGCACTGAGTTTTGTTGGCATCCTTTATCACACAACACTCCAGCCAGCTTGTTCCAAGCCTTGGATATTCTCTGTTCACTCTCTTTACTGCATCCCCCTTCCTGCTTGAGAGTTGTTCCAAGGTACTTGAACTGAGTGCATTTAGGTAGTATCTCTTCTTCTTCTCTGTTTTAACTCCTTAGCTTGATGTCCTCCATTTCTCCAGTAGGTGGCAAGTACTCTGTTTTAGACCTGCTGAGTTTTAGGCCCGCCCCTTCCAGTTTCCCTCTCCATGTCTTTAGCCTTCTTTCCAGTTCTTCTCAGCCATTATCGCATAAAACCAAGTCATCAGCGAATAACATTACCCATGGTGTGCCTTCACTGATATCTTATGTTATCACATCCATGATTATTATGAAAAGAAGGGGGCTAAGGGCCAAGCCTTGATGCAAACCAACATCGATTTTTATTTCCTCAGTCCTGCCTGAATTTGTCCTGATCTGAGTGGTACAGTTTTCATCTTTTTCTTCTCTCAGCTGCTCCCTTTAGGGGTCGCCACAGTGGATTTCACCTGTCTCCATCTCACCCTGTCCCTTGCATCTTCCTCTGTAACACCAACCCTCTCCATGCCCTCCTTCACTACATCCATGAATCTTATCTGTGGTCTTCCTCCACAGCTTTCATTAATATCTTTTGTTATGTTTATGTAGCCCTCAGGGACTAGCCTCTTCCTCAAGCATTACCATATCAGATCACGTGGAATGATATCATAAGCTTTCTCGAGGTCCACGAACATCATATGTAGGTCTTTGTTATACTCTCCGAACTTCTCCTGCGGGATTCTGAGGCAGAACATCAGCTCTGTGGTAGATCTTCCCTTTTGGAATCCATATTGATTTTCCTTGATCTTGACAATCTCTCTGTCTTCCTTGTATGACCCTCTCAAGAAGCTTAAGTCAGTGGCTAAGCAGTTTTGTCCTGCGGTAGTTCCCATAGTCCAAGGGGTCCCCTTTTTGTTTGTATATTGGTGTTATTGTGCTGTTTCTCTATTCCTGAGATATTCCATCTCTGACAGTTCCTCTCAGGCATTCCACCATCCATTTCACTCCAGTTTGTCCCAGCCGCTTTATTGGGTCTATTGTTAATTCATCAGGTCCTGTTGATTTTTTTCATTTTTATCTTCTCCAACTGGCTTTTGACTTCTGTTCCTGTTATGTCTTCTATCGACCCTTGTACTGGTGGCATATAGGGCAGTTCCTCTCTTGTGTTCCTCATATTCAACAGCGTGTCAAAATATTCTCTCTGTAGAAGAGCTTGAAATGATGAGGCGATTTGATATATAAACCAAAGTTTATTTATCAGCTCTCCTAACAAGTCTCATTCTAGTGCAGAGGTAGCAGAAGGAAAAGAGACCGAATATCTCCGGCTCACTGACTTTATACTTGCACATAACAAAAGACATGCATAACAAAGGCTGACATCCCTCATTATCTTAATCCCCCCATTGTCTTGGTATTTCCTCTCCTCGCCCAGGGGGTGAGGGTAGCTCCTCCGGTCTCCACCGCAGTGTCTGGGAACGTCTTTGTTCTTCACTTGGCGGTTGAGAGCCTTTGTCCTTTCAGAGGTGTGAAGTTGCTTTACATATGTAATTACCAAACATTTCCACATGCTTCAACATATGTAGGTTATGGAATATATGATTAATATAGCCCACAGCCCCCCCCCCCCAAACGACTAAGAAAGGACAATAGAAAGGTTCACAGTCTAAGATAATTACTATGACATACTAAGTGTTACATCTCTTGCCACAGAAGAAACTTTCCAGCAGCCATGCCCTTAAGAGAGTTCAGTGGTAATCATAACAGCAAAGTAAAATCATAAGTAAGTCCTAAACTGTTGCAGCACAATTAGTGAAAAATTGTGGAGTAGTTTGCATCAGTCCCTGTGCTGTCTGGGTTTTAATCTTCTCCCAAAACTGCTGTGGGTTCGTTTAGGCGTCCTGCTGGGACCTTCTTGTGAGGAATCTGCAGCGTGGGAAGGAGAGTGGTTAACTGTTCCCTGCAGGGGGGCTGAGTCTTTTCTCTTGGGGGGTCTACCCCGCCGAGGTGCTCTCGCCAACTGTGCAGGCTCGTCTTTCAACAAGAAGGCAGGTTTAAGTCTGTCAATGCTGACTGTTTCTTTTCTATCCCCAAAATCAAGCACAAAGTGTTTATCACCATGTTCCAGCACTCTGAATGGCCCATCGTATGCTGGGCGGAAAGTTGGTTTTAAAGCTTCATGCCTAACAAAAACAAACTCAGCGTTTTTTAAAGCCTGAGGGACAAAAACCCGTGGAAAGGAGTGATGAGCTGGACCGGGGAGAGAGTCCGGTCCGTTGCTGCCTAAAAACCTTGGGACTGGAAGATGCCCTGGCTCTGGATTCTCTGGTAAAAATTCACCTGGGAGCCTGAGAGTCTGTGCAAAAACTAATTCTGCTGGAGAGGCGTCTAGATCCTCTTTAGGCGCAGCACGCAACCCCAATAAAACCCAGGGAAGTTTATTTACCCAATTTGTATCCGTTAGTGAGGCTCTGAGGGCAGTCTTTAAAGACCTGTGAAAACGCTCGCATAACCCATTAGCCTGAGGGTGGTAAGCGGTGGTGCGGTGAATTGTTGCCCCTAAGCTGCTGGACATGGCTGACCAAAGCTCTGAGACAAATTGAGGCCCCCTATCGGACGTGATGTCCGATGGGATGCCGAAACGTGCTACCCAGTTTGTCAAAAAGACGCGAGCGACTTCCTCCGCTGTGGTTGCCGCTAGAGGGACTGCCTCTGGCCAGCGTGTGGTGCGGTCTATCATTGTTAACAGGTGTGTGAAACCTTGGGAGGAAGGTAGTGGCCCCACGAGGTCGACATGAACGTGGTCGAACCTTCTAGCAAGGATTGGAAAAGGCTCCAGAGGGGCTTTTGTGTGTCTGTGTATTTTGGCGCGCTGACAAGAAATGCAAGTTTTTGCCCATTCTTTTACGTTTTTGCGCAGGCCTGGCCACACAAACTTTTCGGCGACCATTTTAACCGAGGCACGCACACCTGGGTGCGCGAGGGAGTGAATTGCGTCGAAAATACGGCGGCGCCATGTAGCTGGTACTAACGGGCGAGGTCGGCCGGTTGAAACATCGCATATTAGGGGGGGGCACGCCGTCGCGTAAACCCTTTTTCTCCAGCCTTAACCCTGTTGGTCCAGACAGGAGTGCGCGCACGTCCACGTCGCTGCTTTGTTCCTCTGCCATGGCTGCATAATCTATCCCTGCATGGATAGGTGCTGCGTATGTGTCTGCGTTAGTGAAGAGTTCTGCTGCTGAGGCAGTATAATCTGTCTCCTCGCGCTCTGGTGATGTCACAGCGCGAGAGAGGCAGTCTGCTACTACGTTAAGTTTGCCTGCCACGTGTCGAATGTCTGTGGTGAACTCTGAAATCGCAGCCAGCTGTCTTTGTTGCCTGCCTGACCATGGTTCTGAAATTTTAGCCATAGCAAAGGTGAGCGGTTTATGGTCTACAAAAGCCGTGAAACTCCGCCCTTCTAACCAGAACTGGAAGTGGCGGATGGATAAATGAAGCGCTAGCAGCTCCCTGTCAAAAGTGCTGTATTTACGCTCAGTTTGGTTTAGCGATTTGCTAAAGAATGCTAAAGGTTGCCAGATCCCGCTGACATGTTGTTCTACAACTGCCCCTATAGCCAGGTCCGAAGCGTCTGTGGTTAGCGCGATGCGGGCCGAGGGAGCTGGGTGAACTAACAATGTGGCGTTAGCTAGAGCGCTCTTTACTTCCACGAAGGCGTGTTCACGCTCCGGGGTCCATTCGACCGCGTTGGAAGCTTTCTTTTTTTTGAGCGCGTCATATAGGGGCTGCATGAGCTGAGCTGCGTGGGGGAGGAAACAGTTGTAAAAATTAACCATTCCTAAAAATTCTTGTAGCGATTTGACCGTCTGTGGCCGTGGGAAACTTTTTATCGCGTGAACTTTGTCTGGAAGTGGAACTGCCCCCTTCGGAGAGACTTTGTGTCCTAAAAAATCAATTTGTGACACTCCAAATTTGCATTTGGCTGGATTGATTATTAGCCCGTGCTCTTCTAGTCTCTGAAAAACCGTAGTGAGGTGCTGCTCGTGTTCTTCCTCAGACGAGCAGGCTACCAGCATGTCGTCGAGGTAGACGAAGACAAAAGGAAGGTCGCGTAAGACCGCGTCCATCATTCGTTGAAAAGTTTGAGCGGCGCCTTTGAGGCCGAAAGGCATTCGCAGAAATTCAAAAAGGCCGAAAGGGGTTATTACAGCTGTTTTAGGAATGTCCTCCGCTCGGACTGGTACTTGATGATAGCCGCGGACTAAGTCTATTTTTGAAAAAATGCGCGCACCCGCCAGATGTAGTGAAAAATCTTGAATGTGAGGAATTGGGTAGCGGTCATGCGCTGTAGCATTGTTTAATCTGCGGTAATCTCCGCACGGTCTCCAAGAACCGTCGGATTTCGGAACCATGTGAAGTGGTGAGGCCCAAGGGCTCTTTGAGCGTCTAACAATGCCCAATTTTTCAAGGGTCGTAAACTCGTCCCGTGCTATGTTGAGCTTGGCCGCGTCTAAGCGGCGAGCTTTGGCAAATACGGGTGGGCCCGTTGTGGGAATAAAGTGTTCAACCCCGTGTTTAGCCACAGTGGCTGAGAATTTGGGAATTGTGAGTGCTGGAAATTGGGTGAGGAGTTGCTCAAACTTACCTCCTGCCGTGGTGACGTTAGCCTGCACAGGTGGTGGAGAAACTCGAGCTGAGCATGGAATAGAAGCAAAGGACAGTGCATTAACCAAGCGCCTATTTGCTAGATCCACTAATAACCCATGTGCACACAGAAAATCTGCGCCTAACAAGTTAAACCTCACCGCCGCTACAACAAATGTCCATCTGTAGTTGCGGCCGTGGATGTGGAGGTGCAGGCTCTTTTCGCCGTAAGTGTCGATGTTAGAGCCGTTGGCTGCCACCGCTCCGTTGTCCCGGGTGCCCATGGCTCGATCTGCGTGGGAGGGCGTGACGAAACTCAGCTGAGCTCCTGTGTCGATGAGGAACTGCTTGCCGGTGTGTCCATCCGTCACATACAACAGCTTATTCTTCTCGCCGAGAACCGCTGCCGTTAACGGCTCTCGGCTTTGGCGTTTAAATTTGCAGGGGGGAACACATTTGTGGGCCTTCTCGGTGAAACGGTGGTGATAATAACAGACGTCGCTCCGTCTGTTACGTTTTGGCCGTGTCGCTGTCACCGCGGGCTGGATCTGCTCAGTGGGTTGTGGCTCTTCGTGGTTCTGGGCATCAGCGTTGAGGTCTGCGGATGCTGCTGTGGGTGTCTGCTCCTTGCAGGCGTTGACGAGCCGTTGAGCTTCGTTGGCGAGCACGCGGAAGTCTTGCTGGGTGCTGCATCTCATGTTGGCGAGTGTCCCTCTCATGTGTGGCGGCAGCGTGCTGAGGAAAATGAATTGGAGGAGGAAGTTGTCATTGTCTTCTTCTTTAAGCTGCAGCAAATCCTCCATGAGGGCTTTAGGTTTGCACTCTCTGTGGCCGTAGACCGCCAGGATCTTCTTGGCTCTCTCTTCAGCTGAGGGGACGTAATTTGCCACGATGGTTGCTTTTAGCGTTTCATATTTGTCTTGGGCCGGCGGCCGCCGGATCATGCTCCGCACACACCTCGAAGTGGCGGCGTCGAGTTTGGAGACGATATGATAGAATTTGGTATCGTCAGCCGTGATGCCCGCCAGTGTAAACTGGGCTTCAGCTTGCTGAAACCACGAGGCGGGGTCTTCTTGCCAGAAGTCTGGCAGCTTGACAGCGACGGCATTCGTGTATACCATCACTGCTGTGTCCGCAGGGTGAGAGTGCCTTGCTTCGGCTCTCACAGCGGTGCTGGTGCTCGGTTGAGCCCTCTCAATCCCGTCTGCCGGGGGGGAAAGACGTCCATCTGTTCCCCTGTCTGCGTGGGCGCTGGCGTCTGCCTGGGTCACCACAGATGAGTCGATTGCGGGGGAACGCCTCAGGTCCATACTCGTGTCAGGGTCACCAGTGTAGAAGAGCTTGAAATGATGAGGCGATTTGATATATAAACCAAAGTTTATTTATCAGCTCTCCTAACAAGTCTCATTCTAGTGCAGAGGTAGCAGAAGGAAAAGAGACCGAATATCTCCGGCTCACTGACTTTATACTTGCACATAACAAAAGACATGCATAACAAAGGCTGACATCCCTCATTATCTTAATCCCCCCATTGTCTTGGTATTTCCTCTCCTCGCCCAGGGGGTGAGGGTAGCTCCGCCGGTCTCCACCGCAGTGTCTGGGAACGTCTTTGTTCTTCACTTGGCGGTTGAGAGCCTTTGTCCTTTCAGAGGTGTGAAGTTGCTTTACATATGTAATTACCAAACATTTCCACATGCTTCAACATATGTAGGTTATGGAATATATGATTAATATAGCCCACACTCTCCATCTCTCCTTGATGTCGCTATCCTCACTCAGGATCTTTCCATCAGCACCTTTGACAAATGTTAGTCTATCCATATCCTTAGATCTCTGGTATCTTGTCTTTGCCAGACGATGAATCCTCTTTGGGCCATTCTCTTTCAGATCTTTGTACAGATGTGGTGCAGTGGTTAGCACTGTGGCAACACAGTAAGAATGTCATGGGATCGATTCCACCCCTGACCATCGTGGGTTCGATCCCACCCCTTGACCATTGGTGACCCCTCTGTGTGGAGTTTGCATGTTCTTCCCGTGTATGTGTGAGTTTACTCCGGGTTGGTGCCGCACCTTGGCTGCCTCATCCATCCAGGTGGATGCCCTGAATTTCCCTCTGGGATTAATAAAGTATACCAAAAAAAAAGATCCTCATAAGCTGCATCTTTAGCTTTGGTGACCTCCTGTTTGCTGATCTTGTTTAGGTTTTTATATGTTTCTCTTGTCTTATCCATCCTTGTTCTTTTCCATTTCTTGAATGGCTGTCTCTTGTTCGTCACTGCAGACTGTACTTCTTCATTCCACCACCAGGATTCCTTCTCTAGGTATTTTCAGGGTCTTGGTTCTCCCAGTGTCTCTTTTGCCGCTCTCATCAACAGTCTTTTCAAGTCAAGTCTATGTATAAAATATGGGCGTGCCCTCTTTGACAATAAGATGGCATATGAAAAAGACAGTAATTTTATTATACAAATTTGGTTTCAAGTGCATTGTTGGTTGTTGAATATGTCTGACCCATTTTATAATATTGGCAAGACACGCTATGGAATAACAGCTTTCTATTTTAAAACTTAAATATTCAAGGAATGCAGGGGTGCTGAATTAAACTTCATACCTATAATTTAGGAGGAAGATGTAGGCAGATGCAGCCACATGGTCATATATTTTTGTGTGAGAACAGTTGTCTGTCACTCAGTGGAGTTTATTTACAAAACAAAAGCTGGCTAAATAAATGAGCTCAAATACTGTATCTTTTCTTATTTCAGCAGTTCATCCTCTTTTTTCATTAGCTGAGTTTTGATGTCTGTCTTGTTTGGACTTACAAGCAAAGATTAGGAGGGGAGTTCCCACACTGTGAATGGTTTAAGGAGCGCATACGTGTCTTAGTGTTTAATCATGCAACCTGATATCCCGGCATTAAGAGTTCTGGGGATTTGTTTTGAAAGTCCATGGGTATCAGATGTGAGGTTTCCCAGACCGTAGTGAGATCTGAGGACTCCTGGCAGGTCGTCACTCCTCCCACTCCTACCTCTGTCAAAACACAGATAGACATAGCAGAAACTGATTGTGTGTGTGGTTTTTGTCTGCTCTGAGTGCTTAAATGCACCATTTGTTTCACAATACTACCAAGAAATTACTTCAGAGTGGAGAGCTAGAATAAGAGATTCAGTTTCATCAAAAGAGCAACTAAATATGGGTTTGCACATTGCACCATTGGAAACTTGTGCTGTAGGTCTGCACACAATAACTTGCAAATTGCATTCAGTATCTGTCATTGTGCAACATGTAAAATTGATACCTACTTTTGGATTACTCTCAATTTTAAATTGTCTTGCCATGTTTATATCAAAATGTGTAGCTAAACATCTCAGGAATTATCTTCTGTTTAATATATCTGATTATCTGCAGACTGGAGTGTGAGATTTATTAAAAAAAAATGTATATACTCTGAAAGTTTTTGGGGATGTCCCCCGGTAGTTTCGATAGCATGATTTACACTGTCTTGAGCAGCATTTCTTCATAACCTTGATTTGTTAAATTAAATATTGGAATTCATGGTTTAATGTGAATATCATGAGAATGTTATTAATGATCTTTCTGCAGCACACCAAAGGCAGCAGAGAAAAGTAAGAAATTTGATAAGTGGCTAACAGAAAATTCTTTCTTCTTTTGTTGTTTCAGTTGGCCAGCCAGATGGTGTGTCTGTGGGTCAGAAGGAAGAAGCTCCCGAGACCATGGACGCCATCCAGGACGAAGTGCCTCCTCAGGTAAATGGTGAGAAAGCGGACAAAGAGACTCCTGATCCAAATGAGATTTCAGCTGTTGAGGAGAAGGAAGCAGAGGAAAAATCTGCTGATGCAAGTGAAGTAGGCTTCAAAAAGATCTTCCGTTTTGTGGGCTTTAAGTTCACACTCAAGAAAGACAAAAGTGAGGAGAAAGACCCTGTGAAGCTACTAACAGTCAAAGATAAAGAAGACGAGGAGGTCAGTGGGACTGATGAACCTGCAAAGAAAGAAGAGGAGACAGAAGCTGCCACTGCTGAAGAGAAAAGCACAGCTGAAGAAAAACAAGCTGAACCAGCAGCATCTACGGCTGAGGCTGAGGTCCTTGAGAAAGCTGAAACCACCGATGCCCCTGCTGAGACTACAACTGCTGACGCTACTGATGCAGTAGTCAAGGAGGATGGAGCTGAGAAGGAGGATGTAGCTGAGAAGGAGTCTCCACCAGCCCAGGAGTCTGCTCTGTCCCCATTCAGGAAGTTCTTCAGTGGTGGTCTCTTCTCTAACCTACGAAAGAAAGCAAGCATCAAGAAATCAAAAGAGGAGGAGGAGGACAAAGAGGTGCCTACTGAAGAAGAAACAGCTAAGACAGAGGAAACTGCTGTAGAAGAGAAGGAAGAGAAATCTGAGGTGGAGCAGGAAAAAAAGGAGGAAAAATCAGAAACCAATGCTGAGGAAAAATCTCCGAAGGAGGAGGCAGTGACTGCCCCAGACGAAGCAAAATCAGAGGAGAACACAGAGGCAGAGATCACAGCTGAGGCACCAGTTACTACAGAAGCTACTACTGATGAGTTCAAACAAAAAGAGAAAAAAACAGAAGTCAGTGCAGAAGAGGAGGAGAAGGCTGCAGCAGAGGTGACATCTGAGGCTGAGCTGCTTTCACCACAGGAGAAGGCAAAGCCACAGGGAAGCCCCCTGAAAAAGCTCTTCACTGGAGCTGGCTTGAAGAAACTCTCAACTAAGAAGAAAAACAAGAAAGACTTGGAGTCAAAACTCACAGAATCAGGCGAGCAGGCAACTGAGAATCTACAGTCCTCCACCGAGTCAGCAGAGGCTGTTAAACCCGACAGTGGGCCCTCCTCTCCAGAGGAGTCCGGAGAGCATGTTCTTGCTGTGGAGGTGACCCAGAATGAGTCCAGCCAGGAGACGGACAGTGAGGCTGTATCTGATGGCGAGAAGAAGAAAGAGGGTATCATTGCCTGGTCCTCCTTCAAGAAACTAGTAACCCCCAAAAAGCGTGTAAAAAGGTCATCTGAGAGTGATGATGAAGCCACAAGCGAGAAACCAGCAAAGTCAGCCACCCTCTCCTCTTCTGAGAGTGCTGCATTAGCAGATAAGAGTGTTGAGGAAGAGGAGACCAAGGAGGACAAGCCCTCTGAGGAAGAACCAAAGACTGAAAACACTGAGAAACTGGTCAGCAGCACAGAAGAGCCCAAAAAGAAAATGGACACTTCTGTTTCCTGGGAGGCTCTAATGTGTATGGGTGGAACCAAAAAGAGAACGAGGAAAACATCTGATTCTGATGACGAAGAGACCAAGATTGAAGAGGAAGTGTCAGCAGCACCAGCTGACGGAGATCAGGAGGCCAAAGCCGAGGCTGCCATAGCTGCTCCCCAAAATACTGAGAGTGAAGGAGAAGTTGTTTCATCGCCTGAACCTCTCACCAGCCCACCTGAAAGAGAGTCTACCTGGGACACGCTAAAACGCATTGTTATGTCAAAGAGCAAGCCCAAAGTTGAAGAAAAGCCAGAAGAACCCATCGACCAAGCCCAGTCTGACGGAGAAGCACCAAAAGAGGAGTCATCTTTCTCTTTGAGGAAGTTCTTCCCAGGACGCAGGAAGAAGAAGGCTGAAAAACAAGCTTCCACTGACCATGGCTCAGGTGAGGAGGACTCTGAAACCCCAGCTGTGGTCCCTCTCTCAGAGTATGAAGAAAAAGTTGAAGCTAAACCAGAACCTGAGGCACCTGCAGAACCGGCCGCAGTCCAAATCAAAGTGTCCGCTGAAGATAGAGCCCCTTCATGGATCCCAGCTGGAATCGAAGATGTTGATGAAAAACATGATCAGTTGAGTGACATCCCTGAAGAAGCTGAGAATGCCGCCACACCAAAGTCTGTTGATACTGACATTACAGAGGATGAAACCGAGGACCAGGCTGCCCTGCCTAAAGCTCCAGTTTCCTCGGGGCACAGGCTGTCCACCAGTGAAGTGAAACCAATTGATCCTCCTCCAGCTGTAGCCACCACCCTTATTCCTCAGGGACCCATGGCTGACAATGCAGAGGAGGTCAAGGAAGGTATCCAGGACCAAATTAGCGAAATTCCATCTGTGACATCTGTGACTGCACAAGATGTACCTGCCGAAGTAGCTTCTGAAACTACTGAGCCAGAACCACCAACTGATAATGCAAAATCTGTGACTAACACCATTCTGGAACTACATTCTCATGAAGAGGCCATGGCCATCTGTACTGGCCTCGGTACCAAGGAGATTGCCAAAGTAGCTCTGGAGAAGACTGCTCAGCCCATTGTAGAGTGTGTGACCGTGATCCGTGATGCTCTGAGCTCTGAGGTATCTGTGGAAGAGAAGCCATTAGCCACAGAGGAAGCAACCATTTCAAAAGATCTAGTGTTCAATGTCCATTTGGAACAGGCAGAAAGTGTTGAACTTGAGCCTACTGTTGTAAATGCAGAGAGTGAAGTTTCTGACGTCCATGCTGCTAGTGCAAGTTGTGAGCCTGAGATTGAAAAGGTTGGAGTTGTCAGCACTGTTGTGGAGGAGTCTGAGGTCAGTCAGCCCACCACAATAGGAGAGAATTCCCCTAAAGCTGAATTTGTAAACCACATTACATCCACCTCTGAGAGTGCTATCTGCACCCAGAGTGTCAAAGTTTCTGAAGTTACTGTGGAGACCAAGGAAGTGAAAGTGGACATACAACAGCTCCCTGCCACTGAAGAAATCAATCTTGTAATTGAGCGTCAGGTTGCAACCGAAGAGAAGTCACCAGACATATGTGAAACAGCAGTCCCTGTTGTTGTTCAAAGTGAGGAGGTGCCTGTCATCTCAGATACAGCAGTCCTCGTTGCCCCACTGTCTGGGGAGTCTGATCAAGTGACAGCCACTGAAAATGCATCAGAGTCAAAACCAAATCAGCAGCAGGAAACCAAGGAGTTTGTAGAGACGACAGAGGCCACTCCAGAGTCTGCGATCAGCCCAGAGGAAGTCCCTCAGAACAGTGAAATTGAAACTCAGAGCATTGTTATCACACAAGCTGTTATCCAAGATGCTGTAGATAAAGTTTCCGAAGATGCACCTGAACCCAAAAAGCCTTCCACGCCAACATCTGCCATCCCAACACCCGTCCAGGCAGTAGCAACAACAGAGAAGTGGATCGACATCTCAACTGAAAGCCCTGTCATCACAGACACTTCTGCAGTAGTTGTGTGCGAAAAACCAGTGACACAGTCACCCCAGCCTATCAGTGTTGCCATGGAGGTTATCAACGCAATCCCAGTAGTGGTCACAGAGGAACTTAAAGAGGAGAGCCAGAAACCTGAAGAATGTTTAAAGCAAGCTGTGGAGGTACAAGTAAGTGAAGAGAATGCTGTAGTGGAAGAAGTAGAGGAGGAAATTGAGAAAATGGAGGAGACACGTGAAGAGTCTGAACAGGCCAAGAAGGAGCAGAGCAAAGATCAGGAACCAGAAGTTAAAGTAGCTGAGGAGGTGGAATCAAAGTCAGCAGAAAATATGTCAGAGGACCCTTCAGAGAATACCAAAAAGAAAGAGCCAGAGCTCCACATGCCAGTCCAGGTGGTTCTGCAAACAGCTCAGGTGGTCCAGGCTCCCTCAATAGAAGATGAGGCTGTTGAAGAATTTGACAACAGCTGTCCTGCAGCCACTGGCAGCAGTGCAGCACCAGAGGGATCAGCAAATGGAAGCAACCTACCAGTGGTCCAAGAGGAGTCTCAAGATTCCAGCTCAGCAGAGGTCACAGTTGAAGCAGCAGCCAGCCAATCAGAGACAGAGAAGACTGCATCGAAAAAGTGTGCAGAAGTGATGGCGCAAGTGATCGAGGTGATCGAGGAGGCTGTGAAAGAGATTGAGCCTGTGTCCACAGAGATCACAGCAGCATCATGAGCAGGTGAGACTTAAATGTTCAGGAACATTTACATTTTCATGGTAATTCATGTACATTTAAAGTAGTTTTTATAGTGAACTAGGAACAAAAAGTAACCCTTGTTGGCCTATCAAACAATCTTCTCATAGTGTTTTTTTTTTTTTTAAACATCAATGGGTCCTACTTTTATTAGTGAGTAGGGGAGGGGATTTTCACTCTCACTAGATGAAAAAGCTTTTGTTTGGGCTATGAGTAACCAGGGGACCTTTGATATCAAAGCAGGAATGCCGCCGTTGACCCCTTCTTTGTAGGCCAGAGTCTTAAAGGGAAGCGGTGTGTGTGAGGGGCAGATGAACTTGTGCTGAAAGGCTGATTATGATTCCTGCGCTCCCTCCTTCTGTTTTTCTTCCATCACAGCCCCAGTATGGAGTCAAGAAACCGTGTCAGAGAACGTATTTCTTAGACTTGGTTACAAAG
Source organism: Pholidichthys leucotaenia (assembly GCA_020510985.1). Taxonomy (NCBI): domain Eukaryota; kingdom Metazoa; phylum Chordata; class Actinopteri; order Cichliformes; family Pholidichthyidae; genus Pholidichthys; species Pholidichthys leucotaenia. The sequence continues at coordinate 327,148,297 of CM035842.1, read as the reverse complement.
CTTCAAAGCACAGGAGTTGTTTTTTCCCTCATGTTACCCAAAATATAACATCTGTATATGTATGGGATCGTGAACATTTTTAAGGTGCTGTTTGATGTTATCTGATATAACCAGTCAGGAGGAGGGTGAACACTGGTGAAGCTCACGTTTGTATTTATTAAACAGTCAGAGAAAGTCTGGAGAGGAAGAAAAACGAGACAGGAAAGATCAGAGTCTGATACACAGTATGTGCTGGTTCAGTTAATGCCTTTAATGCAGTGTATTATGATTATTATTATTATTTTGTTTTTCTGTCTATGAAGATTTTTTTATTCATTTCACTCTATTTTTAGTTAACATTTTACAAAGATTTTACCACCTTTTATTCACATTTTTTGTATTCGAGTAATTTTTAAAAATAATTTTAAGATTTTATTTCTATTATTGGTTACATTATGTTTAATATTAAAATACCCTGTTTTTCCTCACTCTTTAATCCACTTCTGTTTAAAAATGTTCAATCTACGCGTTTTGAGGCACTGAATATCTGGGGTTAATCCAGAATGAATTGCCAAATATTCTGTATTTTTTCTTCCTCAGTGAACTGCATTTGGATCAAATAGGCTTTTAGTTATAAGTTTGGAATTTTTTCCATGCCAGTTTTTTCATAAATTTGCAGTTTTTCTTGTAAATTTAGAACTTTTTAAAAAATAAACTTATAGTTTTTGTCATGTAAATATTGATCTTTTTTTCTTATATATTATTATGTAAATTGGTAACTTTTTTTGGTAAATTTTGTAACTTTATCATGAAGTTGCTTCTTTTTTCTTGTAAACGTGTGAGATTTTTCTCCTAAATTTGCAAGGATTTTTTTTGTAAGTTTGTGCTTTACCAGTATTAAAATAAAGGAAAAAGTGTGTTTCCGAATACCAAATTTTGAAATTGAGTTAACACCAATATAAAGAATAAATGTCCTGATAATCGAATGTTTGGGTACAGCCCTAGTAAATTTGCAGCTTAGGTACTTTGTGGACTATTCTTTGGGCTATTTTAATATATCAGTTAATCTCAGTGGGATTGATGTCAAATTCTAATATCTGTTTTGTTGTTTGATTTTTTAAATGTGCGAGGTTTTTCCTGTAAAAGTACAGCCTTCTGAAAACTTTACATCTTTTTTTCTTCCACATTTCCTTAGTTTTCCTGTGACGTTGTAACTTTTATCTGGTAAATTTGCAACTTCTTTTGCAGACTGCATCTTACCAGGGGAGAAGGCCGTATTTTAATCTGACATCAGTCTTAATGGGATTGTTTTGATCTTTCTAATCTGTTTGTGTCTCCTCACCATAGCTGAAGACAGAAGATCGTTGCCTGGGAGACACACTGTCTGCACCAGGAAGTGAGTGATGAGGGAGAGGGAGAGAGCGACTGCTCTGTAGTAACACACTCAGACTGGGCCTTGCCTATCCTGCCCAGAGCAAAGCGCACCAGCTCCACCGTTCTCTCCAGCTCCCCTCCCACCTATTTTCCAGCCACATCCTGCAGCCTCGTCACAGCAGCGCAAAGACCCACTCACCCACTCTCACAAACACGCACTCATGCATGTCTTGTGCCTCCAAAGCACCACACCATCATCATGTATGTGTAGCGTCTCACATGACTGTCCATTGTCCTTTATGCATTAGGTGAGAGTTGGCAACCAGGCTGAGTGTGTATCTGTGCTAATGCGTGCGAGTGTCTCCATTTTTTTTTGTGTATAGAAGCAGGAGTTGCGATGGTGCCAGAAGGTGAAGACATGGAGGATTATTATCTTGTATTTTTGTATTTATATCTTGATTACTGTTTTATCCACTTTTTTGTCTTGTTTAGTTAAATGTTTATGTTGTCGCCTGTTTTTACAATTACAACATTAAGATGTGATATATCAGGTGTGTTCTGAGCAACATTAAGTTTGACAGATCATTCTTAAAGAAAAAAAAAACAGTCTGGTGAGTAAAATTTACTAAAACAAATGTGAAACTGTTGCATAAAGATACACTGGTTATCACAGTTCAAACTGTCATATTATTTTGAGAACTTGTAGCATTTATAACAAAGCCATGGTACAAGTGTGATTTCTCAGAGAAAAAACAGCAGTCGTGATATTTACCAGAAATGAACCACATGTTTGACTTCTGACGCATTTCTCTTGTCACAGTGTCTTCTTCTCTGCACCTCAGCAAGCATATTTTGAAAAGCTTCATGGAGATAAGAAAAACAATCACTGCCTGATTTACTGTGAAGATTCATTGTTATGCGTTGTTTCATGTAATAATAACACAGCAAAATACTGTTGCAACAAATGTATTTAATAACATGACAGACATTTGGTAAACAGTGACTTGATGTTTAGTAGAATAAAATATTTGACACTGGGTAGAGATCTGCAAAAAATCAAATTAACTCTGTGAAATGTCTATATAAGCACTCTTAAGCTACACAGTTATAGATAAGGAGGAAGTATCTTACCACCCTCTGCTGCTTACAGAAAGCACTACACCTTTTTAGTCTGTGGTTATTGACATTTTCATTTTAAACTCTCTTTTAATAAGATCCATAAAGTATAAACTGATCTTTGTTCTGTTCAGTCCTCACCAAACATGTTAGCTCAGGGTCATTAAACTAGCACCAGGGAGAATTTAGAGCCTTAGACACCAACAGCATGGTACCAGAAATAAAAAACCAAAAGCTTCCTTCTCTTAACTTAAAGGCCAAATCAAGTTAGGATAAATGAGGGAGTCATGGCTTCCGTTGCTCATGGGATAAGACATCAGCCGCATCCAATTAGATCCCAAAGCGTCTGCTTATCAACTTCAATTCAAGCCGCAGGATACAGTTGCAAAGGTCAGGGCTTCTTTTGCAAGTTTATCTGCAAATTATCTGAGATGCAATTTTGCCACCAAAGTATGGTTTGTGATGCATTAAAGGGGACCTATTATGCTCTTTTTAAGCTCCACATTTAAAATCGTAGATTCATTGTTTCAAATTATCTTTTTTAATCTTATAATGTAAGTACCAAAGTTTGTCTACAGTCTGAAATGACTAATGTCTTCTAAATTGGCTGCTGCACACAAACATCAGAACTTTGCATTGACTATAATAACATTAAACACAGAAAAATTCTTAATATCAAGTAAATGGAGGATTCTAAATCCTGAGCTACTGTGGTCAGGGTAAATATCAGCACCTTCTGTTTTAATTAATTATAGAAAATAAGAAAAGGCATAATAGATCCATTTTAAGCAGTATCCCACAGAATTTAACTCTTCCAAAAGGTCATATTGTGCTTAGCTTTATGAGCAAATGAATCAAGAATCACAGTCTAGATCCTTATTTAGGTCATCACCTTGCTTTACTTTAACTCTACAGATTGTTACTATTTGCTTTATGTAAAATAAGATTAAAAAAGATAGTGAACTGCTGCGTACAGTAGTGTAAAGCATTTAGGAGCACCTTTCCACACTCAGTCCTGTTTTTTGTAACACTCTTAACTGTGAACCTGTTAACATTTGTACAGATTGTATACCTATGTATGTACTTAAATGATAATGTTTTAATATTTACTAATAACCTGCGGCCATTTAGCATTACATTCATATAGCATGGTTTTAATTGTGCTTTTATATTTGCCAAGCTGTTAATAGTAAAGATTCAGAAACTTGTCTATATTTCATTCAATAAAGTTAGAGAAAATTGGTCTGTACTGTGGCTACTTTATTAGTAATCGCTATCAAAAAAGTGAATCTTACACAATTTGTTTATATTTCATTATAATATATACAGTGCTGTGAAAAGTATTTGCCCTCTTCCTAATTTCTTAGTTGTGAAAAAATTAGGACATCCCATTAAATACTTAATTATTTATTAAGAAATGTTCACATATCTATGTCTAACCTTGTTTGTTTTTATTTGCATTTTTTTTTTTACATTTATTTTAGCCATTTTAAGTGGGAATGAATGTGGGGGTGTCCTAAAAAAAGATGTGGGGTGTCCTAATTTATTCCTCACTATTTGTTTAGAATTACATTTTACAGAAAATTTGAGAAAAGTCTTTAATTCAGTTTTGTGTAGTTGTATTACATGAATCTCCCAGTATTTTTTAACATTGATATTAAATATCCATATGTCCAAATGTTGAAAAACAGGCTTATACAGGGTGTCCTAATTTTTTCACGACTGTATATTTTTGCATATTTTTCACACTTAAATATTTCAGATCATAATCCGAGTAAATACAAAATGTAGTTTTTAAATGAGGATTTCATTTATTAAAGGAAGAAGGCTATCCAAACCTACCTGGCCCAAGGTGAAAAAGTAATTGCCCCTAAACCTAATAACTGGTTATGCCACTCTTGGTGGCAACAACTGCAGTCAAGCATTTGTAATAACTGCCAATGAGTCTTTTACATCGCTGTTGAGGAATTTTGGCCCACTCTCTGCAGAATTGTTTTAATTCAGCCACAGTAGAGAGCTTGAGCTTGACGTCACAGCTTATGGCTGGAAATTTTCCTTTAGGATTTTCTGGGAGAGAGCAGAATTCACGGTTCTGTTAATTACGGCAAGTCATCCAGGTCCTGAAGCAGCAAAGCAGCCCATGACATCACACTACCACCATGTTTGACTATTGCTTTGATGTTCTTTTTATGAAATGCTTTGCATTATGCCAGATGCGTGGGTTTACTCCGGGGGCTCCGGTTTCCTCCCACAATCCAAAGACATGCATGTTAGGTTAATTGGTTGTTCTAAATTGTCCCTAGATACCTGTTTCCTATAGGCCCTTAGAATAGAGGGTTAGTACTAGTGAAAGCGCTTTGAGTGGTCTTTGTGACTAGAAAAGCGCTATATACTGTAAGTGCAGGTTGGTTAGTTAGTTAGTTAGATGTAACGAGACGTACACCTTCTCGCCAGTCCACAAAATAATTTCCCAAAAGTCTTGGTGATCACCAAGAAGTTTTTTTGGGGGGGGAAATGTGAGACGAGCCTTTGTGTTCTTTTTGGTTCGCAGTGGCTTTTGCCTTGGAACTCAACATGGATTTTTGCAAAGTCTCTTTCTTATTGTTGAATCATAGACCAGTGTCCAAACTGAGCAGCATGAGGCCTGCAGTTCTTTAGATGTTCTGGGTTTTTGTTTCTCATCTGTTCTTGAATTACTTTAGATCACAGCATAATGTGTTGCTTTTTGAGGGCTTTTGGTCTACTTCACTTTGTCAGATAGGTTCTATTTAAGCAATTTTTTGTTGATTCAACAGGTCTGGCAGTAATCACGCCTATGTGTAGCTAGTAAAATTGAACTCTGCTTTCCAAAAAATGTGGTTAATTGCAGTTAATTCATGATGTAACAAGGGCGAGAAGTTACTTTTTTAACATAGGGTCAGGTAGGTTTTGATATCTTTTTTCCCATAATAAATAAAATCATCATTTAACAAGAGTACTTTGTGGCAAGTGCAATATACTCCACTTCTGTTTTCTTTGAAGATCCAAATACTGACAGAGAGCAGTTTTTAACTTTTCAATATAATTACTATGAAAAGGATTAAGCAATAGAAGATGGATGGCAGAACCAAAATTATGATAAGCACATCATTCACGAATATAAAACAAAGTATACAACCCATAGTTGTAGGTCAGGATCCCAAGGTGAACCCGTGTAGCAAGTATGGTGACCCTAGAGTGTTTTACACATTCTATAGTAAGAGATCATAGGGAGTGTCAACCTTGACCTTTTGACCCCAAACCTGTTGTCAGAGGTTGTGGTCTCACAGTGAACCTGTGTACCAGGTTTAGTGACCCTAGCTTTCTTTGTTGTTGAGATATACTTTATAAGGCAATTTGATGTTGACCTTTGACTTTGTGATCCCAAGACTACAGTCACACTTCAGGGTCACAGGATGAACCTGTGCACCATGTTTAATGGCCCTAGCTTTACTTGGTATATAGTAATAAGGCATAAGGAATGTTAACCTTGACTTTTTGACCCCAAACCCATAATCAGAGGTCAGGATTCTAAGGTGAACCTGTGTCTCAAGTTTGGTGACCCTAGCTTTACTTGTTGTACAGTAATAAGGCATAAGGAATGCTAACCTTGCCCTTTGACCTTTTGACCACAAACCCATAGTCAGAGGTCAGGATTCCAAGGTGAACCTGTATACAAAGTGTGGTGGCCCTAACTTTACTCGTTTTATAGTAATAGTAAATTAGTAAATGTAGCGTTTACCATAGTGCAACTGCAAATTAACTTTAATCTTTGACCCCTTGAGCCTAAACCCATAGTTAGGTGAGGGTGTAAGTCGTCCACGATGTGTATTAGCTACAACCACTACCGATTTGAAAAGCCCACAGTATTTCTTTGAGTAGTTGGTGTGTTTTTAAGATTTAGGGAAAAAAATCTAACCTCTGACCTCAAGGTCATCCGATGAGAGTGAAATTGCAATATGCACATCATCAGAGTATATCAAACCATGGTACCAAGTTTCAAACAATCGGAACAAAACTGTAGGAGTTGATTTCACAAGACTGTTACTGTCTATGAAGTGAGGTGAAACAGGTCATAGGTCAGGGGATAGAATTCCCGCAAAAATCATCCGATTAGAACCAAATTGCAATATGCGTATCCTCAGTGTATATCAAACCATGGTACCAAGTTTCAAAACAATTGGACCAAAACTGTAGGAGGAGCTGATTTCACAAAAGTGGGACAGATGGATGGATTGAGCCATAACATAATCCCTAAAAACTGCATTTTGTATTTACTTGGGTTATCTTTGTCTGATGTTAAAAATCTGTTTGATGATCTAAAATATTTAAGTGCAACAAACATGCAAAAATATAAGAAATCAGGAAGGGCAAATACTTTTTCACAGCCCTGTATATGGTGCTGAGGGATAGACAACAAATCAACAAATCTTAAAAAGGCATATTTTTATTGTTCTTTCTTCACTGAAAAAAAAGTTTATACACATACTCCTGAGAACACAGACTGATTGCAGTAGATGTCACAAAGAACAACACGTGCGCTCAAGCTTCATGAGTGTCATGGGATTCTCATTAGCTTTGAAATGAAACTTTGTTTTCTTGAAATCCACCAGTGGACAGAAAAGAAACAAATTTCTCATCTTCCTGAGGTACCAAGCTGCTCAAAAACACACAAACAGAACCATTAAGTTACAGCCTGGAGTCTAAAGGACAGTTGCTACTAGAAAAGAAATGTTCCTTTGTTTCAAAGTAAAAGGCTGCGCATATTTATCTGTATTAATGTAGTTCAGGCAAATGTGGATGTCAGTAGTACACCATTTTAGTTGCATCACTCAAGACACTAAACATCTCAACTACTGGATATTCACTGAAATTTCGTTTTGTCCACTTTAAGTTAATGGCATTTTATTAATCATTGAATAGACACTTGTGAATAAACAGCTCCATCTAGCCAAACACTGGGCTAACTGCATCAAACACAAAATTCCTCTCCAATACAGGAAGTTGAAACCCCTTACCATTCTTGCCAATTTCCAGCCCAATTCTGACCCAATTTCCAGGGGTGTAAAACACCCCACAGGCAGAACACCAGAATGGTAAGAGGTTTTAAAGCAACACTATATAAAATTTTTACCTCAAAATTATTTTGATGGTACATCAACCTTTGACCAGGTGAATGTCACTTTTATCATAGCAAGAGTGGACACGCATTGCCTGCAACAGCTCTACTCTTTTTTGGGGGGATCATTGAAAGGACTTCAACTATGGTGACTATGACCTCAGCCAATCAGAGGGCATGACTTTAGCCACCAACAACAAAACAGCCTGTGACTGGCTGTTGGGACTGAGGTCATAGTTGGAATAGTCATCTTTTCAGTGTCCCTACCAGGAACAAGAAAGTTACATAGTGCTGCTTTAAATGTACAGTGAAATCCATCCTAATTGTCACAAACCAGCACTCGAGATTAAAACTATCAGGGGAAGTGGTGGAAAAAGAAAAAGGTATCAGGGATGGGCTTTTAAAGTATATTTTCATTAGGAAAGTTATTCACAGTGCATCCGGAAAGTATTCACAGTGCTTCACGTTTTCCACATTTTGTTATGTTACGGCCTTATTCCAAAAGGGATTAAATTAATTTTTTCCCCTCAAAGTTCTACACACAATACCCCATAATGACAATGTGAAAAAAAAAGTTTTTTTGAGAGTTTTGCAAAATTTATTAAAAATAAAAGACTACGAAATCACAAGTACATAAGTATTCACAGCCTTTGCTCAATACTTTGTTGATGCACCTTTGGCAGTAATTACAGCCTCAAGTCTTTTTGAATATGATGCCACAAGCTTGGCACACCTATCTTTGGGCAGTTTGGCCCATTCCTCTTTGCAGCACCTCTCAAGCTCCATCAGGTTGGATGGGAAGCGTCGGTGCACAGCCATTTTCAGATCTCTCCAGAGATGTTCAATTGGATTCAAGTCTGGGCTCTGGTTGGGCCACTCAGGACATTCACAGAGTTGTCTTGAAGCCACTCTTTTGATATCTTGGCTGTGTGCTTAGGGTCATTGGCCTGCTGAAAGATGAACCGTTGCCCCAGTCTGAGGTCAAAAGTGCTCTGGAGCAGGTTTTCATCCAGAATGTCTGTACATTGCTGCATTCATCTTTCCCTCTATCCTGACTAGTTTCCCAGTTCCTACCACTGAAAAACATCCCTACAGCATGATGCTGCCACCACCATTGGCATGGTTATGAGCAGTGCCTGGTTTCCTCCAAACAAGATACCTGGTATTCACGCCAAAGAGTTCAAGCTTTGTCTCATCAGACCAGAGAATTTGGTTTCTCATGGTCTGAGAGTCCTTCAGGTGCCTTTTGACAAACTCCAAGTAGGCTACCATGAGCCTTTTACTAAGGCGTGGCTTCCATCTGGCCACTCTACCATACAGGCCTGATTGGTGGATTGCTGCAGAGATGGTTGTCCTTCTGGAAGGTTCTTCTCTCTCCACAGAGGAACGCTGGAGCTCTGACAGAGTGACCATCAGGTTCTTGGTCACCTCCCTAAGGCCTTTCTCCTCCGATCGCTCAGTTTAGACAGCCGGCCAGCTCTAGTAAGAGTCCTAGTGGTTCCGAACTTCTTCCATTTACAGATGATGGAGGCCACTGTGCTCATTGGGACCTTCAAAGCAGCAGAAATTTTTCTGTACCCTTCCCCAGATTTGTGCCTCGAGACAATCCTGTCTCGGAGGTCTACAGACAATTCCCTTGACTTCATGCTTGATCTGTGCTCTGACATGCACTGGCAACTGTGGGACTTCATATAGACAGGTGTGTGCCTTTCCAAATCATTTCCAATCAGCTGAATTTACCACAGGTGGACTCCAATTAAGCTGTAGAAACAGGATGCACCTGAGCTCAATTTTGAGCTTCATGACAAAGGCTATGAATACTTATGTAAACGTGATTTCTTAAGTTTTTTTATTTTTAATAAATTTGCAAAAATCTTTAAAAAAAAAAAAAACTTTTTCACATTGTCATAATGGGGTATTGTGTGTAAGAATTTTGAGGGAAAAAATGAATTTAATCCCTTTTGGAATAAGGCTGTAACATAACAAAACGTGGAAAAAGTGAAGCACTGTGAATACTTTCCAGATGCACCGTAACTAATAAAAATATAAAACATGTAAATAAAGAATAAAGAGTTTGTTTGGGTTTGGTTATAGATTTAGTTTTTATATTTTTATAATTCAGCACTGAATAGTATTAGATTTAAAAAACTGGCTGTTAATGTTCTATAGTGTACAGTATGTGTACAATTAGAGAAAATATGTTTACAGGTATTTGTTTTTAACTGAAGCCAATATAGCATTTCAGATGTCTGAGCACAAATCATATCACCAATTAACACATTTCTAGTTTCACATTTATTGGAAATGTATGCAACCACATGTCACAAGTTCCAGTCATCAGTAGTACACAGAAATTGTTCTGTCATCCCCCCAAATTATTATTATTTTTTTTTTGGTAAGGCATAAAACAGCTTATATTGCCATAAAATGTATGCATACAACCCTGTTTTTAAGACAAGTTGAAAATTGCTTCTATAGGCAGGGTTAAAAAAAAATGTCCTTTGAAGAAAATCAATAAGGAGGCTAAAATTCCCAAATAAGCCAAGGGACATTAAAATGTTTACTAATAAACATACATATTTGTATTATATTGTATTCTGTGTGAATATAGCAGTGTATATAAAAAAAATGAGAAAAAGGTAAAGAAATTCAAGGTTTTTTAGGTGAGAATTCAGGAAAAAGTACAATATTGTAATAAGGGACAAACTAATTAAGGGCTGGGTGTGTGTCTGGAAGGAAGAGCCAATGTCACAACAAGTAAAGCAATATCCAATTATAAGCAATATCCAATCCAAACTACTGCTTTTGTTCAGTTGTAAGCTGACAGCTTCATTGTGCTTTAATATGTTGTGACAAAAGACACAGGAGCCACAATTGTACACAGCAGTGTAAATAGAGTGGATGCACTGGAACAGAATTCTTGGCAATTATAGGAGTTACCATTAACAACACAGCACTGAGTGGCAATCACATCACATATGATAACTTTATTTTGTATGAAGCAAAACATAAAAATCACACAAAATATGTAGTCACAGCAGTGCAGAGTACCTTTTTTAACTTTAGATGTTAATACCACACCATTTACCTGACTGTAGTGATGTGAGTAAAGACCAAGGAGCACATGTTAAGTGAAGAACTGATTCAGAGCCTTTCATTATTTGTTTATTTTGTCAATTAAAACAATAAGGAATGATAAAATTAGCTCTCTGCAATGCAAGTAGGTACTCCGTGTACTGCTGTGATTGAATACTGTGTGTATTTTTTGTGTTTTAATGCATACCCCCTAATGCTGTCACTCATTTTTGCCACTGCTTTTTTAACCACCATGAGTTCTGTTCGATGACATCATACGCATACCCTCTATAACAAAAACACGGTGAAACCGTTTCTGACGATGATATGATTACATGTCAAGAGGGCGATTCCACCGAGTATTCACCCGAAGACTAATGAAAGACAAGTGTACTTTGATGGATATTGGAAATCCACTCAAATAAGAGCACCAGTTGTCTCAGGTCTGTGTGCTTTTAGCTGATAATTTCACTGTATACCTCATCTGTAACAAATGGAGCTTTTAATGACCAGGAAGAAACAGCTCTGCTGTGCAGTTCTAGAGAATTTGTTACCACTCTTTCTCTACTGCAGCGCAGCCAACGCATCCGTCTCCTCCGGAACTGTCTCAGCTTCCTCTTCCTCTTTACTGAAAAACTGCACGTGTAGCCTCACCACAAGAGTAGCTCTTAGGATTCAGCTACAGCCTTCTCAGAGTCAAAGACAAACATACAGACACATCACAATCAGGACTGCAGCACTGGTACTTGGTCTGATGTCAATGTGGTTGTCTTTTCCTCTGATTAAAGATCGGGATATAGGCTTTAAAGTGGACCCATTACATTTTTCTCTAATTTACTTTGTTACAAATGTTAAAAACTGACAAAATTTCAAACAATTAGGTCAACATATCTAAGCCTATCAGCCAACAGCTTAGGCTTTAACACTACCTTAAAAGGTACTATAGGGAGTTTGTGAAACTGGATTTTGAGTGTCTTCTTGTTGCCACAAAGTGAACTACAGCTCCATTTATGACCACATGATGTCTTTCAAACTCAAGTTTCCAAAAACACCATACAGTACCTTTAAACATTCAGTTTTACATGCTTATTTTTCCTGCTCCTGAGTCTTTGATTTTACAGATCTATCTTTTAACACTGAGGGGCAGCCAATCAGAAGTAAATCGTTTAGAAGAGGGGCAAGTCAGTCCACTTCTTCCCAGACAGATAATTTAGTAAACAACATTAATATAGCATAAAAAAATACAACAGGTCCACTTTAAAACTTATTACAGCTCAAACACTGCGCTATTAGACAAAATGAAATTTTGATAGATTGAGAACCTGAAACACAGATACCCTGACTAACTTCACTTTTAGCTTACCTATTAACCATAATTTAGATAATAAAGACACATATTAAAAAGGGACAGATGCACATGTTTTGGCACTATTCTACGAGGATCTCCTCGGTCTTTATGGGTTCTAGTGGGGTGCCAGAGTTGGACAAATCAGAGCCTTCATCTTTGGAAAATTCTTCACGCTGGAGCAGCATGGAACTGCCCTGCAGCGCCGCTAAGCCCCCTTGACTGAAACACAGGTGTTTGATCACCTCGTTGGGGCTGGAGAAGGTGGTGGCACAAATGTTACACTTGTAAGGCTTTGATGAGCCAAAGAACATTGCCTCCATCTGAGTGCTGTCATCTCCTGCGGCACACAGCTCCATGCTCTGCCGGTCCACCATCGTGTAGGTGTCGGCACCTTGGTTCAGGCACACATGACGGGCTGCCTGGTTGGCACGACAAAAGCTCTTACCGCAACCACTACATTTGAAGGGTTTTCCCGTGTGGATGTACATGTGTTCGCGCCAGTGGCTCTTCTGAATGAACTTGCGGCCACACCTGGAACACTCGTACTTCCGCCGCTTAACTTCCCGGTCCAAATCAGTGCTTTCCAGGTTGTCAATGTCCGCAATGTCAGAGGGAGGAGGAGTGTCTGCCTGAGAATTCAACCCTCCCGCCCCCCAGCTGGAAGCGGACACCTCTGCTCGTGGGGAGTCCGAATTGGTACCTGAAACAGGGGTTTGCTCACTGTCACTGATGATCTCAACTGGTGCTGAGGCAGCAGAAACAGCCTTGTTTCCCTTATCAGCACCTTCTACTGGTAAGCTCTGTTCTGTACTCATGACAGGAGAGAGTGAACTTGGCTCAGCAAGGGTCTGTTGAAAAGCCTGGGTGTGCTGTAGAAGGTGCTCCCTCAGGAGACTCCTCTGGGTGAATCGGTTCTTGCAGAGGTGGCAGGAGTAATGCTTCCTGAAGGAAGTGCTCCTCTTCATTATGCTGGGCTTCACATGGAGGATGGCATTGGTTGAGCATCCATCTGCACTTATTGAATCCATTCCTTCGTCCTCAACCGTGAGCTTGGCACCACTGTCTGGGGCCTCCACCTCAGGGGGTGAGCAAGCCTGCTGGGGTGGTAAGGAATTTGCGTGTGAAGGAGCAGCTGGTGTGGACGGATACTTCCCCTCTGAGCTGAGCTGCTCCATGTCAAAGGGTGAGGAAGAATGTTGTCGAGTGGGTATCCTGGCTGACAGCGCCACCTGCTGGTCAGAGATCTGGATGCCATAAAGGGAGGTGGAGAGGTTGATGCTTTGCTCAGGGTGGGAATACAGCGACTGGCTGGCCTCCTGCAGGAGTGGATATGCATGCAGGAATCTGACCCCCTGCTCTAGTCGTGTGGGGTCTATGAGCTGAGGGGCAAGCTTGCCTGTGTACATCAGGTTAAGGAGGTAGCTGAAGATATCTGGCTGAATGTCCGCAGCCTTAAGACGGACACAGTCACTGAAACACAAACCCATTTCAGTTAATAACTAGAGAAAAATGAAGTGTGAGTGTCCTGATAAGGTTGATATTACTTTCTAGCGTTTAACTGCAGGCTAAAGTTGCAAAAACTAGAAGTTTCAGTCAACAACAGCAAATAAAGACACTCCTCATTTGTTTATTATGAAATGAAAATGGTTTGGCTGAGAATGCCTTTAATGAGGAAAACATCACCAAACATCCCAAAACCTGGGGTGCAAGATATTTTGGTCAAATATCAATTCCAGCCAGTTTGCCCTTTTTGCTATCATATCAGCAAACAATATTCTATTTATTGATGACAGTAGCTCTTACTATTATACTGAGTCAATGTATTTAGCAAGAGATGCACTTACTGCATTTAAATCAGATTAGTTCATTTCAATTAAAAATATGCATTTGCTCTCTGACACAAAGGATAAAATAAATAACAAAAAATAATATAAAGAGACCAATTTCAGCATGAGCATCAGAATATGGTATCAACCAAGAAGTTCAGAATCATATGCCTACTCTAATGTACCTGTCCTGGTGAATGAAAAGCATTCTGAAGTAGTTGGAGAAGGCAGCGAGGACGGCTTTGTGGGCTTTGAAGAAGACATCTCCTATGGCCACAGTGCAGTCACACAGGAAGCCAAACTCTCTCTGAGCGTTAAGCTGTTGCAGCAGGATAAGACCGTGGTTGGCCAACTCCATTCTTCAGTCTGCACAAAAACACACACACACACACACACACACACACACACACACACACACACACACACACACACACACACACACACACACACACACACACACACACACACAGCAATGAGTTTCCTGTCTGGAGCAGACTAGAGTTTACTGCAACCACAAAGCATCAGGATAACAATAGTGGTCCAACAACTTTGAAAAAGCTTACTTAAAACAACAGAGAATTATTTAATGGTGCCAAGACAATTTGTCTTACACTCATCTCATTAAATTTAACAATATGCAAAATGATGGTTTGGCTCAGCAAAACTAAACCTGTAGGTTTGACTGTACTGGTAAATGTGAGGAAAACACCATGTGTAGATTCAGATTTCTTTCAGCAGATTAGAACTAACTACAGGTGCATCTCAAATTAGAATGTCAACAAAAAGTTGATTTATTTAGGTAATTAAATTAAAAAATATTAAACTTCTATATTGAGTCATTACACAGAGAGTGATATATTTCAAGTGTTTATTTATTTTAATTTTGATGATTATGGCTTAGAGCCCAAGAAAACCCCAAATTCAGTTTCTCAAAAAATTAAAATATTACATGAAATTAATTTAAAAAAATATTTTTTTTTTTACTAGAAACGTTGGCCGACTGAAACGTATGTCCATCTACACATTCAATACTTGGTCGGGGCTCCTTTTGGATTAATTACTGTATCAGTAGGGTGTGGCATGGAGGTGATCAGCCTGTGTTACTGCTGAGGTGTTATGAAGGTCCAGGTTGCTTTGATAGTGACCTTCAGCTCATCTGCATTGTTGGGTCTGGTGTGTCTCATCTTCCTCTTGACAATCCTCCATAGATTCTCTATAGGCTTTAGGTCAGGAGAGTTTGCTGGTCAATCAAACAGTGATGCCATGATGATTAAACAAGGTTTTGATACTTTTGGCAGTGTGTGTGTGTGTGGGGGGGGGTGCCAAGTCCTGCTGGAAAATGAAATCAGCTTCTCCATAAAGCTTGTCAGCAGAGGGAAGCATGAAGTGCTCTAAAATTTCCTGGTAGACGACTGCGCTGACTTTGGTCTTGACAAAACACAGTGGGCAAACACCAGCAGATGACCTCTGTTCAGATAAAAGAAACTTTTGCATTTCATTTGTAAATCAAAGTCCCAGAGTCTGGAGAAAGAATGGAGAGGCACAGAATCTAAGTTGCTTGATGTTTAGTGTGAAGTTTCCACAGTCAGTGATGATTTGAGGAACCATGCCATCTGCTGGTGTTTCTAGCTCTAAAGTGGCCGTGTGTGCGAATAATGAAGGAATTGGCACCTTACCAGGGCTGACTCATCCAGCCAGGTGAATACCCTGAATTTCCCTCTGGGTAGGGCTGTCACAATAAGATAAGATAAGATAAGCCTTTATTAGTCCCACAACGGGGAAATTCCAGGATTGCAACAGCACAGGGATAGCAACACTCAGAGCAACAATCAGAAGGCAAGAAAAAAAACAAGCAAGCAAGAGCAGCTAATATACATATGTACATATTACTATAAAATATATATATACACACACACACACACACACAGACACACAGTGCAGAGCACTGTAGCTGGATGGAATAAATATATGAATATATGAACACAGTGCAGAGCATTGTAGCTAGATGGAATAAATATGTAAATATATAAACACCCACAGTACGGAGCATTGCAGCCGCAATTATGTAACACCGCGCTATGGACATGCCTACTGTGGAGGAAAACGACCAACCGCAACAACCACGGTGTTCACATTTTCTGTGTGTGTGGCTACATCTCATTCACTTATGTGCCCCTATTGATTATTAAATAAATTGCTAAATGAAGTGCATTTTTATTACCAACAGCATGTTTGCACCCGGTACTGTAGAAGCTTCCACAGCACACGGTGCTGCCACGTGTGAGGCACTCTCTCCAGATGGAGTCTAGCAGGCAGTTAGTGGTGAAAGCGTTTGGACTCCTTGTTAAATACAGCCGTAACAGTGAGCACTGAAATGGTACAAAGCGTGTTATTTCCTTCTGAGCAGAGTGTGTATGATCCTGACTGCGTATGCTCCGTGTATGAGCTCCGAGAGCAGCTTGTTTGAACGAGTTTTTTTGGACAGCGGCAAAAATCACGGAGACCAGAGCCACGCAGGGTCCTGTACGGAGACTGTCCTGCTTATAAGCTGAATGTTGCTGCAGCCTCCAGTCCACACACCCCTTAGTTACTGCCACTGCTTATGAAAATGATTGGTTTTTTTTTTTAAACAGAATCAGCAGTTCATGCCTCCACAGTTGTAAAACATGCGCATAAAGTTGAGTGCGAGCTGCAGTGAGACTCTCACAGCTTCCCTCATTTGCCACGAAAGTTATAAACCCTGTTTAAATTATGAATCCACAGGGTTCTAGAAACATTTGCAATAATACCGCTGTATTGAGCTGTCCACTGTCACCGCAGAGGAAATTCCTCTACTGCGACAGCCCTACCTCTGGGGATCAATAAAATATACAAAAAAACCCCGAGAGGTGTGGCATGTTGACCAATGGTGTCTACCTCCTGCAGGACAACGCCCCAGTTCATTACTTAAATGTTACGCAGACGGAAGCATGGTCCAACAACTATGAAATCCTTCCCCACCCTCCTTAATCTCCTGACTTCCATCTCTTTCCAACCATGAAGCCATTTTTGAAGGACAAGCACTTTCAAGATGATGAAGTTCTGATTTCTGAAGTCAAGTCATGGCTTCTGATGCAACCTGCAGACTTCGCAACAGGTGAGGTCTCCACAGCTGTATAAAGCCATGGGAGAAGTGTGTCTGGGAGTGTGTCTTGACTTTTGTCACTCTGTCAAACAATGCAAACCCAGTGCAGACTAAACCCACAAACACCATTTGTTGTTGGTTCCAACTTAACCATTGTTGGTGCTCTGTTAAAAACTTGACTCCTACATTGTCCTATAAGTTCACACATTCAACCAGATGTGTTGTTCAAGTCAGAGGTTAAGATGATGAAAATCTGTGCTATTGCAGAGTCATTTGACAGGGCTTAATACTGAACTAAATGTCAGAAGGTCTTTCTGAATTACTTTGTTAGTGTAAAAAGAGCTTAAAATACATCCAAGTAAAAAAAAAAATTACAGCTGTTTTAAAGATGATTGCTGCTAAAAACAAAAAATAACAATGATAATAAAAACCTGACATCATCAGTGCAGCTCTTAATAGTGTACTGAGAATTTGACTGTATAAAAACAAGTCCTATGAACATTCTCACAGGACATTTCAGATGTGTGTGAGTTCTGCTAATGAGATGTGTTGTGTTGACCCTACAGGTCACTGGAGGACCAAGAGGGTTTTGGGCCATCACATGATCAGGGTTATGGGTGTCAACACACATTCCTAAGGCAGAACTGGCTTTACGTTTTTCCATGTGGATCAGCCCATGGGAAGGGTGAATCTTTTCACATTTTCACATCTCTTTGTCCACATTAACCAAGCATGTGTACCTCATTAGTCAATTTAATTTTTATAGATCAAAATTCTGCTGCACTGCTTCCCCACTGCAGACACAGGATGTACACCTGTGTGTTCATCAGAGAGGAAAGAGCCAGAGACCAAATACACTGTCACTGAAGCACACCAGGAAACATCTGGGTTGCTCTAACAAATGCCAGTAGTGTAATGTCTGATGACTAATCCAGAAGAAAATTAGGATAAATTATTGTACTGCCATATTGACGATAATACTTAAAAATTCTGACCCACAATTAAGCTCTTCCTGGTTATAGCCTCTCAAATGACAAGTTTTGCTTTTCTTGTTATATAGAACATCAAACTTTCAAATCCAATCAAATCATACCACAGACAAATTTGAATCACGGTTAAAAAAAGGAACATCATAACCTTCATGGTTTTATTGCACGGTTGTTAGTTTTATCTTTGTCTGCCTGAAAAAGTTTACACACCTGCATCGTCTCCTGTAGCCCCAATACATCGACTATGCAATATGGTCCCTGGTCCATTTCCTTCACCATCACAACTTGATGAACTGCACTGATTTTTAGGGCTATCCCGAATGGTACTTTTGAGCACCAATTTTGTATGAACAGTTGTCAGTAAATATTCCAATAATCATTATTTTCGTCAGTCACAACAATTGATTATACTGAACCTTTCCTGGTTTGTGTATTTTTATTAGCAGAACATGGCTGATGTTTAAACAAATAAATACATAAAGTTATATTTGCTTGATTCACCACTTTTGTTTTCTCTAAGTAAAGGAATTCTGTACCATCACACTATGATGTTACCAGATGTATTGACAAATGTCTTTTGCAAAAAAAAAAAAAAATACCAATGGAAGAAGTGTGTGGACCAAAAGGGAGACTATGTTGAAAAATAAACCACAATTAGTCAGATTTAACCAGATTTAAATCAGATTTTCAGCCCCCCCCCCCCCCCCCCCAAAAAAAAATAAATATATATATTGTGTGTGTGTGGTGTTTTACTTTCATTTTAGGTCTCATTTCAGTGCCACAATTTGATGGCTACATGAAAAATTAAATGGGCCTGCTTGGTTGCTACAATTCAGTAAGAGCCAGCATTATGTATATCACAATAAACCAACATTAAACCATTAAAATAAATGCTTTGATTGATACCAGCTTGCCTATACCAATGTAAAAACATGGACAATCATTTAAATATTCATTCCATATCTTTGGCAATAAACTTTAGTTTGTGTAATTTTTTTTGCTTTTTGTCAGTATTAGTTGGACATCATGGCTCTAGTGCAAAAAAATACAAGGCTACTCAGTGGCGTAGCCGGGAATTTGTGAGGGGGGGGGGGCTGAGCCCCAACCACCACCACCATTCTGAACGCCGGGAGCGTTCGCCCAGGGCAAGGCTTTAGCTTCACCCCCTGTCAACTACAGATTTCTTAACATTTTCAATGCAAACTACTCAAAACCTGCTCATTATTTACATTTTTCTTTTTTCTCCCTTTTTTGGGAGCCAACCCCCCTGCTACTAGTAAACTAGTGAGTGGCTGATTACTACCACTGCTAAGGAGGTTATGTAATCGGGATGGTTTGTCTGTTAGCAGGATTACACAAAAACTACTGGATGGATTTTGATGAAATTTTCACCAGAGGTGGTCCTTGGGTTAGAGAGGAACCCATAACATTTTGGTGATGATCCCAGAATGCATACCTCCACCAAGGCTCTTATCTTCTCACACTGTGTTAGTGAGAATCCTCCAAAACAAACCCATTACATTTTGGAGGTGATCCATGAGGGACGGAAGGAGCATTGGCGGAGGTATGCACTCTCCGAGTGCTTTTCTAGTTGCTATTTTTGGGAACACTCTACCACTTCATCTCACTTACTCCAGAATTCCTCTTTCTTTTCTACCTGGCATCCAACTTGTGGGGCATACGCACTAACAACATTCAATATCACACCTTCAACTTCTAGCTTCAAACTCATGATCCTGTCTGACTCCCTCTTCACCTCCTGAATATGCTTCACATACTCTTCCTTCAAGATTACTCCTACTTCATTTGTCTTCCTATCTACACCATGGTAGAACAGTTTAAATCCACCTCCAGCGCTCCTAGCCTTGCTTCCCTTCCATCTGGTTTCTTGAACTCTACCTTTCTTCTCTCCATCATATTAGCCATCTCTCTGCCTTTACCAGTCATAGTCCCTACATTTACTCTCATCTCCACACTTCTACCTTTACTTTCCTCCCTCTGGATCTTCAACCAACAGTAGCCCAATTTCCACAGGGACCCTGTCGGTTAATGGGAACGGTAGCGGTTGTTGTTAACCCGGGCCTCGACCGATTCGGTATGAAAGTCTCATTTGCCATGATCCGCATGTTTGATTTGGCAAAGGTTTTACGTCGGATGCCCTTCCTGACAAAATCCTCCCCATTTACCTGGGCTTGGGACTGGCACTAAGAGTACACTGGCTTGTGCACCCCCCTGTGGCTGGATTAAGAGGGAGAAAAACAATCATCATGTTATAGGGAATGGGCATGTGACATCACCTGATGGAAAAACCACAAGAAATTGTGGGAAAAGTGGTCTTCCTGTCTGTTCAGTAATGAGCGACGAAAGTGGTTAAGCTTCTCTGAATAAGGAATTTTAGTTTTCCGTTTGCTGCATTCCATCACACACGTCTGTCCCCATTAGCAGTTGCAGTAGACTACAGGTAAACAAAGAAGCCAGACCACGACAATGGCGACGACAGCCCAGAATGCAGTGCAGCATGACGTCAATGCCCATTCTCTATATATGACATGTACAGCGGTGTGAAAAAGTGTTTGCCCCCTTCCTGATTTCTCATTTTTGTATGTTTGTCATACTTAAATGTTTCAGATCATCAAACAACTTTAAATATTAGACAAAGAGAACACAAGTAAACACAAAATGAAATTTTTAAATGAAGGTGTTTATTATTAAGGGGAAAAAAAATCCAAGCCTACATGGCCCTCTGTGAAAAAGTGATTGCCCCCTAAACCTAATAACTGGTTGGGCCACCCTTAGCAGCAACAACTGCAATCAAGCATTTGCGATAACTGGCAATGAGTCTTTTACAGTGCTGTGAAGGAATTTTGGCCCACTCATCTTTGCAGAAATGTTGTAATTTAACCACGTTGGAGGGTTTTTGAGCGATGCCTTTTTAAGGTCATGCCACAGAATCTCAACTGGATTCAGGTCAGGATTTTGACTAGGCCACTCCAAAGTGTTCATTTTGTTTTTCTTAAGCCATTCAGACGTGGACTTGCTGGTGTGTTCTGGATCACTGTCCTGCTGCAGAAGCCAAGTGCGCTTCAGCTTGAGGTCACGAACAGATGACCGGACATTCTCCTTCAGGATTTTTTGGTAGACAGCAGAATTCATGGTTCCATTTACCAGCAAGTCTTCCAGATCCTGAAGCAGCAAAACAGCCCCAGACCATCACACTACCACTACCATACTTTACTGTTGGTATGAAGTTCCTTTTCTGAAATGCTGTGTTACTTTTACGCCAGATGTAATGGGACACACAACTTCCAAAAAGTTCAACTTTTGTCTTGTCAATCCACAGAGTATTTTCCCAAAAGTCTTGGAGACCATCAAGATGTTTTCTGGCAAAACTGAGATGAGCCTTTGTGTTCTTTTTGCTCAGCAATGGTTTTCGTCTTGGAACTCTGCCATGCAGGACATTTTTGCCCAGTCTTTTTCTTATGGTGGAGTCATGAACACTGACCTTAACTGAGGCAAGTGAGGCCTGCAGTTCTTTGGATCTTGTTGTGGGGTCTTTTGCGACCTCTTGGATGAGTTGTCTCTGCGCTCTTGGGGCAACTTTGGCTGGCCGGCCACTCCTGGGAAGGTTCGCCACTGTTCCATGTTTTCGCCATTTGTGGATAATGGCTCTCACTGTGGTTTGCTGGAGTCCCAAAACTTTAGAAATTGCTTTATAACCTTTTCCAAACTGATCTCATTTGTTCCTGGATTTCTTTGGATCACAGCATAATGTCTAGCATTTGAGGATCTTTTGATCTACTTCACTTTGTCAGGCAGGTGCTATTTAAGTGATTTCGTGATTGAGAACAGGTGTGGCAGTAATCAGGCCTGGGTGTGGCTAGTGAAATTGAACTCAGCTTTTCAAAGATGTGACAAACCACAGTTAACCACAGTTTTTTGTTTGTCGTTTTTTTTTGAGGGGGGGGGGCAATCACTTTTTCCCCCCACACAGGGCCATGTAGGTTTGGATTGTTTTTTACCCTTAAGAAACACCTTCATTTAAGAACTGCATTTTGTGTTTACTTGTGTTATCTTTGTCTAATATTTAAATGTGTTTGATGATCTGAAATATTTAAGTGTGACAAACAAACAAAAAAAGAGAAATCAGGAAGGGGGCAAACACTTTTTCACACCATTGTATATCCTGATTCTCAAACTAGAAAAGCACTCAGAGATCACATACCTCAACCAAGGCTCCTTCTGTCCCTCATGGATCACTTCCAAAATGTAATGGGTTTGTGTGTAGGCCTAGAGCCATTTCTGGTGAATATTACTGTATGGAGTACTGTTGCTTCCCCATTGTGGGACTAATAAAGGCTTATCTTATCTTAACACGCTGTGAGAAGATAAGAGTCTTGGCTGAGGTATGCATTTTCAAATCGTCACCAAAATGTAATGGCTTCCTCTGTAGCCCAAGAACCACCTCTGGTGAAAATTTCATCCAAATCCATCCAGTAGTTTTTGTGTAACCCTGCTGCACAAATACAAACAAAGCCCAGGGTGGAGGTATGCACTCTCAGAGCATCACCAAAATCTAATCATCCATCTGCTCCCCATGCCATTACACGCCTTTCCCGAAAATTTAATCAAAATCCGTTCAAAACTTTTTGAGTATTGTTGCTAACAGGCAGAGACAAACCAACAAACCAGTCAATACCACTAAAAACATTACCTCCTCCCTTGGCGGAGGTCATAACTGCATCAACCAAAGCAAAACCCACATCAGTTGACCTCTAGCTGTAATCTGCACAGTGTACTATTTGAAAAAGTCTGAAGTTTTGCAACTTACTAGTCAACTAGTTAGAATTTCCATGATACAAGTTTCTAGAGTTTGGATTTTGGCACTACTGCTTTAGTACAGCCTCTTTTTGAACTAGTTTGACAAACGTAGCATTTGGTTGCTAAGCACTGAGTAATAAGCTGGTGTGATTTAAGACCCAATAGCAGAAAGTAAATTTAAAAAAAAGTTTGCCGATTAGGATGAAATACCCGAAGGGCTTTCCATATAGCACCGCCCCTGCTGTGATGTACACACGTGGAACAGTTACTTCCTTAATGCGATTTCCTTTTGGGGGAAATACACTACAAAACAAAAACGCACCACAATCAAGGATTTCGGTGTTGTAAAGATACATGTTCAGCTGGATCTCCACTGGTTACTGACGGAAGGCCATCGCAGTCTACAACACGCGAAGTTGCGCGTGGCTTGCACCCTTTACGTTTTGTTAGCGGTATTTATTTACATGTTTTCTACGCATTTTTATCTGTTGTTTACACACGGTTTCTGTGTATTAAAACGTTGCGTTTTGACCCTAATGGCCTTCCATACCGCTTTCCTTCGGCCGCTATTCGCCTAGTACGAGGAAACTGACGCGCGCGCGCGCACACACACACGCACACGGAGCAAGCGCGCGAGACGCAGGGGGATGGGTTGGTCACGAACGTTTTTCCCTCAACTTCCCCGTGACAATTTCAGACAAACAGTCGGTAATGTTACGCGGCTAGCAAAGAAAAGGGTGAGTGAGGAGGTTACAAAAATAGCCGTACCTGCGCTCCGCTGAAACTGGTTGAGTTTTGTTTTGTTTGTTTTTTTCCAGCCGTGTCGCCGTTGTTTATTTGTTACCGGAGACTCGTCCGTCCTCTCTGGGCTCTCGCAGTAGCTTCAACTGCTCCTTGCAAACGCAGCATTCGTTGACGGCGGAGAGGGTCGTCCGTCGGTGTTTTCCGGTTAGGGGTTTTACGTTACAATCACATGACTGTGGTGGTGAAAGCCAGCCGAGAACAGCCGTTGTAAAATCCGTTGAGCAGGGGGCGGTTGAGTTAACGTTTACTGAGTAAACCGCCGTGAGTTCAGCCCCCGCTAGAGGGTTTTTTTTTTTTTTTGGACACAAAAACGCAATAGTTACACAGTATGGCAGCTAATGACTCACAAAACTAGTCGGTGTGTCTGTTACTGAATTTAGACAGTTTTAGCCTACGTTTTTTAAAAGAAGTGAAAATAAATGATAATTTTAGATTTTAATAATTAAAGGGTGTCTTTGAAAAAAAGTCTTAAATATTAATTTATTCAGTATCAAAATGTCAGATAAGAACTTCATCCTCAGATGGAGGGATATCACAACATCTACATGGCCATTTTTCTTTTTCAGCTGATGTTTTTAAAACCTCTGAACCATTCCTGTGTCCCGCCCTTGGTACGTTTTACATTGGCTGGACACTGGCTGGAATGGTAGGGGGTTCTGTGCGCGTGTATTTTTTGCACTCAGATATCAGTAATGGGCTACAGCAGACATTCTGCAAAACGATACACCAACCATCGTATGTTTACACTTCAAACCATGAGAATACCGATAGACAAAATTTCCCCTTTGGCTATATACTACTTACAAAAAGTTGGGGATATTTGGCTTTCGGGTGAAATTTATGGAAAATGTAGAAAGTTCACACTACAGTGATATATCATGAAAGTTGGGCATTTAAGTAGAAACATGCAATGGTAATTTCATCATCTCAAATAATTGATTGAAACAAAGCCAACAACAGTGGTGGGTATACCACAACAAAAAAAATGTCAGTAGCCATGTTTACATGGACACAAGTAACCAGATTAAAAGCCTGATCGGAATAAAAATGCTTCATGTAAACACGCCAATCGGAATATTCTGACCCGACCACACTCATTCGGATCAAAATTTCATTCCAATTGAGATGGGTGGGTTATGCAGATTGTTATTCTGATTGGTGCGCATATAAACACTTATTCCAAAGTTTGGGTCGAAAATATGTTTACTGCGCATGTCTGTATGTCAGCCACACGTCGATGTGATGTATTTCCGCCTTTACAGCAGCTAGCGGAAGACATGGCGGGAGTAAAACAAAACTGGTCTGTATCGTCCTGCTGTCTTCCTCTGTTCATCATATGCAGAAATATGTACCTGTAGCTTCATTACAGAGACCAGCAGAAGTACAGTCTAAATAAAACAATACAGGTCCATTTCAAAAAGAAAGACACGAAGCGGGGTTTGTTTACACTGCAAGTTGCTTCTACTAGTTTTGAAATGTCGACATGCGCATGTCAAAATGATTTAGTCTGTTCAAATGTGTGACACATGGAAACACACGTCCTAATCAGATCAGCTTTTTCAGGATCCATGTAAACGGTAAAGTTCTGATCTTAATTGTAATCAGATTGAAGAAATTTTGCCCATGTAACCGTGGCTAATGTCTAAATAACTTGTCA
Source organism: Pholidichthys leucotaenia (assembly GCA_020510985.1). NCBI lineage: Eukaryota > Metazoa > Chordata > Actinopteri > Cichliformes > Pholidichthyidae > Pholidichthys > Pholidichthys leucotaenia. The sequence goes on along the minus strand of CM035842.1, from coordinate 327,123,050 downwards.
TGTGCCCTTGAGCATCAATTACAGCTTGACAACGACGTCTCATGCTGTTCACAAGTCAACTTATTGTCTGCTGAGGCATGGCATTCCACTCTTCTTGAAGGGCAGCCCTCAGGTCATTGAGGTTGTGGGGTGCAGGGTTACGAGCCTCTACCCGGTATGTCAGCTGAACCCATAGGTTTTCTATGGGATTTAGGTGTGGCGAAAGTGCAGGCCTCTCCATTTGAGGTAGCCCAGCCTGCAGCAGCTATTCCCAAATGGTGCAACCTCGATGAGCTGGAGCATTGTTGTCCATGAAGATGAAATTAGGCCTGTGTTGTTCATGCAGGGGCACAATGACTAGATTAATGATGTTATTCAGGTAGTATTGGCTTGTCACTGTACCCTTCACAAGGTGTAGGGCAGTTCTGTATTGACTAGACACACCTGCCCAGACTAACATGGTGACAACAGTGGCTGATGCCTAGTGCTCTCCTTGACATCTCCAACATTGCTGACGGCCACCATTTCTGCTCAGCGTGAATCAACTTTCATCAGAGAACAGCACTGAAGCCCACATGTCCCTTGACCAGCATAACTGCCCCCTGGCCCATGCAAATGATAACGCCTGTGCCTGGTGGTGTGGTCAGGTATCCTTGCAGGTTGTCTAGCATGCAGACCAAGCTGATGTAAACATTTCGACTGGTCTGACGTGACACTTGATGTCCCTGTCCCTCACCTCCCTTAAATGTGGCTGGAGTTCAGTGGCATTTATCATCTGGTTTTTAGGGCACTGTTCACGATGAAGCAATCATCAACATGGGATGTGGCCAAAGGACGTCCACTTCTATGCCTTTCTGTAACTCTTCCAGTCTCTCTGTATCTGTTGCAACCTGCTGATGACACTCTAAGCTCCGTGGCCACTTTCCTCTGAGAACAATTTGTTTGAACCCTTGCAATGGTGAAGTACTGTTGATCAATTGTTAGGTGTCATCTTGGCCTCATGATGTCAAAATGTGAACAGCATGATGAAGAGGACTGTTTAAATCCCACTTCTAATTGAACCAGAAAATGTATTGGTCAATTCATGGATCAAGCACCTGTTGTCAATTTTGTCCTTAAGCACCTTGTTAGAGAACAGCAAGTTATGCAAAAAGTACTGAAACATTAAACATTTGGAAATGTGCATTCAAAAGGTTAGAGAAGGTCAAATTAAGTTCACCTGTAAAGGTTATAGTGCATTTTAGGTGTATCCTGAAATTTCACCCAAAAGCCGAATATCCCTAATTTTTTGTGAGGAGTGTATATTTCTTTCTCAAATTTATTCTTGGATGTAATTTTCAGTTGTATGGAAAAAGTTCTGAAAAGTATTTAAGACATTTACCTTTAGTTCATTACTTGTATTTTTGCCAATATCATAACAAAGGAGAGTCTCGCCCAAAGTTGCTGGGATAGGCTCCAGCCCCCCCCCCCCGCGACCCGAAAAGGATTAAGCGGAAGAAGATGGATGGATGGATGGATAACAAGGGTGTTATGTTAAAAAGTAAATTAATAAATAAAGAATATAAATTCCATGATATAAGTCAGAAAAATAAACTACAGTAAAATTATAATTCAAGTTTGTATAGGCTTAAAAGATTTGCTTTGCTTTGTCCTGGGGGACATTTAACTTGGCTAGTTTGTGTTTCAGTTTAAGACTTAAATTGATCATATCAGCCAATCAAAACAGGTAGTTGTTGGAACTAACTTTCAAACATCAAATAATACATTGTTCACAGGTAATGCTTTAATTTATGCACCTTATGGTATTCGTTAGATACTTTAACCAACATAAGCTCAGAACACAACAGTATAGTGGTCCTCAAGCATAAAATGTATCTAAATCCCAGCAGAAGTTATGAGAGAAATGTCAGTAAAGTTTTTACCTCATCCAAAAAAGGACTCTTCCATTTGCCCCTCAGTGTGACTAGCTGGCTACTAAAAATCTAGATCAGCAGGAAATAGTTTGTAAACAGCCCTAAAGGGCTCTGCTACATGTAAATGACAGCGAAACAAAAGCATGTTTACTCTGCCGTAAGGCCCACGGCAGCACTTTGCTGCAGATAAACCACCTCACTTTACATTCTTATTACTAGGATCAATACATTTGGAATCAAGCTTTGTAAAAGACTTTTTTACATGAGAATAGTATTCATACTATTGCTCTTGTACCACAGCTCCACACACTGCCCCGTAGCTCCTGATTCATTCATTATTTTTTAACCTACAGTTGTGCATTTTTAAAACCGATTTAATCAATCGTAAAACCAAAATACATTTAACTTTTCAAACATAATACAGAGTTGCATAAGTGAAATAAGCCTTCCTCAAGTCCCTCTCTATGCACTACTGTCTCCTGAGCTGAAAACAACCAGTCAACCACGGCCTTTAACGGTGACTGCCGCCCTGCCCCCGTCCTTGGCCTGTTTTGAAACCGGAGTGGTGAGTCACTCCTGTCTCTCGGTGCAGAAAAACAGATCCGGCCTGGCTGGAGCCGGGAAGGGGGGATGGGCGGTCAGAGCACCGGAGGTGGACGCAGCTGGACTCCCACTCCCAGGGACCCCTCATCCTGACAACTGCCCCGCCGTGTTCCCATAGTGACTGGGGCTGATCTGAGAGGGGAAATTAACCGATATGTGCATTTTTTTGTGCTTGCAACCAATCAGAGCTCGTTCTTCAAAAGGAATCTGTTTGTAACCGGATGAACCAACCGTGAAGTTAACCTTTTGTACTGCTGTGGATTTTTTTTTTTTTTTTTTTTTGTCATGGGTGAAATCCATGGTGGCAAACAGGCTTAATTAAAGCGTATTTGAGACATTTTTATGTGGCATGAAACTAACAAAAGGGGAGGTATTACGAATTATCTTTTTTAATGGTCATCTGTGTACAGTCTATTTCAAAATCAGCGCTTTTTGGCACTAAACAACAAGCAAACACCCCTACTTATATAAAGTACATGCCCATTTAACAGATGAATAATTAATGTTTAATGTCGGGTCGCCAAAGGACCCACTCACTAATACGTCACTTACCCAAACTCAAACAACCCCAGCCCATTTTTACCGCCAAAAAGCCCCTGATGTTCCTATGGCAACCATCACCCCAGACAACAGGAGATGCTCTGGCCAGTGTGGTGCTGATCATGGACATATCAATTTCATATATATCAATTTTATATATATCAATTATATGTACGGTAGATCTCTGTGATTATGGACCACCACTACAAGTAATGATTTATACAGAAAAATACAGTTAATAGTCTTGACAAAATACTATGGTATGATTGTATATTAGAAATGCTGATGCAAAGACTGTGAAACTACAAATTTAAAAAAAAAATTCTGTCACTCCCTTGAAATCAGTCATTTCAATTGACCACAGATGTAAGTTTTTTTTTTTTTTTTACATGTCTCACGCAAGATCTTTAATAAATAAATACTACTATTACCAAAAACAAGAAAGTAACACTACCTGTTAAACTCAGAGTCTTTGACATGACTAGAACCAGTATTTCCTTATTGGATAGGAGTAATGACAAACCATGTCTTTTATCTTTGGACTCATAGTCATACTTGACCAATTTTATTATACATAACGTTGCCTCATGTGGTTGGTTGGTTGTTTTTATTAACTGAGACAGGTTCCTGGCACAATTATCAGGATTGTAGTATAATTAATTATTTTGTGCTTGTGTGGAGTTTGCATGTTCTCCCTGTGCTGCGTGGGTTTACTCCGGGGGCTCTGGTTTCCTCCCACAATCCAAAGACATTCATGTTAGGTTAATTGGTTGTTCTAAATTGTCCCTAGATATCTGTTTCCCATAGGCCCTTAGAATAGAGGGTTAGTACTAGTGAAAGCGTTTTGAGTGGTCTTTGTGACTAGAAAAGCGCTAGAAGTGCAGAGTAGTTAGAATAATTCAATAAAACCACTGATAATACTGATCTAACCCATTAGATGGCAGTATTGTGTCCTCTGTAAACTCCGTGTTCAATCAGGAAGAAAATAATAGGGAATGTAAAATGTATATTATCTGTTTTTTAATACGCCAAGCTTGTTGCAGTTTACTTTAACTCGTGATTTCCATTTAATGAAAAACACCCATACCATTATTTTGCAGGCCTGTGCTCTTTGTGTCTGTTCCTGTGTTTTGACTGATAAAGTTTTAAGCGTTTGAACCAGCTACAATAATGATGGCGGCGGATCAAACTGTTGCCGGAGTCCCTCCTTCACTGTCTGCCAAAGTAGTCGGGTATGTTGACAAGCGATTTAACGACTTTATCATCGAGTTTAAGAACCAGAGGAACAAAACTAGCGTATTTGATCGGTTTAAATGTTAACATGTTCGTGTTAGCAGCAGCATTAGCTCATTGCTAACTGAGATCCTGCAAGTTTCTAGTTACTTGGATGAATGTGAAGCTGAGGAAAATGGAGGCAGCGAGCTAGACGACACACGAGCTTTATTCCTCTTCCAACATAAAATACAGAAACTCTGAATTCTGAGTGCCTGAGCGAACTCTCTTATTCACTTCTATTCCAGCCTCCGGCACACAGGGTAAACACATTAACATACAGACATGTACACACATTAACATGACATTGACACACACGCCACAAAGCAGATCTTGGCACCACACATTCGCACCTCTGCATCCTCAGGTGTGAACCTGGCGTGGCGGGGGACGAAAGGCACATCTTTGTTTGTTTAGCTCCTCTCATCTTTCTCCAGTAGCATCCCTAACTATCTTCTCCCCCACCAACCCCATGGTCCTGGGTGGAGTGCCATGTGTATTGTGTCCACCACACAGCCCCCCACCCCGAACACCCAGAAGGGGCTCTAACCCTCCGGCGCCTGTAACGGCTGTAACGTGGAGTTGCCAGACCGGCCGAAGCATCTTGCTGTTGAGGTGGCCAGGAGACAAACTCGGCCTCTGGCGCACAGTCCTGAGGAGGGGGAAAGGGTGGGGAGGGGAAAGACCAAGTCTGCTGCCAACAGTTCTCTGCAGGAGGAACACCAACTTGCGGAGCCACTGTAGGTGGGCGTCTGCGCCGGGGAGCTTGAGCCAACACCACCTGTTCGTCTGCCAACACATAAGCGGGCTTAAGCCTGTCAATGCAGACAATTTCCTTACACCCCCCAAAGTCTAACACAAAATACTTTGCCTCGGTTTCCAGCACTTTGAACGTTCCATCATATGGTGGGTGCAGTGGGGTGAAAGGGAGTGGACTGACTCAAAAATGTGTCGGCGCCAAGAGCTCAGAACCATCAGCTGTGGGCGACCGGTGGAGACGTCGCAGAGCAAGGGAGGGCACCCTTCTTGCACCGCCCTGCTCTCCAGTTTTAACCCAGTAGGTGTGGACTGGAGCGCGCAAATGTCCGCGTCCCCCATTTGCTCTGCGGCCATGGCGGGGAAATCTATTCCCATGTAGACCAGGGAGACTAACGCGCACGACAGGCAGTCAGCCATGACATTAAGCTTACCGGCTACGTACTGGATGTCAGTTATAAATTCCAAGGTCGTGGCCAAATGTCATTGCTGCTGGGCCGACCACGGTTCCAAGACTGTGGCCATTGTGTACGTTAGCGACTTATGATCAACGAACTTGGTGAACTTGCACCCTTCCAGCCAAAACTGGAAGTGGCGCGTCACCAGGTGGAAGGCCAACAACTCTCTGTCAAATATACTGTATTTGCGTTTGTTGTCGCACAAAGTACGACTGAAAAATGTGAGCGGCTGCCACGCAACGGAAACATACTGCTCCACCACTGCCCCTATGGCAACGTCAGACGCGTCAGGGGTGAGTGCTATCCGCGCTGATGGGGCAGGGTGGGCTAGCAAAGCGGCGTTAGCGAGCACTGTTTGTGCATTTGCAAAAGCCTGGACTCACTCGGGGGTCCAGTCGATGTTTTCTGCGGGCTTCTTTTTTTTTTTGAGCGCGGCTTACAACGGCTGCAGCAGCTGGGCTGCTCAGTGGAGGAAATGGTTGTAAAAGTTGACCATGCCCAAAAATTCCTGCAGGGCGTTCACGGTCTGCGGACATGGAAAATCCGACACGGCGCGCACCTTATCAGGCAGCGGAATCGCAGCCTTCAGCGAAATGCGGTGACCCAAAAAATCAATCACTGGCACACCGAACTGGCATTTCGCCGGGTTAACGATAAGCCCGTGCACTTACAACCTCTGGAAAACTAGTTTGAGATGGACGAGGTGCTCCTCCTCGGACACGCTAGCCACCAGAATGTCCTCTTAAGTAGACAAAAACGAAAGGCAGGTCACGGAGCACTGCATCCATCATTCTTTGGAAGGTTTGTGCCGTGCCTTTTAACCCAAACGGCATTCGTAAAAACTTAAAAAGGCGGAGTTATTACCGCTGTTTTGGGCACGTCCTCCGTGCGCACCGGGACCTGGTGGTAACCGCGGACCAGATCCACTCGGCCAGGTGCACGGAAAAATCCTGGATGTGCGGGATAGGATACTGATCGTGTTCCGTGGCGTTGTTCAAGCACCAGAAATCGCCGCACGGTCACCACAACCCATCGGCCTTGGGCACCTTATGTACCGGAGATGCCCACGGGCTGTTGGAGCACCTAACGATGCCCATCTGCTCTAAGTTGATAAACTCCTCGCGCGTGCTGGCTAGTTTAACCGCATCCAGGCGCCGAGGCCACGCAAACACCGGTGGGCCTTTTGTGGTTATGAAATGTTCTACCTCGTGTTTGGTTACTGTAGCAGAAAACATCGGAACCATGAGTGCTAGGAACTGTGAAAGTAAATGCTGGTACTTACCCTCTGGAGATATAACGTTAGCCTGTGTTGTTGGCCCAACTCCCTGAGCTGTGCAGGGCAAGAAGGAAAAAGAGACAGCATCCACTAAACGGCTGTTGGCAACATCGATTAACAACCCATAAGCACATAAAAAATCTACGCCTAAAATGGGGACAGAACGTACCACCACCACAAAGTCCCATTGGTAATTGCGTCCGTGTAAGTACACCGTTAACGTCCGTTCACCAAACGTCCTGATGTTGGATCCGTTGGTGGCCATGAGCTCACGACCGCTGCCTCCTGCCGATCTGTCTGTGCTGATCAGCAGAATGAGGCTCTTCTGGGAGCCGGAGTCCACTAAGAAACGTCTCCCCAAACTTGTGTTTGTGATGAAAAGCAGCTTGTTCCTGTCGTCAGCAGTTGTGGCGGCTACTGACTGCTGGTCGTGCCGTTTCCCTGGCTTCTTCAATTGGCACGCCGGCAGACAGCATTGGGCATTCGAGCCGAAGCGGTGGTGATAGAAACAGAACGTCCCTTTTCTGCGTCTCTTGCCGTCCGTCCCAGCCACCACCAACGGCTTCTTGACCTTGCTGGAGTCCTTCCCGGATGCTGGTGTCGTTGCGTGCACACAGAGTTCTGGTTGCTAGGATGATGCGGGCCGCTTCCTGCGCCAGAGCGCGGTAGTTCTTGGTAACCAGCAGCGGCGAGTTGGCCAGGATCGCCCTCGCTGTAGCAGGTAGGTTCCTGAGGAAGAGGTGGGCGAACAGGAAGGATTTGTCGTTTTTCCCCATTAATGCTAACATGCTCTCCATCAGCTCCACAGTTGACCTGTCACCTAACTCTGAGCGCGTTAGGAGTCTCTGCTCTCTCACTGTCTGACGGTATACCGCTGAATTAGTATCTGCTTGAGCTGCGTGGCGCACACATCCAGCGCAGCGACCACATGATAATATTTGGTGTTGTCCGTTGTGATCCCGTGGAGTGCGAATTGGGCTTCCATATGTAAAAACCAAGCGGTCGGATTGTGAAGCCAGAAGTCTGGGAGCTTGACTGTGACAGCGCATGCCATGCTGCTGTTCTCCCTCTGGGTTGTCTTCGGGGCGGTGCTCGGCTCATTCTCCATTGCACGTCTTAAGGTCACCAATGTGGAAGATGAAAGCAGATGAGGCAGTGAGCTGGACGACCCACACACTTTATTCCGCTTCTTACATAAAACACAGGAACTCTGAGTGTCTAAGCAAACGCTTTTATTTACTTCTATTCCTGCCTTCAGCACACAGGGTAAACACATTAACATACAGACATGAAAGACATGTACACACATTAACATGACATTGACACACACGTCACAGAGCAGGTCTTGGTACCATACATTCACACCCCTGCATCCTCAGGTGTGAACCTGGTGCGGCGGGGGTCAAAAGGCACATCTTTGTTTGTTTAGCTCCTCTCACCTTTCTCCATTAGCATCCCTATCTACTCCCCCCCCCCCAACCCTGTTGTCCTGGGTGGAGTGCTATGTGTATTGTGTCCACCACAAAGCTACTTAACATAAAAAAAAGTGACAGTTTCAGCACAGGCTCATCTACTGTATCTGCAAATTGATTAATTCACATCAGTCCACTTGTGGCTAACTGGTTGTTAGTTAGCTTATTAGTGAACGAGGTAATGTCGCAATATCAAAGTCTTCACACTGTCTTGATACTTGAATCCTGTCCTTGCAGGTCATTTGCTTATTTGACTGTAAAAGACAGGTTGCCAACCATCTTGACCAAAGTTATAGACACAATACATCGCAACAAGAACAAGTTCTTTAAAGAATATGGAGAGGTAAGGATTAATGCTAAAAACTGCAGTAATTTGTGGTGTACATAAAGGTTAATTGAAGACATAAAATTGAACTGTATTTTGTTATAGGAAGGTATCCAGGCAGAAAAGCAAGCCATATCTCTGCTGTCCAAGTTGAGGAATGAACTCCAGACGGATAAGCCAGTGGTCGATCTTACCGATAACCTGCCTGACAGAGAGGCTTGGAACCAGTACTTGAAGAGACAACAGAGACTTCAGGGTGACCAGGAGTCTGTCAGCTGGTTCAAGTCTCCTTGGCTTTACGTGGAGTGCTACATGTACCGCAGAATACAAGAGGCCATCTGTCTCAAGTGAGAGGCTGTTTAATTTACAATATTGCAACATGTGATGCTGTTACAGATATTGGCCGACTGTTACCTATAGACAGGTTACAGTTTGCAGTTACATGACTACCACTGCCAGTAATTTCAACAGTGGCCATCTTGTCAGTCAGACTGACAAGAAAGAAAGTCCAAGATTTTTAAGCCAACAGACTTTACAGTCTCCTTCAATAGCAGGCAAACACACACACACATCAAAGCCTTCTATCTCATTTTCATAGACCCCTTATTTAAAGGGGTCTTCCACCTCCTTTACACAGATGCAAGATGACTCCAGCCACTCTTTTCCAAGAGCATATGGGGTGGTCTTTGCTGGCAGGTGAGCAGGTCCTATACAGCTGGGAAATAAATTGATTTTAAAATGAAAATCAATTTTTTGGTTTGGACAATATCAGAAAGTTAATATTGTGAAAATGATTTTCCCATTCACAAGAGTAAGTAATGTAGCCTCCAGCTCTGTCTCCTTTTCCCACCCTTAAAAGTTAATTTTATAAAACTTGAGTTGGTACTTTATTAATCAGAAATGAATAATGGATTCCTCTTTGCTTGACCAAACCTTTATTATGCCTCGGTGAAGCTGAGAGGCATACGGTAGTCAGTTAGTGCGTCTGTTTATGGCTCTGTGTATCTGCCCATCTGTCTGTCCGCCCTTCTGTTTCAGCTTGCCCGGTCAAAATTAAGTGGAACTAAAGACTTGTATCATTGTATTATACATATTTTCTCGACTTTCAATTTGCCAGAATTTTGAAATATGGCTATATTTCCAGGCCGAAAATGAAACGACGGCAAGCTGTACAATTTGTAAAATGGTTGTGAAATATAGTGGTAATACAGCTAATTACCTCCGCCAAGGAGGTAATGTTTTTACCGGCGTTTGTCTGTCTGTCTGTTACCAACATAACTCAAAAAGTTATGAACGGATTTTGATGAAATTTTCAGGAAAGGTGTGTAATGGCACGGGGAACAGATGATTACATTTTGGTGATGATCTGAGAGTGCATACCTCCACCAAGGGCTTTTTTGTTTGTATTTGTGCAGCAGGATTACACAAAAACTACTGGATGGATTTGGATGAAATTTTCACCACAGGTGGAACCCATTACATTTTGGTGATGATCTGGGAATGCATACCTCAGCCAAGGCTCTTCTCACAGTGTGTCACCCACAATACCCCAAAACTAATGGACAGACTTTAATGCAATTTTCACCACAAGTGGCTCTAGGCCTACACACAAACCCATTACATTTTGGAGGTGATCCATGACAGAATGAAAGGAGCCTTGGTGGAGGTATGCGCTCTCTGAGTGCTTTTCTAGTTTATACAAGCATTTGAAAAATCATCCAAAAGGCAACACCGAGCTACAGAAACGGAGAGAGGAGGAGAGAAATCTCCCACTCCCTGGCCCCGACAGACCCAGACCCCAACCCAGAGGCAGAGATCACTGGCAGAGGCCTTTCAGTATGACAGAGAATATCCAGGTATTTTAGTCATCTTCAGCATTAGTTTATATTAATTTTCAAAGTGCAAGTGGTCATTTGTTACTTTAGACAACTCAAAAAGTATAAATTATGCTAAGACCTTGGTATAATCATATCATAATAATATGTATAATATATACAGTGGTGTGAAAAAGTGTTTGCCCCCTTCCTGATTTCTCATTTTTTTTTGGATGTTTGTCACACTTAAATGTTTCAGATCATCAAACAAATTTAAATAGTAGACAAAGATAACACAAGTAAACTCAAAATGCAGTTTTTAATTGAAGGTGTTTATTATTAAGGGTAAAAAAAATTGTAAGTTTGGTTAAATCCAGGTTTACTCTTTATTCCCAATCATGTTTGTTTGGAGGGAAAAAATTCCTTGTCTTCAATCAGAAATATCTATTGAAATCAAAAATCAAGGATTTTATTTTTAGGCCATATCGCCCAGCTCTAGGGTCCTGCAAAGATTGTTCAGTTATGTGTCTACATGCTTCCAAATGTCCAATTCTGATATCTCCCCCAGAGGAAGCTGTGGGCCTAATGTAATTAATGACATCAGTAAGCAAGGCTGAGCTTGTGTTGAAGAAGGGAGTTTTTGGGGTAGCCATTTAGGGGCTGGATGTGACTCTTTCACTGGCCTTCAACAAGGACAGTGATATCCATCCTTCAGCTGTCTAAGGCTGCACTCAGACCAGGATAGTCCAGGGGTCTCAGTTCAAATGGGTGGGGAATGCCGAGAATTTTCACACCTTCATTTGGTTTGGTTTGCATTCACACTGCAGCGGACCAAACTGCCTGGACAACGTCACGCAGTTACAACAACTGCTTATTTGGGGTGCTGCAGCCAAAATCACCACTGACAAGGAAGAAAAAATCTCAGCGAAGAAGGAAAATCTGGCTCATCGATTGGCCAAGATCGAAAACAGAAATTCATTCTCTTCAGCCGGGTTGTTTGTTCGCCAAAAATGAGACATTTTTTAACTTTTCTTCTTGGCTTTCTCCGGTAGAAGGATTTCTCAGATTTGCGCAGTTGTCTTTATTGTTATTTTCTACTCAAAATGTACTACGGTAAATGCCACTTCCTTTTCTCAGACTACGTGTTGCTGTGGTTACACAAACGGTCAGAGGGGCACTTCCGCCCTTTGTTCTGCTGGATAGTCCGTTTGGATTCACACTGCAAGTGGAGCACACCAGACTTCGTTTGCAAGTGAGCCGAGACCCCCATTTTCAGGGGGACCAGACTTTGCTTGTTTGGTGCGCACCAGAGTTCCAATGCACGTTCAGACTGCACCAAATGAACCAAACTATTTGTGGAAGCCACTGTTTGGTCCTTTGGTCCGGACCAAACAGTGGTTGTCTGAATGCGCCTTAAGAGGCCGTCAACAGTGAACTGTGGGTCTGAATGTGTGGAGAGGGTGGTCTGCAGACATGAGACGGAGGGTGACAAAAAACTGTGGGGCCCTTGCAAAGTCTTTGGGAGACCTGCCTGGAAACCACTTAGACTTTGATAGTTTGACATGGATTTGATACATTTTGGTACAGTAGTGGCACAAAGAGAGGGGTCTGTGGGCAATAGATGGTGACCATTAACACATATTGTCAAGTTTTGTTTTCTGTTTCTTTATCTGTTCATTATGTAAATGGAGTGTATGTAAAGTCTGTACATTCTTTACAGCTCTAGTGACACAGGGTTCCCACGGGTACTTGAAAGGGCTTGAATTTTAGTGTTGCGTTTTAAAGGTTGTGAAAGTGCTTGAATTTGCAAAAGGTGCTTGAAATTCTAAGCACATTTCTTTCACAACAAATGGCTACCAACTGAGTAAATGGTTTGCTTATTAGATGGAAAAAATAAAATAAATTGGAGAACCTAAAATGAAGTCTGCTCTGCTTCTGATTGAGTGGGTCAGTTTTCATGTGTTGGTGCAGCGCTGTGTGTGGTGTTGGTGTAATGTGATGTAATGTGTTGGCTAGAAAACAACTAATACAAACAATGGCTAGGACCAGGACCAAATCTATCAGTATCTGTCTGCAAAAAAGATGTAGGGTAATAATGGGAGAATTTGTATTCTGGAGTCACATGAAAAGTAAGTAGTGGAGAATTTTAAAACAGCATTAATGATAATTTGTACGAGAGGAGGCTGAAAAGTTCATAGGCTGAAAAGTTCATAGTGGTCAAATTTGAGCAAATGTGGTTTATTTTTCAACTGCAGGGATCCAAGCGCTGCAACACCGATGGAAGAAGTGTGTGGACCGAAGGGGAGACTATGTTTAAAAATAAACCACATTGGGTCAAATTTGACCACTATGAACTTTTCAGCCTATGAACTTGTCAGCCCCCACCCCCCCTCGTATATGCTAATATTAGCCTTTTAATTCACAGGCCAAATGATTGAAACACATTCTGTCCAATAAATGTGCTGTGGTATTACTGTGTGTTTGTTGTGGCACTCTTATTTAGAATAAGCAGTAAACATAGCCAGTGTTACTTAATAGTTACTGTACCATTAGTAACTTCTCACTACTGAAAATTTCACCTAATGGTAGGCTTGTCCTGTACACAGAGGTTGGCAGGCTAATGAGAAATTTTGCTCAATTAAAAGAAGCATTAACTTATTATTTATTAAAATACATAAAAAGCTAAACTGGCTTTTGGTACATGGAATGTCACCTCTCTGGTGGGGAAGGAGCCTGAGCTGGTGTACGAGGTTGAGAGATACCGACTAGATATAGTCGGCCTCACCTCAACACACAGCTCCGGTTCCGGAACCAGTCTCCTGGAGAGGGGCTGGAGCTTGGCCTTTTCTGGAGTTGCCCCGGGCAAGAGGCGACGAGCAGGGGTGGGTATTCTTGTATCCCCCCACCTTGCTGCCTCTATATTGGAGTTTTCTCCGGTGGACGAAAGGGTTGCTTCCCTGTGCCTTCGGGTTGGGAAACGGGTCCTGACCATCATTTGTGCCTATGCACCAAATGATGTTTCAGAGTACCCACCCTTTTTGGAGTCTCTGACTGGGGTGCTGGAGGGTGCTTCTCTTGGAGACTCCATTGTCCTACTGGGGGACTTCAGTGCACACGTGGGCAACGACAGTGAAACCTGGAGGGGGGTGATGGGGAGGAACGGCCTGCCCAATCTGAACCCAAGTGGTGTTCAGTTATTGGACTTCTGTGCTACCCACAGTTTGTCCATAATGAGCACCATGTTCAAGCATAAGGGTGTCCATATGTGCACCTGGCACCAGGACACACTAGGTTGCAGGTTGATGATCGACTTTATCGTGTCATCAGACCTGCGACCGTATGTCTTGGGCACTCAGGTAAAGAGAGGTGCAGAGCTGTCAACTGATCACCACCTGGTGGCGAGTTAGATCCAATGGCAGGGGAGGATGCCATTCAGACCTGGTAGACCCAAACGTATAGTGAGAGTGTGCTGGGAATGTCTGGCTGAGGCCCCTGTCCGGGAGGTCTTCAACTCCCACCTCCGGAAGAACTTCAACCACATTCCGAGGGAGTCTGGAGACATGGAGTCTAAATGGGCCATGTTCTCCACCTCTATTGTTGAAGCAGTGGCCCAGAGCTGCGGCCGCAAGGTGGTCGGTGCATCTCGTGGTGGCAACCCCCAAACCAAGTGGTGGACACCAGTGGTGAGGGGGGCTATTAAGCTGAAGAAGGAGTCCTATTAGGCTTGGTTGGCTTGTGGGACTCCCGAAGCAGCTGAGGTGTACCGGCAGGCCAAGTGGAGTGCAGCTTGGGTGGTTGCTGAAGCAAAAACCCGGGTATGGGAGGAGTTTGGTGAGGCCATGGAACAAGACTTTCGGTCGGCCTCAAAGAGATTGTGGCAAACTGTCCGGCGGCTCAGGAGGGGGAAGCAGCTCCCTGTCCACACTGTGTATGGTGCGGATGGGGCGCTGTTGACTTCTACTGGGAATATCGTCGGGCGGTGGAAGGAATACTTTGAGGATCTCCTCAATCCCACTGATACGCCTTCCATAGAAGAAGCAGGGCTTGTGGACGAGGGGGGTGGCTCGCCTATCACAGGGGCTGAGGTCACCAAGGTGGTTAAAAATCTCCTTGGTGGCTGGGCCCCAGGGGTGGACGAGATTCGCTCTGAGTACCTCAAGGCCCTGGATGTTGTAGGGCTGTCTTGGTTGACACGCCTCTACAACATTGTGTGGAGGTTGGGGGCAGTGCCTTTGGCATTGCAAACCGGGGTGGTGGTTCTTCTCTTCAAAAAAGGGGACCGGAGGGTGTGCTCCAACTTTAGAGGGATCACATTCCTCAGCCTCCCTGGGAAGGTCTATGCCAAGGTACTGGAGAGGAGAGTCCGGCCGTTGGTCGAACCTTGGATTCAGGAGGAGCAATGTGGTTTCCGTCCTGGCTGTGGCACATCGGACCAGCTCTTTACCCTCTCGAGAATTCTCGAGGGTTCGTGGGAGTTTGCCCAACCAGTTTACATGTGTTTTGTGGACTTGGAGAAGGCATTCAACCGCGTCCCTCGTGGCTTTTTGTGTGGGGTGCTTCAGGAGTATAGGGTATCAGGCTTGTTGTTATGAGCTATTCGGTCTCTGTACGACCATTGTGAGAGTTTGGTTCGTATTGCCAACTCTTGGTCGGACTCATTCCCAGTGAGAGTTGGACTCCGCCAGGGCTGCCCTTTGTCACAGATCCTGTTCATAATTTTTATGGACAGGATTTCTAGGCGCAGCCAGGGAATGGAGGGTGTCATGCTTGGTGACCACAGGATCTCATCTCTGTTGTTTGCAGATGATGTTGTCCTGTTGGCTTCATCCAGCAATGACCTACAGTTCTTGCTGGGACAGTTTGCCGCTGAGTGTGAAGCGGCTGGGATGAGAATCAGCACCTCCCAAGTCCGAGTCCATGGTCCTCAGCCAGAAAAAGGTGGATTGTCCTCTCCGGGTTGGGGACAGGCTCCTGCCCCAAGTGGAGGAGTTTAAGTATCTTGGGGTCTTATTCACGAGTGAGGGGAGAATGGAGCGAGAGATTGACAGACGGATCGGAGCAGCATCTGCAGTGATGTGGATGTTGTACCGGTCTGTTGTGGTGAAAAGGGAGCTGGGTTCTAAGGCAAAGCTGTCGATTTACCAGTCAGTCTACGTTCCTACTCTCACCTATGGTCACGAGCTTTGGGTAATGACCGAAAGAACAAGATCGGGGATACAAGCGGCTGAAATGAGCTTTCTCCGTAGGATTGCTGGACTCACCCTCAGAGATAGGGTGAGGAGCTCAGTCATCCGGGAGAGGCTCAGAGTAGAACCGCTGCTCCTCCACATTGAAAGGAGTCAGTTGAGGTGGTATGGGCATCTGATTAGGATGCCTCCTGGACGCCTCCCACTTGAGGTGTTTCAGGCACGTCCCACTGGGAGGAGATCCCGGGGCAGACCCAGGACTCGGTGGAGAGACTATAGGCACTTTTCCACAAGTATCACCTTAGCTTTACTTACTTTTACTTTACTCAGTTTCTCGCTCTTTCCACAGTACCCTACACGCTTTAACCGATACGATTTTCGTGCCAGTTTAGGGGCAGGGGACAAGCGAGAAAAAGCGAGGTGTGATTTTTCGTCAATCGACTGCTAGCCGCTGATTGGTCAGCGCGTAAAGTCACAGAGAGAGCGTCCGTTTTCAGTTTTCTGTTGAAGCTGCACGACCGCCATTTGTAATCGGTCACGGAGTGAATACGATATTAATCGAGACAGCGTTGTAGGTTAGGTTTTGCGGAAATCTACACCGTGGTCCAACGAAGAGGTGCGGGGTTTTCTCTGCTTGCTGGCAGATACACAGTCAGAAGAGTGATCCGGACCCTACAGATGACTGCGCAGAATAGAACCGTACTACTGACAAGCTGAATACGAAGTTGAGAGAACCATCCATGGTGAGTGATTTGTAATATTGTGCATCTGTTTGCTTATTTATCCTGTTGGTGGTAAGCTCACTTTTGAGCCATACAGCCCCGTTCTGTGCTGGCTAACTCGTTGTAGCTAACGAATTTTGGCTAGTAGCTAGATAATACCAACTGTTGATTCGCGCTTGTTTTCTCCTAAATTTTCGCTTGTGAGAGCAAAAGATGAAATATATCAATCCTGGTTATAGTCCTGGTTTTTGTTTTGTATTGCACTTGGTGATGCGCATTAAATTGTGTGCAATTTAATGCCGTTTTTTCCTGGCTAACTCGTTTTAGCTAACGAGTTTTGGCTAGTAGCTAGATAATACCCACTGTTGATTCACGCTTGTTTTCTCCTAAACATTTGCTTGTTAGAGCAATACGATGAAATATATCAATCCTGGTTATAGTCCTGGTTTTTGTTTTGCATTAAATTGTGTGCAATTTAATGCTAGAATGTGTTTCCACATGCCAGGGGTTAGCTTCCCTGTTTATAGTGGATACTGGTGAGATCACAGGAGCCGAAATCTCAACAATATAAAAGGGCTTTTTCAAACCAGTGATTTATAAAGTCATTCATATAATTTTCTAAAGCGTCAGAAAGAGAAATCCATATATTATATCATTCATTACACAGACCATGATATATTTCAAGCATTTATTTATTTTAATTTGGGTGATTATGGCTTATAGCCCTGAAAACCCCAAATTCCATTTGGCAAAAAATTAGAATATTACATAAACTTTAAAAAATAGTTTTTAAATAGAAATGTGGGCCGATGAGGTGTTGGTTAATATGGGCTGTAGCCATAATCATCAATATTAAAATAAACACTTTCAATATATCACTGTCCCTGTAATGAATCTATATATGGGTTTCACTTTCTGAAATGAGTGACAAAAATATTGAACTTTTTCATGATATTCTAATTTTTGAGATGTGCCTGTATAAGTGTTGAACTTGCTTGAAAAAACTAAACACCATCCATTTCTATTGTTTGTCTAGGGAGGAGGGAATCGACCGCTCAACAACGGACGTTGCCACTGTGGAAAGTACTGAAATCCTTTGCTTTTATAGGTAAGTGTCAAAACCAAATTAGCACAATTTCCACTTAATGTAAAAGGGACTGAACTGAGATTTATTTGATTGTGTGAGTATTAATTACAGAATAACTGAAAAAGACTGGCGCATCAACTGTAAAATAAACCACTTGTTAATGTATTTATTTGTCAGATCACTTGTGTGATCCTTTGAGTTATGTTCATAACTGTATCTTTTGGGGAATGGCAGTTGTTCAGTCATCAATATAGTTTAGTTTATATGTGTAGTTTATACTCTATCATCAATAAAGTCATGCAGTAACAGGACACATTACAAATATTTGAGACCCATTGTAGTGCTTCCTTTTATATTTTAGCAATGCAAGTACAAAACACCGCCCACACTTGAAGCCAGTGCAAGAAGAGACACTTTTACATTCCAGACAAACTTTTATTGATAAAAACTCCATATTTTGACTGAGCGACTCCATAATCTGTGATGCACACCTTCAGTTAAAGTACTAGATTCCATTCCACTGAATGTATTAATTCATTCTGATTGCTGAGGCCACAGTAAAAGCAGATGACTTTAAATGCAACCCAGCCCTTGTAAAATCGACTTTACATCAGTGCAGCTATATGAAAATTGTGGTTAAATACAACAACGAAGTACTTTATTGTCACATTGAAATCGGAATCGCTGCTGTTTGGTTTTTCTTTTGAATTCTTGGATGGAATATGGGTGGGCAATATAAGCTGCATCTTCAGCCATCACCCATTTCAGATAACCTATGTTGAACTGTGTAATCAGAGGAGTTATTGTTTAATTCGACCTTATTAAATTTTTTTCCCCCTTTGTTATATTATTGCATTTTCTTTAAATCTATCTGAAATAAAGATTCATTCATTCACATTCCACCACTGGCTTTTAGTAACAAGTGTATTTCCCAAATATGTTTTAAACTTCATTTATTTAACCTCCACACATTTCTGTCTTTTGTCTAGGCAAGAGGTAAACGATCGATCCACCCCAAACTGGACCTTGCGTCACTATTTACAGAGATGCAGGCCTAAGATCTGCTGATCTGAGACCAGTGTGAGCTGCACATCCCAGCTGCTGAGTGACCCAGTCTTACAGTTTGAGTTTTGCACATTCTGAATAATCTGGAATTTGCTGCTGATTGTAATAAACAATTTAGTGACTTATGTGTTTGCATCATGATTTCTATTTTTGTCTTTTAATACACTGGTGGGAAAAGAGTCAATAGTACAAACCATTAATGGGTGACCTTGAAAATAATGACTCATTTTTAAGACATTTATGTCACATGGTGGTAACCTTCACATATAAAAAAGAGACATCTGCAAAAACTTCAGAGGTTTGTCAGTGCAATACTACATGAATGCATGTATAGTACATTGTTGATGCAGAGAATATATATTTCTACAGTATATGTATTGAGTAAATCAAGCATTTTCCATGTAACCTTGTGACTGCATTATTTTAATTGCTTTTAATGCTAGATCAAGTTTGTTTTGGCCTAAAATGCATCATAACTGTCAAATACATCTTATTATACCGAACTCAGTAATGTTTACTTTTGAATATACATTTTGTGGCTAATATAGTTATTAACCTGGCGATCGAGTTGTGTCAGCTGATCATTTTTTGCTATGACAACATCTCAGACTCAGTGCAGCTGAAGCAGGTACGTCCATGATGTCTCAACAGTCCGGGATTTTCATGCAGATCAGAGCAATTTTTTTTCCCACAATATTTTTATTGAACCTTTTTTTTTTTTTTTTACAAACAGCACACACAGTCAGACACTAACACAAAAGTAATTTAAAAACTAAACAATAAAATGACAAAAAAAAGGTTAAAAAACAGAAACCATTAACAAAAACAAGTCAACAATGTTCCTCTGTTTAGGTAATCTATTACATTAGAATACATAATATACATTCACCAGCTTGGAATTTGCAAGGTCCACACATATCATTCACCTTCTTCAGAAGTTATGTTTACTTAATTTACATAATCAATGAAAGGTCTCCATATATTCTCAAACACATTTCCTTTGATTTCAGTATGTATGTTATTCTTTCTAGTGGAAACCAAAAGTGAGTTGGTTGTAGTCATTTTTCTAAGGTGTTTTGACGTGTAATTACCCATCCCTGAACACATATGCCTTATAAATATCAAGAGATGGGAAAATGATACTCAAATGACACTCAACATGCAAAATGGTGCTACAGTTGGATTGCCTTTCTTTAAAATTTTTAAAGTTATTTTGTAAGTAAAAGTGGGCTAGGATTAACTGGAAATATAACAAGTTTCCATATATAATTCCAAGGTCAATTGGCAATTCAATCAAACCAAAAAGGAGTTGTTCAGCTGCTGCATTTTTCTGCAGTCATTTTCTACGGTGTTTTAGCGTGTAATTTCCCATCCCTGAACACATATCCCTTAAAAAGAACTATCAATGGGAAAATGATACACAAAAACAAGAATTTTACTACAGTTGAATTGGCTTTTTTTAAAGTAATTTAAATTATTTTGTACGTAAAATAGGGCTATGATTAATTGGAAATATAACAAGTATCCACATATAAGTTCTTCATATAAGTTATAAGGAAGTTCTGCAACCACTGTGTGCTTGAGAAGCTGGGGACAACATTCTCCCACCACTGCGAGCTACGGGTTACTGCCCAGGTCCATGGTCTGCAGCGTTGATTTTGCAACAACGCAGCCAACTAGAACACACACACAGCATACATATTATGGGCTGCACGGTGGCGCAGTGGTTTAGCACTGTGGCAGCACAGTTTTACCCTCGGCCGGGGGACCGCGCGGATCGTGGGTTCGATCCCAGCCCCCGACCAACAGTGAGCTGTGTGGAGTTTGCATGTTCTCCCCGTGTTGCGCGGGTTTACTCCGGGATTTCTCCGGTTTCCTCCCGCATACCAAAAACATGTAGGTTTCGGGCGCTCGCGCACGCAGCGACCAGCAGCCGGTGGCTTGTCATCAGACTGCAAACCAAATCTACCTACGGGTACAAATAAGTAACAAAAAAAAAAATATATTAATACTGATAACCTGGCGACATCAAAATGCTGTACACAACAATGACATGATGATAAAATGACAATAGAAAGCATTAAATTACCAAAAACTTTTTCCTCGTGTGCTTGATGTGCCTGATATGCTGGGTAATTAAGCTCTCTGCTTCATATTCCCCAATGGCAACAACGAGTCTCTGGTACAGCTCCAACGTGTGTTCTCTCAATGCACGTCGTCTTCTCCTGTAAAACTCTCTTCTCCGCTTAAAAACATTCATTGTGTTCAAAAGCCAGAGAAGAACCAACGTGGAAATCCTCCGCTCGTAATCCGCCATTTTCTTTGTTGTGAAGACGTCGGTCGCCGGAGATGACGTCAGCAGAGTATGGGGCCGCCTCAATCCCGCCCACTACAGAGTTTACGCGGCTTACAGGGTTGTAATGGGTCAACAACCCAGGGAGAGAGAAGTAGTGGAGAATCGAAACAAGTAAAAAAGAACTGTGACTATGGAAAAGAGCCATATGTCTCCCAGCTGGTCGGGGAACGCCTTGGTATCCTCTCTGAAGAGCTGGAGCAGGTGGCTGGGGAGAGGGAAGTCTGGGCTTCTCTGCTTGAACTGCTGCCTCAGTGACCCGGACCTCCGGAAAAGTGGTAGAAAATGGATGGATGGATGGAAAAAGCCATCAATAATGACATGAGTAAGAGTGGAAAAGTGTCAGGTAAAAAGGTACTTGAATAGTAACTTTGACTTCTCTCCCGTCACCCCCCCCCCCCCCCCCAACCAGTCATGGCAGATGACTGCCCCTCCCAGAGCCTGGTTCTGCCAGAGGTTTTTTCCCATGAGGGAGTTTTTCCTTCCCGTTGTTGCCTAGTGCTTGCTCATAGGGGATTGTGTGATTGTTAGGGTTTTTCTCTGAATCTCTTATGATTTGTGCTTATGTATCTAGTCCCTTGAGATGACTGTTGTTGTGATTAGGTTGAATTGAATTAACTTCACTGTCACCAGTTTGAGGGTTTGTTTTAATTTTGCAATTTCTTGTAAGTTTACAATTTTTTTTCATGATAAATAAGTTTTTCCCCACAAATGCATCATTTTTAATGTAAATTGGCAGCTTTTTTTTACTGATAAATCTTGCTTTTTTCCGTGTACATTTGAGACTTCTAATAAAATTGTGATTTTTTTTTCATAAATTGGAGGCATTTTTCTTGTATATTTGTGACTTCTCATAAGTTTGCAAATTTCCTTCTAAATTTGCAACACTTTTTCTTATCTTTTGCAACTAAGCCCAAATAAAAGAATAATTTTGAAACAGGCCTTCAGGGTCTTAATTATGTGTGCACCATTTTACAGGGTGCATGTTATTTTATATGGTGAATAGGCAAATGATATCAATGCAATTGTAAATAAAATAATTCTTTAACTTTGTCTAAGAAGGAATATCAGACAGCTGCTTGTGCACTGTCAGTCTTTTTGATTTGAAATGAAATGACAGCAGCAGATTCATTTGGCTCAATTTGTTCTAAATCTCTCCCACTTAGTGCTACTACTCTCCATGCAAGTTTTACTGTCATGCTATTACCACGATGAGATTAAACACTATAATTTAACCCTATAATTTAGGACTTCTACAGTAATTAATACAGCAACATAGTTGATTGACAAATATAATTTTCAGCGTGATAGTATTTAGGATAGCATATACAACAGGGAAAATAAATATTGAACACGTCAACTTTTTTCTCATAAAACATATTTATGATGGAGCCATTGACCTGAGATTTTCACCAGATATCAGTAACAACCCAAGTAATCCATACATACAAAGAAATCATGGTAACTGTGTTCACAAAACAAGTTGTATTAAATAAAGTGGAATGACACAGGGAATAAGTATTGAACGCATGACAAAAAAGAGGTGCAAAAAGGCATAGAAAGCCAAGAAACCAGCTGAAATCCATCATGATTTAGGAATCCATCCCATCCCCCATCAGTGCAAGTTAATTTCAGCTGGTTAGGTCCTGACTGATAGCCTTTAAAAAGGTCTGTGAATATCAGATTGTCACACCACAAAGAACTCATGATTAGTTGAAGCAGCTGAATGTTCCAATGAACACTGCTGGAGCCATCATTTTGAAGTGGAAAGAACAACATTTTACCATAAACCGGCCATGACCAGGAGCTCTTCGCAAGATTTCTGACAGAGGAGTCAAAAGAATTATCAAAAGAGGTATCAAAGAACCAAAGACCACTCGTGGAGAGCTCCAGAAAGACCTGGAGTTAGCAGGTACGGCTCTTTCAAAGAAAACGATAAGTAATGCACTCAATCAACGTGGGCTCTGTGCCCACTCACCTCGCAAGACTCCATTGCTGAAGAAAAAGCATGTTGAAGCTCGTTTAAAGTTTGCTGCACAACATTTGGGCAAGCCAGTAAAATACTGGGAGAATATAGTGTGGTCAGATGAGACCAAAATTGAACTTTTTGGATGCCACAACACATGGCATGTTTGGAGGAGAAATGGCACTGCACATCAGCCCCAAAACACCATGCCAACAGTGAAGTTTGGAAGTGGGAATCTCATGGTGTGGGGATGTTTTTCAACACATGGTACAGGCAGACTTCATATAACTGAAGGAAAGATGAATGGACAAATGTTCGTGATTGTGAAACTGAGACCTCATGAAACATTGCACTTTGAGACAATTGCTTCATGATCGACGCAGTGTTATGAAGCAATCAATCAATCAATCAATGCATCAGATTTATATAGCGCTTTATCATAGACACTCAAAGACGCTTTACAGAAATTAAGGGTCATCCACCACCTGGATGGATGAAGCAGCCACAATACGGCGCCATCCCTTTAACCATTCACACACACACATTCACACCAAGGGCCACTTTAGAGTCTCCAATTAACCTAACCTGCATGTTTTTTTTGGCATGTGGGAGGAAACCGGAGAAATCCCGGGGTAAACCCATGCATACACGGGGAGAACATGCAAACTCCACACAGATCACTGTTGGTCGGGGGCTGGGATCGAACCCACGATCCCCCGGCCAAGGGTAAACTGTGCTGCCGCAGTGCTAACCACTGCGCCACCGTGCAGCATTTAATAAAGAGTGCCATCTGTTGACTGTCAACTGCAGCACAGTTTACCCTTGGTCGGGGGCTGGGATCGAACCCACGATCCCCCGGCCAAGGGTAAACTGTGCTGCCGCAGTGCTAACCACTGCGCCACCGTGCAGCATTTAATAAAGAGTGCCATCTGTTGACTGTCAACTGCATCTGAGTGGAAGACCTGAAAAAAGTCTCAATACTCTATCAGAGGTTGCACTACACTTTTTTTTTATTTGTCATTTTCTCAGACAGGCTTGTAAAAATTCTGTCAGTCTGTTATCTATCATTTTAATTGACTTTAATTAGATCATCCTCCGTGTAATTTGTCAAATGATAGACAGCTTTCAGAATTTTTAGTCATTGCTGAAAAAATTCTGTTGAAGGACAATTTTCAGTGACCGAAACCTCAGAGATATATATAGTATGTTGAGGGAGATCAGAAAAATCTATGTTGTGGAACATCAGGGAACTTGCTGGTGCTTCTGCAACTTTGAAGTGTTATTACATGGGGAGTGTTTAAAGGTTTTTATTCAAAAAAGAAGTATTTCAACAGTGTGTGGTTTTAGTCTGCTCCTCTTGTGGCTTACTACCTCTCCAGCTTTGGAGACCAGCTCTCACTTTTTGCCATCTTGTAAAGGTTTGGGTATATGGGAGTGGGTCTTCTCCTCTGGAGAGGTAGGGCTCAGACAAAGAACGTTGAACTTCCACTGTGGCATCTGCTGTTGCACTTTGAGAGTGCTGTGTTTCACCTAAACAAAAAGAAAAACAAATGTAACTAGAAAAGCACTCGGAGAGCGCAGACCTCCGCCAAGCGCCGCAGTTTCCCCCATACAGTGTTTGTGTGTACGTTTTCAGATTCCTTGACCATGAAAACATATGACTAGTAATTGGATTGACAATGATAGGATTAGTGGTTGAGTAGTTATTCACGAAAATGGCATTTTCGGTAATGGCAGTTTTGTTGTGGACGGTGATCCGGATCGTCCCCAAAATTTAATCAGTTCTTCCTTCTACCATTTCCAACAACGCCTGAAAGTTTCATCGAAATCCGTCCAAAACTTTTTGAGTTATCTTGCTAACCAACAGACAGACAGACAAACCCCGGCAAAAACATAACGTACTGGCGGAGGTAAAAATCAATAAAATAAAACTAAGCTTGACGAGCTTCAATAGCATGTGGGGATAGCCCTTGCCTGAGTCGCTGCATTTCTTCTCTCGCTGGAGCACGGTGATTGTCCGCATCCTCTGTGTTATTTCCCTGCCTTTTTTTCTTTCTCATGCACTCTGCACTCTGTTGCCTTCTCTGTTTCACACTTTTAGACTTTGAACGAGGCAATATTGAACAGATCTTCTTTAAAAAAAAAAAAAAAAAAAAAAAAAAAAAAACATAACCTCCTGGCGGAGGTAATAATAAAAAAAAATAAATAAAAAAAATAAATAAACAAAACTAAGCTCGACGAGCTTCAATAGCATCTGGGGATAGCCCTTGCCTGAGTCGCTGCATTTCTTCTGTCGCTGCAGCACGGTGATTCTCTGCATCCTCTGTGTTGAAAATGGCCCTATGTCACTATGTTAAAGAATCCTTTAAAAAATTCCTGGATCCAGACGGTGATCTGGATCATCCCCAAAATTTAATCAGTTCTTCCTTGTACCATTTCCAACAACGCCTGAAAGTTTCATTGAAGTCCGTCCAAAACTTTGAGTTATCTTGCTAACCAACAGACAGACAAACAGACAAACCCCGGCAAAAACATAACCTCTTGGCCTGCGGCCTGGCGGAGGTAATTAGCAATCTTTTATGATAAGGAAATGATACTAAGGTAATAACATAATACAAACCAACTCTGCTATTCAAAAGGTCCCACAAGTTCTTCTGCTGAAAGCCCAAGTTCTTCCTCTGCTGCTGACTGATGGAGTTGATAACATTTTAATGCATGTTGCTAGAGAGGTTTGGAAAACACAATAATAATATGGAATAATAAATGGTTACCTGTTATGTTGATGGCATTGTCCTCTCAGTTCTCATGGTTGCAGTGCATTCAGCAGTCAATTTTGACATGTGCCCTTCAGAGGTAAAGTGGGCTATCCCACAAAACCATTATTTTGAGAAAATGAGCTCTAAAGTTGAAATATTCTCAAAAAATCAGTGTGCCTATATCATTAAAAAGTTACCCCTATAGGGGGTAACTTTTTAATGATATAGGCAAATCAGTGTGCCTATATCAAATCAGTGTGCCTATATCATTAAAAAGTTACCCCTATAGGGGGTAACTTTTTAATGATATAGGCACACTGATTTTTTGAGAATATTTCAACTTTAGAGCTCATTTTCTCAAAATAATGGTTTTGTGGGATAGCCCACTTTACCTCTGAAGGGCACACATGGCCTCTTGTGCACGTGTTTCATTGCCAAAAACCTAATGTTTTAAATCGTGGGTTCAAAAATGAAGTTGCTCCTCCATGTCCCTTCCTTACTACACTTGCACTCACTCACTTGCTCACTAAAACACACCTTACACAATCAAAAAAAAAAAAAAAATGACACTCAACCACACAAACATCTCTCTTATCTGTCTACCTCCGAATGTGTTTGTGTGAATGAGTGTGTATGTACTGTATGTATCTCTGTGCAGTATTTAGTAAATGTAATGTTTTTGTTTCCTGTTACTGAACCTAAACCTAATTCTAATGTGTGTAATACTCTCTTTGACTTATATTTAAATAGGGAATGCAGTAATGACAGCGAATCTGCTCCTCTCAAAAAAACCCAGTTTGAGCAGTGAATCAGATCCCTTTTAAATCCTCGACATACCATTCCAATGCCCAACCCTCTCAAACTTCCCGCAAGCCCTCTAGTCACATGATGTGATTGACATAACGAGGCCTCGCTCGCTATGGTCACGTGACTGTGGGCGTGCTGAAACAGCGCTCGAGACACAGCTCACGACACTTCCATGCCATATTGCTGGAATCAGAGTCGAGTAGACAGTGTTGAGCGTAACATCATTAACAAATGTACAGACATCATTGATAAGAACCTGCTGCCATCTGCCAAGATGCTGAAGATGAAACGAGGGTGGACATTTCAGCAAGACAATGATCCCAAATACACAGCCAAGGAAGCTTCATCTGGCTCCAGAGAAGGAAAATAAAGCTTCTAGAATGGCCCAGTCAGTCACCTGACCTGAATCCAATTGAAAATCTATGGAATGGACTGATCAGAGTTCATAGAAGACACCCACGGAACCTTCAAGATTTGACAGTTTGTGTGGAAGAATGGGCTAAAATCACTCCTGAGCAATGCCTGCTCCTAGTTTCTCCATACAGGAGGTGTCTGGTGTCACGACCTGAACGCTATCCTTCTCCACGTTCAGGTTGTCCAGTGTCGCTCCTGCTCCGTGCTATTCCGTGCCGGGTCTTACTAGGCCCGTAGTTTGACAGCGCCCAGCTGATCTCCAGCTGTCTAGTTCAGCTGCTCTGGGACAGCTGTCTCCCATCATTGATAATTATCTCCCCCGCTTCTGATTGGGTTCTCTTCCCCACTTAAGCGAGCAGCCGAGAGTTACTCCTCGCTGCAACCTCACTACGGAAGGACGTGCACCGTGTTTCCACGACTGGAGCTCCCATGTCCAGCTTCAGTTCCCCGTTACCTCGGCGCTACACCCTTAGTAAGTGCTGCGGCTCGGCGTGTGTTTCCCCTCGCCGCCTCTCTAGCCTTTCTCTCTGGGTTGTACATTGTCCTTAGTTCTGTGCGTATTTTAGCCCCACGTGGCTCTTTTCCTTACTGTTTATCTAGTGTTGTGTGTGTTATAGCCCCACGTGGCTCTTTACTTTATTATTTGTACTTTGTGTGTTTACGTTAATAAATTACGCAAACTCACTGGTCTCCCTCGCGTCTCCTTTCTGGCTCGTGAGAGCCAGGCATGACAGTAGGTCGCAGCCCGACTGAGACGTCTGCGACCGTGAGTTTGCAGTGGACTTGTTGTTTTTCCCTTCCTCTGGGTGCAGGCAAGCTGGTATCATGTCTCCCTCCAGGAGGCGTATGCGGCACCCAGGCCACGATCTCTCGGAGGCTCTGGACCTTGTGGATGGGACGCTTTTCACCACGGACCTCTACGATACTCCCAGCGAGATACGCTGGCGTCTGGAGCTCGCCGAGAACATGATTAACAACCTCCCTCGCTACTTCCATCTCCCCGAGGTTAAGGCGAGGAGGGCAGACATCTCTGTGGCCTGGGAGAGACTCCGTAGGCTGGAGGAGAACCCCGGCAGGAAGCCCAAGACAGGACACCATCGCTCCTCGCTTCGGAATCCCGCTCCTGCCGCCGATCCAGTCCAGGAGTTCGCCTCACCCAGGGGTAATCCCCAAGGTAGAATGACGTCAACTGGGGTTCCCCCGGAGAAGATAAGGTTGACAGCGATTCGCATTGCGGACCGAGTGAACCCTGAGCTGTATGATTATCCGGGATACGCTGACCTGTTGGCTTCGGTCTCCGTACAGGAGCGGCGTTTCCCTGACTTCACATTCAGAAGACGTCGCTCCCAAATTCCCCGAACATCTCAGCGAGAGCCCCCGTCCGGATCCCGCTCCAGGAAGCCATATGAATTTCGCCTCCCAGCCTGCTGTAGCTCCCGTGTCTCGCCGAAGAAGCGAATCAGCTGCTCTCGCTCCTGGGCCCTCTCTTCCCACTGTCCCGTCAGCTCTGGGCCCCCGGTTCTCCTCAGCTGTTTCTCCCCCCTCTTGGTCATTCACTCCGGCTGCTGAGAACAGCGCGAATTCATCTTTAGGTGTCCCCGGTCCGGTGCGAGAGGCATCACCTCGTCTGTCCGGGGGGTCCTCCACTTCCATCCGGCTGGGAGAAGAAAGACTCAAGTCCCTTGCAGCGGGTTCCACCGACTCTCCGGGAATCAGGCAAGTGTCTTTTCATTCTCCTCCCGTTATGAGTGAATTGCCTTGTTTGATTCCTGGGGGAGGAGTTCAGGGTTCACAGTCCCCTGAGCTCTCTCCTCCCGCTGCAAAAGTAAAATATGAACCTGCGTCCTCTGTGTCTCTCCCCCCCGAGTGTGCCCCGGTGCCAGGTCTGCACCGCCGAGCGAGGAGGAGGCCTGCGGCCCTGGATGGTTTCGCCCCAGCCCCGCAGCCACATCATGGGCAGAGGAGAAGGTCGAACTGCCTGTTGGAGCCTGCGCCGACAATTAAACGTCCCCGGGCCTCCACGGAGGAATGGTTCGGCCCAGCAGAGCCCAGATCTCCTGCCTCCACGCCATGCGGGCTGTCGACGTGGTCTTCGGCGCTTGGAGGTCGTCTGACTGTGGGTACCATCATGCTGGCTGCGGAGCCATTCGCAGTCGAGTGGGAGCCGGAGGACGGAGTCCTGCACGCTGAACCCGGAGCATCGAAGTCCTGGATGGTGGTAGAACCCGAGATCAGGCGAGTGCTCTATTTTCTCTCTCTCATCTATTTTCTGGAGCATTATTGCCTGTCTCTCGGGGGGGGGGAGCCAGGTGCAGCCGTCTGCTGCGCTCGAGCCTGTCTCGCCGGGCTCTGCCGCTGCCGGTGATCCTGATCCCGGTTCCTTTTGTCCCTCTGAGCCTCTCCCCAGGGTCACTGGAGACGAACCTGCTCTGGGTGCCACCTCGGAGGTTCCGGTTCTCTGCACGGTGTTCGCCTCAGAGGCTGCGCCCGGAAGTGCTTTACCAGCCCAATTGGGGTCCACCAGGGGTGCTTCGCCGGTCCAGTTGGGGTCCACCGGGAGTGCTTCTCCGGCCCGATTGGGGTCCACCAGGAGTGCTTTGCCGGCCCAATTGGGGTCCACCGGGAGTGCTGTACCGGCCCAGTTGGGGTCCACCGGGAGTGCTGTACCGGCCCAGTTGGGGTCCACCGGGAGTGTTTCGCCGGTCCAGTCGGGGTCCACCGGGAGTGCTGTACCGGCCCAGTCGGGGTCCACCGGGATTGCTGTACCGGCCCAGTCGGGGTCCACCGGGAGTGTTTCGCCGGCCCGATCGGGGTTCACCGGGGGTGCTGCGCCGGTCCGGTTAAAGGTCAGTGAGGGAGCTGGAGGATTGTGCTCATCGGACGTCAGGCTGACTCCGTCCCTTGCCTCCATCTTCTCTCCTCCTGCCGCTGTTGGGGTTTCTCTCACCCGGGCCAGTTTCCCCCTGCCCATGTGTTCATCAGATGTCAGGCTGACTTCGTCCCTTGCCTCCATCTTCTCTCCTCCTACCACTGTTGGGGTTTCTCTCACCCGGGTCAGTTTCCTCCTGCCTTTTCCCTCGGGGAGGAAGCTGCACCAAAACTTCTCCCTCAGCTCTCGGTGGTCTGAGGTCACGGGACGACCACCTGGGGAGCCGTCTGGCTGGTTCGGTGATCTGGGTCGGCCTCCGGAGAAACTGTGTCTCCTAGCCTGGGACTCTGGTAGGCCGCCCGAACTGGTATTGTGGTTCCTGGCCTGGTGGAGTTCGGGTCGCCCGCCAGACAAGCTGTCACCGCCTGCCCCGCTCCACCTGCTGACGTTCCTGGAAGAATTGACTGACTGTTCGTTGCCTTGTGTTTGATTGTCCTCCCTAATTTAATACTTTTCAGGACATCAAAGAACTTTCTGCCCTAGAGTCCTTATTGTGGTGTCATTCCAACTAAAATTTCCTTAGACTATTTTCTGTGTCTTATAATCCCAGTATGAACTCTTATTCAAATTAGCCCTTTAAGTAGCCTTTGCTTCACATTGCCTGGCCTCATTCCGAGTAGTCTTGTTTATCTGTATTTATATCCTCCTCCAGACTGTTGAGTGACACTTTTTGTGCTAATACATGTTTGAGGAGTTGTTCCTTTTGTATCTTTATGCCAATTTGCTGTTCCAGGCTCTATTTTTAGGTCTTATGCCCGGATTGCCTCCTTTGTATATTATTCTGTTTTGGCCGGGGTTACATGTGTAAGTCTATTTCAACCATATGTTCACAGAGTTTTGTAGTTTTTGGCCTTCGGGACATGAGTTTTTTTTTATTGTCCTCGCCCTAAGTTATTGTGAGCTTTTTCCATGACTATGTCGCTATGTTTCTGCATTTTGGTTCTTGTCGTTTCTCCCCACCTCCTGTGGTTACCTGCTTAGACCGTCTGGCCTCTGCAGAGGAGGGGGTGATAATTATTTCCTGTTTGAAATTAATGTTGTGTCTGATTCTATGCTGTTATCTGGGTTTTTTTTTTTTTCTTCTCTCCCTCCTTTTCCTTGTCCCTCGCTTTCCCCCGGACCTGGCCCCCACCGCCCTCCCTGGCCTTTCCCTCGGGGGGGGGGGGGGGGTTAAGCCTGCGCCAGGAGGCGCGGCTCGAGGGAGGAGTACTGTCACGACCTGAACGCTATCCTTCTCCGCGTTCAGGTTGTCCAGTGTCGCTCCTGCTCCGTGCTATTCCGTGCCGGGTCTTACTAGGCCCGTAGTTTGACAGCGCCCAGCTGATCTCCAGTTGTCTAGTTCTGGGACAGCTGTCTCCCATCACTGATAATTATCTCCCCCGCTTCTGATTGGGTTCTCTTCCCCACTTAAGCGAGCAGCCGAGAGTTACTCCTCGCTGCGACCTCACTACGGAAGGACGTGCACCGTGTTTCCACGACTGGAGCTCCCATGTCCAGCTTCAGTTCCCCGTTACCTCGGCGCTACACCCTTAGTAAGTGCTGCGGCTCGGCGTGTGTTTCCCCTCGCCGCCTCTCTAGCCTTTCTCTCTGGGTTGTACATTGTCCTTAGTTCTGTGCGTATTTTAGCCCCACGTGGCTCTTTTCCTTACTGTTTGCTATCTAGTGTTGTGCGTGTTATAGCCCCACGTGGCTCTTTACTTTATTATTTGTACTTTGTGTGTTTACGTTAATAAATTACGCAAACTCACTGGTCACCCTGGCATCTCCTTTCTGGCTCGTGAGAGCCAGGCATGACATCTGGAAGCTGTTATTACCAACAAATGCTTTTCTACTAAATATTAAATGAATTTCACCAAGCATGTTTAATACTTATTCCCTGTGTCATTCCACTTTATTAAATATAGCTTGTTTTGTGAACACAGTTGCCTTGATTTCTTTGTATGCATGGATTACTTGGGTTGTTACTGATATCTGATGAAAATCTCAGGTCAATGGCTCCATCAGAAATATGTTTAATGAGAAAAATGTTGACTTGTTCAATACTTATTTTCCCTGCTGTATACACAGTGTGAGTCAATTGTTTGGTCACATCTACTCCTTCAAAATGAATATGTAGGCATATTCTTTCTGAGTTAATATAATGTGAAAGTTTTGTCTTAATTTGCATAACTATATAAAAAGTTCAGCTTATTGACTACCTACCTCAGAAGAGTAATTTTCATAGGATTTTCTGTAAAGGGTTATTTAAAAGTGAAGTTACTTGTCATGTAATATATTTTTTCTTTTTTGGGGTGGGGGGTTGTATTTGTCAGGTTCGATGGCAGCAAAGCCTGCTTGCAGACAGATGACAGATTTGAAACAAAACTTGTTTTACTTTATTTCCTTGTCCTTCTGTTATGAAGACACAATTTTTAAGTGCCTGAGGAGAATATGCTAGTGTACGTCAAACCAGTTATGGGTAAGTTTTGTTTAAGTTAAGAGCACGCTGAAGCACGCTGGTATAATGAGTTGTATGGTGAGGTCCTCTGAAAATTTTCCAACATATCCAGCATATGGCTGAAACGTCCCGCATAAGTTGTAGGGAAGTTATGCATTCATTCACACATGTTACTTGTAAGCGACTCACAAGTTACTCATAAATTAAAATGCATTGAGAGAAATGTCTAGCATACCCAAAACTTATTTTTAACATATGAGTAATGCTCTTTGAACCTATGTGTAACTTAGTAAACGGGTTTCTAACTTACTGCTATGTTATAATGGCATGTTTGCAGCGTTGGTTCACAGGAAAAACCTGTACAGAGCTCAGCTGCTACCTGTAGGGCATACACACACAGAGAGCTAAACATGTACTTTTTCATATAATGAGACCTGTTGGTGATGTGTCCAGGCACTTTCAAGCTACAGGATAAAGATCCAAATCGCTGTTTAGCCCTCCTTGTCATGATTTTTTTTTTTATCTTTGACTGCAGTCTGTACCATCAGCTGTCCAGTACTATTCTGATAGATACGCCAAAATGTCAGAACACCGGAGGAGGTGGATCCAATCAGCTGGTTGCCCAAAGTGCAGAGCTCGGCTGTTTTCCATGATAAATCCCACTTTGCTGTCCCTTGGCTGTGGTTGCCGGTAAAAGCACACTCCATGCATTATCTTGGGTTTTTTTTCACTTTATTGAAAAACTTTTTTTTGTCGCTATCAGTTCGCCTGCCTTTGAGCCAGGTTGTGACAACTGCCATCTGACGTTTGTGACGTGTCACATCAGCTGTTTTAGGTGTGACTGACCTGACAGATTTGACAGCTCTGCCAGGTTGGTCACCCCCCCCCCCCCCCCACCGTGGTCTTTGGAGGGGAGAATCATTTTGGTTGAACAAAGATGATCTCTCACACACCTAGGATTCATGGATGGGAGGCAGTTTTACGTGACCACGCTATGCAGAAGTTAGGATAAGCTATGCATAAGTTAAACTATTGTTGCACATAAGTTGTGAATGTTGGCAACATGCTTAGCATTCGTTTGTTTAAGTTATTTATAAGTTGTGGATGTAATCTATGTAAGTCAAAGTCAACTTTATTGTCAATTCTGCCATATGTACAGCACATACAGAGAATTGAAACTACGTTACTTTGAGACCCACAGTGCAGCAAGGTAAACACTAAGTAGGAAATATGAATATAAAGTATAACATCTAACATCAAATATTAAACATCAAACATCACTGCAAAGAAAACCAACCCGCAACCAGAAGCTAACTAAAAATACTAAGAGTGTGCAAAATAACTAAATATGATAAAAATTAAGACAGCATGTAGCGACTTAAGGCACATATCAGGGCACATAGAGGGTTAAAGTGGTATACAGTGCAAAGAGAGCAGTCTATTGCTGCATAAAGTGACTGGTGCAGCCCTGAGATCAGTGTGCATGTGTTGGAGTGAACAGTTCCTGGGGACGGCAAAGTTCAGTTGTTGAAGTGGGAAGGGGGGGGGGGGGGCGGTCAGAGTCCAGGATTCATGTATGTGGGGGCAGAAGGGAGAGAGTTGAGCTTCCTGACAGCTTGGTGGATGAAGCTGTCCTTGAGTCTGCTGGTCCTGGCCCGGTGACTCTGCAGTCTCCTAGATGGCAGCAGACTGAAGAAGTTGTGTGATGGGTGGGTGGGATCACCTGTAATGCAGAGGGCTTTGCAGGTGAGACAGGTGTTGTAGATGGCCTCAAGGGAGGGAAGGTGTTTTGGGCATGTCCTACTGGGAGGAGACCCTGGGGCAGACACAGGATTCGCTGGAGAGACTAATGGCCCTTTTACGCTAGTCCCCACTCGGCCCTACTCGGCCAGGTTTGTAGCCTTTTCCGTTAGTACCTGGTACCAGGTAGTAATGGAAACCGATAATGTGACGTCAACAGACTGCAGGCCGCTGATTGGTCAGGCGTAACGTCATGAAAGCGTCCGTCTTCTGAAGAATCGCCAAACCGCCATTTTTAAAAAAAAAATTTTTTTTTGTACTTATTTTGTACCCGTAGGTAGATTTGTAGTCTGGTGACAAGCCACCAGCTGCCGGTCGCTGCGTGCGCAAGCGCCCGTATCCCTAACCTGCATGTTTTTGGCATGCGGGAGGAAACCGGAGAAATCCCGGAGTAAACCCACGCAACACGGGGAGAACATGCAAACTCCACACAGATCACTGTTGGCCGGGGGCAGGGATCGAACCCACGATCTCATGATCCCCGCGATCCCCTGGCCGAGGGTAAACTGTGCTGCCGCAGTGCTAACCACTGCGCCACCGTGCAGCGAAAGTTCACGGAGTAAACTCGGTCACCGAGTAAACACGATATTAATAGAGATGGCGTTGTAGGTTTCGCGGAAATCTACACCGTGGTCCAACGAAGAGGTGCGGAGTTTTCTGTGCTTGGTGGCAGATATCAGTATCCAGAGCATCATGGAGCGACCCCGCAACGATACAGAAGACAGCCCAGCATAGAACCAGACTACGGACAAGCTGAAGATGAAAATGAGAGAACCATCAATGGTGAGTGATTTGTGATATTGTGCATCTTTTCGCTTATTTATCCTTTTGGTGGTAAGCTCACTTTTTTTGAGCAATACAACGCCGTCCTGTGCTGGCTAATGAGTGTTAGCTAGTAGTTAGCTAGCTAGTAGCCAACTGCTGATTCGCGCTTGCTTTGTCCGAAATACTCGCTTGTGAGAGCAGAACGATGAAATATGTTAATCCTGGTTAAAGTCCTGGTTTGTGTATGTGTTACACTTTGGTGCTGTGCATTAAGTTGTGTGTAATTTCTTTCTGGAATCTGTTTCCACATGCCAGGAGTTAGCCTCCCTCAGCATGTTGTTTATATTGTGGTTACAGGTCAAGAGGACCCCAGGATCCAAAATCTCAACATATACAAGTGCATTTTCAAACCAGTGATTTATAAAGTGATTCATATAATTTTCTTAAGCGTCAGAATAGACCCAAACACCTATTTTGTGGATTTTCCAAAAAAAAGTGTTAGAACAGTGTTGTTGTGCTGTTTCACCATAAATCCCTGGATTGAAAATGTACTTGTACATGTACAGAGTGGATCCTGGGGTGCTCACTGGTCAGGGAAACGAAGCATTTCTGTCACATCCCACCACTGACTTTCACAAGTGTATTTCCCTAATACAGGGACATCTCCAAAAATTAGAATATCATGAAAAAGTTCAATATTTTTTGTCACTCATTTCAGAAAGTGAAACCCATATATTATATACATGTATATTATATATATGTAGATTGATTACACAGACAGTGATATAGTTCAAGGGTTTATTTATTTTAATTTGGATGATTATGGCTTACAGCCCCTGAAAACCCCAAATTCAGTTTCTCAAAAAATTAGAATATTACATAAAATTAATTTTAAAAAATAGTTTTTAAATAGAAATGATGGCCGCTGAAATGTTGGTTAACATGGGCTGTAGCCATAATCGTCAAAATTAAAATAAACACTTGCAATATACCACTGTCTGTGTAATGAATCTATATATGGGTTTTACTTTCTGAAATGAGTGACAAAAATATTGAACTTTTTCATGATATTCTAATTTTTTGAGATGTACCTGTATATGTGTTGAACTTGCTTGAACTAACGACCATCCATTTCTGTCGTTCGTCTAGGCAAGAGGAAAGGAAAAGCAGCCACCCCACAACGGACCTTGCCACTGTGGAAAGTACTGAAATCCTTTGCATTTATAGGTAAAGTGCCAAAACCAAAGTAGCACAATTTCCACTTAATATAAAAGGGACTGAACTGAGATTTATTTGACTGTGTGAATATTAATTACAGAATAATTGAAAATGAATGGCACATCAACTGTAAAAAAAATGCTTGTTAATGTATTTTTTTTTTGTCAGATCACTTGTGATCCTTTGTGAGTTATATTCATAACTGTATGTTGCACTTTGGGGAATGGCAGTTGTTTAGTCACCAATATATCCATCCATCCATCCATCCATCCATCCATCTTCTACCGCTTTTCCGGAGGTCCGGGTCGCGGAGGCAGCAGTTCAAGCAGAGAAGCCCAGACTTCCCTCTCCCCAGCCACCTGCTCCAGCTCTTCAGAGGATACCAAGGCGTTCCCAGACCAGCTGGGAGACATAGTCTCTCCACCGAGTCCTGGGTCTGCCCCGGGGTCTCCTCCCAGTGGGACGTGCCTGAAACACCTCAAGTGGGAGGCGTCCAGGAGGCATCCTAATCAGATGCCCATACCACCTCAACTGACTCCTTTCTAAACTGGCTTTTGGTACGTGGAATGTCACCAATATAATTTAAATTAAATTAAATTAAAATTAAATCACCCTTATTGTCATTCAGCTGTACAACCAATCATGTACAGTAGAACGAGATTGTGCTTTACCTATCTACTGTGTTAATCACACACACCCCAAGTGTAGAATCAGAGGGCCGCTGCCATGCAAGGCGCCGCCACAAATTTCCCTCCTCCATTCCATTATTGCTGAGCACCAAGCTGGACGGCAGGAAGTTCCACTTTTATATGGTCTTCGGCATGACCTGGCTGGGATTTGAACCCCTGCCTCCCGGGTGTGGGGCGGATGCTCTACCAACTGAGCCACCACTCCGGTAGTTTAGTTTATATGTGTAGTTTATAGTCTATTATCAATAAACTAATCCAGTATTATAACAGCAGGACACATTACAAATATTTGAGACCCATTGTAGTGCATCCTTTTATATTTTAGCAATACAAGTGCAAAACACCGCCCACACTTGAAGCCAGGGCAAG
This sequence comes from Pholidichthys leucotaenia, assembly GCA_020510985.1. Classification (NCBI taxonomy): domain Eukaryota; kingdom Metazoa; phylum Chordata; class Actinopteri; order Cichliformes; family Pholidichthyidae; genus Pholidichthys; species Pholidichthys leucotaenia. The sequence goes on along the minus strand of CM035842.1, from coordinate 327,086,079 downwards.
AAGAGACACAGCGGTGACAGAGCAGTGGCTGAACTTTTATTGATAAAAATTTCATATTTTGACTGAGCGACTCCATACTTGGTGATGCAAGCCCTCAGTTAAAGTACTAGATTCCATTCAAGTGAATGTATTAATTCATTCTGATTGCTGAGGCCACAGTAAAAACAAATGATTTTAAACATAACCCAGCCCTTGTAAAATCTACTTTACTGAAACGCAGCTACATGAAAATTGTGGTTAAATGCAACAACAAAGTACTTTATTGTCACATTCCACCACTGGCTTTTAGCAACAAGTGTATTTCCCAAATATGTTTTAAACTTAAATTAATTAACCACCACCCATTTCTGTCTTTTGTCTAGGCAAGAGGGAAACGATCCACCCCAAACCGGACCATGCGTCACTATTTACAGAGATGCAGGCTGAAGATCTGCTGAAGTGGGACTAGCTTGAGTGGCACATCCCAGCTGCTTCTCAGTGAGGCAGCGTGGCCGGCGTGTGTGACCCATTCTAAGTTTGTTTGTTTTGTTTTTTTTACAGTTTGAATTTTGCACATTCTGAATAATCTGGAATTTGCTGCTGATTGTAATAAACAATTTAGTAACTTATGTGTTTTGCATCATGATTTTCTATTTTGTCTGTTAAGGCACCGGTGGGAAAAGAGTCAACAGTACAAACCATTTATCAGTGACTTTGAAAATAATGGCTCATTTTTTAAGAAAAAGTAACCAAAACAATTACTTTATTTACTGAAGACTGTATTGTTGGATGTGCCAGTGCAGAAGACACTGCACACTTTAGTGACAGTACCAGTGTATGGAGGAATTTTGGGCCATATTAGCATCTGTACTTTATCATAATGGGTTTGGGTGGGGGTGTCCAATCATGTGCCATGGAGGGCCAAGACCCTGCAGGCTTTACCTCCAGTGTCTTCAACAGCAGATTCCAATGAATTTCTTCCCACTGATTGCTGATCAGTGAAAACACCTGCTGAAGAGACTGGGTAGAAGAGAGAACCTGCAGGGTCTTGGCCCTCCATGGCACATGATTGGACACCCCTGGGTTAGGATTTAACATTTTAACACAAACTGCTTTATGGTTCATAATTCTGTTGACAGACTTACACCAAACCAAAAGGGATTTCTCAAATTGCTGGATTGTTCTTAGACAGCTTTTCCAATCTTTTAGTATTTAATTTATGTCACTTGGTGGTAACCTTCACATATAAAACAAAAGAGACGCATCTGCCAAAATTTCAAAGGTTTATTGTCAGTGCAATACTACATGAATACATGTATAGTACATTGTTGATGCAGAGAATATACAGTATATTTAGTGGCTAATATAACCCAGCGATCAAGTTGTCAGCTGAACACTTTTTGCCACACCATCAGACTCAGTGCTGCTGGAGCAGGTACGTCCCATGATGTCTCAACAGTCTGTCCATGATTTTCACACAGATCAGAGCAATTTGTTGCACAGGAAGCTAAACGTTTCTACAGACATGCTTAAGCTCTATAACCACTGATCATTTGTGAAGCTGGGGTGACATCAGTGACAGGCTGTGTTGAACACCCAGACCCACGGTTTGAAGCGGTAATTTTCCCACAACAGAGCCATCTGAAACACACACACACAGCATACATATTTTAGTACCTAATAGCAATAACTTGCAGACATTACAGTGTAGTACAACGTACTTAAAGCACACTAGCATTAGCAATCATTAGCTTACCATCATATGTGATCTACTTCATATCCTCACGTCTTCGGCTCTATGGCTTCCAAGACACTCCAGTACTTTTCCAGAGTGTTAATCTTGCAGCCTGTCCCCTTCTCTGGTGGTCTTTTTTGGCCTTTATGGTGACAAAAAGCCAGAGACCGAGGAGTCACCTTGTACAGCCGCAATGTTATGTTTTGCTTGGGTTGCGTGTTTTACGTCACGGGAGTGTGGCGCCGCCTTGCTGTAAAAAAAATCCCACCCACCCCAGGCATACCCAGCTGCAATGGGAACACAACCGAGCCGAACCGAGAAGAGCGGAGTAGTGTAGAGTAAGGCCAACTGGGTACTAGTGGAAAAGGGCCATAAGTCTCCCAGCTTGTCTAGGAATGCCTTGGTATCCTCTCTGAAGAGCTGGAGCAGGTGGCTGGGGAGAGGGAAGTCTGGGATTCTCTGCTTGAACTGCTGCCTCCGCAACCTGGACCTCCAGAAAAGCAGTAGACGATGAATGGATTAAATATTTCACTGTATGTGTAGTGAAGGCTCATATTCCTGCACTGATACTTAAAAAAATTATTTATTTATTTTGGACTGGAAGAAGTGCTTTTAATTTTAATCTGAAGCCTAATTAAACTTTTAAACTTCTCGATGCAGCAAGGTTTCAAACAGGATGGACTAGCTCATTATTTTCTTTTTTTTACTTTAAGGAAGTTGAATTTTACTCTAGTTCGTTTTTAACACACAGTTACAACAGCCTTTATGGAGCAGCATAGCTGCTATTTGAGTTTTTACACTTTATTATCTTTTATTTAATTGTGTTGGTAAATGGCATTCACTTATATAGCGCTTTTTCTCATCTCTGGATGACCAAAGTGCTTTACAGATCCTGCTGTCCACCCATTCACACACACATTCACACACTGATGGCGGCAGGGCTGCCATAGACCCAGAGGTGCTAGCCTGACCACCAGGAGCAACTGGGGTTCAGTGTCTTGCTCAAGGACACTTCGACATGCAGACTGCAGACAGAGCGGGAATCGAACCCCTGACCGTCCAATCAGTAGTCGGCCACACTACACCTGCGCCACAGCCGTCCCCCAAGTGTTGCTACAAACACTTACGAATAAGCTGTTAAGTTCAAGTTTCCAGCTCTTGTTTGATGGGTCATTTTTTTATTTAGCTATGGTAACTTTTTATAATAGGCTACATTATATTAAGGCAGAGACTGACAACAAAGTGATTTTCACAGCTGTGTAGGCTTAAACAGGTGAGGTAAAACATGACCTAGAGCCCCGAACGGGAGCTGTGCCAGCAGGAAGCTGAGCTGGCAGACATGAGAGAAATAATCGCGATTAGTCGATTAATCAAAAAAATAGTTGTTAGATTAGTCGACTACCAAAATAATCGTGAGTTGCAGCCCTAGTTGACGTGATGGGGGCGGGGCTTTGGCTCTTCTCAGTTTGTGGAGGAAGTAAAGACGCTGCCGAGCTTTCTTGGCCAGTGATAGTGTTATAAGTTACTACTACGTTATGTATACATCCAACTCATTATGGATATGCGAAGCATATGGCCAGAAGTGAAAATTTTGGTGTATGCCAGCGTTTTAGACCAATTTTTTATACGTTCGGCAAACGCTGCCTAAATCGTCAAGGTGTGATAAGGCCTTAAAGGCAGGACGTATTATGGTATGATGATGTCTGTCTGTCCGTAGGAGTTTGTCCGGCTAACTCCTCCCACAGTTTTCAAGCTAGGACTTTTTTATTTCATACAGTGTTTTGTACATGTAGTGAAGATGTGCATATTACTTGGATTTTGGTTTTGGAACATTTTTGTGAAAATTACAAGTTTTAGAACTGTTATTTTTTGAATGAAATTTCAGTAGTTTGTTTATTTGAAAGGGACATTACATACTAATGAACATTAAAACACACGTGGACAGAATTGTTGGTACCCCTCTGTTAATGAAAGAAAAACCCACAATGGTCACAGAAATAACTTGAATCTGACAAAAGTGGTAATAAATAAAAATTCTATGAAAATTAACCAATGAAAATCAGACAACGCTTTTGAACTGTGGTTCAACAGAATTATTTTAAAAAACAAACTCATGAAACAGGCCTGGACAAAAATGATGGTACCCCTAGAAAAGATTGAAAATAATGTGACCATAGGGACATGTTCAACCAAGATGTGTCCTCTAATTAACATCACAGGTGTCTACAAACTTATCAGTCAGTCGGCCTATTTAAAGGGTGACAAGTAGTCACTGTGCTGTTTGTTGACATGGTGTGTACCACACTAAACATGGACCAGAGGAAGCAAAGGAGAGAGTTGTCTCAGGAGATTAGAAAGAAAATTATAGATAAGCATGTTAAAGGTTAAAGGCTATAAGACCCATCTCCAAGCAGCTTGATGTTCCTGTGACTACAGTTGCACATATTATTCAGAAATTTAAGATCCACAGGACTGTAGCCAACCTCCCTGGACGTGGCCGCAGGAGGAAACTTGATGAAAAATGGAAGAGACAGATAATACGAATGGTAACAAAAGAGCCCAGAACAACCTCTAAACACATTCAAGGTGAACTCCAAGGTCAAGGTACTGTACATCAGTGTCAGATCGCACCATCCGTCGTTGTTTGAGCCAAAGTGGACTTCATGGGAGACGACCAAGGAGGACACCACTGTTGAAAACAAATCATAAAAAAGCCAGACTGGAATTTGCCAAACTGCATGTTGACAAGCCACAAAGCTTCTGGGAGAATGTCCTATGGACAGACGAGACAAAACTGGAACTTTTTGGCAAGGCACATCAGCTCTATGTTCACAGACGCAAAAATGAAGCATACCAAGAAAAGAACACAGTCCCTACTGTGAAACATGGAGGCGGTTCTGTTATGTTCTGGGGCTGCTTTGCTGCATCTGGCACAGGGTGTTTTGAATCTGTGCAGGGTACAATGAAATCTCAAGACTATCAAGGTATTCTAGAGAGAAATGTGCTGCCCAGTGTCAGACAGCTTGGTCTCAGTCGCAGGTCAACATGCCGTCTGGAGAAGGCACCCTTCAAACCTGAGACAACTGGAGCAGTTTGCTCATGAGGAGTGGGCCAGAATACCTGCTGAGAGGTGCAGAAGTCTCATTGACAGTTACAGAAATCGTTTGATTGCAGTGATTGCCTCAAAAGGTTGTGCAACAAAATATTAAGTGAAGGGTGCCATCATTTTGTCCAAGTTTGTTTTTTAAAACAATTCTGTTGAACCACAGTTCAAAAGCATTGTCTGATTTTCATTGGTTAATTTTCATAGAATTTTTATTTATTACCACTTTTGTCAGATTCAAGTTATTTCTGTGACCATTGTGGGTTTTTCTTTCATTAACAGAGGGGTACCAACAATTTTGTCCACGTGTGTACAAATATCAGTATGCCAGATTTAGCAGTACTGCTAATTTGCATCTGTAGTCCCCCGGTGGGTCACAAAAACACTTGGGGTACGTGGTTTGTCTGGCTAACTCCTCCCATAGTTTTAAAGCCAGGAATTTTTATTTTATACAGTGTTTGTACATGTATTGAAAATGTGCATATTGCAAAGTGATTATCTGATATTTTCTCAAAATTGGTTCCATTTTAAATTGTAAGTTGTTTTGCTTAAATTCCTTGCAATTACATAGTTATTACAGATCTACAGTATATTGAATCTTGCCTTTGTAATATATTTTTTGGTTGAAGGTGTGCTACTTAAGTACTGTCGATAATGGCTATGGACGGGCGAAGTGTCCATAGTGTCGAGTGTGTGGTGCTCTTATTTTTGTTTGTAGCACAAAACTATCTGTTGTAGTAATAGAGTGAACTTATCATTTTGAGTATGAATTTGTATAAATAGATGTAATTTATGACGGTCGTAAGGTGCTGGAAAACCTTTAAAATAGTCCGTGAAAGTGCTTGAAAAGTGCTTGAATTTGACCTTGAAAAAGGTGTTGGAAATCTGGTGATTTTTTTTTTTTTGATATTGTATACTTTATTGATCCCCAGAGGGGAAATTGAGGGCATCCACCTGGATGGATGAAGCAGCCACGGTACGGCGCTATCCCTTTACCATTCACATCTAGGACCACTTTAGAGTCTCCAATTAACCTAACTTGCATGTTTTTGGCCTATATTTATTTTTCACAGTGACCTGACTGACTGCATGGACATTATTGTGGTTCTGGAATGTGTGGCAATTGACTGTGACGTCACGTGCAAGTAGTCTGTTGTCTTGTTAACTAGTATTTTTTGACATGGCAGTGAGTGGCAGACATTTTTGTTTCCTATTATATCAAATTTGTGTTCTAAAAAAAATTGAGATAAAAGAACTGCAAACCTAAAATGCAAAACCAGACCTCACTTTGAAAATGCAATTAGAATAGTTTCCAGCTAAATATTGGGTTTGTGTGTAGGCCTAGAGCCGCTTCTGGTGAAAATTGCATCAAAGTCTTTCCATTAGTGTGAGTATTGTTGCTAGCACACTGTGAGAAGATAAGAGCTTTGGCTGAGGTATGCATTCTCAGATCATCACCAAAATGTAATGTCTCTAGCCCAAAAACCAACTCTGGTGAAAATTCCATTCAAATCCATCCAGTAGTTTTTTGGTAATCCTGCTACACAAATAGAAAGTCCTTGGTGGAGGTATGCACGCTCAGATCATCACCAAAATCTAATCATCCGTTCCCTGTGCCATTACACACCTTTCCTGAAAATTTAATCAAAATCTATTTATAACTTTTTGAGTAATGTTGCTAACAGACAGACAAACCAACAAACCAATGGCGGCAAAAACATAATCTCTTTGGTGAGGTAATAATAGATACATTTTCCTTCACCAAGATTAGTCTTCTAGCTAGAATTATGCAAAATATTTTCTATTTTTTTTTCCACAATATCTTTATTGAACCTTTTTTTTTTTAACAAACATGATACAAACAATCAAACACTAACACTAAAGTACTACAAAAAAAAAAAATGCACTAAAAACACCAACAACCACCAACAAAATCAAGTCTTCAACAATGCTCCTCTGTTTAGTCTAGACAATCCAATACATAAGTATACATATTATGTTCACCAGTTTGGAATTTACAAGGTCCACACACATCATTCACCTTCTTCTTCAAGAGTTATGTTTAAATTTTTTACATAATCAATAAAAGGTCTCCATATATTCTCAAACACAATTTCCTTTGATTTTAGTATATATGTTATTCTTTCTAATGGAAGGTTTGTTAACATCTGTCTTAACCACTGAGTCACATCTGGTCTATGAGTCTTTTTCCATAATAGTGCAATACATTTTTTGGCATTAAGCAAACTGAGGTCTATGAATGTTCTTTCACTTTTATTAAAATTATGCTTTTCTGGGTACAGACCCAACAAAAACAGTTTAGGATTCAATATGATTTGTTTTGAGATTATTTTTTCAATTGTTACCCTCACCTCTTCCCAAAACATTCTAATATTTTCTATTTTAATGAATTTGGTGGAGAAGGGGGATATGGCAAAAGAACTAATTACCTTTTTTTTAATTGCACAAAAGCCTTTTAGGTTAAGTCTAACCGCACCTCATATTCCTTTATTTTTCACTGTCTTGGTTATATTTTTTCTTATTTGATTTCAGTCCTCCCATCAATGAATTTGATGTCTTTAACGAGGGAAAGACTCAGAGCTTTTTTGAGTCTCAACAGGCGGTGATGACCCTATGCACATATCTGGAGAACATCAGTAAGAATACAGAGGCGATTTCTAAGAGTCAGCTGTTTGAACACTTCAACACACTACTGCAGGTCAGTATCTGACTAAAGTCAAAAGAAAAAAATCTTTGCTGGCATTTGTGTATTGCTGATCTTGTGAAGTAAAGTTATTAATTGGGTTAAACTTTTTTATTATTGTTAAATACTATTTTTAAATACAACAATAAGTCAGATTTGGAAAGCATCAAACAAATGTTAAAACAAAGAGCTGTAAATCAGATGATTATTATTTTCATAGTGGTAATTCATTGTTACGTACTTGTGCTAATTTTGTGACTTTTTAAGGTTTCTTTATGGGGGAACAAGTGTGATCTGTCTATATCAGCTGGCCAAGAGAACTCGCAGAAGACCAGTCCAATAGATTCCCTCAGCAGCCTACAGCCCTTCATCCTGGTAGATGACTCCAGTATGGTATGGTCTACTCTTACTTCTGCTCAGAAGCCTGTAAACAGGGTGGACATTGTCCTAGACAATGCTGGCTTTGAATTAGTCACTGACTTGGTTTTGGCAGACTTCCTTGTTGCCTCCGGCCTTGCTCGTCAGATCAATTTTCACGGCAAATCCATCCCATGGTTTGTCTCTGATGTCACGGCTAAAGATTTTCAGTGGACTGTCCGTATGGCCATGGCAACCAATCACATGTGGACGTCCAAGAGAGGCGTCCAGTGGCAGAGCTATCTGAAAGCAGGTGTGTGGCACTATCACGACCACCAATTTTGGACGCAGCCTCATGAGTTCTGTGCCATGGCTGCTGATGCTCCTGACCTGTATGCAACCCTGCAGGCAGCAGACCTGGTCCTGTTTAAAGGTGATCTCAACTACAGGAAGCTGGCCGGGGACAGGGAGTGGGACCACACAGTGGCCTTCGGCACTGCATTGCAAGGGTTTGGGCCTGCGCCACTGTGTAGCCTGAGAACTCTCAAGGCTAATGTTCAGGTTGGCCTGCAGCCGGGTCAAGCAGAGAAGATCGCTTCTTACGATGCAAACTGGATGACCAGTGGAAGTTATGCGGTGATTCAGTTCCACAGTCCACAGTCTGAATAGTGGGACTGACCTCAAGATATTAAATGGAGGACATAGAAAAAACACAAGAAGCACCATAAGGATCAACCTTTAAGCCATTACACAGTTAATTTATAAAAGTTGTAAAATGCTCTTTTTTCTTCATTCTCTATTTGCACTTGAACATGTTTTTTACTGAAATGCAACAATTATTTTCAAAACTCATGCATTCTCTGATGTTTAAAATGTCAGCACTTTCAGAGAGAAATGTTTCAATTGTCTGTTGCTAAATTGAATCAGAACTAGCATATCAAGTGTTTTTATTGTAGAATGCTAATGTGCTGTGGACTCCAAATTAAGTCGTGTTTACACATTAATGTGGTGGGTCAGATTTCATTCTATTATTCATCAGAGTGGCAGAATTTTTGCATGCAGCTTAAGAGTGATGATAAATGCAATTTCACTTTTCAAAGGAATTTATCTCCTTTTGTTGTCATTGTGCTCCATTACTAATGATGCACCCAAACAAGTAGACAGTTAAAATTCACTCATGAAGATCACAATGGTACTTCATGACCATATTAACTTTCATAGATGGTAAATTGCTATTGAGGGCAGTGTAACAAAAGCAATGACAAAACATGCTTGTTTTGTTTAAAGTTGCAACCTAGACTTCTATATCTTCAGAAGTAAAAGTGGATGTCTGTGTAAATACTGTTATGTCATTCAAATCTTGTCATTTTTTAAGTACTTAAGAAGTGGCATTAACTGGATTATTCTTTCTGCTGCTGCTTGGGGGAATTGTTTTAAATTAATAAATTGTGGCAATGATTTGTCGTATCTCTCCATTTCTGTCATGCTTGATTATTGATGTATGTTTGAGTATGCCAGTGGACTAAGCAAACCCAGATGGCTCATTTTTCTTAGCTAAGTGCAGCAACAATATTTCATTTACATACACATTCAAGCAGATGAAATGAATCAGTCGGTGCAAAACACCACCATAAGACAAATCTTCTCTGGGAGTGTGTGACATTTTTGTTTTATTTTACAACAGTTGCCCATTGACCTTTGATATCTGCAGGTCGGGTTGGACCTAGGGAGAAATAAAAAAACAAAACAAAAAACAGCTGGAAACCCCGGTACATCTGCATTACACTGAATGAGCGGGGATTATTGAATGGCATAATTCAGAGTGCTGTCTTGCTTTGTAAATGTGTTCTGTTTTGAACAGGATGTCTTATTACTGTATGAAGTCTCCTATCTCCAGCCACTTAGGTCATTTAGTTGTTTCTCACCCTTCATTTTACTTTTTTCTTAGTGTTATTGTGTCGTCACTTAATACCAGGACAACTGCAAAAAAAAAAAAATCAGGGACACTTGTTTTCCACTTGACCTGACATGTCCTGAAAATTGGGCTGTTTGCTTAAGATGTACAGATAGGAAAATGAAGGCTTTGTGTCAATTTTTTTCCACTTAGCAGTGATCATCACTCTTAATAATTTGCCATACAAATGGTAGTATGTCTTTTTTGAGTGGCAGTTTTTTGTGCTTGTATTAGTAATTTTTTTTAATTATTATTTTACAAAAGATTTCATCTGCATTTGTCGGTTTTTATTTTGCATTTATTGTAAATACTTTAAAGGTTGCTTTTTTTAGATTTTTCTTTAAAATCTTCAATTATCAAATGCCTGATCATCATAAAAATAGATTCCCTGTAGTCCTTCTTTACATAATGTAGAATTCCATTTCATCAGTGTTTGAACTAATGATTAACTGGTCCATATTGGCCATTGGTATCTTAAAATGTATGCCATCAAATGTTATTTTTAAAAAAACATGAGGCTTAAAAAACTGTCACCTTCATACTTGGGTGAAAAATTAGATCAGTTGGGTCATGCAACATAACGGGGTTGTCAGAAGATTTGACCTTCTGTTTTGTTTGCTGTGTTATGGTGACCTGGCACTTAAACACACCATCATTATTGATTTGGCTGCATCTTTAATTTGTTTATCCTTTTTTTTAAAACCTTTCCACTCTTCCCATTGTGTCCAATGAGCCTAGCTAGATGCCTGTGAGGCAGACAGAAAAGGGTCAGAGACTGTGGTGCACAGCAGATATGAGGAAAACTCCAACTTAAGAGGTGAGCAGCATGCATAGGTTTTCATTCATTCTTTTTAAAGCCACTGATTTGATTTCATGACTGCATGTACAATAATGTGGCTGCAAATAGACTGTTTATACAGTATGTTATGCTCTTGGAAGGTGGGATATCAGCTAAATGAATGAGTATGTGTGTTTAAAGTTGTTTTTTTTTAATCTCTGGAATCTGCAAGGCTTGCATGAAAGAAAATGGAAGTTTGTGAATAATCCCCCCCCCTCCTCCTGTGAACCTTTCCTCCCATGTTTTTGTGAAGATGTATTGGGGGAGAGAGGGAAACACTTGGTTAAGGAGGTTGGGAGGAGTTTTATAAATGCCTTTTTTGTATTCTTTCTACTCGTGCAGAATCTCTACTTGGATAAGACGAAAAGAACAGTGGTATCTCCAAGTTGTCTGTCATGCTTTTGTTTTAAAAGAAGGGATTCAGCGAGAGAGAGAGAGAGAGAAAAGAGAGGGAGATCAGAGCTCCTCTATACTCCCTCTCCCAGCGAATGGAAGAGCAAGTCTAAATTATGTTGCTTATCACTGCTGTTGTGCTGTGATGTTGCTCAGGCAGAGCAGGGAGCCGTGCGGACCAGGACTCAGACCCAGAAATAGCCCAGCCTCCTCAGAGCTGGAGACCCTTTCCCCACCTCGTCTCTCACCTTTGCCGCGTGCCCCCCTCAGCGACATGTACCCCGAGGAGAGCCGGGGGTCTGGAGGGGTGGCCGCCGTGGACTTCCTGGAAGGGACATATGACTATGCCACCCCCACCCCTGCCCCGACTCCTCTGTACAGCCAGTCCAGCAGTGGCTGCTACTCAGCTCCTCTGGATGCCCATGGACCACCCTCTGATGGTAGTCTTCAGTCCCTGGGAAGCGGACCGACCAGCCCTCTTGTATTTGTGCCCTCCAGCCCGCGGCTCAGCCCCTTTATGCACCCGCCCAGCCACCACTATCTGGAAACCGGCTCAACGCCCGTTTACAGGTGAAGAAATGCTGGTTGTCTGAATGTGTAGAAGAGAAAAGTGACCATTTTGTTCATGGAAGTTGTGTCATTTGTGAGGTATGGCAGAGAGACTGTCAGATTGATTAGTAGTTGTTTGTGCAAAAGTTTGGTGATTATGCAACAGGTAAGAACAGTGCAATCAAACCTAGACCGGTCAAATTTTTTCAGTCTATGCTTTTAAAAAAAGTTTATTTACCATTTTACATCTTGTTCTGGTTAATATTTTTTATTAAATTGTAGCAATGGTATTCACTTAGTCTGTAAAATGCCATTATATGCAAAGCAATTATATAAGCACATTACTTTTTAATCTCTTGCTTTATGCAAAACATTACCATTATCTCTATAGAAAGGATCAAGCTTTGCCCCGGTTTCTAATTCCAGAGATTAAGGACTTTGTCAAGGACCTTGAAAAAGGAACAAAACGTAAGAACAACAGAAGAGCACAAACAAATCGTTTCCTGACTCAGGTGGAAAATAGGACTCGGCCTCTAATTTAAGTCATAATGTTTAATCTCTGGTTTCAGTCATGTATCTATCTCTCTCTGTCTGGATTTGTATATACACAGTCCAGATTTTTTTTTTTTTTTTTGTATGTGGTAAGAAAACTTGCTTGTTTTTTTCTTTTTAATTTAGTATCTTTTATTTAGTATCATATATCACCAAAACAATAAATTATTGAATTACAATTCATGATGTGTTGCAGATCCAGTCACCAGCCAGTCCCCAGGGAAGACCAGTGCAGCACCCATGATGAAGCATACAGTCTGGGGGAGTTGGGAGTTGGAGCTATAGCCAGAACTGGGGGGTTTGAGATGACCAAAGAGACGCGGTTCTGTGCTGTGTGCAGTGACTATGCCTCTGGGTACCACTACGGGGTGTGGTCCTGTGAGGGCTGTAAGGCCTTTTTCAAGAGGAGTATTCAGGGTATGTAGTTTAGAATATTAAAGATTTATCAGTCTGTAAATGATTGTGCTTTACACTGCTCTTCAACCTAAGTTTTATTGTGTCTGTCATTGAAAATAATTTCGTAAACGACAGTGCAACATAATAAATGACATCATAAATGCAGTCTTATCATAGTGGAAGACAGTGTCCTGTCCTCCACAAAATGTTTGGTGTAGTTTAATCTAAAACAACAGACATTCTTTCTTCATGTTTGGATGTCACAGGATAGTGACTGTTTAGGTGGCTCATTATATAGAAGATGAATGCTTTTTAAAATATACTAAAACATATATCTCATTTAAAAGTACATGTAGGAGAAGGATGCATGTCATAGATCTGTGCGTTCTGATACCAATAAGCAATTTGAATTTATATATGTATTTAAAAAAATAAACATTAATGGTATCCATTTGTGACCTGTGTGCCCAGCAGAGCCTCATCTGCTTTGGTGGCTTAGCCATGTTTATCTTATGATGCTGTTGCATATTGATGCAGTCATTCAGTGAAAAACCCATAAAGAAAGCAATTGTTTCCATGGCAATGACAAAGCCATGATGCCATGTTTTAATTTCCTCCATCTCAGATTCATTTAGAATGGGGAATCGAGTGTTCCTTTCTACCAAATAACCCAAAAAATCTGAACTGAACACTGGAGTTGGAGAGCTGAAAGTAATAGATTTTCCTCTATCTCAGGTCACAATGACTATATGTGCCCAGCAACCAATCAGTGCACTATTGACAAGAATCGGAGGAAGAGTTGCCAGGCTTGCCGTCTTAGGAAGTGCTACGAAGTGGGCATGATGAAAGGAGGTGAGCAGAAAAACCACCACACAAAAGAGTTTCCTTCTTTATCAAGGCTAGTCTGTCGGAAATGCTTATTGTCTCATTGTCTTGCCTGTTTTAGAAGAAGAAGCCATGTTGTCATTCAGTCCATACAGCCAATCCTGTACAGTAGAACGAAACTACATTTCTCCTATCTACAATGCTAATCACATGTAGAATCAGTGGGGTCGCTGCCATGCAAGGCGCCACCACAAACAACTAGCACACCCTTTTTAAAATTTTTGGATAGTGTTTTTAGGTCTACACATACTTACACAATTTTCTTCATCTTGACAAATATAAGAAGTATTTGTCATCAATTATGATCCCTGACTTGTTGCACTAAAGATCGACACAAATACAGTGTGGGAGTGGTGTTGCGTGTAGATAAGGTTGAGAATAACTTAACATGACCTTGGAAGAGATTTCCTCTTAAGGAGTACAACCACTGATTAGTGACCACCCACATTTTTTGTTTTCATATTTCTTGGCTTGCACAGCCGTCCTCAAAGTCTGCACCGTGTGTTTGCTAAGAAGAGTCTTCACATTGTTGGGTTTTTTTTAAAAAAATCTTGCAGGTGTAATATTTTATGAGTTTGTATTAAATCTCTAGTGTGTTTTCTAGGTATGCGTAAGGACCGTTCTCGTGTTTTGCGCCGTGACAAAAGGCGAACTGGAATCAGCGATGGGGACAAAGATGTTAAAAACCTGCAGCACACATCACCTCAAGATGGGAGAAAACGCGGCAACAGCAGCAGTATCAGCAGTGGTGGGGGAAGATCTTCAGTAACGAGCATGCCTCCTGAACAGGTCTGGTCAGAAATGATATGAGCACAACAGAGCTTTGAAAAATTATTAGCAACTGTCCTCCAGTATTTTTCTGGCCTGTATTTATCAACATTAATGTTAAAGCTTTTAACCCCACGACTTCTGTGTCTCTAGGTTCTCCTCTTGCTCCAGGGTGCTGAGCCTCCTATTCTGTGCTCCCGTCAGAAGCTGAGCCGCCCGTATACCGAGGTCACCATGATGACCCTGCTCACCAGCATGGCTGACAAGGAGCTTGTCCACATGATCACCTGGGCTAAAAAGCTACCAGGTTGGAAAAAATGGGTGCATGAGAGAGAAGGCAGACTACCAACAAATATTTGTAATCCTCCACTTTGTATTGGAAATTATAGTATTTCCCTTTTCTACAGGGTTAAAATTATAAAACTACAAGGGACAGTTCACTCCAAATCAAATTTACACACATTCCTCTGCCTTGTGTGCATTTTCATATTCACATGCGCTTATTTCAGTCTGGACAGAACAATCTTAACAAATGAGCATATCGGTTAATAAAATAAGCACAGACTGAAGGATGTTGGCTGAAGTGACAGCTTATCTTTTCTTAACTCCTCTTACCTCAATAGACAATAGTTAGATTACAGCTGATGTTCATTTTTTTACATTATACAAAATATTTTTTTATTTCTCTAGAGAAATGAAATTTTCTTAAAACTTATTTTGTTAGAGAATTGTGATTTTTATTAATATTGGCCTACATCCATTTTTGTCCTGAACTGCATTAGCTTTTTATCCCGTCAGTCTTCAGTTCCTTTGGTTTTTGACTGGCGGGGGGTTATGTTATGGGGCAGTCCGTCCGTCTGTCTGTTGCAGCTTTTCCTAGGCGTTTGCCTTGATGCCTGCCAAAATCATGCACGACGATCCTCAGGTTGGTCTGTATCCAGGTTGTTCTCAAAGTCAATGTCAGTGCAAAGGTCAGGAGATCTCAGCGCTTAACATGATTTTATTATCCCCCAACAGTCAAAGACCAAAGGGGGATTATGTTATGGGGCAATCTGTCCATCCATCTGTCCTACTTTTGTGAAATCAACTCCTCCTACTTGGTACCAGGGTTTAATATACACTGATGATGCACATATTGCAATTTGATTCTGATTGGATGACCCTGAGGTCAAGTTAAGAGGTAATTTTTTCCCCTAAATCTTAGGAACGCAATATGAGGTAGGCTTTTTAAACAGATACAGTAGAGGTGTCTAGGACAAATCTTGAACAACTTACACCCTGACCTGACTATGGGTTTGGGATCAAAAGGTCAGCGTTAATATTCCATTTACATTATTGCTATACAACAAGTAAAGCTAGGGCCACCAAACCTGGTACACAGGTTCATCCTATGATCCCGAAGGGTGACTGTGGTTTTGGGATCGCAAGGTCAAAGGTCAACATAAAAAAAAGGCATATAAATCATATCTCAACAACAAAGAAAGTTAGGGTCACCAAATGCTACACAGGTTCATCTTGGGGTCCTGATCTACAGCTATGGGTTGTAAATGACTATATTTGTGTATATTCATGGATGATAGATTTATCATAATTTGGTTGTGCCCCACTAATTATATGGAAAAGTTTAGAACTGCTGTCCTTCAGTAAACATATTGGGATCTTCAAAGAAAACGGAGGCAGTGTTCAAGTTTTCTTAGCACTTGCTTCAGAGTGCTCTTGTTCTAAATAATATAAATACTGTATTAAACATTCTTTTGCTACTTTGTGAAAACAATAGTTTTACATACATAATTTGCATAGTCATGAAATTATTAATTATCCCAATTTTAAAACAATCTACAGTATCTATCGAGATTTAAAGGGATCATTGCCTGAAAAATAGTGTTTTTATAGGTTTTAACATTCTGAAATACATCTATTGGTCACATGATTATCGAACAAATTCAAAACCATTAACTTATCAAAAAAAAAAAAAAAAAACAACCCACACAGCCTTTATCTTGTTTTTCTCTCCAAGAAGCTGTTTTTACTCTTCCGAGTGTTTTCCTGTATGTCAGGAAACGGGGAACGTCACTAGCCTTGATGCTTTCCCGCTGCTCTATTATTGGCCAGCCTAGCTGTCATGTAGATGGGCGAAGAACCAAAAGCAGTTTAAGAGCTGACGGTGGTACTGGGAAGCTCATGTTTATATTGCATTTTCTTTAGATTTCATTCACTCTAATAGACATCACTGTTTTCACCTGGTCCACTAATCCACAGTTGATAATATATTTTGCATCATTGTGGCTTATTTTGTTATATTTTTACTGTGATGCTACATTGAGCTTTTAGCACCACCAAGGCAGCTAGCTGGAGCAAGCAGTTTAGCCGCTAGTCTTGGCTCATTCACAAATGTTTTTGTGCTGCTTGTACGCCAGGGACCAATCATGTCCTATCGACCTCTGAAAGCACACACCCCTGTCCACCAGTGATGTGTTATTTCTTTCATTCTTTTAGACAGTTTTACATTAGTTGGCTCTGAGCTAGGATCTAACCAGTAATCAGCAATAGTGACGTAAGAGCGGGGATGGAGTTAAATGCGGCCTAAGATTTAAAGAGACGTGCATTGAAACCAGCTGTTCTCAGAAAAGATGCAAAAGATTATTCACAAATACGCTGCAATAATTAAAGAAAATTTGACCAAAATACGTTATAAACATTTCATTAAGATCTGCGTGAGTTGTTAAAATGTGGAAAAAGTGCAGTCAGTAACCCCTTTAATAACACAGATTGTTTTGTATAAGTTGTAGTTTTGGAGAGCTCTACAGTGAGATGTAGACCTTCCCAGAATATGTTATAAACAAATAGCACTTGACTTGAGGAGCTTAAAGTATAAACTCAGTAGCAGTGTTTTGTTTTAGGAGTCTTGACCTGGTTACTCAAATACTGTACATCCTGCAGTTTCACACAGGAACTGTATTCTTTTAAAAAAAAATGTGGTAAGAATATTTTGGTGTCTGTTGTGTGTTTCGGTTGAGCTGAAGCTGTTAGCGATATGCACAATGCTTTTGGTTAACAGATGTACACAATAGATGGAAAAAAGTTCTGAAAATACATGCACATGGATTATTTTAAGGGACACCACTAGCTGAATTCAGTGCAGTTCCATGATTACAGAAGGCAGACATCTCTAAATCGGATATCACTACTGGCCGTTAGGTCTCTAGACACATTCTTTTGAATATACAGTGCTGGGAAAAAGTATTTGCCCCTTCCTGATTTCTTATATTTTTGCATCTTTGTCACACTTAAATGTTTCAGATCATGAAATCAGATCAACAAATTTTAGTACTACACAAAGATAGCCCGAGTAACTACAAAATGCAGTTTATAAATGATGATTTCATTTATTAAGGGAAAAAACTATCCAAACCTACCTGCCCTATGTCATAAAGTAATTGCCTCCTAAACCTAACAACTGGTTATGCCATCCTTGGGGGCAACAACTGCAATCAAGCATTTGCGATAATTGGCAGTGAGTCTTTGTTATTGCTTCTGAGGAATTTTGGCTCACTCTTCTATGTACAGTTGTTTTAATTTAGCCTCAGAAGACTGCAGTGCCCAGTCGAAACATGTAAAGGTAAAAACATCTCCTTTTTATTCTTGTCTGAAATAAGAAAAAAAAACTAATAATCAGGTTATCTTTGTCTAATATTAAAATTTGTTTGAAGATCTGAAATATTTAAGTGTGACATATATGCAAAAATATAAGAAATAAGGAAGGGGAAAATACTTTTTTACAGCACTGTACATGTACAATGCTTTCGGTAACAGATGTTCACAATAGAAGGAAAGGTGTTCTGAAAATACATGCATGTGGATTTTTTTTTAAGTCACACCACAAGTGTGCATTTCCATTATCACAGAAGGCAGACATCTCTAAATCTGATATCACTGTTGGCTGTTAGATCTCTAGACACATTATTTTGAGTATATTGGCAGTTGGATGATAATCTCTGTCATGATGTGGCCTTGTTACTTTGCTGGGCTAAATCTTCTTACTTTGTCGTGATTCCAAATCAGACAGATATTTCAGGGATTATTTTTTTTAAAATAGAGCTTTAATAACTAATAATGATATAACGTTTGGGTTGAGGGTGATCAGAATCCAGTTTTGCACAACAAGCTTACATAAATGATGCAGTCAAATTGAAAACATGAGTCAGTCCTAACAGAGCATCGTGACATCTTTAAAAAAAAAATCTCAGTGTGTTTTAATCACTCAGGTGTGCAGATGTAATGTATGACAGAGTTGATGGTCATCCATTTGACTTTTTACAAGGTGAGGAGACGAAAGACCTTTGTAGTAAAAGCACACCCACACACCCACAAATGTGGAGCCATTATGGTGATGGTAATTACAGTCAACACCGAAGAGGATTGTTTGGTCAATCTGTGGGCACCCCATAGAGCCTAAAAGCAGTATAAGGCACATCACCCTTCTGCATCTGCTCTCTCTAATGCACACATACACACACCTGGCAAAGCGCTCTAAGAGAGTAAATCCTGATTTTGAGGTACTATAACCTTGTGCGTCACTGAAAGCCCAAAGAGACACAGTTTAAATTGTAAGGGGTCCCAAACAGAACAGAGAGGGGACAATGGGAGTGAATTGGCTGTAATTATATACGAATTGAGACACCTGAGTGCCAGCGATAAGGCTCTAACGAGAGCAGAGAGATTGCAAATGGTTTCATTTAAGTAGTTCTGTGCATGAAAAACATGAGCATTACGTGTTTTTATGTTTGAGTGGGTGGAAGGTGAAGGGAAAATACAATATTAATATTCCATTATATGTCTGAGTAAAACCTCCACTCCACTCACAGTGATTTGTCTTAATGAGTGTTATTTCTTCTGAATTTTAGTAATCACTATGATAATGTCCAGTGTTTTTAGTGAAGAATTCCACATGGAAATGATGCAAAAGCTTGTTCATCAAAGAGCTGATTTGACCCCTGGAAGATTTCTTACAACTCAAGATGCTAAAAGCTCCTTGGTTTGAATAAACTTATCACCACACACCGTGTTGCTTTTGTAGGTTTTCTGCAGCTGTCGCTTCATGATCAGGTGCAGCTGCTGGAAAGCTCATGGCTTGAGGTGCTGATGATCGGACTCATTTGGCGGTCTATCCACTGCCCTGGCAAACTCATCTTTGCACAGGACCTCATACTGGACAGGTAGCAAGCAACACTTTCACAACTTAGTCATTGACACGCATGTATTGGATCCTTCCTCGTCTCTCTGTCCCTGCTTTTCCTCACCATTTCCTTTCTTCCTCAGACACATCTTAAGAGTGATACATCAGCATTGTAGATTTTCCATTTCACACCTTGCCAGCCATTGTGCCATCCCAACACATCTGTTACAGAGTGAAGGACTAATTACCTGTTCCCCATGGAGAGGAGAGCTGCCTCTCTCTTACCTGAAATACCCCGCTCCTCATTACAGTGCAGAGCTAGCAACCAGGGCAAAGATTTAATCAAAGCCTCAATGCAAAGAATGATGGAAAATGAAAAACGATGGAGGAAGAGAGCATTAAATGAAGAAGAGGAAGAGGATGAGAAAATAGAGACGCAGGAAGACATGAGCCATGGCTGTTTTCCCCTTTACAGGCACATTCTGTTCCCTCCATTCCTCCCCATTTTCTGAGTAAACAGGCTGGCCAAGCCACCATCTCCACCTTAGAGAGAAAACGAGGGAGCCGGAGACAGCAGCATGAGGGAGACATATGGACAAAGCTTTTACCCTCTGATGTGCCTAATAGTTCCATTTGATTCAAAGTGTATTATAGAGTATTATCTCTAATGCCCAGTACCAGTATGATTGTCCTCACGAATTGGGCATGATGACTAAAATGCTGTGGCACCAGGGTTGACAAATGCTCATGGCTCTGGGCTCTCCAAGTTTGTCTTGCACTCCAGCCACTATATATTATACGTCTTCCCATCACTTTTTTCAGTAGGGACAAAATGAGCATTGCAGCCATTAGTTTTATATTTGGCCAGACTCCAGGTTCAGTTGGGCATTACAGATTTGTTTTCAACAAATTCACTGTGACCATTGTTTTTCATTGGAATTGTATTTTGATGACCCTTACCCTTTCCTGTCCACTCTTTTTCTTTTCTCTCTAGACTTAAGCACATCTTAAATTACTCAGTATTTCCAACATACAGCTGCAGAAAAAAAATCAGTTCAGCTTTATTTATATAGCGCCATTTCACAACAATATCTCTGTCATCTCATAGCACTGTCAAACTGTAGGGGAAAAACCCCACAATTGCAGAAAGACCCCAGCAATCAGGAGATCCCCTGTGAGCAAGCACTAGGTGATGGTAGAGAGGAAAAACTCCCTTTTAGCAGGAAGAAATCCCCAGCAGAACCAGGCTCAGGGAGGGGCAGTCATCTGCTGTGACTGGCTGGGGGGTGAGGGGATAGAGAAGAAGAAGAAAAGAACAGACATGTAGAGAGCAAACAGCACGACGGGGACTCACTCTAAGAGAGAGAACAAACAGATGTTAATGACCTGCAAAAATATTACATTGAGAGTGAAGAAAGGCGTGAAGCCCAGTGCATTGTTGGAGGTCCCCCGGCTGTCTAAACCTATTAGCAGCATAACTAAGGGAGGATTTAAGCTGGATTCATGTTGCACCTCTGCTGTCCGCGTACGTATAACCGGAAACCTCGTGTGACAAAGTTTACGTCATCGTCTCCACTCCACTAGTGTCTGCAGTGCTCGACCGCGGACGACCGCGTGCAGCCCAAATTTTGTGACCGCTCCACCCGCCCACGACCTGAAAAGCTCATGCACAAGACTGAGCATCCCATTCACGAGGTGGCGATATCAGCACAGCATACCAACACAAAGTAGACGAAGAAGACAACAAGGAAGTGGAAGACGAGAATGAACATACATGAATCATACATAAGTACTTCAGCAGCAGCAGCATCTTCGTGGAAAAGGAATGAAAACCGGGAAGTCAAGCAGCAGAAAGCAAGCAGCGTTTCTTCATTGATGAAAATCCTGGCACGTCAGCGCATTGGCACTACCTGTCAGGTGGGAGTGAAACTACAAATGATGGTTGTGTGCATGCGTCAACCGCTTGGCCTGGATAGATGAAAAAAGTGAGCATGAACAGTGCCGCGTGCATGCCGGGCTCATCCAAAGTGCACGCGGACCAAAGCGGACTAGAGGGGAAATGCAGCATGAATAAGCCTTCAGGGTCCCCTGATCCCACTCTAACTATAGGCTTTGTCGAAAAGGAAAATTTTAACCCTATTCTTAAAAACAGATCGAGTCTGTCTCCCAAATCCGGATTGGCAGCTGGTTCCAAGGAACTAACTAACTAACTAACCTGCACTTATATAGCGCTTTTCTAGTCACAAAGACCACTCAAAGCGCTTTCACTAATACTAACCCTCTATTCTAAGGGCCTATAGGAAACAGATATCTAGGGACAATTTAGAACAGCCAATTAACCTATCATGCATGTCTTTGGATTGTGGGAGGAAACCGGAGCCCCCGGAGTAAACCCACGCAGCACAGGGAGAACATGCAAACTCCACACAGAAAGGTTCCAACCCCTGCCAACCTGGGGATTTGAACCAGGAACCTTCTAGCTGTAAGGCAACAGTGCTAACCACTGCACCACCGTGCTGCCCAGGTGGAAGGATACCTTCACAGACTGCCCAACCATTTTGCAGTTCTCCTGTACATTTGCATTTTTTATAATCAGAAAATTCTCAGTGCTCTATGTTTGAGCTATAGGGGAAATAAAAACTTTATTTTTATTTTATTTTTAAAAACTTTACCGGAGTGGTGGCTCAGTTGGTAGAGCATCCGTCCCACACCCGGGAGGCAGGGGTTCAAATCCCGGCCGGGTCATGCCGAAGACCATATAAAAGTGGAACTTCCTGCCGTCCAGCTTGGTGCTCAGCAATAATGGAATGGAGGAGGGAAATCTGTGGCGGCGCCTTGCATGGCAGCGGCCCTCTGATTCTACACTGGGGGTGTGTGTGATTGACACTGTAGATAGGTAAAGCACAATCTCGTTCTACTGTACATGATTGGTTGTACGGTTGAATGACAATAAGGGTGATTTAATTTAATTTATTAGTTTTATACTTAATTGTTTTTGGTATATCTTTAAAGCAAACTCTGATAACTTTAACTTCTCCACCATATTTAAAAAAATTGGAATCTTGTTTTCAAAATGCATTTTATAAGGGAATGATTACAACATCAGCATTCAGATTGGATGTTTAAAAATTTTAATTTTTAATTTCAATGTTTAATTTTTACATTGCTAGCATTTCAATTAGTGAGAAAAACTTAATTTTATCAGAGAGGCAACAAAGAAAAAAAATATTCATACTTTCATTCTACTATGCAACAAGGAAAAGGGAAGTGATAAAACCACTCTGTGTAACCACTGGACTTGCTGCACTATCACTTGAAATGCTAGCGACACTGTACATTGAAAGGTTTTCTGTGTGGCCTTTCAGTGGATTTATTTTATTTAATAGATCACTTTGTTAGCCTACTGCTCAATTTAATAAATACAAACTCAATTTTTTGGGACACCAGAGTAATGAAAAAACAGTTGACATTTCAGTCCACTTGATGGTACTAATTGCTTACTGGTCTGTCTGGCACAGGACAGGTGTGACTTGTGAAATCTAGCCATGAGTTGGAAAGTACAAATATGACGGATGGGAAATTGTAGTATATGATTTTGTATTACTCAACATATCATACTTTTGTGAAAATATTTTCATGGCTCAAGTATCAGGATAATAAAGCATCGCACACCCTCAGGTGATTCTCACCCCTACTGCTAAATGGATTATTTTGTCCCTTTTCTAATGATCCAACGAGTTGGGCTGGGAAAAAATGTACAGGATTTAGGTTGAGGTTTGAGTTAGTTGTGTTAACTTGAAGAAGAAACTTCACTTTTTATTTGTATCAAGGATCTTGAGTATTTTTTTCATTTTGCTCTCCAGGAATGAAGGTGACTGTGTTGAGGGCATGGCTGAGATCTTTGACATGCTGCTGGCCACTGCTTCTCGATTCCGCATGCTCAAACTCAAACCTGAGGAGTTTGTCTGTCTCAAAGCTATCATCTTGCTCAACTCTGGTAAGACAGCAAGTTAAATCGGCACTATGTAACTTTCGTGTTCTGTTTAGGAACACTGAAAAGACTACAGCTATGGTGACTATGACCTAAGTCCCAACAGCCATTCACAGGGTACTGTGTTGTTGGTGGCTAAAGTCTTGCCCTGTGATTGGTTGTTGGGATTGAGGCCATAGTTGCCATAGTTGCAGTCTTTTTAGTGTTCCTACCAAGAACAGAGCTGTTGCAGGCAATGCGGTCCCACTCAGCCTATGGGGGAAGTGATATTCACCCGGTCAAAGGTTGATGTATCAGAATGATTTTGGAAACATTATTTTAAGGTGAAAATCTTACATATTGTTGCCTGAACGTCAACTGCTCAGAGATGGTGAAAGTGAATGCCTGAAAACAGTGACAAATATAAACAAGGGTCACTTTACTCATAAAATGTTCACAACTGAAACCTTTTAATCCCAACAGTTTTTTTTCATAGCGCACAGTGTGTCGCAGGTTTCTGTCTCTTTTCTTGAGAGTAAATGTTGAACTGTGCCAAACTACACCCACAGAGGTGTAGCGCTGAGTGCTGCTTAGACACATTAGGCAAACGGATTTCTCTGGAAAGGTCCGTTACCGTCAATATTACCGATAACTGTTCCCATGGCAACGTGAGATGGCACAGAGGGCTGTGTTTGTTCAGGAGATTGCGATATTCTATATGAGAAGTCTGAAATACCAGCAGGATGACACTGCAGGCTCAGCTGCTTGAGCTGGATGAACTTAAAATTTCTGTGTGATTAAAATTTCACATCTGATTCTTTTATCAAAATCTGAGGAAAGTTTAGTGAGTTTTGTCATAGTCTTCAAGCATTTGGATAATAAGTACATAATTGAATTTTTTTTCTTTTGATAGGTGCATTTTCATTCTGCACTGGCACTTTGGAGCCCCTCCATGACAGTGTTGCGGTGCAGAGCATGCTCGACACCATCACCGATGCACTCATACATCATATCAGCCAGTCAGGATGCTCAGCTCAGCAGCAGTCGAGACGGCAGGCCCAGCTGCTCCTGTTGCTCTCCCACATCAGGCACATGAGGTTTGTTTTCTTTTATCATATTAAAAATCTGCTGATTTAGACACATTAGTCTGAAAATATACTGAAATCATGTTGAACTGATTTTTGTAAAAGCCTCATACCTAAATGCTTACAAGAAGGTAGACCTCATTTGAACTTTATTTCAACATCCTCAGTAATGTAAAACAAGCAAACAAAATCAAAGCTCATGTTGAGGGAACTGCATGCATGGTATATAGCGTAATGTAATAAAACGAACAAAAAGGGTTCTGACATTGGTTTAGCAACGTTTTATACATTCCTTTTAATCTAAAAATCTCATTCACACACCAAAAGACAGTATGAACTAATGATAGTAGTAGCAGTATTTGTAGTGTCTTTGTAGCTCAGGTCTGTGTTGTAGACCTTTACTGTTGCATGAAACCTGATGAGTCAGAAACCACAGATCCTCCAATGTTCAGTTGAGGCTGATGTCATGTCCCCTGACCCCACAGTTCAACATATACAATGGGGGAAATACAGTATTGAACACATCAACATTTTTCTCATTAAACTATTTCTGATGGAGCCACTGACCTGAGATTTTCACGAGCTATCAGTAACAACCCAAGTAATCCATACATAAGGTGGTGTGAAAAAGTGTTTGCCCCCTTCCTGATTTCTGATGATTGAGTGTTTCAGATCATCAAACAAATTTAAAGATTAGACAAAGATAACACAAGTAAACACAAAATGCAGTTTTTAAATGGTGTTTATTATTAAGGGAAAAAAATCCAAACCTACATGGCCCTGTGTGAGAAAGTGATTGTCCCCTAAATCTAATAATTGGTTGGGCCACCCTTAGCAGCAACAACTGCAATCAAGCCTTTGCGATAACTGGCAATGAGTCTTTTACAGCGCTGTGGAGGAATTTTGGCCCACTCGTCTTTGCAGAATTGTTGTAATTCAGCCACATTGGAGGGTTTTTGAGCATGAACCGCCTTTTTAATGTCATGCCACAGCATCTCAGTCGGATTCAGGTCAGGACTTTGTCTAGGCCACTCCAAAGTCTTCATTTTGTTTTTCTTAAGCCATTCAGAGGTGGACTTGCTGGTGTGTTCTGGATCATTGTCCTGCTGCAGAAGCCAAGTGCACTTCAGCTTGAGGTCACGAACAGATGGCCCAACATTCTCCTTCAGGATATTTTGGTAGACAGCCAAATTCATGGTTCCATTTACCACAGAAGTCTTCCAGGTCCTGAAGCAGCAAAACAGCCCCAGACCATCACACTACCACCACCATATTTTACTGTTGGTATGATGTTCCTTTTCTGAAATGCTGTTACTTTTACGCCAGATGTAATGGGACACACACCTTCCAGAAAGTTCAACTTTTGTCTCGTTAGTCCACAGAGTATTTTCCGAAAAGTCTTGGAGATCATCAAGATGTTTTCTGGCAAAACTGAGATGAGCCTTTATGTTCTTTTTGCTCAGCAGTGGTTTTCGTCTTGGAACTCTGCCATGCAGGCTGTTTTTGCCCAGTCTCTTTCTTATGATGGAATCATGAACACTGACCTTAACTGAGGCAAGTGAGGCCTGCAGTTCTGTGGATGTTGTTGTGGGGTCTTTTGTGACCTCTTGGATGAGTCGTCGCTACGCTCTTGGGGTAATTTTGGTCGGCCAGTCACTCCTGGGAAGGTTCACTGTTCCATGTTTTTGCCATAATTGGATAATGGCTCTCACTGTGGTTCGCTGGAGTCCCAAAGCTTTAGAAATGGTTTTATAATCTTTTCCAGACTGATAGATCTCAATTACTTTGTTTCTCATTTGTTCCTGAATTTCTTTGGATCACAGCATAATGTCTAGCTTTTGAGGATCTTTTGGCCGCCGCCGCCTCCTCCTCCTCCGGTCTACTTCACTTTGTCAGGTAGGTCTATTTAAGTGATTTCTTGATTGAGGACAGGTGTGGCAGTAATTAGGCCTGGGTGTGGCTAAAAAAATTGAACTCGGCTTTCTAAAGGTGTGATAAACCACTTAAAGTAGAACTGAACCCACCTTTTTGCCGAAAAAGTAGAATAGCAGATTAATTCTTTATTACCTATTGTATTTTTCAACACATAAAAGAAATTTTTAGGCCGTGTGATGGCCAAGCTATAAGCCGATTAACTTTTGCCTCTGGCTGGCAGTGCCAAACAAACCGGAAGTAGTGCAGACGACGCTGTGTGACGTCACGAGTGTGACCCTTATCAAAACAACAATGGCAGATGATAGCAGTTCCAGCAGTCAAGAACACCAGAGTTTTCAGAGTGAAGAGGCATTCAGGATCGGTGACGAGACAGAGGAGGATGCAGGAGTGTCAAGTGAACAGGAAGAGAGCGAGGGAGGCATCGAACCGTACAGATTAGAGCTAGAATTTTCGGGGGATTCCGGCACCGACTCAGACCGCAGCAGTGATGGGGAGGAGAGTCGCTTATTGAATACAGAATGGTGAGTCTTTACTTTGGCATGTTTGGGGTGTCAGGATAAGGAAAATTAACAATAAAAAAGAAAGGGAAAAAAAACCCATCAGCATTTTTCCAACTTATTACAGTGATCCCTCACTTATCGCGTTTAATGGGGACCAGAACCGACCGCGAAAAGTGAAAAAACACAAAGTAGCGTCACCCCCCCCCCCCCCAAGGGCGTCACAAGCACTATTTTGCACAAAAAGGCACAAGAGAACAGTGAAAAGTGCCACTAAGCAACATGAGCGATAAAGAACAATGAATGCGGTCTTCCTTCGCTGGGCGTGGGCGCTCGGCAGGGAGCGAAGCTGGGTAAAACGTCTCGGCCAATCAGCTTGCGAGGTAAAACGTCTCGGCCAATCAGCTTGCGAGATTCCCGAGCGGTGAAGAGGTGGGCAGAGAGGAGTGGAGCGGTGGTCAGAGAGGTGGATTTTGAGTTGTGCGGGCTCTCCGTGTTGATACCTGATGTTCTTAGAACAAGACTCAACATCAGGTATCAACACGGAGAGCCCGCACAACTCAAAATCCACCTCTCTGACCACCGCTCCACTCCTCTCCGCCCACCTCTTCACCGCTCGGGAATCTCGGGAATCTCGCAAGCTGATTGGCCAAGACGTTTTACCCAGCGAAGGAAGACCGCATTCATTGTTCTTTATCGCTCGTGTTGCTTAGTGGCACTTTTCGCTGTTCTCTTGTGCCTTTTTGTGCAAAATAGTGCTTGTGACGCCCTTGGGGGGGGGTGACGCTACTTCGCGGTTTTTCACTTCTCGCGGTCGGTTCTGGTCTCCATTAAACGCGATAAGTGAGGGATCACTGTATATCTAGAAACGCATCGCTTCTCGGTCGCTTTTCCTCCCCCTTTCTTTTCTTCGTCGCCATGACAGCTTTCCTTGGCCACTGAACAGATCTTCCCAGGTGTTGGAAGTGTTTTGTAGTCGACTATCACGACAAAATGCACCAAAAACAACCAGTGTCGACGTGCTCGCAATGGTAAACATGAGGACTGGGTCACACTGGTGACGTCACGCGGAACTACGGCTGCACTTCCGGTTAATCGGCGGATTCGTCTGATTTTTCAGGGCGGGAAATTCAAAATCGTGAATTTCTCCAAGATTCCGGGATTTGTGGAGGGGGTGCCAATGATAAATTATCTTTATAATTGTATGTACTATCACCCAGTGCCGTTCAATGCCGTTCAGTTCAGTTCACCTTTAATTTATGTTTTAACAGGGGGGAGGCAATCACTTTTTCACACAGGGCCATGTAGGTTTGGATTTTTTCTTTACCCTAAATAATAAACACCTTCATTTAAAAACTGCATTTTGTGTTTACTTGTGTTATCTTTGTCTAATATTTAAATTTGTTTGATGATCTAAAACATTTAAGTGTGACAAACATACAAAAAAAAAAGAGGAATCAGGAAGGGGCAAACACTTTTTCACACCACTGTACAAAGAAATCAAGGCAACTGTGTTCACAAAACAAGTTATATTTAATAAAGTGGAATAATACAGGGAATAAGTATTGAACACATGAAGAAGAAGAGGTGCAAAAAGGCATAGAAAGCCAAGAAACCAACTGAAATCCATTAGAATTTAGGAAGCCATCCCATCCCCCATCAGTGCAAATTAATTACAGCTGGTTAAGTCCTGACTGATAGCCTTTAAAAAGGTCTGTGAATATCAGATTGTCACACCCAAAGAACTCATGATGGCGAGAAGCAAAGAGCTCTCTGTAGACCAGAGGGCTCCTGGAACGTTCAAGTTTCTGTGGGAGATTTTCTAATTTCACTTCTTAATTGGTCCAAAGATTTGTAAATAATTTGTCAGTGTTGTGCATGTGTTCTGTAGGCAACCTTGTACCCATGCACAACAACAGCAAATTATTTGCAAATCTTTGGACCAATTAAGAAGTGAAATTAGAAAATTTCCCACAGAAACCTGAATGTTCCTGGATGGCCCTGCTTTAGACCTTCGCAACCTTATTGTTGTGAAACATAATAATGGCATTGGTTACAGGCACATTTCTAAACTGCTGAATGTTCCAGTGAGCACTGTTGGAGCCATCATTCAGAAGTGGAAAGAACATCATTTTACCATAAACCAGCCACAACTAGAAGCTCCTTGCAAGATTTCTGACAGAGGAGCCAAAAGAATTATCAGAAGAGTTATCAAAGGACCGAAGACCACTCGTGAAGCGCTCCAGAAATACCTGGAGTTAGCAGGTACTGCTATTTCAAAGAAAACAATAAATAATGCGCTCAACTGTCATCGGCTCTATGTCTGCTCACCTCGCAAGACTCCATTGCTGAAGAAAAAGCATGTTGAAGCTCGTTTAAAGTTTGCTGAACATTTGGGAAAGCCAGTAAAATACTGGGAGAATTTAGTCTGGTCAGATGAGACCAAAGTTGAACTTTTTGGATGCCACAACACACAGCATGTTTGGAGGCGAAATGGCACTGTACATCAGCCCAAAATACCATACCAACAGTGAAGCTCGGAGGTGGGAGCATCATGGTGTGGGGGTGTTTTTCAGCACATGGTACAGGCAGACTTCATATAATTGAAGGAAAGATGAATGGACAGATGTACAGCAATATCCTTGATAAGAACCTGTTGCCATCTGCCAAGATGCTGAAGACCAAACAAGGGTGGACATTTCAGCAAGACAATGATCCCAAACACACAGCCAAGGAAACTCTCAACTGACTCCAGAAAAGGAAAATAAAGCTGCTAGAATGGTCCAGTCAGTCACCTGACCTGAATCCAACTGAAAATCTATGGAACAAACTGAAGATCAGAGTTCATAGAAGACACCCACGGAACCTTCAAAATTTGAAGACAGTTTGTGTGGAACAATGGGCTAACATCACTCCTGAGCAATGCCTGCTCCTAGTTTATCCATACAGGAGGTGTCTGGAAGCTGTTATTACCAACAAAGGCTTTTCTTCTAAATATTAAATTAATTTCCCCAAGCGTGTTCAATACTTATTCCCTGTGTGAACACAGTTACCTTAATTTCTTTGTATAGATTACTTGGGTTGTTACTAATATCTGGTGAAAATCTCAGGTCAATGGCTCCATCAGAAATATGTTAAATGAGAAAAATGTTGACATTGTGGGAATGTGAGAATGACGAGACAGAGTTCTGTCTCGAGTCAGCTTTATTCACATCACCAACATCACGAAGCAGAAAAAAGAGAGCCACGCAGGGAACTCTCGTCCTTAAATAACAGGACTCTTCCAGTTCACAAGTCACATGTCTCACCAACCACATTGCATTATAATGACAGTAACAATGCATCTTCTCTCCATGATATCACCCCCACTGTCTACAATGCATCCCCTCTTTAATCCTTTAATTATACCCCACAGTCTCAAGCTTTGCATACCAAAGCTAACACTCTTGCAGCTCCCTGTAATCACCAAGGGAGCTCTGCCATTGTTCTGGTCTAAAATGTGAGTCCAAAAACAGGTCACGTATGTGTGTCCACCACAACATGTTCAGTACTTGTTTTCCCTGGTTGTCATAGCCAGGAGCAGCACTGGGGTTAAGCTCCCAGTGCTCATAAAATGCTCCTTATGGCGTGCGTCTCGAAAAGCCTCTGACAACTAAGTCCAACTCCTAGCCTGCCCGTGTGGTTTAGTCTCTAAGCCTGGCGGAACTGCTTTTACTAAACCAGATGCTTTGGGTAGATGGTGGCTCGTCAACCTGGGAAGGTAGCCCATCTAGGGGAAGGTAAACCCTGATTTCAAACCTCCGCTGCCTTGCGGCATACCCGGTCATGGGAAAGGCTTCGGGACTTAACCCTGAGGAAAAATCCGGAGTCGGAGCCCCTAAGGCAGTTCTATGTTGTGCTCAACACCGTTCTGGCAGCTCCTGCAACGGCGCTGGTGCCAAACTGTAGCAGCCCTGCTGTTCCTTTGGATTCATCAGTGATGTGGAGAAGGGGGACATGCTGCATGGGCAACATCTTGTCCTCCATATCTTCCTGCCCAGGCTTGAATCCTACCAACGCCCAACGCTGGAAGGTAGAACACCGGATCACTGGAGAGGACACTCCAGCTTCGCCTTTGGCGTAGACAAAACATGGGGAATGACAGTTACTGGTTATAAGCCACCGCTCAATTGGCGTAGAGCGCGGCGCCAGGGGTTGTTCCCGACGGTGGGAGGGATCATCGGATCTCACTGGACAGCTACCGCCCGCCTCAAGCTGGGCAGCCCCCAGCCAATAAGGTGTTGTCCCACCACAGCTTGCTTTCCTCATTGGGTGCATGGGGATGAGGAGAAGTCCGAACAGCAGGCTGAGAACCTTCACACCAGACAAGACAATAAAACAAAAGAGACCAACTCTAAAACTGGGAACTTGGAACGTCCGCACTATGATGACAGGACTCGCTGCTAACCTCAAGGACATCAACGACACCAGGAAGACTGCCATCATCAATAATGAGCTGAAGAGACTGGGAGTGGATATCGCCACTCTCCAGGAAACACGGTTGGCTGACGCAGGCACACTGAGAGAGAAGGACTACACGTTCTACTGGCAGGGAAAGGGCAGTGACGAACACAGGGAACACGGAGTGGGCTTTGCAGTGAAGAACACCTTGTTGAAGATGGTGGAACCGGGCAGCACTGGCTCTGCACGACTCCTCACCCTCCGCCTTAACTCCATTCAAGGCCCAGTCACCCTCGTCAGTGTGTATACCCCAACACAGACAGCCACACCAGAGGCAAAAGATGAGATCTACGAGAATCTCGCAACAACTGTCAGGATCATCCCCAACTCTGAACAACTCATTCTCCTTGGAGACTTCAATGCCAGAGTGGGTGCTGACCACGACTCCTGGCCCTCCTGTCTTGGACCTTTTGGCGTGGGCAGAATGAACGACAACGGACAGCGGCTGCTCGAGTTCTGCACATATCACGATCTGTGCATCACAAACTCGTTCTTCAAGACCAAGCCCCAACACAAGGTTTCCTGGCAACATCCGCGCTCAAAGCACTGGCACCAGCTGGACTTGATCCTGACCAGGCGCACCTCACTGAAGAACGTGCTAATCACTCGTTCGTTCCAGAGTGCAGATTGCGACACAGACCATTCATTGGTGTGTTGCAAGGTCAAGCTGCAGCTGAAGAAATTCCATCATGCTAGACAGCCTGGAAAGGCACGGATTGACACCAGCAAGATGGCTCAACCAGAACTTGTTGAGCAGTTTGCCTCCACCTTTGAGAAGGAACTTGGTGTACCACAAGAAGGAGAATCTGCAAAGCAGAAGTGGGAAGAACTGCGAAACACCATTCACCGCACATCCTTGGCTGCCTTTGGGAGGAAGACCTCGAAGTCACAGGACTGGTTTGATGCCAAGTTGACCGAAATGACCCCCGTCATTGAAGCCAAGCGCTCAGCACTTGCTGAGTACAAGAAGTACCCAAACGGGAAGAATCTCCAGATTCTCAGGGCTGCGAGAAGCAAAGTTCAGCAGACTGCTCGGCGCTGTGCCAACGAGTACTGGACTCAGCTCAGCCAAGACATTCAAACCGCTGCCATAACAGGGAACATCCGTGGTATGTACGATGGCATCAAGAAAGCACTTGGTCCGGCTCAGAGCAAGACGGCCCCCCTCAAATCTTCCACTGGGGAGATGATCACAGAAAAGAACAAGCAGATGGAGAGATGGGTGGAACACTACTCCGACCTCTACTCCAGACAGAACACCGTGACACCGTCAGCCCTTGATGCCATCGACTGCCTGCCATCCATGGATGAACTTGACGCCGAGCCAACCATCGACGAACTCAGCAAGGCCATTGATAGCTTGGCCGCTGGCAAGGCACCCGGCAACGACGGCATACCCCCTGACCTGATCAAGCACTGCAAGACTGCCCTACTGCTGCCATTGCATGACGTCCTCTGCCAGTGTTGGAAGGAAGGTGCCGTACCACAGGACATGAGGGACGCCAAGATCATCACCCTCTACAAAAACAAAGGGGAGAGAAGCGACTGCAACAACTACAGGGGCATCTCCCTCCTCAGCGTTGTTGGCAAAGTCTACGCACGAGTTGTTCTTGTTCGTCTACAGAAGCTTGCCGAACGTGTCTACCCCGAGTCTCAGTGTGGCTTCCGCCCTGAGCGATCGACGGTAGACATGATCTCCATCCGCCAACTCCAGGAGAAATGCAGAGAACAGAACATGCCCCTGTACGTCACCTTCATCGACCTCACCAAAGCGTTCGATCTGGTCAGCAGAGAGGGCCTTTTCAAGATCCTGCCAAAGATAGGATGCCCACCAAAGTTGCAAAGCCGCATCGAATCGTTTCACACCAACATGCAGGGGATAGTGCAGCACGATGGCAACGTCTCAGAGCCGTTCAACATACACAGCGGAGTGAAACAGGGCTGTGTACTTGCGCTAACCCTCTTTGGGATTTTCTTTGCTATGCTCCTGAGGCATGCCTTCAGCACAGCAACAGAGGGAATCTACCTGCACACAAGATCTGACAGCAGGCTTTTCAACCTCGCCCGCCTGAAAGCCAGAACCAAAGTACGCGAGGCTCTAATCAGAGACATACTGTTCGCAGACGACGCTGCAGTCGCAACCCACACACAGCAGGAGCTTCAGACCCTGATGGACCGCTTCTCCCAGGCATGCAAGGACTTCGGGCTTACCATCAGCCTGAAGAAGACTAAGGTCTTGGCGCAAGGCACGGAAGCACCACCAACCATCACCATCGACAACTACGAGCTGGAGGTCATGAATCAGTTCACGTACCTGGGGTCCACGATCAGCAACAACCTCTCCCTTGATACAGAGCTCAACAAGAGGATTGGAAAATCAGCCTTCACACTCGCTCGCCTCACCACACGAGTGTGGGAGAATCCCAAACTCTCTGTCAAGACGAAGATGGCAGTGTACAACGCCTGCATCATCAGCACACTGCTCTATGGGAGTGAGACGTGGACAACATACGCCCGGCAGGAAAAGAGACTGAACTTCTTCCACTTGCGCGGCATTCGCCACATCCTGGACATATCCTGGCAGGACAAAGTGCCCAACACAGAAGTTCTGTCCCGCGCCGGCCTTCCCTCCATGTTCACTCTACTCAGGCAGCGCAGGCTCCGCTGGCTAGGCCACGTTCATCGTATGGAGGATGGCAGAATCCCCAAAGACGTCCTCTACGGAGAGCTGGCAACTGGCAGGAGAGACGTTGGCCGCCCACAGCTGCGCTTTAGAGACGTCTGCAAGAGAGACGTGAAGCCCCTGGAGATCAACACAGAGCGCTGGGAGGACCTTGCAACGGACCGCTCCAAATGGAGAGGCACCCTGACCAGACAGCTCAAGGCGAGTGAAGAGAGACTGACTGCTGCAGCAGATGAAAAAAGGACACGCAGGAAGAACCGCCACAGACCCAGCAGCACGGAGACCACCCACAAGTGCAACCTGTGTGACAGGGACTGCCATTCGCGCATCGGCCTGTTCAGCCACAGGCGGTGCTGTTCCAGCAGAGTAGACGTTTAGGATTCTCTTCCATGGTCATCATAGACCGACGGAGGCCGACGACTTATCAGCTCAAAGACTAGGAATAATGGTGCTTCTTGTATTCATATTTTTCAAAGGGGAAATAAGATGAAAACCCTTTCACTTTGTTAGGGTCTGCCTTGGTGTCAGTAGCTCTCATTGAATGAGCTGTGCTGATTTGTCTCTGATTGTGATGTGTGAACCAGAGCGCATTCATTATAGTTTGATGAGGATGGCTCAGTAACTAGCTCAGTTAGCTTAGGGGCACAACCACTACTCTCTATATCCTACTCACCAAATTAGACATCCATGTTACAGTTGGTTATATATCTCACTTCCAGGAATTTTTCTAACTTATTGTCTTATATTTTAGTCAGGGTGGCCCTGTAATAACACCGGCAGCTAGCCCAGTTTAGCTAGTGCTTGTGATTCACCTTTACATCAACTCGCCTGCCCCATCACTTCCATCAAGGTGAAGGTTGTCACTACTAAAAAGAAATCTCCATAGAGAAATGCCACACTGTTAAGTGCTGAAAAAAGTGTGTGTCAAAAAGCTGAACGCAGGTGGCGAAAAACTAAATTACAGGTTCACTATGAAATCTATAATGAGAGATTGAGCATTTATAATTTGGAACTGAGAAATGCAAGGTAATCCTATTTTTCTGACATCATTGCTAAAAACAATAATAATGCACGCACCTTGTTCACTACTGTTGACAGGCTAACAAATTCAGTGTCAGTAGCCCCTGAACTTCTATCTAACCATGCATGTAATGACTTTGCTTTTTTCTTTACTGACAAAATTCAGAAAATTAGACAGTCAGTCATTGCTCCTTTGCCAGGTGCAGGACGTGTGCTGCCCCTTTGTCCACTTAGAAAAGACGCAAACACCATGGCACAATTTTTTCCACTCAATCATAAAAACTTGGATGACATCATACACCACCTGAAATCCACTACCTGCTGCTTTGATACTCTCCCAACTGGGTTTTTTAAAAAATGTTTCACACTGTATGACTTCAGATCTACTACAGATCATAAATATGCCTCTGCATTCAGGCATCTTCCTCCAGTGCTTAAAAACAGCTGTTACCAAGCCACTTCTAAAAAAGAGCAACCTACACACCTCATTCATGATCAGCTATATGCCCATATAGCCTAAACCTCCCTTTTCTTAGTAAAATAATAGAAAAAGCTCTTTCAACAACTGTACAACTTCCTGACATTAGATAACTGTTTTTTTGTCTTCCAGTCAGGTTTTTGGCTACACCACAGCACTGAGACATCTCTAGCTAATGTCCTTAATGGCATCCGCTCCAATACAGATAGTGGCAACATTTCAGTCTTGGTCTTATTGGACCTCAGTGCAGCATTCGACACGGTCAACTGTAAAATCTTACTAGACTGGCTGAAAAATTGAGTGGGAATTTCTGGCACAGCGCTTAGCTGGTTTGAGTCCTAAAAGACAGGGATTATTTTGTGTCTATAGGTTTGGGTTTTTTTTGTTTTTTTGTTACTTATTTGTACCCGCAGGTAGATTCGGTTTGCAGTCTGGTGACAAGCCACCGGCTGCCGGTCGCTGCGTGCGCGAGCGCCCTAAACCTTCATGTTTTTAGTATGCGGGAGGAAACCGGAGAAATCCCGGAGAAAACCCACGCAACACGGGGAGAACATGCAAACTCCACACAGCTCACTGTTGGTCTGGGGCTGGGATCGAACCCACGATCTCATGATCCCCGCGATCCCCCGGCTGAGGGTAAACTGTGCTGCCACAGTGCTAAACCACTGCGCCACCGTGCAGCCAAATAGGTAACTACAAATCTGAACGAACAAAAATAATCTGTGGAGTTCCCCAAGGTTCCATTTTGGGATTGTTGCTTTTCAACATCTGTATGCTAAAATGATAAAAAAAAAACAATAAAATATATTACCATAATTATGCAGATGATACACAAATCTACATAACCATCTCACCGGGAGACTATGGTCCATTTCAAATGCATTGATCAAATTAAAGAGTGAATGTGCCAGAATTTTCTGAAGGTAAACAAAGCCAAAACTGAAACAACAGTTTTTGGTGCCAAGGAAGAAAGACTCAAAAGCCTGTTTTCCACTAGCCCAGCACACCTCGGTACAGCTCGATTCACTTCAGTACGGCTCGGAATGCTTCTGACTCCATTAGCACGGTGTTGTGCTTGTGCTGTGATGGTTTGTGTTAGGACGTTTTAGAAGTGGGGCAGCAGCAGATTCTCAGCGAGGCGGGGCCACACTCCCGTGACGTTACGCACCCGACTGAGTCCTTATTTACACGAGACAAAAAAGGATCCAAGGATTATTGCCTTGCTCGCTCTGTGGATTTATCTCACAATTAATTTTATCTCATAATTAAGCTGCAACAACACAAGTCACTTTTGTTTTGAATTAACTGCCAAATGACCTAGAAATAATGAGCTGAAACTTGTTTTTATTCGTATTAAATAATGAGACGGTGGCACACTGCCCAACACCAAATTATTATTTTTTACATCCTAGGGCATTTTGGATGTACTGAATTAAAAAAAATCATGTTTTTCACCTTCAGGTCAACGTTTGGAACAACAGTATTATTATTTTCCGTTTAGATGATGCTACACTCCTTCTAAAGTATTGTAATTCTCTGAATTTGGAATGCCGATAGAACGTTCAATTTACATATACTTACTTTTTTACCTACTTTGACTTGTAAGCTTGATCAGTCTCTCCTGCTGCATTTTAAAGTCCAACTGTGCAACTTCTTATAAGTTAACATAAAAAATGTACCCAAAGTTTAGAACTGGATCATGTGGGGCTAATTTTTTATGATATTTCAATAAAAAGAACAGAAAGCTTACAAAAACATTTGTTTTTTGGTCTAATTAAAAATTACATTACCTTTACAATGGTTGACCCCTGACAGGAAGATCAGTATCATTTTGATCAGATTAGGCAATGGAATTTCTATGTAATTATACTGTTTTATAATTCAGTGTTATAACAGACAAACCACACTTTCCAAAACAATTCCATTTTATTATATACAAAATATTAAAAGAAAAAAAAAACTTTGCAACACAACATGAAGGTTAATCGACATTTTATACACGCCGACCACTGAGTGTCTACACCAGCTTCCCAAACTGGGTCACGACTCGGATGAATGAAGCCGCCTCTGCCAGCTGTGGGTCAGGAAGGCTCGGTTGAATAATCCGGGCGGGCTGTCGCGGCGGACGCGTGGGATGATTCTACAAGGAAAATGCACACAATAAAATACAGCACGAAAGTGCAGTATATACAGAAAAGACAATAGTTTTTAACAAGAATACATAAGCTTATTTCAGCATATTGTTCACATGAATAATTAAAATAAAAGCTTTAGTCCGCAGTGTGCTGCAATAAAGCAGCGATCCATCCACAAATGAACAGCTTTTTTTATTGCATAAATAAACTGAGCGTCTTACCGAATATATTTGCGAAAAAACGCACAATAAAAAAAAATTAAAACTCACCGTTAAAGGACTCCAATGTCGAGACCTCCCGGTATATTTTTTAATTCCGGGCGGCTCCGTCTAACTTGCGCTGCATACGTTCGTCTGACAATGCAGTGAGCAGACACTGCACCTCCTTATTGGTCCATGGAACACCCTTCTTACGCGAAGCCATTTTTGATAGAGAATAAATGAAAATAGCACAGCAATACACTGAAAAGAAACCGCCAACAGTGGTTGCGTGCTGAGTAAAGGCAGTCGTGAAGATTCTTTTTTTTTTTTTTCAAAAACTTTATTGAGAAGGTCGTGAAGATTTGGTAGATGATGAGGAGGAGAGGGGCGGTTACAACCTGACCAATCAGCGCCGGTTACGACCTGACCAATCAGCGGCGACCAGTCTGTTAACGTCACAACACGGCACAGCTCAGCACTGCTGTACCCTGCCCTGGAGCGGGGCTGAGAATCGCGGCTGTTAAACCATGTTGGGCCTTGTGGAAAAGCGTACAAAGCGTGCTGAGCCGTCCCGTGTCGCGCTAAAGCGTGCTAGTGGAAAAGGCCCTAAAGTTAGCACTCAGCTTTAATCAGTGATGCTAAAAACCAGCAGCCAAGCCAGAAATCTGGGTGTGGTTCTGGACTCAGACCTGAATTTTAACAGCCACATTAAAACAGTAGTGAAGTCAGCCTATTATCGCTTAAAGAACACAGCGAGAATTAAAGGTTTGATGTCTCAGCAGGATCTAGAAAACTTGTCCATGCATTTATCTTCAGTAAACTGGACTACTGTAACACTGTCCTCACAGGTCTCCCTAAAAAGTCCATCAGACAGCTACAGTTGGTTCAGAACGCTGCTGCTCGAGTCCTCACTAAGACCAAAAAAGTAGATCATATAACTCCAGTCCTCAGATCTTGACACTGGCTTCCTGTCTGTCAAAGAATATATTTCAAAGTACTGCTGTTGGTTTATAAAGCTCTGAATGGTTTAGGGCCAAAATACATTTCAGATCTTCTGGTCCATTATGAACCACCCAGAGCCCTCAGGTTGTCGGAGTCAGTCCTACTATCTGTGCCCAGAGTGAGAACCAAACATGGTGAGGCAGCATTCTGTTTTTATGCTCCTCACATGTGAAATAAAATCCCAGAAAACATCAGGACTGCTGAAACTCTCAGCTGCTTTAAATCAGGGTTAAAAACTTTCCCGTTTGCTGCTGCCTTTCAGTAGAACAATTATTAATCTCCCACAGTGCACTGTAATTTTTATTTCTTGCACTTTAGCTGTCTTCTTCTATTTTAGCTTGTTTCTGTATTTATTTTCTGATGTATTTCTTTTGCAACTTGCTGTAATGCTTTGTTTATGTAAAGCACTTTGTACTATTTGTACATGAAATGTGCTATACAAATAAACTTGCCTTGCCCCATGCAACATCTGTGACCCCAACCGGATCATAATCCAACACTGGACCATATATCTCATTCTTGACATTATATTGGCTCATTTTAGTATAGTTTAATATTGTCTACTATAGTGGCTCTTTCACAAGTGGTGGTTAGCTGCAGTTAACACCCAAAAATGGGTTGTTTTGAAAAAGGCTGTTTAATCTGGGTGCTGCAGTAATTAAACCCTGACGCACTTTGACTGTAGCATGTCACAAGCATTTTATTAAGACCTTCAGGAATTGCAAAAAAAAGAGCATAATATGTTCATTTTAACCTGGGACCTGGCTGACCATATACAGTTGAAACCAGAAGTTTATATACACTGTATAAAAAGACAGTTTGTTAGTTTATTTGTCAGGGACCATGTACAGAAAAACATTAACCCCTTGCACTCTGGTCAATTTCCCTAAAAATGCCAAAAAATAACGTACCCAAAATAAATCAAAAGCTGTTCTTCAACCCTTTGCAGCATCTTCATGGGGTTGGTCTCATTTAAAAGAAAACACTTTGAATTTTTTGGCAAAACAGTCATAATCTCTCTAAGTGCTCCGGCCACTGAGTAACAGTCATTTAAACATACTGAACTTGAAGAAAATAAATTTCGCCTGGGTGTTTTTTTGGATACAAATGCTTGCAAATAACACACAGCTGTCAGATCCGGGCTGGAAAATGCAACAGAAATGTAGAACCAAGTGTTATCCAGCTGAGGTCCAAATTTTGTAACAATACCACAAAAAATGAATATATTACACAGCTTTCTTCACAGGTTGTTCCCAGGCGTTTTTGAACTGTGCCAAATTGTGCCAAATGGCACAGTTTGGAAAAACGTCTGTAACTTTTGAATGATTCAATATAGAAGCTTGATGTTGGGCTCTAATGAAAGGTGACACTCAGGGCTGTGTGTGTGTGTGGGGGGTTGTTTATTCATTCATGAATGAATGAATGAACAAACAAGCCCCCACACACAAAGAAGCATGCCACGTAAAAAATGTGTGGCTTTTTTTTACAAGAAAAATAACCTACAGTGCACTAAAAATTACACTAAAATATCTGTAATGTAGAAGATAACAACTCCTCTCCCCCCCCCCCCCCCCGCTACAGAGGATGGATATCGCCCGGTGCGCCGCGGTCTACTACGCACAGTTGTACTAAAATATCTGCAATAATATCTGCAATCCGCTACAGAAGAGTAGCGGGGGGGGGGGGGCGTTCACGGTCCGGACGTGGCGCACAAACCGTGTACCGCGGCACACGGACTGGACACGGTTCGTGCGCCACGGTCTACTACGCACAGTTGTAATTTACCGATCGGTCAAAAGTCATTTTTGATTACAATTTTCAGGGATAAAGAATAATTTAGCTTATAACACTTACCTGTCCACAACAGCAGTGTCGCTGGCAATCTTTTCTTCCTCATTGTCAGACAAACATGACGCTGGTCCCCTTGTTACGGACTCGTGGTTCTGGTCACGCGACCCGGTCAAACCATAATTCCATTATTGCAGTTTTGCGCTTCCATGATTGCGGTTTTGGCGAACGATTTTTCAAAACAAATAAGAACAGTAGTAAGAAAAAAAGACTGGCGAACGCGTGTGTGTCACCCAGCGGCTAAAACAAAACAGATTTTGCAAGGGAGGCACGCTTTTGAGCTACTGTGCTTCAATTGGCTCGCTGTATTCGCAGCCGTTGGTAGGCGGGTCCTTCTTGCTAGGTTTTCAGTCATTGGTTCTTCAAGGTTTCAGAAATCCAATTCAAGGCTCTTATTAGTCGAATGAGAGGTCAGTCACATCTAAACCAATCAAAGCACTCCTTTGGCTTTCTGTTCGCGGCTGTGTCTGTAGTGGAAGAACGGAAATGCAGGGGTTTCTTTCTTCAGTGCGCCCTAGGACGCACAGTGTGCGTACTAGGGCGCCCTCATGCGCTCTAGCACGCAGAGACGTGTCCGCCCGCGGTACACCGAAGTGCAAGAGGTTAAACACAGGGTAAAGATGATCTGTACCAGATTATAG
Source organism: Pholidichthys leucotaenia (assembly GCA_020510985.1). Classification (NCBI taxonomy): domain Eukaryota; kingdom Metazoa; phylum Chordata; class Actinopteri; order Cichliformes; family Pholidichthyidae; genus Pholidichthys; species Pholidichthys leucotaenia. Next base: position 327,044,696 of record CM035842.1, on the reverse strand, counting down.
TGTTCTCACTAATTTCCATCTGTAGTCCCTGACATAACCTTTTTTTGTCACTGCCCACCATTATAAATCAGACTAAACTTTTCCTGTTTTAAATCAGTCACAATTATCAAAATTACTTCTGTTTGCTAAATTTTTTTTTAATATTTGTTGAATAATTTTTTTTTTTTAGAGAATTTGTCATTACTTTCTTCAAAGTCAGAAGTTTACATACACTAATATCAGGAAGAGAAGTGTGGACCTCCACAAGTTCAGTTCAGAGGGGGGACGGGCTTTCTCTGGGACCCCCCCCCCCCCAATTTTGGGTGTATCATACATCTTATTGGATACACTTAGGGTTTTGGGGTGGAGGTGTGCCGTACAGTGTCAGTGAAGAGGATCCCTCTGTCTACTGCTGCGCCGTGGGGCCACCCTCACCTCAATTTTAATTGTATTGTAGACACTGAGGGCTTGAGGGGGGGGAGCTCTGCCGCCGATAGCAATGGGTAGCGATGCCCTTTTACACTATCCCCCCAATTTTAACTGTACTTTGGTAGTTCACACACCCGCATCCAATGACACCACACAAATAACACTCACCCATCACGATTCGCACATGGGGGGGGTGTCTTTTCCACCCCTGCTGCCCTCCTTCTGCCAGGGGTCTGGCTGGTGACCTGGGGCCCACCATGCTGTCATTATCCCAAAGCGCTACCGCGAGTAAATAGGTGCAAGAAAGGGAGTGAGCGAGAGAGTGAGAGTAAGGGAGTGATGAGTAGTGATGGTGGTGGTAGGTCAGATTTGTGTGGTGCTTTGCATGTCGGGTGGCATCTCTGGTGCTTGTGGTGGGTCCATTGGTTGTTCGCTCTGGGCGGGCATTGGTGGCAGTGGGCTGCCTCTGTAGTCGCAGCTGCCCTGGGGCGGGTTGGCAGGGGTGTGGCTATCAGTCCATGCCGGTGGCCTCCCTGGCCACTGCCAGGCACTTGTGCACGTTCGTGCCCACTGCATCTGTGCCATGGCTGCCCCAAGAGTTAAGGGTGTATAAATGTGAGTGTGTAAGAGAGAGCGCAAGTAAATGTGAGTGAGTCAGAGCGCGAATGAGAATATATACAGGGGGCAAAAAAGTATTTAGTCAGCCACCAATTGTGCAGGTTCTCCCACTTAAAAGATGAGAGAGGTCTCCAATTTTCATCATAGGTATACCTCAACTATGAGCGACAAAATGAGAAAAAAAAATCCAGAAAATCACATTGAAGGATTTTTAATGAATTAATTGGTAAATTCCTTGGTAAAATAAGCATTTGGTCAATAACAAAAGTTCATCTCAATACTTTGTTATATACCCTTCGCTGGCAATGACAGAGGTCAAACGTTTTCTGTAAGTCTTCACAAGGTTTTCACACACTGTTGCTGGTATTTTGGCCCATTCCTCCATGCAGATCTCCTCTAGAGCAGTGATGTTTTGGGGCTGTCGCTGGGCAACACGGACTTTCAACTCCCTCCAAAGATTTTCTATGGGGTTGAGATCTGGAGACTGGCTAGGCCACTCCAGGACCTTGAAATGCTTCTTACGAAGCCACTCCTTCATTGCCCGGGTGGTGTGTTTGGGATCATTGTCATGCTTAAAGATCTAGCCACGTTTCATCTTCAGTGCCCTTGCTGATGGAAGGAGGTTTTCACTCAAAATCTCACAATACATGGCCCCATTCATTCTTTCCTTTACACAGATCAGTCGTCCTGGTCCCTTTGCAGAAAAACAGCCCCAAAGCATGATGTTTCCACCCCCGTGCTTCACAGTAGGTATGGTGTTCTTTCTCCTCCAAACACGACAAGTTGAGTTTTTACCAAAAAGTTCTATTTTGGTTTCATATGACCATATGACATTCTCCCAATCCTCTTCTGGATCATCCAAATGCTCTCTAGCAAACTTCAGATGGGCCTGGACATGTACTGGCTTAAGCAGGGGGACACATCTGGCACTGCAGGATTTGAGTCCCTGGCGGTGTAGTGTGGTTCTGATGTAGCCTTTGTTACTTTGGTCCCAGCTGTCTGCAGGTCATTCACGAGGTCTCCCCGTGTGGTTCTGGGATTTTTGCTCACCGTTCTCGTGATCATTTTGACCCCACGGGGTGAGATCTTGTGTGGAGCCCCAGATCGAGGGAGATTATCAGTGGTCTTGTATGTCTTCCATTTTCTAATAATTGCTCCCACAGTTGATTTCTTCACACCAAGGTGCTTACCTATTGCAGATTCAGTCTTCCCAGCCTGGTGCAGGTCTCTCACAGACCTGTAACTTCTTCTTTAAGAGGCTCCTCTGTCCTCCACTCATTACCTGTATTAATGGCACCTGTTTGAACTCGTTATCAGTAAAAAAGACACCTGTCCATAACCTCAAACAGTCAGATTCCAAACTCCACTATGGCCAAGACCAAAGAGCTGTCAAAGGACACCAGAAACAAAATTGTAGACCTGCACCAGGCTGGGAAGACGGAATCTGCAATAGGTTAGCAGCTTGGTGTGAAGAAATCAACTGTGGGAGCAATTATTAGAAAATGGAAGAAATACAAGACCACTGATAATCTCCCTTGATCTGGGGCTCCACGCAAGATCTCACCCCGTGGGGTCAAAATGATCACTAGAACAGTGAGCAAAAATCCCAGAACCACACGGGGGAACCTAGTGAATGACCTGCAGAGAGCTAGGACCAAAGTAACAAAGGCTACCATCAGTAACACACTACGCCGCCAGGGACTCAAATCCTGCAGTGCCAGACGTGTCCCCCTGCTTAAGCCAGTACATGTCCAGGCCCGTCTGAAGTTTGCTAGAGAGCATTTGGGTGATCCAGAAGAGGATTAGGAGAATGTCATATGGTCAGATGAAACCAAAATAGAACTTTTTGGTAAAAACTCAACTTGTCGTGTTTGGAGGAGAAAGAATGCTGAGTTGCATCCAAAGAACACCATACCTACTGTGAAGCATGGAGGTGGAAACATCATACTTTGGGGCTGTTTTTCTGCAAAGGGACCAGGACAACTGATCCATGTAAAGGAAAGAATGAATGGGGCCATGTATCTTGAGATTTTGAGTGAAAACCTCCTTCCTAGAAGGAGGAAGACACTAGAAAAGCACTATATAAGTGCAGGTTAGTTAGTTAGTTAGTTAGTTCTATCAGCAAGGGCATTGAAGATGAAACGTGGCTGGGTCTTTCAGCATGACAATGATCCCAAACACACCACCCAGGCAACGAAGGAGTGGCTTCATAAGAAGCATTTCAAGGTCCCGGAGTGGCCTAGCCAGTCTCCAGATCTCAACCCCATAGAAAATCTTTGGAGGGAGTTGAAAGTCCGTGTTGCCCAGCAATAGCCCCAAAACATCACTGCTCTAGAGGAGATCTGCATGGAGGAATGGGCCAAAATACCAGCAGCAGTGTGTGAAAACCTTGTGAAGACTTACAGAAAACATTTGACCTCTGTCATTGCCAACAAAGGGTATATAACAAAGTATTGAGATGAACTTTTGTTATTGACCAAATACTTATTTTCCACCATAATTACCTCCGCCAAGGAGGTTATGTTTTCATCGGCGTTGGTTTGTCTGTCTGTTTGTTAGCAAGATAACTCAAAAAGTTATGGATGGATTTTCATGAAATTTTCACAGATTGTCAGAAATGGGGTATCCTACAGATGATTAGATTTTGGTGGTGATCCGGATTACCGTCCACAAGAAAACCGCCATTACGGAAAATGCCATTTTTGTCAATAACTACTGAACCACTAATCCTATCATTGTGAATCCAATTGCTAGTCATATGTTTTCATGGTCAAGGAATCTGAAAACGTACACACAAACACTGTATGGGGTGAACTGTGGCGCTTGGCGGAGGTCTGCGCTCTCCGAGTGCTTTTCTAGTTTGCAAATAAATTCTTTAAAAATCAGACAATGTGATTTTCTGGATTTTTTTTTTCTCATTTTGTCTCTCATAGTTGAGGTATACCTATGATGAAAATTGGAGGCCTCTCTCATCTTTCACAGTGGGAGAACTTGCACAGTTGGTGGCTGACTAAATACTTTTTTGCCCCACTGTATAAGTACCATAGGAATGTCCAGCCATCATACTGCTCAGGAAGGAGATGAGTTCTGTGTCCCAGAGGTGAATGTGTTTTTGTGCGAAATCAACCCCAGAACATAAACAAAAGAGATGGTGAAGATGCTGGTTGAAGCTGGTAAGAGTGTCATTATCCACAGTGAAAGGAGTCCTGTACTGACATGGGCTGAAAGGCCACTCAGCAAGGAAGGAGCCATTACTCCAAAAGCAACATAAAAAAGCCAGATTACAGTTTGGAAATACACACGTGGACAAAGACCTTCATTTTTGGATACATGTCCTGTGGTCTGATGAAACTAAAATTGAACTGTTTGGCCATAATAACCATTGTTACATTTGGAGGAAAAAGGGGAAGCTTGTAAGCCTGGAAACACATCTCAGCTGTGAAGTATGGGGGTGGCACCATCAGGTTGTGGGGGTGTTTTGCTGCAAGAGGGACTGGTGTGCTTCACAAAATAGATGGCATAATGAGGAAAGAATATTATGTGGAATTATTGAAGCAACATCTCAAGATATCAACCAGGAAGTTAAAGCTTGGATACAAATGGGTCTTCCAGATGGACAATGACCCTAAGCATACCACCAGATTAGTTACAAAGTGGCTTAAAGACAACCAAGTCAATGTTTTGGAGTGGCCATCACAAAGCTCTAATCTCAATCCCATAGAAAATTTGTGGTCAGAGCTGAAAAGATGTTTTCTAGCAAGGCAGCCTACAAATTTGACTCAGTTACACCAGTTCTGTCAGGAGGAATGGGCAAAAATTCCAGCAAACTATTGTGAGAAGCTTGTGGAAGGATACCCAAAACGTTTCACCCAAGTCTTACAGTTTAAAGGCAATGCTACCAAATACTACAAAAAATGTATGTAAACTTCTGACTTTGAAGAGAGTAATAAAAATTCTCTAAAAAAAATCTATAAAATGAAAAAAAAAAAAGTAAATGGAAATAATGTTGGTAATCCTACAGTGCATCCAGAAAGTATTCACAGCGTTTCACTTTTTCCACATTTTGTTACACCATTATTCCAAAATGGATTAATTTTTTCCTCAAAATTCTACACACAATACCCCATAATGACAACACGAAAAAGTTATTTTTTAGATTTTTGCAAATTTATTAAAAATAAAAAAAACTAAGAAATCACATGTACATACACATTCACAGCCTTTGCTATGAAGTTCAAAATTGAGCTCAGGTGCATCCTGTTTCTGCTGATCATCCTTGAGATGTTTCTGCAGCTTCACTGGAGTCCACCTGTGGTAAATTCAGTCGATTGGACATGATTTGGAAAGGCACACAGCTGTCTAGATAAATGATCCGAGGGGTCCATAAGGGTTGAATGGGCTTCAGGCTTGAACGATACAGACAATGAGGGGAAGCCAGAAAGCAGAGGCACAAATGTGCTGCTGGTTTTGGTATTTTATTAGGATTTTTTTTTTTAGAGTTATCATATTCAAAAATAAGACGCTGCCCCCCTTCCCCCCAAAAAGTGAATATCCGGCTTTTACTCGTAACCTTGCCTGCAGAGTTTTGACTGATTCACGCTGCTTGCCTCCCTTTTGTTTGCACTTCATTGCAGCAACAAAGGCATGGAGCACCTCTACAGCATGAAGTGCAAGAACAAAGTGCCACTGTATGACCTGCTGCTGGAGATGCTGGATGCTCACCGCCTCCACCGCGCCGCCAGACCAGCTCAGTCCTGGTGCCCGGGTGACAGAGACTCTCCCTCCACCATCACCACCAGCAGTAATGGCAACGCCGGAGGGGCTGGTGGTGGCAGCAGCTCCTCCTCAGCACTAGCCGGGTCAGGACCTCGAGGGAGCCAGGAGAGCACAACCAGAGCCCCTCCAGGTTCTGGTGTCCTGCAGTACAGAGGGTCCCGTTCTGATTGCACCAATGTCTTATGAGATGGAGCACAGCAAAGTGACATCTGAAGGTCAAAAGTTATTATTTTTTTAATGGAAAAAGTTTGTAGTACAGAAAGAAAATGGTTTTGGATCGAAAGTTAATGATTCTATGTGGATTAATTTTATGAGATAATTATTTATAAATGAAGCAGTTTTGTAGTTGCTTCGTGAAAAATGGCTCCTTTAACCTGCACTATAATCTGAGCTTTGATCTTATAAGCTGCCGTTTACATCTGTGTTTTAGTCGGCCTTTTAACAGCTTTTCAGCGCCGCTTCTTATTTCAAAAACAGCAGGTGTTTGGTCATATTGTGGCACTTTGTTCACTACAGTGACTTAAAGTGATGAGCAGCTAATTTTTTTTTATTTGCTTCGACCAAAGTGCACTTCCTCTTGGGGCTTATGGGCATTATTTTTTTACTGCTGCATATAAAAGATGAGTACACACAGCATAGCAAAACTGATTCAAATGAATGTAAAAGTTATTTAAATTCCAGCATTGTTGAAGACTAAATATCAGGGATTGTATGCGCACACATACACACAACTTGTAAAACACACACGCACACACACCTCCATGCTTGTGTTCTTGTTCATTTTTTGTAATATGGTATCACGTAAATGTAAGAGAAAAACTGTAACCAAAATACTGTATATAAATGCTGTGGATTATTTTTAAATTGACAAAATTGGACTTTCCTGAAGTCTTATATAATTTTGATCAGATATATTATTCGCCTTTTCCTTAGAATTGTAACTATATTTGGTTTATCAGTTTTTCTCTAAATTGTTTTTGTGCTAAACACATTGAAAACTATGACTGAATTTTCTGCCACAAATACAAAAAAGTGGATAAGGCTGTGGATCTGGAAAGTGAATTGAATGCAGGAAGTTCATCAAACCTGCAAGCGTTTTCCCATTTTTGTATGAGCATGGAGTGTTCCCTAGCTTCTCCAAGCCCACATAAAAAAATCGCCATGGCTTCATTTGTTTTACATATGGGGGGGTTTCATAGTGGTCAAATTTGACCAAATGTGGTTTATTTTTCACCAGTCTCCTCTTCGGTCCACACACTTCTTCCATCGGTGTGGCAGTGCTTGGATCCTTGCGGTTCAAAAATAAACCACATTTGGTCAAATTTGGCCAGTGTGAACTTTTCAGCCCCACCCCACCCCCACCCCCACCCCAAAAAAATACGCTGTGTACCAGAAATAATAATAGGTAAAACAGTGAAGAGAACTTTCAGATTTGTTTGTTCTAGGGCTGAGAATTGATTGAAAAAAAAAAACTAATTAATTGCATGTTTTCTATAATTGTGATTAATGGCTAAAATTATGACGAAACAATGAAAAAATTTTATTTTTAAAACAACTTTTAATTATATCTTTGTTTCATAAAATATACTTGTGATACTCATATTCAACAAAAATGCTTCTAAAGCAACAAAACACTTGATAATCACCAATGTATAAAAATAACAATTTGTTCATTATAAAGAGGGACTCAGTTTCTGCAAAACTACAATTTTTGATAGTCACATTTGCTGTTTTATTTTTAAAATGTCAAAAAGGAAGTCTGCTTTTACTGAAGGCAACTTTCCTAATTATTTCCATCCTTAAAAGAACAAAGGGAGCAATTCTTGATTTCCAGAGCTCCTGACCTTAATGGTGAGTTTGAAGCTTTTAGTCACTTTATACTGGAGTGTGGGTTTTCTATACACAATCTGACAGAAACTGTCCCTCTTTTCATATTTTTGAGCAAGTATCCCCAAGCAGTGACAGTTCTTCAGGTGTGTGTGCATATGCATGTGTGCATTCTTGAAGTGGGGTGTGTGCACAGGATGAGGTCACCCTGAGTACTGGAGGATCAATTTAGTATAGTGTAAATTTAAACTCTATAAAACAAGACCTACTATTGTTTTAAGCTGAGCCAGCTGCTGAGGCAATACAGCCACTCCTGCTGACACCACCTGACAGTGTCAGTTATTTTAATGCATTAAATGGCCAAATTAATCAAAGGAGTTAACACATTAATATTTCCAGTCATAGTTTATTTATAGTGCATTTACTGCAGGATTTTTAATTGCCTCAAACAGTAGCTTCTGTATGAGTTTTAACATTAGCTGCAATAGTCAGATCACAAGCCAAGTTTACAGAGCATGTCTCATTGAGTACAGGTACATCTCAAAAAATTAGAATATCATGAAAAAGTTCAATATTTTTTGTCACTCCTTTCAGAAAGTGAAACCCATATATTATATAGATTCATTACACAGAGAGTGATATATTTCAAGTGTTTATTTATTTTAATTTTGATGATTATGGCTTACAACCCATGAAAACTCCAAATTCAGTTTCTCAAAAAATTAGAATATTACATAAAATTAATTTTAGAAAATGGTTTAATACAAATGTGGACCGACTGAAATGTATGTCCATGTACACATTCAATACTTGGTCAGGGCAAATTTTGGGCTAATTACTGTTTCAATTTGGCGTGGCATGGAAGTGATCAGCTTGTGGCACTGCTGAGGTGTTATGATGGTCCAGGTTGCTTTGATAGCGGCCTTCAGCTCGTCTGCATTGTTGGGTCTGGTGTCTCTCATCTTCCTCTTGACAATACTCCATAGATTCTCTATGGGGTTTAGGTCAGGAGAGTTTGCTGGCCAATCAAACACAGTGATGCCATGGTCATTAAACCAGGTTTTGACACTTTTGGCAGTGGTGGTGGTGGTGGTGGTGGTGGGGGGGGGCTGCCAAGTCCTGCTGGAAAAAAATCAGCTTCTCCATAAAGCTTGTCAGCAGAGGGAAGCATGAAGTGCTCTAAAATTTACTGGTAGATGACTGTGCTGACTTTGGTCTTGGTAAAACACAGTGGACCAACACCAGCAGATGGCATGGTTCCTCAAATCACCACTGACTGTGGAAACTTCACACTAAACCTCAAGCAACTTAGATTCTGTGCCTCTCCACTCTTTCTCCAGACTCTGGGGCTTTGATTTCCAAATGAAATGCAAAATTTACTTTTATCTGAACAGAGGTCATCTGCTGGTGTTGGTCCACTGTGTTCTATCAAGACCAAAGTCACTGCAGTCGTCTACCAGGAAATTTTAGAGCACTTCATGCTTCCCTCTGCTGACAAGCTTTATAGAGAAACTGATTTCATTTTCCAGCAGGACTTGGCACCCCCTACACTGCCAAAAGTATCAAAACCTGGTTTAATGACCATGGCATCACTGTGTTTGATTGGCCAGCAAACTCTCCTGACCTAAACCCCATAGAGAATCTATGGAGTATTGTCAAGAGGAAGATGAGAGACACCAGACCCAACAATGCAGACGAGCTGAAGGTCACTATCAAAGCAACCTGGACCTTCATAACACCTCAGCAGTGCCACAGGCTGATCACTTCCATGCCACGCCAAATTGAAACAGTAATTAGCCCAAAATTTGCCCTGACCAAGTATTGAATGTGTACATGGACATACATTTCAGTCAGTCCACATTTGTATTAAACCATTTTCTAAAATTAATTTTATGTAATATTCTAATTTTTTGAGAAACTGAATTTGGAGTTTTCATGGGTTGTAAGCCATAATCATCAAAATTGAAATAAACACTTGAAACATATCACTCTCTGTGTAATGAATCTATATAATATATGGGTTTCACTTTCTGAAAGGAGTGACAAAAAATATTGAACTTTTTCATGATATTCTAATTTTTTGAGATGTACCTGCATCACGGTTACAAAAAAAGTTACCTGAACAACCACACCATCTGCTGTTGTCACTGAGCTGTACTGTAGAAGTCAGTCTGGAAGTAGAGTGCTTTTTTTTTTTTTCTTAATATAACAGAAAAAGATACAATTTATAAATGTTTTCATGACAGTTTGGATAATCCAGGCCATTTGAGTGGATTTTATGCCTACAACCTTTACCTGTTGGTGTGCGTCCATTCCAGCATCTATCCAAAATCTAAGTAAGCCTATCCAGCTTACATTTTACCATTTCATCTTTCATTTATCCATTTATAAAATCGATGAAGCACCGATCATCTTGTAAATTCTCACCTCAAATATTTTTTTCGAGATATTTTCTATTCACACCACAGCTGCTTTCTTGCAGGCAAACTTGAAAAACACAAAACTGTGAAATATTTCCCTTGATGGTCACTCAGTTTTCTTCATTTCAGCTCTGAAATGTTGCCTGGTGTTTGTCATCTTTGGGGTACATGAAATGTTTCACATTCAGTCTTAAATTATTGCAAAATAGATTGTAAATAAACTAGTTGATGCCATTAAACCAAAATTGTATCAACTGACTCAGATAAAAACATGCTTGTATAGAAAAACTTTTTTTTTTATTCTGTGTGCTCCTGGGGCTGTAAAACTGCCAGCTTAAATATTGCCAGTGAAATTACCAGAAAATTACAGGCAGTTAAAATTCACATTTCTATGATGGAAGTGATGAGCAGAAGCGGTTGTAGTGTAGTCTTACATTGTCAAGTCTGATTGGTGCAATTTGGAAGGACGTGCGTCTGACCTGCATACTGGATCAGAAAATTGGATTTGATCACTTGTAAATGGAGCCAAACCTGACCTGTTACCTGTTTACTGTGCATTTAAATAAAACACTGACTATGGTCATGACTGTGTCCACTAAGTCTGTATCTGCAGATCAACATCAAACGTAGTAAATATTTACCATTTTATTATTTTCAAAGAGAGTATTCTTCATGAAAGTCAGCATTAGCAAACTGTACATACATAAATAACCATTTTCATATTTTTTTTAGTTTCTGTTTGAACAACGCAGTGATTCTGGTATCACCACAGAATAATCATCGCAGTTATTACAAAGCACGCCGTTGTATATCACAGCCACCTTCAAAAACACCAGCAGTGATTGTTTGGCCTTCTTTAACACAGGAGACTTTCAAGTGCATGCTCTAATGGAAGATAAAAAAATAACTTAGCTGTATTCAAAGGCATTTCAAACAATATTATACAAATAATGAGAGCTCAATTTTTTCTATATATATAGATTTGCCCCGATTGATTCAATCATAAAATTAAAAACGGGATTATTTTGGCAGGAAGGCTTCAGTGCAGTACCTTCGATCGTGTCAGTGCTATACTTTCAGATTTTAACTGTAACATCATACAGACTTCATTTTCAAACTGAAGCTGGTTCCTTGAAATGGAGCTACAGCTCATCCTTCAGAGTTCTTGTGCTGAGCTGATTTCAGTCATCGAGTGCGTCCGCTTAGAACAGAGCTCTTATACCAAAGGCTGAGAATGACTCAAACTGCAGTCCTACACTATGATTTACAGTTACACACATCACACACTTGAGGTGACGCTTTAGCTTAATCCATTCTAAAAATCTGTTAACCAGATGAACACTAAATAAAAAGTAGCAGCACTGGGTATAATGGATAAAATGCACAGATGACTTTGGCTCCCAACATACAGTATATAAATAGTGCTTTGTTCTTCAATGACTTCTTCAGAATCTTTTAAAATACTATCGACATTTAAGTTAAAATGACAGGAAATATTTGGAGTGGGAATACGGACGTGTTTCCAGATTATAGTCCTGGAGGTTTTTTTTTGTTTTTTTTAAGGGTTGAAGTGATTTCAGGTGAGTGGGTGTGCAACGTTAGTGAAAGGAGTCTTCACATCACTTCTGAGTCACTTCATAAAAACAGTCTGTTGCTATAGGGCACAGGGTGAAGAGGAAACATTCACGCGAGTCAGCAGACTCCTTGGCAAAGCTAGATAATGTTGGCTACGTCTGCTCATATGGGCGGGGGTCCGTTGGTGTAGCGCAGCATAGGATGGAAGGAGCGGGCAAAGTTATTGGCGTGGTGGCAGCTGTAGTCCTCCTGCGTCATGGGGACCAGGCAGGCCAGGCCGATGAGGAGCAGCAGAAGCAAGTGGACAGGGAGCGCAGCCTTGAGGACTCGCAGCAGGAAGGAGCGGTCCTTTGAGGAGGAGGAGGTGGTGGATGGGATGTCTGAGAGGTCAGAATGGGAGGAAACGCAGCCAGCGGCGCCTGGCGATCTGCTCCGGCTGCAGGAAGACAAAATAGTTAAAAATGGCACAGAGCAGAGATAAATTTGCCTGGTGTTAAAAAATTATAACAATTTTTGTTTTGGCGAAGAAAAATGAATAGAATAGGAATGAATTAAAAGTTTTGTGATTGTTGCAAGCCTGTGCAAAAAAAGGCAACTGTTATAATTATCATTTTGCAATTCTGTTCTTGTTTTGTCTTAAATGAAATGATCATTATTTCCTTCTCAGCTGAGCTACTACAAAATCTTTTTTTAATTATAATTCTGTTTTTGTTTTGACAAGATATAAATGAAAATAAGGACCAAAAACCAGTTATTCTCTTTCAGTGCAAAATAAAGAGTACAAAGATTCTCTAAGTTAGAGTGGAGACCAAAACAAATCACACATTTTTATAGATACACTGAAAAAATAATGGGTGTCTGCAGAGGTCTAAAATTTTGGTAAGTGCATCAAATACAGTCAACTGATGAAATAATGCAAATTAAACTGTTAGAAAATTACAGAAATTCACATGTAGACTTGCATGTATACACACACACAACAGGCACTAGGTCACTTGCACATTTTACAGCAGAACCAAAAAGCATTCATAGGCCGCTGCTTCTCACTGGAAGGGGGTGGATGGGGTTAGGGGGATGTTCTGGCTTCAGAGCCGACTGTGTGAGAGTTCAATGCCACGCATCATTCCACACAGAAGCAGGAAAAATGCCAAAAGCCTCTCTGGAGATTTCCACAGCTAGAGCCAGGGCTCAAAGGGAGGAACAACGTGTTCTTACTGAGGCCAAACAAGGGTCAGACATGCCGACATCCCCACAGCCAAGTTCATCTATCCTCCTCCATCCTAAAATCCTGCAGCTGTGAGGAGGTTGTGCGCTCTTATATCATTACATTAGTGTTTGATTAAAACAGCATTTGTAGGAAGACTAGCTTAAGCTGAATCTTCACCAGCTCTGCATTATTGTTGGGATTTAATGAAAAGTTAAATCATAGGCCAGGAGTCAGAGTTGGGCGAGTTAAAGAGTACTGGAAAGGAAACAGAGGAGAAAGTGGGAGTTAAAGTGGAAGGAAAACCTGCAGGAGTAAATGCACCACATCCTGCCGGAAAACTATGAAGGGAATGAAGCAGGAAGGAAAGAAATGTGAGAAAAGAAAAACAGTTTAAGGCTCAGAGGGTCACTGGGGCTCAGGTAATGCCATCTAGTGGGCGAGGAGGGTACTACAAGTTCAGAGGAAAAGCAGAGTGACGACAAAATTTCATGAAGCCATTCAGAAGCAGCAATGAAAGAGAAGCAGTGAAAGAAAACATTTAAAGGAGATGGGGAGCGGCCTGATGAAGGCGATTCCCCTCTCGTTTAAGAGCTGACAACACGGTCTCTAGAAAGAGGGAAGATCATGGAACGCTTGATTAAAGCCTTAAATCAATGAAAAATAAAAGGATTAAAATGATCTGATAACCCCAATTTCATGAGATTTGGTTGATTTAGTTTAACTGATTTGGTTTCATATTTCTGGGAGAGCTCTGGTTCCATCATCATCCCGTCATGTTTCTAGAGTCCAGGAGGGAAGTACCTGTGGCGCGGGCCGCTCTCAGGATGTCCTGGGTGGGCCTGACTACTTTTGCCCCGTGGCTGTACCGCATAATGAGCAGGGAGGGGTAAAAGAAAGAAAAGAATTTTTCAGTCAACGGCAAAAAAAGGCAAAGCCTTAGATGAAAACAACATAAATAGAGCCATAACATTGCTAACAAAACCAATCATCAGTAACCAAAGAGCAGCAACACAATCAGCAATGGTGATTCACTTTCAGAACCAAGAAATCTGGCTTCTCAGGGCTAAAAGCTAAAAAGGTGAAATCAAAGAAGCTCATTAAAAGACATGCTTAACTGTTATTTATAATAAAATGTCCACAATTAAGTCACTACATAAAACAGTCCCTCCAAGATTTCGCGGGATGTTTTTATGATTGTTGCAGCTCAAAAAGGCTGAATTTGCGGGAGCTTTTTTAAAAAGTTGCAATAAAAGTTGCTATATTTTGAGAGGTTTTTCTGCACTAAAAGTCGTGGGAAGGATTACAGATTTTAAAGCAGATGTTTTTTTTCCATCCACCTTATTCCTGAGGGTGCTGCTGTAGAAACAATTATGAGCGCAACTTCCAGTTTTGGCTGAAGTAGTGTTAAATCAGTCAGCAAGAGTGGAGTAGTGGGGTATTTAAAATAGTGTTTTTAAAAGTTTTTCAAGCTCATTTTAATGTATAGTCCACATACGTGTTTTGCACTCAAAGTGGCAGCTAATTTCAGCACTTGTAGTTTTTGTATTTTTTGAATGTTTTGGCATAGTTCTGGTACTTGTTGCTGGTGTTTGTGCTTGTGTCACAGACTGTATAAATTGAGGCTTCTCACTGGCAATGCATAAATCATGCACTGAAAACTGAAAAGATCGGTGATCAGTAGTACAGACGCAAGAGCACCAGGTATGTCTTCACTTGTATGAATGTCACAGAGCTGACGTTTATGCGTCATATATGCCACCAGATGCAAGGCTGCATGAAGTAAAATAATAAATAAAAAATAGTAACAGTTTGCTTCCTAAGGCTTAACGATTTAAGAAAGATAAATAGTTTTTTGGGTATTTTTTTCCATTTGTTGCACTGCCTTGGAACGATATGGACTTAATATTAGCAGCTTCAGCATGCATTAATTTTTAAATTATCACAAAATATAGATCAATAAAATTTTGAACAATTGTCAGAAAAGGTCTATATGTGTTAAATTAAATAACAAGCATTCATAGCAAGACAGCAGCATGAGCATTTTAATTTCGGGGTAAAACAAACAGCTGCAGCTGTCTATTTACCCCGACATTAAAACACCCAAGCACAGTGTTGTGGTTCTTTATGGCTATGACTAGATTCTACGTCTGCTCTAAGGTAAATTTGATTATGTCCAATATCTTTTAACAAAATGCATCCAACTTTATGGTGGTGAAAACACTGATCTGTCTCAGAGCTATTATTTGTTAGAGCGTTAGCATCGTAGCAGTGGCGCTAACTAACGGAGCTACTGTCTGCCAGGCCACTTTTTAAGGTCATCTTCCTATTCCTCCATAGTCGTGGGAAGTGGTATGATTACAGTCATGTGAAAAAATTAGGACACCCCATTAAATATTCAGTTCTTTATTAAGAAATGTTCACATATCTATGTCTAACCTTGTTTATATTTGCATTTTTTAACATTTATTTAAGCCATTGTAAGTGGGAATGGATGTGGGGTATCCTAATTTATTCCTCACTGTTTGTTTAGAATTACATTTTACAGAAAATTTGAAAAAAGTCTAATTATTTTTTAATTGTTTAGTTGTATTACATGAATCTTCCAGTATTTTTGACATTGATATTAAATATCATATGTCCAAATATGTAAAAATAAGCATTATTACAGGCTTATATAGGGTGTCCTAATTTTTTCACATGACTGTATATTACTGTTTTTGAGGTGCAAAAGGCCGCGTTCCCACATTTTTGATGCCAAAGTCCTTTTTTAACAAGGAAAAGTGTCCCGTTTCAATGACAACCACACGTTCTAAACTAGTACCGGAAGCTGCACCCATAATTCACACAAGGCATCATGGGGGCTAGGAATAAGGTTTACTGCAATGATATTCTATATAACACCACAAGAAAAGCACAGGATTGTCAAAAATTTCCTATTAAACAGTGATTTGTAAATTAAACACAAACTTCTGCTATACAGAAAAACTCTTTTGTGCAACAGCAAATACAGAATTTAACACAGTTAAGTAAGAATGAAGTAGCTACTCATAAATTTGTCATAAAAAGGACCAACACTGTCAGTTACTCTTGCTGAGAACTTGAATTAAAAGGATGAATAAAATAATTATCCATTACAACAGCTAAATTGCACTGAATGCATGTTAAAAGGTATACGTAGATTTGGAAATTATTGGCAGCACCTTCATTTGAAAACTCCTTAACTGCAGTGGTCTCCAACCACTTAGTACTGAGCGCAGAGAAAAAAGAAATAATTTATTCTGTTTTTCTGTATGGTCTATTGAAGTTTGTATTCTGAAAAATTATTGAATATTCTCTCTCTTTCCATGCCTGACTCCTACTTGTCTATCTGATGTGCATCTTGACACACACTCATCTTTCCTTTACCGGGAGGAGGGGCTCTCCTTGAATGTTTGCCGGGGGCGCGTGTTGGTCCGTGTCCAGACCAGAGATTCACAGCTTTAAAACTCAATGACAAGATGTAGTAATGATTTTACCTCTAAAGATGTACATGTTCAAACACTGGCTTTAGTGTTATATTTTTTCATTTAGTTTGTGGTTTTACAGCATCTCTCCTCATGCACGCTTCTGTGATGGGGTGCTTTTCAGGCAGGGGGACTTTTTTTTCAACACAAACCCAGCACTTCGTACATACAGAGACATGGGAAAATGTCCACCAGCGGGCCGGGGGAGACAGAGGAAGGGACAGTGTGGAAAAACTCGTGAGTGTTTTTTTTTTTTTTTTTTAAATCACACACACTAGTTTTTTGCTGATGTGTTCCGTTAACCTCTTGCACTCCGTTGTACCGCGGACGGGCAAATCTCTGCATCCTAGAGCACACGAGGGCGCACGAGAGCGCCCTCGTGCACTCTAGGACGCATGATGGAGATGGTGATGTAGGTGGTGTATGGCGTCCAAGCGCGCACTGAAAATAAAAGCTGCAGACACAGCCGCGAACAGATTAGTTCATCTGATTGACCTCTCATTCGACTAATAAGAGCCTTGAATTGGGTTTCTGAAACCTTGAAGAACCAATGACTGAAAACCTAGCAAGAAGGACCCACCTACCAACGCTTTGAATGCAGTGAGCCAATTGAAGCAGAGAAGTTCGTGAGCTGTTTTTTTTAAGGCTGGGTGAAGACTGACTGCTGCAGTGGATCAAAAAAGGACGCAGGAAGAACCCCACAGACCCAGCAGCACGGAGACCATCCACAAATGCAACCTGTGTGACAGGGAGTGCCATTCGCGCATCGGCATGTTTGGCCACAGGCGGTGCTTATTTTGTTTTTGTTCCAGCAGAGTAGACGTTATGATTTCTTCCATGGTCATCATAGACCGACGGAGGCTGACGACGAAGGCTGAGTGACACACACGCCTTCGCCAGTCTTTTTTTAATTACTACTGTTATTTGTTTTGAAAAATCGTTTGCCAAAAACCGCAATCATGGAAGCACAAAACCGCAATAATGGAATTATGTTTTGATCGGGTCGCGAGACCAGAACCACGAGCGGACCAGCTTCTCTTCCCCATTGTTCGTCTGACAATGGGGAAGAGAAGTTCGCTAAGACTCTGCTGTGAAGAGGTAAGGTGTTATAAGCTAAATTATTCTTTATTCCTGAAAATTGTAATCCAAAATGACTTTTGACCGATCGGTAAATTACAACTGTGCGGCGCACGAAGTCTGAAGTTCGTGGGCCGGGGTACACGGTTCGTTTGTCGCGTCCAGACTGTGAACGCCCCCCCCCCCCCGCTATTCTTCTGTAGCGAGGGGGGGGGAAGCCGCGGTGACTGAGCTGCTGTCCCACATCCCACATGAGGCTAATCCGTCATGTAGCGATGGCCGATGTCCATCCTCTGTAGCGAGGGGGGGGGCAACCCCCACCCACCCACACACACAGACACAGCCCTGAGTGTGACCTTTCATTAGAGCCCAAAATGAAGCTTCTACATTGAAGCATTCAAAAGTTACAGACGTTTTTCCAAACTGTGCCATTTGGCACAATTTGGCACAGTTCCAAAACGCCTGGGAACAGCCTGAGGAAAAAGCTGTGTAATATATTCATTTTTTGTGGTATTGTTACAAAATTTGGACCTCAGCTGGATAACACTTGGTTCTACATTTCTGTTGCATTTTCCAGCCCGGATCTGAAGCTGTGTGTTATTTGCAAGCATTTGTATCCAAAAAAACACCCAGGCCAAATTTATTTTCTTCAGGTTCAGTATGTTTAAATGACTGTAACTCAGTGGCCAGAGCACTTAGAGAGATTATGACTGTTTTGCCAAAAAATTCAAAGTGTTTTCTTTTAAATGAGACCAACCCCATGAAGATGCTGCAAAGGGTTGAAGAACAGCTTTGGATTTAATTTGGGCACATTATTTTTTGGCGTTTTTAGGGAAATTGAACGGAGTGCAAGGGGTTAAAAATCCCTGTAAACACAGAAGTGAGCATGGTGCAGCGACGCATTTGATTGGTTAGACTGAGCGTTTCAGCACTACTCAGGGACAAATTTGATTGGTGAAATTGGCGGAAGTTGATGCCAATTGGCCAAAATTGTGGGAAAGTTGTGGTGATTAGACAAAGTTCCAAGGTTGCGCAAAAGATGTGATGATTGCCTGATTTTGCATGAATTGGTGCCATCACAAAATCCTGGAAGGACTGATGAAAATGAGAGAAAAGCCAGGATTTCTTGTAGTTTTTGGCAGCTCAATGTGGCATGGGGCAGCTCATTAAAGGGTAGCAGGAAGGGTCATAATTTTTTCAGATATCTATAAGCAGAGCTATTGCAAAAAAAATCTGATTAAATCAACACAAAGAACATTTATATTGACAGAAATAAAGTGGAAGATATTATGGACTATCACAAGCCTTAGGTAACATTACCGATCGTTTGCGATTTTGGGCATTCTCTTCTGAACCAGGACCGCTAGATCTGCAGGTTTCTGATTTGCGTTCACATTCCTGAAATAAATGAACACAACACCAATCACAATAATGATCAGATCAAAGGTAAATTAATCCTAGAGGAGGAAGGAAACTCTGTGTGACCTGCTGTGTCTCCATGGCCCTGAGTCTTCTCTCCAGCCCCTCCAGATCTGAGGCCACCTCCCTCTGGAGCAACCTCAGCCTGTTCCAGATCACATGAACCTTCTCCTGGGCTTCCAGACACTCGTTGCCCTGAGTCTGGGTCTGTTCTGGAGTCTCGGTCTGAGGTTTAGTGTTGACCAGCAGCTGAGCCGACAGCTCCTGGAGAGACGAAACTTTGTGTTGCGAGTCCAGCAGCTCATGCTTGATTTGCTGCGGGAAATTAAAGCAGAAAAGTCACATAGTGTGTGTGTTCATTAGTGATGCACTTTTTATGTTGTATAAAGAAATACAACGACAGAAAGGCAGACCTATTATCATGCATTTTCAACTTTTGTGTTTTATCTAGCCAGCGTTTCTTCTGGTAACATTTCTGGGTGGTGGCCCGCATCGCCAGAAAAATCACCACCACGCTAATGAGGAGATATGAATTTAAGAAAAATATATGAAGCAATGACTTTCCACAAGCTCGCACATGAACAACACGCGTGGCCGTCATCCGCGCGGAGATTAGAAGCGCCCCACCCACGCAAGCTTTCCAGTCAGAGTGTCTCGCTAGTATGACTGTGACAGAAACATGAGTTTATTAAAGTACTTTAAATGCGGAAATAATCAGAAGAGGTATGTAAGCACTGGAGGCATTTATCATGGTTTTAACCCGCTGGAAACGGGAGCAATAATGGAAGAGTCGCTTAGCTTAAGATGTGGTTAGAATTCATATGCAGCCAGGTCATATGAAGGGAAAGGCAAGGCAAGGGGGACTGATGAATTGCTGAGTATATATTTCACCAGCCACTACAATATTAAGTGATGTTCCCTATTATGTATCTGGCAAGTTAAGATGACCGAAATTCACGAAGTCAATGACTTTAATCCGTCAGCAGCCTTCAGACTAAACATGCCAACATTTGGATTTCAAAATAAGGGAGGTTTTTCCTGCTGTCGGATTGGTGAGGAGATTTCTAAAAAACTATAAATACATAGAAATATAACAGAAATAACTGCGTATTTGGTCATTTAAGTTAATTTATTTCTTTAAATATAATTTTAATAATTATATTTCTTTGAATCCAGAGTTAAAGTTATTGTTCTGTTCTGGCTCTACAAAATTATGGTCAAAAGTTTAAGTTATATGAGGGGAAAAAAGTAAAAAATTTACCACATTCTGTTTCAAATTTATTAGAAAAACAGTAATTTTATAATAATCTGCCTTTGTCCATCAGACAGGCCTCTTCACTGCCCAGTTTTAAAACTCCTCTTAAAACCCATTTTTATTCTCTGGCTTTTGACCCAGTTTGAGACATGGATTTTATTTGTTCTTATTATCTCTATTGTATGATGATTGTTTTGTTTGTGCTGTTTTGTACTTTAGCTGTATTTTATTGATTTTATATTTTATTTATCGTTGATGTACAGCACTTTGTGTTAACTGTTGTTTTTAAAAAGCTTTATAAATAAAGTTGGATTGGATTAAAAAAGATAAAAAATTAGCCATAAAATAATCCACATTTATAATAGTCTCAAATGTAGAAGAAAAGTGATAATTTTACAAGAGAAAATTACAAATTTGAGGAAAAGTGTTGCAAATTTAGATAAATTTACAGAGAAAAGTAGAAAACTATAAGAAAATTGTTATAAATTTTGGAGAAAAACCTCAAACCTTCAAGACTGAAGTCATTACTCAGGTTTTTAAGTGGGTGCTCTTTGTACCCTTAACTCAACTAGAAATTTTTGGTTGTCTGCTTTTATTAATTTTGTAGTACTGCTTTTACATGAGTAGAATTTCTGGCTACTATACCCACCTCTGATCATATAATTTAAGTATGAATGAGTAAATTACTATTATGAATGTTTTTTTCCCTTTCCTACTCTTCATCAATGGAAAAAAAGAAACACTAGAATAAAAATACAAAAACACATTTTGGTTATTTACGTAAACCATGACAAAAAAATCCTGCAGGACAAAACATGACACTTGGTATTTTCTAACCTGTTTGTATACCACCATAGACAGAGAGAGAACCTGAATTAGACAGAGCTCAGAGAGGGAAAGATGAGACAGAAGAGAAGAGCCAAGGAGAGGAAAGTGTTCAGGCAAAGGGTCCAGGAGAGGTGAGAGCAGAGGGAGGAGAGAAGGATTACACCAGTAAAAAGTCCAAACACAGGACATCTGGGTGGGACCCCAACTGGCCCAATATTCCAATATTCAAGCCTTGATTGTACAATACTTCAAATGGTAAGTTCCATTATGCAATATTACTGTGTAAAATTTTAAAAAATAAATTGTGTAAAATTAACATATTCTGGTTACAATCGTGTCATGTGTTTTCTGTCCCCCCCGCCCCCTCGGAAAAATATGTTGCCACCGCGCCAAGATCTTTAAGCCAGAGGAAACACTGCTAGGTATGTATCAATTGTAAAATTTTGAACGGATACCGGTTGATACCCGATACCAATATTTTGTTTGTTTTTTCTGTCTTCCTCCTTCATGCCAGGGAAACAAAGAAATATGCATTATTAAAATTAACAGTTAAAATACACCACACCCTATTTGAAAGAGCACAAATTCAATCATAGGAATGTCTGACAGAAAAACAGCTTCTGTGAAAAATAACTGGACTCCACAGTCCCACCCCACCCCCCACAACCAAACAATTAAGACCTGGCCTGAAAATGCCCTTACAGGACTGCTTTGCTTGCACCGATTGGAGCATGTTTTAACAGCAGGACCTGGAGTCCTACACCGAGTCTGCCCTTTTCCACATCAAATGCTGTGTAGAAAATGTGACAGTCACCAAACACATCCGGGTATTTCTAAACTGCAAACTCTGGATGACCAGTGAAGTCCAGGCTCTGATCAGAGCCCGCAACTCAGCCTTCAGACAGCGGGACAGCTCTCTGTACAGCACTGCTAGAACCAACCTGAGGAGAGGCATAAAATTCACTAAGAACACCTATAGGAGGAAGGTGGAGGGCTTCCTCACAGACAACTCCCGACAGATGTGGAAAGGTATCCAGGCCCTCACCAACTACAGAGGCCAGCCCCCCCCAGTATCACTCTGGCAGAGGAGCTTAACAGCTTCTTTGCCCGGTTTGAGCACACCTCCCCCCCAAACTCGTTCCCCCCACCCCCCCCCTACAGGTGCACAAGGTGAGGAGGCAACTGAGAGCAGTGAACCCCCCACAGAGCTATTGGTCCAGACAGCATCCCAGGAGCGGTGGTCAAAGCATGTGCAGACCAACTGGCAGGGATCCTCACCAAGCTGTTCAACCTCTCTCTGACGCACGCCACCGTCCCCTCCTGCCTCAAGGCCTCCACCATCATCCCCATCCCTAAAAAGTCCACAGTTGACAGCCTGAATGACTACAGACCCATAGCACTCACATCTGTAGTCATGAAGTGTTTTGAGCGACTGGTGTCCCAGCATATCAGAGACTGTCTTCCCCCTCCTTCGACCCCCACCAGTTTGCCTACAGGGAGAACTGGTCTATGGAAGACGTCATCGCTACTACTTTCCACAGAGCGCTGAGCCACCTGGAGAACGTAAGGCGCTACGTGAGGATGCTTTTGTGGACTACAGCTCAGCTTTCAACACCATCATCCCAGACATCCTGATCAACAAACTGCACCTCCTCTAGACACCCCCCTCCGTCTTCTCCTGGATAAAAAAAAACCAAAAACTTTCTCACCAACTGCCCACAAACAGTCAGACTTGGCCCCCACCACTCCTCCACACTGTCTCTCAGCACTAGTTCCCCCCAAGGCTGCGTGCTAAGCCCTCTACTGTACTCCCTGTACAGCTTTGATTGTATTCCAACCCACCCAACCACATCATTGTGAAATATGCGGACGACACCACCTTGGTTGGGCTCATCACCCACGACAATGAGAAGGCATACAGGGCAAAGGCAGAGAATCTGCTGCTATGGTGCCAAGCAAACAACTTGAATCTAAATGTCCAAAAAAAACAAAGAACTCATACTGGACTTAACAGACAGGACCCCCCCCCATCCCCCATAAATGGCAACCGCGTGGAAAACGTCCCCGTCTTCAGGTTCCTGGGCACCCAGATCTCGACTGTCAACACCAAGGCTGTGGTGAAGAAAGCCCAGCAGCAGCTGCACTTCCTCCATGTCCTGAGGAAGCACAACCTGGACCAGAAGCTGCTTCTGGCCTTCTATTGCTGCTCAGTGAAGAGCGTAGTCACCTACTGTCTGAGTGCGTGGTACGCCGGGCTCCACAGCCGAGAACAGGAAGGCTGTGCAGAGGGTCATCAACACCACACAAAAAATTATCGGCGGCCCTCTGCCCTCCCTGGAAGACATCTCCAAATCCTCCTGTCTCAGAAGGATCAAGGCCATCATGGGAGATCCCTCACATCCCGCCCACCACCTGTTTGACCTGCTTCCCTCTGGATGATGGTTCAGATCGATCAGGTCCCACACCTCCAGACTGATGAACAGTTTCTTCCCCTGGGCCATCCGAACTGCAAACAGTCAGAGGGCCCCCCCTCCCCCCTTTGAATGCTCACATGCACAGAACTGAGAACCTTTTAATTATCACAATAACTCACCTGTCTTTCCACTCCACACTTTCATGTATATTGACCCATCCATGAAATCACTACTGCGCATATTTTCCATAATCCTTGCACCATTTTACTCAATTGTGTGTTCTGCACTGTGAAGCCACTATCATACCTGCGTATATACCTATGGGTTATTTTTATTTTTATTTCAGTTGTATATTTAATTTTGTGTTCTGTAACTGTTTAATTCAAATTCTTCTCTCTTACTTTATTGCGTAGTAGCCTGGTGGAGCACCCACAATTTTGTTGTACTGTACAACTGTACAATGACAACAAAGCCTATTCTATTCTATTCTACTGCCTTTTTGGCCATCTCTTCTGCTGTGGAATTTGTTTTGTTTCTCGGGTAATGTCGTTGTTGACTGGAGGCCTGTACTGCAAAGCAGGATTTAGGCTTAGCGGGGTAACTTCAGGGTTCACCCTGGGTTTTCTGTACTATGAAGGTGGTTCACTTCTTGCCAGAGTAGATCACCATGGCAACTTATGCTGTGAACCTAACCTGGTCCGGAGCAGGTTAACATCCAGGTAAAAGCTCAGTGGGTTTATCATGGCATCTCTCCAGCCAATCAAATCCTTTGGAAAGTGACATCCACCTGCTCTGGGGTTTGAGAAGGCACCCCTCCCCCTCCCCTCAATTAATGGGAGACCTGCATTATTATTAAGGTGGTCAGGTCCTGGGATGGAGGGGTCTCCTGTTTTTGTTTTTTTAGATCTTTTTTTTCTATGCTGTGGCCAATATAGGGCAGCTCGGTGGTGCAGTGGTTAGCACTGTGGCAGCACAGTAAAGAAGGTAGTGGGTTCGATCCCACCCCCTGACATCAGTGACCCTTCTTTCTGGAGTTTGCATGTTCTTCCCGTGTCTGCATGGGTTTACCCCGGGTACTCCAGTTTCCTCCCACAAGCCAAAAACATGCAAGCTAGGTTAACTGGAGACTCTAAAGTGGCCCTAGGTGTGAATGTGTGTGTGAATGGCTGAAGGGACTGGTGACGCACCGTGGCTGCATCAGCCATCCATGTGGATGCCCTGAATTTCCCTCTGGGATTAATAAAGTATACAAAATACAAAAAAAAAAAAACAAATACAAAAAAATGTGAAACAAATTTTACTGTGAATGTCTGTATTATCTCAGCACAGACTGTACAATATCCCTACTTCAAAATTCAAGATTCATTTATTTATTTTAAAGTAACTTTAAAAAATTGCCTTTCACACATCTACCAGTCAACAGTTCAGTCCAGGATAAAAAATTATAAAATATAACCTAATAAGTGCACTAAAACTAAAATTACTCTACGGTAGAATAAAACAAACAGTTTAAGTTAAAATATATATTTTCAGAGGTACATAAGCAGGTATTCTTGTGAGCTGACACCACCAGGGCTACAGGTATAAAAGGAATATTACACAGGGTTACAAAAATAATTTTTTTGTAAGTTGTCTGTGTTTTTTCAACTGATTTAAGACAATTTTGCACCACTGAATCCGAAAATGACATCCGTTTCTCTCGATCAGGTGCTAAGTAAAAACCTGTACTTACTTAGTACTGTGCATGTACTTCCCTTTATATAAAGGTAAGTACATGTAAATTGAATGTCATCATTGTTCAAAATTTAGAGAATTTCAAGACATAAAGAATTTTGCATCATATAAAGCGAAAATACCCATACATGTAAACAAAAACGTATAAAACATGTGGCCATAATTGAAAAAGTTGACCTGATTGAGCAAAACCAATGTGATTTTTGGATCCAGCATATCTAAATTGTCCTAAATCAGCTAAAAAAAAATTAGACAATAAATTTGGTGTTGACCAGTGTTATTAACGGTAAGCTACTTATTATTGAAATAGAAGAAATTTTACTAAGTTATTAAGTATGTGATCAATCCACCAGAGCGATGGACAGTAATACCAAGGAGCTTGGCTTTTTTGTTTTTTGTTGTGCTTCTTTCCTTTGACTGCTGCAGCTGTTTCTTTTAGTCTGTGTTAGTCTTGTGTACTCTTCATATTTATTTAATATGACAATTTTTCCTTCATCAGTGACGTACTCCTCTCTGCTGCCTGTTCATTCTCCTATTGGTCATCTGCTGTGAACACTGCCCCTTTTATGTGAGCGCACATGCAACCAGATAGATAAACTACCGAGTTGATGACTGCATTCATAGTACAGATTATCCTGATCCAGAATTTCTGGGTTAGTGAAACCAGACACCCTGGGTATGCTGAACGTGCTTCATAGTCCAGGGTCTTGCTGTTGGCGGAGAGTTACATGCCTTTTCGGCTTTGATTCTTCCCCTAACTCCATGGGAAATGTAGTTTATACACACGGAATACTGGAAGCTTCTTTCTAACAACGGCAAATTTATAGATAATAAATATCACGTGGATGGAGAGTAAATCTTACTCGAATGGACATACAGTGGGGCAAAAAAGGATTTAGTCAGCCACCAATTGTGCAAGTTCTCCCACTTAAAAGATGAGAGAGGTCTCCAATTTTCATCATAGGTATACCTCAACTGTGAGAGACAAAATGAGGGGAAAAAAATCCAGAAAATCACATTGGAGGATTTTTAATGAATTAATTTGTAAATTCCTCAGTAAAATAAGTATTTGGTCACCTACAAACAAGCAAGATTTCTGGCTCTCACAGACCTGTAACAACTTCTTTCAGAGGCTCCTCTGTCCTCCACTCGTTACCTGTATTAATGGCACCTGTTTGAACTCGTTATCAGTATAAAAGACACCTGTCCACAACCTCAAACAGTCAGACTCCAAACTCCACTATGGCCAAGACCAAAGAGCTGTCAAAGGACACCAGAAACAAAATTGTAGACCTGCACCAGGCTGGGAAGACTGAATCTGCAATAGGTAAGCAGCTTGGTGTGAAGAAATCAACTGTGGGAGCAATTATTAGAAAATGGAAGACATACAAGACCACTGATAATCTCTCTCGATCTGGGGCTCCACGCAAGATCTCACCCCATGGGGTCAAAATTATCACGAGAACGGTGAGCAAAAATCCCAGAACCACATGGGGGGACCTAGTGAATGACCTGCAGAGAGCTGGGACCAAAGTAACAAAGGCTACATCAGAAACACACTACGCAGCCAGGGACTCAAATCCTGCAGTGCCAGATGTGTCCCCCTGCTTAAGCCAGGACATGTCCAGGCCCGTCTGAAGTTTGCTAGAGAGCATTTGGATGATCCAGAAGAGGATTGGGAGAATGTCATATGGTCAGATGAAACCAAAATAGAACTTTTTGGTAAAAACTCAACTTGTTGTGTTTGGAGGAGAAAGAACACCATACCTACTGTGAAGCATGTGGGTGGAAACATCATACTTTGGGGCTGTTTTTCTGCAAAGGGACCAGGACGACTGATCCGTGTAAAGGAAAGAATGAATGGGGCCATGTATCGTGAGATTTTGAGTGAAAACCTCCTTCCACCAGCAAGGGCATTGAAGATGAAACATGGCTGGGTCTTTCAGCATGACAATGTTCCCAAACACACCACCCGGGCAATGAAGGAGTGGCTTCGTAAGAAGCATTTCAAGGTCCTGGAGTGGCCTAGCCAGTCTCCAGATCTCAACCCCACAGAAAATCTTTGGAGGGAGTTGAAAGTCTGTGTTGCCCAGCGACAGCCCCCAAAACATCACTGCTCTAGAGGAGATCTGCATGGAGGAATGGGCCAAAATACCAGCAACAGTGTATGAAAACCTTGTGAAAACTTACAGAAAACGTTTGACCTCTGTCATTGCCAACAAAGGGTATATAACAAAGTATTGAGATGAACTTTTGTTATTGACCAAATACTTATTTTACTGAGGAATTTACCAATTAATTCATTAAAAATCCTTCAATGTGATTTTCTGGATTTTTTTTTCTTATTTTGTCTCTCATAGTTGAGGTATACCTATCATGAAAATTGGAGACCTCTCTCATCTTTTAAGTGGGAGAACTTGCACAATTGGTGGCTGACTAAATACTTTTTTACCCCACTGTATTGGACATGTGCCAAAGAAACAGGACTGGAATTGTTGGATTTTCATTCATTTCAGTGTATGCAAGCATTATTGGTGTGTCACTACTATTAGCCAATGCTAATGTGAGTCAGCTGGATGGTTGTAAACAAAGCCTTGAATTTATGGATTTTTCTCTGCAAAATAAAGTGGATGGAGAATAAATCTTACTCAAATGGATCTGCTGGACCTGTGGCAATGAAACAGGACTGGATTAGTTGATTATTACACTGGTCAACACCAAATTTATTGTCTCAGTTTTTTTTAGCTGATTTAGGACAATATTGATGTGCTGAATCCAAAAATCACATTGGTTTTGCTCAATCAGGTCAACTTTTTCAATTATGGCCACATGTTGTTTTATATGTTTTTGTTTACATGTATGGGTATTTTAGCTTTATATGATGCAAAATTCTTTTTTATGTCTTGAAATTCTCTGAATTTTGAACAATGATGACATAACATTCAATTTACATGTACTTACCTTTATATAAAGGTAAGTACATGCACAGTACTGTTAGTACTAAATAAGTACAGATTTTTACTTAGCACCTGATCGAGAGAAACGGATGTCATTTTCAGATTCAGCGGTGCAAAATTGTCTTAAATCAGTTGAAAAAACACAGACAACTTACAAAAAAATATTTTTGTAACCCTGCGTTATAAATTTTGGGAATTCGAGGACACTTGATTGGTGAGCTGCTTTATGTTGCTGCAATGTTATTTGTTTGTGCTAGTTTGTTTGATGTGCTATTTACTTCTACTGCTGTGATGGCATCTCTAATTCTGTTTCAATAACCAAATAGACTTGGCTTGTGGGACTCCCAGACCAGCTGAGGTGTACCGGCAGGCCAAGCGGAGTGCAGCTCGGGTGGTTGCTGATGCAAAAACTTGGGTATGGGAGGAGTTTGGTGAGGCCATGGAACAAGACTTTCGGTCGGCTTCAAAGAGATTCTGGCAAACTGTCTGGTGGCTCAGGAGGGGGAAGCAGATGGGAATCGGATGGGGCGCTGCTGACTTCGACTGGGGACATTGTTGGGTGGTGGAAGGAATACTTTGAGGACCTCCTCAATCCCACTGACACGCCTTCCACAGAGGAAGCAGGGCTTGAGGATGAGGGGGACAACTCGCCCATCACAGGGACTGAGGTCGCCGAAGTGGTTAAAAAACTCTTTGGTGTCTGGGCCCCAGGGGTGGAGGAGATTCGCGCTGAGTACCTCAAGGCCCAGAATGTTGTAGGGCTGTCATGGCTGACACACCTTTGCAACATTACGTGGAGGTCGGGGACAGTACCTTTGGCATGGCAAACCGGGGTGGTGGTTCCTCTTTAAAAAGGGGGACCGGAAGGTTTGTTCCAGCTTTAAGAGATCACACTTCTCAGCCTCCCTGGGAAGGTCTATGCCAGGGTACTGGAGAGGAGAGTCCGACTACTGGTCGAACTTCGGATTCTGGTGGAGCAATGTGGTTTTCGTCCTGGCCGTGGCACATAGGACCAACTCTTTACCCTCTTGAGAATCCTCAAGAGTTTGTGGGAGTTTGCCCAACCAGTCCACATGTGTTTTGTGGACTTGGAGAAAGCATTTGACTGCGTCCCTCATGGTCTCTTGTGGGGGGTGCTGTGGGAGTATGGGGTATCGGGCTCGTTGTTACGAGCTATCTGGTCCCTATACGACCGTTGCAAGAGTTTGATTCGTATTGCCAACACCTGGTCAAACTCGTTTCCAGTGAGAGTTGGACTCTGCCAGGGCTGCAATTTGTCATTGATCCTGTTCATAATTTTTATGGACAGGATATCTAGATGTGTCATAAACCCTCCTGTGCGCTTCTCCAATGCGCATGGCGAGAGGGGAGAAAGGATGAGGATTTACACGCTGGGTTAACACCACACACACATTTATTAACCACAACAATTGGCCAACAGTTCCAATGCATATATCTCACACAAGCTTAAGGAGTCCTCCAGGACGCTCAACAGTCAAGGTGAGGATTACCAGGGAACACACGCACAGATTATACTCACGGGACTGGAGCTGTCCGAGTAGTC
Organism: Pholidichthys leucotaenia; assembly: GCA_020510985.1. Classification (NCBI taxonomy): domain Eukaryota; kingdom Metazoa; phylum Chordata; class Actinopteri; order Cichliformes; family Pholidichthyidae; genus Pholidichthys; species Pholidichthys leucotaenia. The sequence goes on along the minus strand of CM035842.1, from coordinate 327,015,114 downwards.
CAAATAAGGCATAAAGTAAAACACAGTCCCTCGTTGATGATGTGATGGTTAGACGGCAGAGAACAGCCACCAAACGTGGATAATGGTCCAGCGGTGTTTGTCTAGCAAAGAGCTGCTTAAATACAAACACTGCTGGCCTCACAAATTAGGAACGCTTGGGTGAGGCGTGGGAAAGATAATTACTGGGGCTGGGAACAGCTGATGGAAATAAAGAGGGACAGCGAGGGGCGTGGCTGGACCGGCAGACTGTCAGCAGCGTGGGAGAAAGTAGGTCATAGAGGCTGACTAACAGCTGCCGGTCAGGTAGTGGCTATGGATATGGAAATAAGTACAAAATACACATAATGAACATATACAGAAGAACCAAAACCCACAGAGAGATCAGGGCCGAGCCGGGGAAAACCAAGCCGGCTCAGCTCGTGACAAGATGCAGCCAAAGAATGGAAGGTATCATGTTCGGTGATCACAGGATCTCATCTCTGCCATTTGCAGATGATGTCGTCCTGTTGGCTTCATCCAGCAATGACCTACAGGTCTTGCTGGGACGGTTTGCTGCTGAGTGTGAAGCGGCTGGGATGAGAATCGGCACCTCCAAGCCGGAGTTCATGATTCTCAGCCAAAAAAAGGTGGATTGTCCTCTCCAGGTTGGGGACAAGCTCCTGCCCGAAGTGGAGGAGTTTAAGTAACTTGGGGTCTCATTCACTAGTGAGGGGAGAATGGAGCGAGAGATTGACAGATGGATCGGAGCAGCATCTGTAGTGATGCAGACGTAGTACTGGTCTGTTGTTGTGAAGAGGGAGCTGAGCTCTAAAGCTGTTGATTTGAGATGAGATGAGATGAGATTCAACTTTATTGTCATTACACATGTATGAATACAAGGTAACGAAACGTGACTTGGCATTTGGGCACGCTCTGATTTACCGGTCAACCTACGTTTCTACCCTCACCTATGGTCACGAGCTTTGGGTAATGACCGAAAGAATGAGATTGCGGACACAAGCGGCTGAAATGAGCTTTCTTCGTAGGATTGCTGGACTCAACCTTAGAGATAGGGTGAGGAGCTCAGTCATCCAGAAGAGGCTCAGAGTAGAACCGCTGCTCCTCCACTTTGAAAGGAGCCAGCTGAAGTAGTTTGGGCATCTGATCAGGATGCCTCCTGGACGCCTCCCACTTAAGGTGTTTTGGGCTTGTCCCACTGGGAGGAGACCCCAGGGTAGACCCAGGACATGCTGGAGAGACTACGTCTCTCAGCTGTCCTAGGAACATCTTGGTATCTTCTCTAAAGAGCTGGAGCAGGTGGCTGGGGAGAGGGAAGTCTGGGCTTCTCTGCTTGGGCTGCTGCCTCCGTGACCCGGACTTCCAGAAAAGTGGTAGAAAATGGATGGATGGATAACCAAACAGATGAAATTCTAAGATTTCAATCAATGTATAACACGACTACCAACTCCAGACAGGTTTATCACTGTGTGGTAGCAAAAACACTGGTTAGGGTACGTGTAGGGCTCGTGACAGCTACTCGCAAACATCATGAAATTAAACAATCAGCTCGTACCATTAGTAAAAATGTAATAATTTTCCAAAGGGCTGATGGCAGTTGACATTGTGACTATGGGCTGATGCCGATGGTCAGCCGATACATCTGTGCAGCCCTAGTTTTATCATCTCTGGAGGAAGTTGGACCTACGCTTTTTCTACTGTAATGAATTGCTTTTTAAAAATATTTCAGCTGTGATGTTTTCAACAATTTTGCTTTTGCATCATGTTTGCATGTTGCATCAACTTTTGCTACTTTCTTGAGTTTTTAAGGTGACATACTGTGAGTGTTTTGTGATGAGCTTGTAACGTCTCACGATTGGCTTTCTGAGGGATGGGAACCACCACATTCCTTCTGCGGTCAATGTTTTCCAACCAGAGCAGCAGACCGTGACTCATCTCATGGAATTCCTTTAAAGACAAAAAATGACGCATCAGTTATATTTGTTGTCTTGTTTATAGCAGAATGCCTTTTTTTAATTTGATCAAGTTTTGATGCCATGCCAACATACAGTGGGGGATAGTGTATGTTTTTGTCTTAAATAAAGAGTCTACTGTTTAAATGTCTTATCAAAATTCTCTACAAATCAAGTACGGTATGCAGTTCCATGGATGGTGTGTGTGCTTTCTGTACCTGGCACTGCATCAGTGCCCTCTGCAGCTCCTCCCTCCAGCTCTCCAGTGAGGCAGCGAGCCGATCCCAGCGCGAGTTCATCTCCTTCAGCCCGTCCCTCAGCGCCCATGCCTCCTCGGAGTCGGGCTCCGATTGTAGGAAGTCTGCGCTGCTCAGGTTGATGGAAAGAACCTCTGACTTATGGGCATCCATCCCCTTCTGCAGCTCCTGAAGGAAGGAGAATTTCAAAGATTCATGACAGCATCTACATATGTGGAGCAAGAGATTATTTATAATGGTGCAGAACCATGGACTTTAAATAGAAGAATCTAAGAACAGATACGGTTCAGCAGGATGAGACTGAGGTGAGGACAGAGTAGATGTGGGTCGTTTAATGTTAGGGGTGCATATTTATAGTACAGTGATATCTTACCGAATGCTTTACATGGTTTATGTTTACGTGTGTTGCAGGACAAAACTGGCGGCAACTCTCACTGGTAATATTGCAGCAGGGTCAAATGACAGCAAGCAGACTGGATGACACCAACCTTGAGCTTCTTGATCCTCTGCTGGATGGTGTGTATGTCCGTGCTGAGTTCGAGGCCCCGTAGCTGACTGAGTTCAGCCTCCGACTGGCCGAGCCAGGCCCGCATGGTCTGCAGGTCTGAGATCAGCTGCTGCCACTGCTGCAGGTTCTGTTTGTGCCTGTGCTTCTCACTCAGTGACTGAGCCTGGATCAGTTCCCAGCGCTCGATCACACCTGTGGGGAACGGACCGTTTAAACTGGGCCACATATACAAATACATTGCAGAAAATTAGAATATTGTGGAAAAAAGTTAATGTTTTTGTATAATATAATTAAAAAAGAAAATTTTACTGTGAAGTCTTTGAAGCCTTTTTGCCTTTTAATGAATATAGTTATTTTTTAAAAATTAAATTACAAACGATAACATTCTGATGTACTGAGATGTCTTAGTAGTGTGTGTTCGATTCCTGACCTGCGCTCTGCATGTCTGTGCTGGTTGGGTTGTTCAGGCCTGGAACGTCATCCTCGTCTTCAGTCAGCTCTCCCTCGGCTCTCTTCACCGCATCAATACTGCCGCGACACTCTCCCATCAGACGCATCTAGGGTAAAAACACAACTTGCATATATTACTTAAAACGAAAGGTTTTTATGACATTTTTAAATAACTAAAAAGAATGGCAAGAAAAAGCATTGATCAATGCCCATGCATCCACCCATAAAAGATTTAAACTAAATTCTTTGGAATATAATTAATAGAAGACAAAGCTAACATATTTCTTAACAGCACTGGTGACACAAAGAGAGAAAGAGCAAAAAAGGAAGATTTTCTTTTATTTTGCATAACTAAGAAAAATATTTCAACTAATACTGTAATGCTGTCAATATGAATAAAACTTTATCTACATTTATGACTCCCAGTGCAGCAGACAACCATATGGCACACTTACATAGCCCATGTACGTGGAGTCAATGTCGGGGCTGGTCCGGTGGACGCTGGCCTCTCTCTGCTGGTGGTGATACCGTCCTGCATCCAAAGCCTGATCCAGCTGTCTGAGACTGGCCTCCAGCTGCCCGGGCTCTCCTGAACAGAAATGAGAAGCACGACTAGATCAGGTAACGGTCTACAGAGTTGCAAAGGTTTCAACCACAAAGCATTTTTTAGGCATGCTGCTGATGTGGAATGGAGCTGACATGACATGCAACAGTCTGAGATGCAACACATCAACACCAAAGATAAAGACATGATTATGAAAGACTATATATATGTATATATATATATATATATATATATATATATACAGTGGGGTAAAAAAGTATTTAGTCAGCCACCAACTGTGCAAGCTCTCCCACTTAAAAGATGAGAGAGGTCTCCAATTTTCATCATAGGTATACCTCAACTATGAGAGACAAAATAAGAAAAAAAAAAAATCCAGAAAATCACATTGAAGGATTTTTAATGAATTAATTGGTAAATTCCTCGGTAAAATAAGTATTTGGTCAATAACAAAAGTTCATCTCAATACTTTGTTATATACCCTTTGTTGACAATGACAGAGGTCAAACGTTTTCTGTAAGTTTTCACAAGGTTTTCATACACTGTTGCTGGTATTTTGGCCCATTCCTCCATGCAGATCTCCTCTAGAGCAGTGATGTTTTGGGGCTGTCACTGGGCAACACAGACTTTCAACTCCCTCCAAAGATTTTCTATGGGGTTGAGATCTGGAGACTGGCTAGGCCACTCCAGGACCTTGAAATGCTTCTTATGAAGCCATTCCTTCGTTGCCTGGGCAGTGTGTTTGGGATCATTGTCATGCTGAAAGACCCAGCCACGTTTCATCTTCAATGCCCTTGCTGGTGGAAGGTTTTCACTCAAAATCTCACGATACATGGCCCCATTCATTCTTTCCTTTACACAGATCAGTCGTCCTGGTCCCTTCGCAGAAAAACAGCCCCAAAGTATGATGTTTCCACCCCCTTGCTTCACAGTAGGTATGGTGTTCTTTCTCCTCCAAACACGACAAGTTGAGTTTTTACAATAAAGTTCTATTTTGGTTTCATCTGACCATATGACATTCTCCCAATCCTCTTCTGGATCATCCAAATGCTCTCTAGCAAACTTCAGACGGGCCTGGACATGTACTGGCTTAAGCAGGGGGACACGTCTGGCACTGCAGAATTTGAGTCCCTGGCGGCGTAGTGTGTTTCTGATGGTAGCCTTTGTTATTTTGGTCCCAGCTCTCTGCAGGTCATTCACTAGGTCCCCCCATGTGGTTCTGGGATTTTTGCTCACCATTCTCGTGATAATTTTGACCCCACGGGGTGAGATCTTGCGTGGAGCCCCAGATCGAGGGAGATTATCAGTGGTCTTGTATGTCTTCCATTTTCTAATAATTGCTCCCACAGTTGATTTCTTCACACCAAGCTGCTTACCTCCGCCGGACTGGTGGCGCCACACGAGTAGGCTGCCCGTTGCAACAGCCTTTTTTTTTTTTTTTTATCTTCCTTCTTCTTTCTACACCTTTCACTCTGTATATATATCACGGACGCACGGATCGCCCCGGGGATCTCCCGGGTCGGCGGACGGAGCCACAGTTTGCAGCGGGAGACGCTACAGCAGGGAGGAGCTAGTGCTAGCTAGCACTTGGCCGCCGCCCGGTGCTAATGGGAAACTCGACATACCGGGAGCTGTAGCGAAAACGACGCGGGTGCCGGGCTGGAGTTTAGGCGGCGTGCAAGAAATATAAGACAGAATAATAAAGAGCGATGGCAAGAACCAAGCAGACCGCCCGTAAAATCTACTGGAGGAAGAAGCGCCCCAGGAGACAGCTAGCCACCAGGGCTGCTCGGAGAGGCGCTCCGGCCACCGGCAGAGTGAAGAGGCCTCGCCGTCACAGGCCCGTGGCTCTGAGAGAGACCCGTCGCTGTCAGAAATCCACGGAGCTGCTCATCCGTAAGCTGCCCGTCCAGCGCCTGGTGAGGGAGATCGCTCAGGACTTCAAGACCGTCCTGCGTTTCCTGAGCTTCGCCGTCATGGCTCTGCAGGAGACCAGCGAGGCCCACCTGGTGGTCTCTTCTTCGCTAAGAGGGTCACCATCATGCCCAAAGACTTCCAGCTGGCCCGCCGCATCCGCAGAGAGAGAGCTTAGACTTTCTGCTGCACATTCACCAACCAACCATAATGCTCTGCACTGTGTGTCTATATATATACATTTATAGTAATATGGACATATGTTTACTAGATGTTGTTTTTTCTTGCCTTCTGATTGTTGCTCTGAGTGTTGCTATCCCTGTGCTGTTGCAATCCTGGAATTTCCCCATTGTGGGACTAATAAAGGCTTATCTTATCTTATCTTATCTTATTGCAGATTCAGTCTTCCCAGCCTGGTGCAGGTCTACAATTTTGTTTCTGGTGTCCTTTGACAGCTCTTTGGTCTTGGCCATAGTGGAGTTTGGAATCTGACTGTTTGAGGTTGTGGACAGGTGTCGTTTTTACTGATAACGAGTTCAAACAGGTGCCATTAATACAGGTAACGAGTGGAGGACAGAGGAGCCTCTTAAAGAAGAAGTTACAGGTCTGTGAGAGCCAGAAATCTTGCTTGTTTGTAGGTGACCAAATACTTATTTTACTGAGGAATTTACCAATTAATTCATTAAAAATCCTTCAATGTGATTTTCTGGATTTTTTTTCTCATTTTGTCTCTCATAGTTGAGGTATCCCTATGATGAAAATTGGAGACCTCTCTCATCTTTTAAGTGGGAGAACTTGCACAATTGGTGGCTGACTAAATACTTTTTTGCCCCACTGTGTATATATACAGTATATATATATATATATATATATATATATATACACACACACATACATATGCGCGCAGTGGTTACTTAGTGGGTGAGATCTTAGCATGCAGTGATGTCATGTTTGCATGCAGATGCAGATATAAAAATTTCGAGCACAATGAGGCCTCCTTGAGTGCTGATTAAAGTCTGTTAAAAACAAGCGTGATTTAGTTGGTTTCATGCTCATTCCGTTTCATACCAGATGAAGATTTCAGTGTGTTCTCGGTCAGTTTTATATACGCCTCTGGGCTTTCTGGGATAACAACATCTGGGAAGAGACAACACACACTACTCACTACTGAATAATGTCCGCTCCACTCCCCATTTACCTTAGCGCTTTCAAACTCAATTCAGCATATTTTTAGGAGAAGGAAGCCTAATATTCTTTTATCTAGAAACACTTGGATCCAATTTGCACTAAGTACACAGAAACAATACAAATGGCAGAATGGTTTACAATTACAACAACACTTGAAAGGACATTTGAGTTTTATTTATTTTTCTGCAATTTATATTTTTAAAATGGATGAACATTTTTATTCCTTCTAATATCCCCTTTACACGGGGTAGAGATTGTTGAGAGATCGCCGAGTGATGACAAAATGGCCAGATCTCCAAACTATCATTCAGTGATCTCTCAGTGTTCGCCAAGATCTCTCAATGGTCTCTCAAGGATCTTCAGCGACCTCCACAATCCTCAAAGTTTTGACTCATTCCAAAACAACCTCTCAGCGATGATCAAAGGGAAATGATCTTGCAATGACCTCCCAATGAGTGTTCAACTATCTCCCAATGATCTCTCAATAATCTCCACCCCTGTGTAAAGGGGCTAGAAGAGAATTAAAAACCTCTCATATATATATATATATATATACACACACACACACACTAATTTTGGTTGCCCAACAAACTCTCAATGATCCCTTAGCAATCTTTCTTGGTCTCTCAGTGATCTCTCAAGGATCTTTCAAAGATCTCTATAGATCACCACAAAAATCATACTTCCCCAACATTTACACAGAAACAGCTTTTTGGGGGCTTTAGGAGATCGCTGAGAGAGTGGGTCAACTTTTTGATTTCTCAGTGATCACCCAGCAATCGTCATCTGTGTAAAGGGGCCCTTATTTTGTAAAATAATGTGGACATATTGGGCATTGACATTGATTTTATCACCTATTTAACGAGATTTTATCACTTACATCTGATCTTTTCTAAATCAAAATCTGGTTGCTGAAAATAAAATGGAAAGTCTTCAGAAAGATATACATTTTTATATTCATTACATGTGAAATGATACAATTCAAGCCTTTTCTGGATTTATTGTTAATCATTATAGCTTGTAGCTTTGTGAATTAATTTATAAATCACATTTTTTAACCTCTGCATCCATCTGTCACATACACATCTTCTCTTTGATTTCATGAAGTTAGTTTTTCAGTCACCTAATGACAAAGGATGTTTCTTGGAAAGAACTGTTGTGCATTATTTGGTTTTCACTCTAAAAACACATCCAAATACTTTCTAATTCTATGCTTATTTAACACTGACATCATAATTTCTGTAGAATGAATTACATTCTTTTGTGTAGATAAATGTGTGCAGAAAATGGATCCAGTCATTGTCCAAAATGTTTTATTTTTAGCTTTTGGCTTAATGAGCCTTTCAATTAAACTTTTGACATTATTAGCATTTTTATTATGTTGTGTGCTGCTTTGAAATTTTGTGTATGGTACTAATTTTTACAGTAAAATTTAAAAATGAAATCAGAACAGATGTGCTTTATGAACATTTACTGCTACAAAGCTCTAAAAATGGCAGAAATATAAAGATTCTTCGATGAAGCACTGAAAGTTTTTCATCACACATTCAGTCATGTCTGTGAAGTCATGTGAAGAGAAGTGTTTGATTTTCACATTTCCTAAAAACTTCCAACATTTCATGTCCCCATTTGACCATGCTGACAGTTAAGCATTATCTTCATATTTTTACCAGGCGGTGTTGTATATAATGACAAAAAAATTAGTGTTGTTGCTCAGGTTCCTTTCGGAGATATTTTTTTTAAGATATGCTACGTTTCTGAGATTTTGTCAGCACTACATCCTTGGATTTCCCTTGTACTCTTAGTATCCTTGTAACAGAAAATTTTAATTTGGGGATTTTAAAAGTTAATCTGAATATGAAATTAGGGAATATTTCAGTAACATTTGAGTTCTACAGAAATCAGTACACAACTATCGAGCCCATTAAAATATTTCACCAACCTGACAGCACTGTGGCAGTTGTTCTCAGATACTCCTCCTCCTCCTCCTCCTGATCTTGGCACCTATCCCCACTGCCTCGTCCTCCCGGACTCTCCAGACCTCTGCTCAAGTCGTAGTCGTGGTCCCACTCCAAAGGGATGGAGTCTACGCTGGCCGGAGTGTCTCGGCCCGAGCGGTCAGCTCGAATTAGCGGTACTGTGCCTGAAGCCGGGCAGCCAGGTGTCCGAGGAAGAGAGGAGTCGCCCCACTGCAGCTCAGCGAGATCTCCACCTTCCTCCATGTCCATCTCTCTGTCTGAACCATCAAGTTCATCGTCTGCCAGCTGGGGGAGACAGAAAATGTTAGAAGAGAAAAAAAGGAAGGAGAGACAAAAGCAGTAAAATTCTGTGTGTGAGTGATGCAGTTTATTGTGAAGTGAGAACATTTGGTAGCATCTTACAATGCAGCCTATGAATTACTGGGTGAATGCCAGGTAAGTAGTGGGAAAAACAGGGAAAATACAGGGGAAAAACAGGGAAAAGACATAAAAACACCGTAAAAACATGTTTTTCCACCGTTTTTCCAATCTTTTCTGTTTTTACCCTATTTTTACCCCATTTTTCCTTCTAGTTATAGGTTAATTATATCAGATAAAAGTCAAGGCCTAATACAGTCGATACTCCAATACTGACTCTGTTTTCACCCCGTTTTACCCTGTTTTTACCTTGTTTTTACCAGTACTTACTCTGTTATTACCTTGTAATTTGCAAGCTGTATAATAAAGTGCTACCAAACATTCTACAACTAAATGTGGCCCGTGCTGGCAAAATGAGTCGGAATGCACACTGCGTCATTACAAGCTGCAGGAACGAGAAGTCATAAATCATGACTCTTTCTTTGTTTGCTAGCGGCAAGTCCCGGGAAAACCCCCGTGAGTGCCTGGTATCATTGGAAAGCTTAAAAACGTACTTTCTAAAAATACATATGTTTTTGCGGAAGACGTAATTCCCCACCAATTGAACGCAAGTTTTCAACCCAGCCAAAATATAAACAAATAGTCTTTTTTCGGGTCCATTTTTGTGCACTTCCTACAAATTAAATATCATTTTGAAGGTCTTTCAATACAGAATATGGAAAAAACGTTACCTCAGTTTTGATAATTTCCTCAAAGTGACTCATTTTGCCAGCGCGGGTCACAAATAAGGTTATATTGCAATTTTTGCAGGACATAATTTTTGTTTTATTGCCGGGACATTTGAAATGCATTGACTCACAGGCAGCCGTGTGAGTTTCTTGTAGTATCTGTCCACCCGTCCGAAGACCTCATTGCAGTATCTTTGCAGCTCCTCCAGCTCCTCCTCGATGACAGCTGCATCCAGGGGTTCGCTCTTCTCTATCAGAGCCTCACCCTGCCTGAACACCAGCTCGATTTTACCCGTGTTCAGGTAGATCTCCTGCTGGAACGCCTGAGGAAACATGAAAGAAAACGTTCTTTTCTCAGCTTTCATCCAGTAGTCATTAGTATTTTTAACAAGTAAAAAGAAAAAATTTGATAGGCTAATAAATTCAATTAAGGATTTAATGAGTGGCATTTATTACACAACATAAAAAAACATTTTTTTTGTAAGTTGTCTGTGTTTTTTCAACTGATTTAAGACAATTTTGCACCACTGAATCTGAAAATGACATCTGTTTCTCTCGATCAGGTCAGGTTTTTATGCTAAGTTGTAAGCAGCTGTACAGCAGTTGTACTGTAAATTGAATAGTAGATATTGATAAAGGCAAGTACATGTAAATTGAATGTTATGTCATCATTGTTCAAAATTCAGAGAATTTCAAAAAATAAAAAAGAATTCTGCATCATATAAAGTGAAAATACCTGTCCATGTAAACAAAAATGTAAAAAACGTGGCCATAGTTCAAAAAGTTGACCTGATTGAGCAAAACCAATGTGATTTTTGGATTCAGCACATCAAAATTGTCCTAAATCAGCTAAAAAAAACTTACAATATTTATTACAATAAATAGACAATAAATTTGGTGTTGACCACTTGGCAAATCTTGAGTCTATGGCATTCCTCTTACCCTGAGCTGTTTTATTTTGGCCTGAACGTCACACTCGGAGAAGTGCTCTATGTTGGTGAGCTGGAGGTCCATCTCAGTCAGCCACACCAGGATGCTGTCTCGCGCCGTCTCAAACTCCTCCCTCTGGCTGATGAAGTGCTGGATGTATATACAAAATAAGTATGTTTATTGTTCTTAAAAACACCTAAATACTTCATTTTAAAACTTAAGGCTAAGCTACCTTTAATCTGCGTATGATGGCAGCCACCCTCTTCTGCAGGTTATCCCATCGCCTGTTTCCATCATGGACCATTTTCCTGAGACGGCAGGAGGAGTCAGTGCGGTTCTCCCGGGCCAGACGACGGTACTGCTTATTAATGAGCTCCAGCTGGGTCAGACATTCCTGCACCTGACGCTGGAAGGCCTGCAACAAAACAAGCATGCTATTAATCTGGACAGGATGAAAAAAACTTATTTCACTTGCAGAGTAAAAAGTTAACACACAAGCTCTTCCAGACATGCTAACATATCTTCAGAGGTGGGTAGGAACTCGTTAAATTTACTCAAGTACATGTACCTAAGTAACTATTTCACAAAAATGTGCTGAATACTTTTATTTCAGGATATTTTTCACTCGAGTACATTTTATTAGGAAAAAAATTGTGCTTTTATGCAAGTAGATTTGGTTGTTCTCTCTTGAGTTATTTTAGATTTCACTGGTTTGGTTAGACATGTGTTTGTTTATATTTTAATGACTTAATCTCATTAGAAATTACCAGATCTTTAGTCATTTGGGTAAATTTATAATCTTATTTTACTGAGATTGGTGTTGATATCATTGTTCTTCTTGTACAGACGCAAAGGAATGAGAAGAAAGTTATGAGAAAAACATTGCAAATTTATGTTAAAAACTCACATTATTCTATAAACAGCCATAAATTTATAAGAAAAAAGTCATAAATTTAAAAGAAAAACAACTGAAATATATGATAAACTGAGAGATACTCCAGCACCCCATGACCCAAAAAAGATTAAGTTGTTAAGAAAGTAAATAAATGAGTGAGTGAAGAATAAATGAATGTTTAAGAAAAATGTGACAAATCTATGCAAAAAGTCTAAATTAATGAGAAAAAAACCCTACAAAATTATGAGTAATAAAAGTCACAAATTTACAAGGTAAAAATCGCAAATTTATGTGGGGAAAAAACAATTCAAATTCAGGAGAAAATTGTCATTAATATGAGGAAAAATCTAGAAAATTTATGAGGAAAAAAAATCACAAATCTATTAAAAAAAAGCAAATTTATGAGTAAAAAGCAGCAAATTTCTGATTTAAAACTTACATGGTAAAAATCACAAATTCATATAAAAAAATATAAATTCAAAAGAAAAAGGTCCTAAATATATGAAATAAAACTTCCGTCACAAATTGAAAACCCCCTCAAATTGGTAACTGCTATTACTCAGTACTCAAATAACTTTTTCTTACTTTTTATTTTCATTTATTTATATTTTTACTTTTGCTTTCTAACTCTTAGGCGAGGATTTTTTTTTTTATCTCCTCATACTTCAGAAACTGCTATAAGGTAATAATACTTTTACTCAAGTACAATTTCTGACTAGTCTGACCACCTCTACATACCTTCTCTTAATCTGAGACATCTAAAATACTAAATCCATGAAAACATAACAGCCTGAACATCCCAGGACTCTGCTCAAACTTTAATTAGATAATTAGGGGCCAGAACAAAATCCAGTTAATGCTGATTTTCTCTAATTCCATGAACGTGAATGGCCACTTCAATTTAAATCTAATTAAGATCCTTAAATCCTACTTTTAACCAAGTTTCTATTCAGATACAAGCAAGGCAGATGGCAAAGGCCCAGGCCCACCACTGAGCTTGCAGGAATGTGCACGTGCGCAGTGACTGACTGCAGCAGCTGAGCAGACCAGTGCAGACGAGTTTCAGCAACATGACACCATCTTTCTCTCCTTTCAGTACTCTCCCACCCAGCAGGACATGCTTCTGCTTTCATTTTTATACATATGAAAGCATCACATTTAAAATTACATATTCATCTACTGTATATGCACGCTCAAGCTTAGTACAAATAGATTTTTGCAGTGACGACAAATATAAAACAAAATCACCTCAAACTTCTTAAGCTCCTCTTTAGCGACGGTATAGAGGACTCCAGAAGAGTTAGGAAAAGCTGCTGTTTTTTCTGAGGTCTTCAACCAATCCTCAAATCTGCTGTAGTCATCTAGAAACTTCTGCCACAACCTCCATGTCTCCTCGATCCTGCAAAAGACAAAGATAAATAAATAAATACATAAAATAATCAGAAAATAAGGTTATTGACTGATGCTGATTGGGAGCTTTGGTCATATTTGACCAAAATTAATTAAACATAAACACAAAGTTCTGAAAGTTCACCAAAAGCCATCTTAGAAAAATTTTACTTATTCTACTGACTTGAGCCTTCTCTCCATTGACATGGCGCAGATGTTCCTCCAGCGTCTGTCCAGCCCTCTGGTGGCCTGCTGGATGGAGTCACACTCCGTTTCTGTGGAGCAGGCATCGCAGTCGTGCAACAGGACCTCACAAAGGTTCAGCACCGATGCTACGCCCGTGCTGTGTTTCTCAATGTCGCGCTGCAGCTCCTGGAAATGAAACATTTTGTATAACTAGAAAGCATAGATGAAGGTTAGAAGGAGAACAAGGAAGTCCTGAGGATTAGCAAGGTGGAAGTGAGGGCAGCTTTGAAGAGGATGAAGAATGGAAAGGCGGTTGGTCCAGGTGACATGCCTGTGGAGGCATAGAGATGATTAGGCAAGATGGTGGTGGAATTTTGAACCAAATTGTTTAACACAATCTTGGAGAGTGAGAGGATGCCTCAGGAATGGAGAAGAAGTGTTTCGGTATCAATTTCCAAGAACAAAGGTGATGCTCAGAGCTGTAGTAACTACAGAGGCATAAAGTTGATCAGCCACACTATGAAGATATGGGAAGAGTTGTTGAAGCCAGGATAAGAGGAGAGGTGACAATCAGTGAGAAACAGTATGGTTTCATGCCAAGAAACAGTACTACAAATGCAATGTTTGCTCTGAGAGTGTTGATGGAGAAGTACAGAGAAGGTCAGAAGGAGTTGCACTGTGTCTTTGTGGATCTAGAAGAAGCATATGATAGGGTGCCAAGAGAGGAAGTATGGTACTGTATGAGAAAGTCAAGAGTGACAGAGAAGTATGTGAGGGTGGTGCAGGACATGTATGAGGACAGCGAGATGGTGGTGAGGTGTGCTGTAGGAGTGTCAGATGGATTCAAGGTGGGGGTGGAATTACATCAGGGATCAGTCCTAAGCCCCTTCTTGTTTGCCATGGTGATGGACAGGTTGACAGATGAGGTCAGGGAAGAGTCTCTGTGGACCATGATGTTTGCAGACAACAATGTGATGTGTAGGGAGAGTAGGGAGCAGGTGGAAGGGAACCTGGATAGGTGGAGGTATGCTCTGGAGAGAAGAGCAATCAAAGTCAGTAGAAGCAAAACAGAATACATGAGTGTGAATGAGAGGGAGGCAGATGTAACGGTGAAGATGCAAGGAGTAGAGGTAGTGAAGGTAGATGAGTTTAAATACCTGGGGTCAACCATCCAAAACAATGGACAGTGCACAAGAGAGGTGAAGAAGAGAGTGCAGGCAGAGTGGAGTGGGTGGAGACGAGTGTCAGGGGTGATTTGTGACAGAAGGATAACAGTTTGGGCAGCGCGGTGGAAGAGTGGTTAGCACTGCGGCAGCACAGCAATTCACCCTTGGCCGAGGGATCCTGGGTTCGATCCCAGCCCCTGACCAACAGTGATCTGTGCGGAGTTTGCATGTTCTCCTCATGTCTGCGTGGGTTTACTCCGGGATTTCTCCGGTTTCCTCCCACATGCCAAAAACATGCAAGTTAGGTGAATTGGCATCAAACTGGGGATTCTAAATTGTCCTTAGGTATGACTGTGAGAGTGAATGGTTGTCTGTCTCTCTGTGTTGGCCCTGCGATGGACTGGCGATCTGTCCAGGGCGTACCCTGCCTCTCACCCAAAGATGCTGAGATAGGCTCCAGCCCCCCGCGACCCAAAAAGGATTAAGCGGAAGAAGATGAATGGATGGATGGATAACAGCTAGAGTGAAAGGGAAGATTTACAAGACAGTAGTGAGTCCTGCTATGACGTATGGTTTGGAGATGGTGGTGCTGACAGAAAGACAGGAGACGAGCTGGAGGTGGCAGAGTTGAAGCTGCTAAGATTCTCATTGGGAGTGGATATATTGGGCAAAGGATGTTGAAGATGGAGCTGCAGGCAGGAGGAAAAGAGGAAGATCACAGAGAAGATTCATGGATGTAGTGAAGGAGGACATGGAGAGGTTTGGTGTTACAGAGGAAGATGCAAGGGATAGGGTGAGATGAAGACAGATGATCCACTGTGGCGACCCCTAAAGGGAGCAGCCGAAAAAAGAAGTATAACTAGAAAGCACCCTGAGAGTGCAGACCTCCACCAAGGGATCACAGTTTCCCCTCATTATGCAATTACTCCAGTGTACAATCTTCTGAACAAGAACAATTAGTTAAACAAAACAACTCATGCAATAATTCACGCGACTTGGGTGATTCTATTCTATTACTGTAATAAAACGTAATCTCTAAACCCTTTAGTAAGCTGTCAGAGAGAGACACTGCAAGAGATGCAGTGAATTCACACTGTATTTTTACAATTAGTATAGCCTATTGAGAAAACTGTGATAATGGGAAACCAGGAATCTGAGTGTTGAGGTTTTCTTGTTATTCAGTGATTCCTGAATTTCTTTTCAGTATTGCTACTCTTTTTGTGTCATGACAAAATCCTATTCAAAAGGAACACACCACCATGGTTTAATTTAAGTAAATTCACATAGCATAGCATTCATAGCAGCCATCTCTGCAGTGGAGGAAGGCCAGTGGCGGTCTACAAATCCAGTCCAGATTTAGAGCAGCATTTTGACAGCAGCAAATATATTGATGCCTACAGAGGACTGGGTTTAAACAGTGTGAGTCATGCTTTGATTTCCTCATGTGCTTTAGTGTCATTCATCTTCGGCTTACTCAGTTTGAGTTACATGGTGCTGCTACAATTTAAAGTTTACACAAGATTAGACATTGGCCCTCATTTAGCAAACATGCGTAAGACAGAAAAGTGATCGTACGATCAGAGATCAGTATTCATCAATCTGGACGTGACTGTAGGATACGCTCAAATCTCACAACAGCTCTGAGACAGTGTACCCTGCGCAAATTTTCAAGTCTCTGTATAAGTGCAGTGCAGCGGAGAAACCTGGCTGTATGGGAGAAATATTTGATTGGATTATTGAGCAGTGCAACCTTTCAGATGTGTTTGACTTGTGTTACTCTCCTCTAAAAACTCTCATTGTATTTAAATGAGAGTTTTAATGACTGACAAGGCTGTTTTACTAATTATAAATGCTCTTTACATGTTTATGTCACAGTGGCAAATAAAACAGGTTTAAGCAAAAAAAACCCCAAAAACTGTAGTTATTTGATGAAATAAAGAAAACTGAATTAACCTTTCAGCTTCCGTGATATTTTTTATGTTTGTGATTAAGCTCAGGGTTTTTCAAGGAGTTGTTTTATTAGTTATTTTCATATATAGGCTATATTAATATCTTTGCATTGTAAGGTGAGTAGCTACAATGTTAAATTAATGTTCTAAAAAGTATTTATTTGGCTAAGATATGTGTTATGTGGTATTTGATAATAACTATCCCTTACAGATTTTTGTTAACTCCGCTGGTTAAACTGCAACAGAGCTGAAGACCACAGAAACAGTCCGTGATGCACTACAAAATGTGGGAAAATTATTTTATTTCCTCTGTGCGTTTTTACACAATAATGCCGGGTGCCAGAGTTGTGTGTGTGGCTGAGCTGAGCCAATGCACAGAGTGCACAGCTGTCCCAGAGAGAGGTGAGACTTCTGCACTTCTATAATGTAAGTAATAAATTCTTATGTTTGACAAGTATGCTTTAAAATGATCAAGCAAACTACATTTAGTCAAAAACTTTATTCATTTATTCCCATTTTTGTCTGCAACCAATGAAGGCAGACTCACTCCTCTGCGTTAAGGCTGACCACTTTTTCCTCAATATGAATAACTGTGATTATATACACACGTGGACAAAATTGTTGGTACCCCTCTGTTAATGAAAGAAAAACCCACAATGGTCACAGAAATAACTTGAATCTGATAAAAGTGGTAATAAATAAAAATTCTATGAAAATTAACCAATGAAAATCAGACAATGCTTTTGAATTGTGGTTCAACAGAATTATTTTGAAAAACAAACTCATGAAACAGGCCTGGACAAAAATGATGGTACCCCTAGAAAAGATTGAAAATAATGTGACCATAGGGACATGTTCAACCAAGATGTGTCCTCTAATTAACATCACAGGTGTCTACAAACTTGTAATCAGTCAGTCGGCCTATTTAAAGGGTGACAAGTAGTCACTGTGCTGTTTGGTGACATGGTGTGTACCACATTAAACATGGACCAGAGGAAGCAAAGGAGAGAGTTGTCTCGGGAGATTAGAAAGAAAATTATAGACAAGCATGTTAAAGGTAAAGGCTATAAGACCATCTCCAAGCAGCTTGATGTTCCTGTGACTACAGTTGCACATATTATTCAGAAATTTAAGATCCATGGGACTGTAGCCAACCTCCCTGGACGTGGCCGCAGGAGGAGACGGATAATACAAATGGTAACAAAAGAGCCCAGAACAACCTCTAAACACATTCATGGTGAACTCCAAGGTCAAGGTACATCAGTGTCAGATCGCACCATCTGTCGTTTGAGCCAAAGTGGACTTCATGAGAGACGACCAAGGAGGACACCACTGTTGAAAACAAATCATAAAAATGCCAGACTGGAATTTGCCAAACTGCATGTTGACAAGTCACAAAGCTTCTGGGAGAATGTCCTATGGACAGACGAGACAAAACTGGAACTTTTTGGCAAGGCACATCGGCTCTATGTTCACAGACGCAAAAATGAAGCATACCAAGAAAAGAACACTGTCCCTACTGTGAAACATGGAGGAGGTTCTGTTACGTTTTGTGGCTGCTTTGCTACATCTGGCACAGGGTGTCTTGAATCTGTGCAGGGTACAATGAAATCTTAAGACTATCAAGGTATTCTAGAGAGAAATGTGCTGCCCAGTGTCAGACAGCTTGGTCTCAGTCGCAGGTCATGGGTCTTGCAACAGGATAATGACCCAAAACACACAGCTAAAAACACCCAAGAATGGCTAAGAGCAAAACATTGGACTATTCTAAAGTGGCCTTCTGTGAGCCCTGATCTAAATCCTATTGAACATCTATGGAAGGAGATGAAACATGCCGTCTGGAGAAGGCACCCTTCAAACCTGAGACAACTGCAGCAGTTTGCTCATGAGGAGTGGGCCAAAATACCTGCTGAGAGGTGCAGAAGTCTCATTGACAGTTACAGAAATCGTTTGATTGTAGTGATTGCCTCAAAAGGTTGTGCAACAAAATATTAAGTTAAGGGTACCATCATTTTTGTCCAGGCCTGTTTCATGAGTTTGTTTTTTAAAATAATTCTGTTGAACCGCAATTCAAAAGCATTGTCTGATTTTCATTGGTTAATTTTCATAGAATTTTTATTTATTACCACTTTTGTCAGATTCAAGTTATTTCTGTGACTATTGTGGGTTTTTCTTTCATTAACAGAGGGGTACCAACAATTTTGTCCACGTCTGTAGGTAATATAACCCAAATACACAAATAAATCATGTCTGTACAGATTTAAATTATAACCCTCAGCTGAAGATCAGCTGATCAAACCAATGGTTTTACACAGCCTCGATCTCCACCAAAACACAGTTCTTTTGCACTGAATGAGACTTTTGACGCTGCCAAACAACAATATTTTCCCTTTTTTATGATAATATCAATTTCTTTGATGGAGAAGTTTCTCTTTTGCAGTTTTTCATTCCGTTGTGTCATAATTTCTAGGGGCGAGAGACATGGGTAAGAAATTCAAACGATGCTCGGATCCATCCATGAGATTTATCAATGAGTGACCGATCATACGATAACCAGATACGTACAGTTTCATAAATACCATGCGGACCTTTTCGTATGATCATATTTACACCCAAATGTGGGTCGATTTCTATGCACTTTTGGTAAATGAAGGCCACTGCGCACATGTTCTTCTTTGTGTATCTAAAAAAGTGTTTGTATGCCTGCAGTGTGCGTGTTGTGTAGGGTCTCCTGCCTGCTGTTCGTTGAGTTTCCTCTGAATCTCCTGGTCGTCACAGTTGTCGTAGACAATGGGCCTGGACAGCTCGGTCTCAATGTGAGCGAGCCAGGAGCGTAGACTGCTCATATTTTTGTCTAACTGCTGCACTGCCACCAGGGTCTCCCTCAACTTCTTCACCCTGAAACAGAAACAAAGTCAGTGTTGACACAGGAATAAACTGTGAAGGAGGTGTTCAGATGGAGCATTTAGTATTAAGTTTGAACGGTAAATGTTATAAACATAGCAAACAGAATTGTAATAAAAAGCGCACAGAGTGAAAACCTCTGCCAAGGTAGCTTTTTTCTTGCCCACGTTTTAATCTCCATGTACAGCATATTAACTGACAGATCCCACCATCTGCTGGTGACTGTCAAAACAACTGACAAGGCACAGGTCACACCCCCACTACTTCTGCATAAGAGACCTAACGTCAGAAAAATTCTATAATGGAGTCTGTGGGAAGGGAGAAATTATGTTTCCATCCGAATTGAATTTTGTTATGATTTACACATATGATGTTTGTCAATACAAAAGATAAGTTTCTATATAAATAGCGTTGTAGGTTGTTGTATTATAAAAGAGTAATATTTAGTTTTTATGAAAGCGCTTAGTGAACTATGCATGTCACCAAACTCGATTATGGCGATTACTGTCTCAAAACTCACGTTCTGTTTTCTGACCAATGAAAGAAGCATCCAAAGAGAAGAAAAACAATGAAGCATACAATGAAGCATGTATTGTATTTTGAGAGCTGCAGATGATCCAAAGGACTGTTTATTACTTCCCCCTGGGCTCGCTTTGAAAACAATGACATAATGTGAGTCTGACTTTGTAGTCTTTCACACAGTCACATCTTTATACTTTAACAGTTAGACGACCACCTACACTGTCATTTACGTATATGGAAAATCATATTTTAAATTGACAAACATCATATGTGTAACTTGTGGCAAAATTCGATCGAGATTGGAAAAAAAAAAATCTCTCTTGCCATTCACTCCAATGGAGATTTTTTCTGAAGTCCTATGTGGAAGTAGAGGGGATGTGACTTTCGTTTTCTGTTGCATTCATTAAGAAAACTTCAGAAAGCCGATAGTGATTCAGATAATCGCCAAAATCTAAATGATTGGTCTGTGGCCGACACACATTGTGGGCTCACGCTGCCACAGAGACAGAACTGAATGTGTATTGTGGAGTGTCACGTCTGCAAGGACTGAGGACTCAAATCTACAGGAGGTAACAAGGAAGTGTGAGATTTGTCTCTTTGTCCCACAGAAGACGCCCCGGAGGGTATTCCGGTTCATCAAGAAATGAGAGACAATGGTGAAGCTTCAAAGGGATGCTTTGTAACTGTATGTTGACTGAAGACACCATGTGACTTGAATTCTGATGCTGGAAATGTATAAAAGGGGGTTGAAGTATGATTCTTTCTCTTTCCTGCTTTGAGAATGCTAGGAGCTTGTGTTCTGTCAAATAAAGCTGGTTTATGACTGAAACTCAGCCTCGTTATTTGAGCATGCTCCTACACTGGTGACCTACGACGGAGAATGAGCAATGAGAATTCTTCCGAACCGGGCTCGGTGGAAGCCAGCCTGATGGCCGCCTCCACGCTCCGGCTGCCCGATTTCTGGCAGCACAGCCCGCGCTCATGGTTTAGCGCAATCGAGGCGCAGTTCAACCTCCGGAGAATCTCCAACGACGACACAAGATTCTACCACGTGGTAGCGAAACTGGACAGCGACACGGTCCAGAGAGTGGAGGATTTGGTTAATCATCCACCAGACAGCGACAAGTACAGCGCATTGAAAGACGCGCTGATCAGCCATTTCACCCCCTCAGTCCAACAAAGAGCAGAGGGGCTCCTGGCGCTGACGGAGGCAGAAAACGATAGACCTGCGGACCTGATGGTGAAGATGCTGCAGCTCAAAGCCTCCGAGGATGGCGAATTCATTTTCGCCCACCTATTCCTTCGAACCCTGCCACCAGCAGTGAGAGTGGCCCTGGCAGAGTCACCCCAATTGGCCAAGCGAGACTACCATGGGTTGAGCAAGGAGGCGCAGAAGTTGGTCGACGCCCACAAGCAGAACGCGGTTTCGGCCGCGGCGGCTAGTTCGGGAACGGCGTCCGGAGACAGCTTGGGTCCAGCGGCACCAGACGCACCAACAACGGCGGCGACCGGAGCCAGACGACACGGAGCGGAGAACGGCTCGTGCTTCTACCACCGCCGTTTTGCAGAGAGAGCGCACAGGTGCGTCCCACCGTGCAATTTTAAACGCCAGGACCGAGGGCCGGTAGCAGCTGCGACTCTCGGCAATGAGAACAGGCTGCTTTACCTGACGGATGCACGCTCGGGGAAACAGTTCCTCGTGGACACGGGCTCGCAGCTGAGCTTCGTCACGCCCACCTACGCGGAACGGCTGTCGCCTTCTAAAGCCCCCTGGGTGTCAGTGTCAGCAGCGAACGGCTCCACAATTAAAACGTTTGGTGAGAGGACCATGCTTCTGTCCTTACAGGGTCGTTCATTTGAGTGGACATTTATTGTAGCAGCAGTCAGTTTCAACATGTTAGGGGCTGATTTTTTGTGCTCACATGGTTTATTGGTTGATCTTGCTAATAGACGTCTGATTAATGCACTGTCTTTTCATTCTATTCCCTGCACAGCTCGGGTGGCCCCGCCAACTGCACATGCCAGCGTCTCAGCCGCGGGTGGTAAGTTTCACACTCTGCTTGCTCAGTTTCCAGCACTCACAGTCCCCACTTTTTCAGCAACGGTGGCCAAACATGGGGTAGAACATTTCATAACAACCACAGGCCCCCCCGTTTTTGCAAAGGCTCAGCGTTTGGACCCAGCTAAACTGGCCATCGCGCGCGAGGAGTTCACTAATCTGGAAAAACTAGGCATCGTTAGACGCTCCAAGAGCGCTTGGGCTTCGCCGTTACACATGGTCCCAAAGGCTGACGGCTCGTGGCGGCCTTGCGGCGATTTCCGCAGGTTGAACAACGTTTCAGCTCATGACCGCTACCCGATTCCGCACATTCAGGATTTTTCTGTTCATTTGGCGGGGGCGCGCATTTTTTCTAAAATAGACTTGGTGCGCGGCTATCACCAGGTTCCAGTGCGCGCGCACGATGTACCCAAAACAGCGGTCATAACTCCTTTCGGCCTTTTTGAGTTCTTGCGCATGCCTTTTGGCCTCAAGGGGGCCGCGCAGACTTTCCAACGCATGATGGATGCAGTTTTACGCGACCTGCCTTTCGTGTTCGTTTATTTGGACGATATTTTGGTAGCCAGCACGTCCGAAGGCGAACATGAAAAACACCTCACAGCAGTTTTCCAGAGGTTGGCAGAGCACGGGTTAATAGTGAACCCAGCGAAATGCCAGTTTGGGGTGGCGCAGATTGATTTTTTGGGACATCGCGTTTCGGCAGAGGGAGCAGTTCCCCTTCCAAATAAAGTGCGTGCCATAACAGATTTTCCGCAACCTCAAACGGTTAAGGCGCTTCAGGAGTTTCTAGGGATGGTTAATTTTTACAACCGTTTCCTCCCAAGCGCAGCACGACTCATGCAGCCATTGTACACCGCGTTAAAAAAACAAAAGCCCGCAAATAAAGTCGAATGGTCTCCGGAGCGGGAGCGCGCTTTTGCCCAGGTCAAATCAGCCCTGGCAAATGCAGTTTTGTTAGCGCACCCAGTTCCAACGGCCCGCATGGCGCTCACCACTGACGCTTCCGATGTAGCGGTGGGGGCGGTAGTTGAACAGTTTGTGGCAGGTACCTGGCAACCCCTCGCGTTTTTCAGCAGGACCTTGCGCGATAGTGAACGGAAATACAGCGCATTTGACAGGGAGCTTTTGGCCCTACACTTGGCCATCCGTCATTTTCAGTTCTGGTTAGAGGGGCGACGTTTCACCGCTTTTGTGGATCATAAACTGCTAACGTTTGCGATGGCCAAAATTTCAGAACCCTGGTCAGGCCGGCAACAAAGGCAACTAGCCGCAATATCGGAGTTTACTACTGATATTCAGCATGTCGCGGGTAAACACAATGTTGTAGCAGACTGCCTCTCGCGTGCAATAGCACCACCAAGCCCTATAGGGGCAGACTCTGTAGCCATGGCCGCGGGCCCGGGCAGCGACGCGGGAGCGCGCGCAGCCCCGGTCTGTGTTGGGTTAGATTATGCAGCCATGGCTGCGGAGCAGGTTAACGACGCGGACGTGCGCGCGCTCCAGTCTGGACCAACAGGGTTAAGGCTGGAGCACAGGGTGCAACAAAACGGTATGCCCCCGCTAATCTGCGATGTCTCCACGGGACGGCCCCGCCCTGTGGTGCCAACCGCGTGGCGTCGCCGTGTTTTTGACTTGGTCCATTCTCTCGCGCACCCGGGGGTGCGCGCATCGATCAAATTGGTGGGGGAGAAATTTGTTTGGCCCGGGTTGCGCAAACAGGTCAAGGAATGGGCAGCAGCCTGCGTAGCGTGTCAGCGAGCTAAAATACACAGACACACTAAGGCCCCGTTAGAACCTTTCCACATCCCCGCTAAGCGTTTTGATCACGTGCATGTTGACCTGGTCGGCCCGCTTCCGTTATCACACGGGCACACACATCTTTTGACAATGGTAGACCGCACCACGCGCTGGCCAGAGGCGATTCCTCTGACATCAACCACAGCGGAAGAAGTTGCGCGAGCATTTTTAGCAGCATGGGTTGCGCGTTTTGGTGTACCGTCGGACATAACGTCCGACAGGGGTCCCCAATTTATTTCCGAGCTATGGTCATCGATGGCCCGCAGCTTGGGGGTGAAGATTCATCGCACCACCGCGTATAACCCCCAGGCCAATGGTTTATGCGAACGCTTTCACAGGTCATTGAAAGCAGCCCTCAGAGCGTCGCTAACGGATACAAATTGGGTAGACAAACTTCCATGGGTGTTATTAGGGTTGCGTTCTGCACCTAAGGAAGATTTGCACGCTTCCCCGGCCGAATTAGTTTTCGCTCAGCCGCTCCGTTTGCCCGGGGAATTTCTTCCTGATAATCCCGCACCTAATGGCCCCCCCGCTCAGCCGTGGCAGAGCGGCTCAGGAACAAACACGCTTCCGGGCCCGGTCCATCACAGTTTCCCACACGTTTTTGTGCCCAAGGCTTTAAAAAATGCAGAGTTTGTTTTTGTTAAACATGACGCCCAGCGTCCAAGTTTGCAGCCGTTTTACGACGGACCGTTTCGAGTGCTGGAGACCGGGCAGAAGCATTTTCTGCTAGATTTAGGGGGCAGAAGGGAGCTGATTTGCATTAACAGGCTCAAACCCGCTTTTGTTCTGGCTGAGGAGGAGGTGCAGCTCGCGAGGCCCCCCCGCCGGGGCAGGCCGCCGAGAAGACATTCTCCCAAGTCTTCACAGAGAGGTGCTAACAGCTTTAATCCACAGGTGCAGAGAGATGTTGCAGAGGCAGCCAAGCCAAGTTGCAGCAGATTCGGCAGAAGATTAAAACCTAGGCAGTTGGTGGATTGATTAGCGATGTATGGAGTGCTTTGTGTTCTCTTTTTGTTATGCCATGCAGATTTTGCCTTTCTCGACGTTTGGGGGGGGTAGTGTGGCCGACACACATTGTGGGCTCACGCTGCCACAGAGACAGAACTGAATGTGTATTGTGGAGTGTCACGTCTGCAAGGACTGAGGACTCAAATCTACAGGAGGTAACAAGGAAGTGTGAGATTTGTCTCTTTGTCCCACAGAAGACGCCCCGGAGGGTATTCCGGTTCATCAAGAAATGAGAGACAATGGTGAAGCTTCAAAGGGATGCTTTGTAACTGTATGTTGACTGAAGACACCATGTGACTTGAATTCTGATGCTGGAAATGTATAAAAGGGGGTTGAAGTATGATTCTTTCTCTTTCCTGCTTTGAGAATGCTAGGAGCTTGTGTTCTGTCAAATAAAGCTGGTTTATGACTGAAACTCAGCCTCGTTATTTGAGCATGCTCCTACAGGTCTCTGATTAATTTCGAACCTTTCCTGTTTCCCATGGAAACTTGAATGTTCCAGGGACCCATGGCTGAAAAACACTGGTGTATATAATGTTCATTGTTTCTGTTAGTTAGCTTCATCCAAGAGTAACAGCAGGGAACTACCTGTGTTTTTATGGAGTGAAACTAGTCTTGGTGGTACAATATAACATTAAATAAACAAAGAAAACAATCTGCTGTCACTTATTAATGTCAACCTATAAATTGCATTTGTAGAGCTGTTGTAGAAAAGTATTTTTAGACTTGAGGCCATGTGGTATCATGAATATAGCACAGCGATGTTGTCTTTAGCCCACTGCTGCAAGTCTGGCCAACAACCAAATCACCGTAGCTATATTCATTATGCACTATATTCATTGTGCACTATCCATCTTGTGTGATATTGTTTAAATAAACTATTAAAGGTTCCATAACACTGAGCACAAATATTACAAAGCATTATTACACAAACTGCTTAGCTTAACCAAATCCAAAGAGTAAGATATGTATGTTATGATCCTTCCATTCTGGATCAACAAAGTGCCTGACATTCATAAACACTGACCACTGCAGTCCAAACACAGTGAAATATTTTAACCCACAACCAACTCCAACAGCAGTGTGTTCAGTTAGTGTGACATTCGGCGTCTCGCCCTGAAAAGCAATGCAACTAAACCAGTCTCACCCCAAAGACTATGACAATAAAGGCTTCAGCACAAACATACTAAAGTTCATAACTGTCCAAAAATAAGACTCATTAAGCAGTTCTCATCCATTCCACATAGTCAGAGTTATTGTAGGAGTGACTGTAATGGAAACATCAGCCTGCAGCTGTAATGTGTTGTGCATGAGGTGCAGCAGTCTCCAGTTCCTAAGCCAGCTGCTGGGCATCACACGTTACCGTACTGTAAAATAAAGTAGCTTCTTATTGTTTTTCCACTTCCACCCTGTCCGAGGAATACAAAAAAGTATTCCAAACACTTCTAAAACCTGATATGCACCAATGTTAAAATGAAATACAATCAAGAAATTTTTGGGAGCAAGAATACCTTAGAACACTTTTATTGTTAGCTTATTCAGGAAACAAACTATAATATAGTGTGTTGCATGGAAACAGTGCAACACTTTAATTAGGCATTTTGTAAGATCATATTATTGTGTACCAAGTCTTAAAGAAAAAACGTTTTAACATGAATTCTCCTGCCTGGTGATGTCACAGTCGCAGACCGGCAAATCCTCTTCACTCGGACACTCCGCCATATTATCTGCACCCAAATCCAAAACCATGGGGGTGTGGAATTCCCAAAGACAAAGCTAAAGTCAAGAAGTGTCAACGTGTCGATACAAACACTTCTCTCTTTCGTCTGTGAGCTCCACATGGGACTTTCTCTAAACTGTGTGTGCACAGATGGGGGAGGGCCAGCAGGTAGTGGAGTGGCACAACTGTGAAGTATCAACTGTTGCTCTTCAGGCTTTAAAATAAAAGAGAGAGAGACTCCAAACAGGCATCTGTGTGTATGTGTGTGGGAGTGTCTGAGAGTGACAAGTGCTGCTGTTTCTAAAAAGAGACTTACAGTCAGAGGCATGTGCTGCAGAGCTGGACTGAGTCAGAGTATTGCAAAGAAAAACACACACGGGCAGTGTGAACTAAAGCAAATGCTGTTGACTTAGTGCATGTAAGAAAGTTTCAATGAATGGTGCTGACTGAACAAAAAATCATCAAATAAAAGCCCCAAGAATGCAACTATTAGAGACAGCTGATAAACAATATGACTCTCTTTGTTTTTTTTGTTGGTAAATTGAAGACAGGAGACAAAGAAAGAGCAGGTGTTTATATGAGGTCCGAATGAGTCCTCACTTTTCTTCCCTCCAGCAGCACGGTCCTTAAGAACGACAGCCGAAAGACAGCAGAGGGGGTGATTTTGGGTTGTTGGAGCCAAGCTACTTTTTAATTCAGGTATGAGTTTATCTTATATCAAATTTTGAAAATTACACAAATTCACATTTCTAGGTTTAAAGTGCATTTAGATTTTGGCTCCAGTTCAGTCTGAAGAGTTTTAAAAACAGTGTTGAGACACAAAGGCAATGGAGGAGGGAAGAGGAATGCAAACTCTCTCTGCTTGGTTAGCAACTCCGCTAAAGATGCCCCACTGACACCAGCAACAAACTCAGAAAATGCCTCAGCAGCACAGTGGGAAAATAAATTCCCTGCAGATCCAGGTCAAGACATGCCTGTCTGCCTGTCCTCACTAGACAGCTGATTCAATGAGGAACATGCAGGGTCAAGGAAACCCAGACTGGGAGCTTTTCCACGACATCTAACATAAAAAATAAGCAGTTACACACAACACAAGATGAATGCCACTTTATCTTCCTGACTCTGAAATCAGGGTCAAGATATATTTGATCATTATTCTATTTAATTCTGGCCAACCTAAGTGTTTCATCCATTTATCAATCAACACACTTCACTCTTCTCCTGCTCTCGAGAGTCATACATACTCACCTGGCAGCAATAAGGTCCAACAGGTGTTGCCAGCGCTCACTGACTTTGTTGAGTTTGTGCTGAATTTCAGCCGCCTTGCTGTCGTGGCTGGCCCTGGCCAGGCGCTCGCCCATAGCTTGCAGCTGCTGCTTGTTCTCCTGTGCGACACTGATCTCCTCCTGGTAGTCCTGTTGTAGAAGCACAAACCAGGTTAACACAGGAATATATCAATGTGATAAATGGTGTATGTTTGTTTAACTGCAACACTGCTGGAGTCTGGGACACCAATATGCCAAATATGAATGTTTTCAGAGAAGAAAACTTTTAATCATCATTTTATATGTTTGTAAAGACTGTGGCATAATTACCTTGCGTAGCTTTTCAATCATCTCTTCAATGCTGATGTCCCCATTCTGAGAGACTTTGCTCTCCATCTGTGTGAGCCACTCACACAGCTCCTTGTTCTTCTCATTGAACACGGCCCACTCATTCAACTTCTCGCTCACTTGCTGCCGGCGCAAGGAAAGCTGATGGGACAAAACAGGGAAGAGTCTGAATATTTGAATAACATGGAGAAAAAACAAAATCCAAAAGAGGAAAAACCAGATGCATGATACTGTGCTCTAAAGCTGGGTTCACACTATAACGTTTGGACCAACTTTTACTGATATTTTGAAAAATCAGAGAAATCAGTCCAAACGTTGGTGAAATTATATTCGTAAGTACACACCAACTTTTACAAACTTTTGCTAACATTTTCCAGCGTTGCATTCAGCATTCTCAAACTTTTTCCAACTTAAGCTATCGTATGTGTAGCAGTTGCCAACTTAGGTTAACTTAAGCTAAGAATACTAAGAATGGGACTTCCGGTTATGGCGGCCGCCTAGAAGGACACGTATCACTCTGCTCTGCTCCTGGAAATAAAAATTCGGCAAATAACTCTCTCATTCGGAACAGAACTTTTCCCAGCGTTTGGGTGAGGATATGCCGGTGAAGACTAAGGCTGGGAAATCAGGAGGGGGAAAAATTGAATCGCCGAAGCAGTCCAAATTAACAGACTTTAAAGTTTGTGGCGCAGTAGAAAAAGATGCGGATATGGCGGATGAAACTAGCGGTGATGCGGTAACTGCTGACGATGGCGGCACAGGTGCAGTGCTGGCTGCCATTAGCTCAATGAGAGCAGACTTTTCCACTAAACTTGATGGGATTATGGCAGCGTTGGATGCAATGAGAAAGGAGTTGGGTGACTGCGTGGAGCGAGTGACGCAGGCGGAGCTTCGTGTTTCAAGTGCGGAGGATGAAATTAGCGGACTTCAAATAAAGGTGCGCACTTTGGAAAAAAAAAATAAAGATCTGGGAAATAGCGTTCTGGATTTGGAATCTCGGTCCAGACGGAACAACCTGAGGCTGGTGGGTTTACCGGAGGGAGCCGAAGGTCGTGATTCATGCTCCTTTTTGGAGGGGTGGATCCCGGAGGCGCTGAACAACGCGGAGCTAAAATCATCAGTCGTCTTGGAAAGCTCCCACCGAATTGGCCCACCGAGAGGTAACAAGGCAGCACCGAGGACGTTAATTATGAAGTTTCTCAGCTACAGAGACAGGATGACGATCTCCAACGCGGTGCGGGCCAAAGGAGAAATTAAATACCAAGATCAGCAGGTGCGGTTCTACCCAGATTTGGCCTCAGGAATTCAACAATTAAGGAAGCAGTTTGACCCCATCCGCAAAGAACTGCGCAACCTTGAGATTCGTCATGGAGTGATTCACCCTGCAAGACTTCTGGTCACATATGAGGGCAGAACACGCATCTTCAAGACCCCCGAGGAGGCGCAGGAGCTCATCAAGAAGATCCAGGAAGAGACTGGTGGGAGCTAAGCATGAACAGAATATAGGGTAGAATATTTGAGCATTTAACTGATTAGAAGCATATAACAAGATTACAAAATATAGATTGTATTACATATTAAAAAAAAAAAAAAAAGTACAAAATTGCTAAAAAATTTTGGAGTTAAATTGGAAAATTACAGAAGAGAGTTAATGTTACGTTATTAAAAGCAGTAGAGTTAGGATGATTGGGAGGATGAAGAAGGAGTGGCTTTGGCTGTTCCTCGTGGGTGTGGAACGGTCGATGGCTATATCGGGAGACGGAATTTTTCTTTTGCTTTTGGGGGAATTGCCACAAATGTGGGAAGGGGGAATTTGTTTGTGTGGAGTTTGTAGGGTGAATGTTCAACCACTCATTTTTTTGCTTTTCTGTTTGAGCATGTTTACACTGCTAGGTAATCCCAAACTCCCTATTGATCATAAATCAAAGCGTTAATCTTAACTTCATGGAATTGCAGAGGTCTACAAAATTTAAAAAAACTTAAACAAGTTATGAATAAAATAAAAGACATGGGTTCAAAAATTGTGTTTTTACAAGAAACTCATCTAATAGAGGAAGATCTAAAAAGAATTAGGAGTAGATGGCAAGGAAATGTTTTCACCTCATCATTTTCATCCCGAGCCAGGGGAGTTATGACTCTCATACATAAATCAGTCCCATTTCAAGTGAAAAATGTAATTGGAGACAAATTTGGAAGATATGTAATCATTCAAGGATCTTTGCTATTAGAAAACATAAATTTGGTGAACTTATATGGTCCCAATATAGATGATCAAAAGTTCTTTGCTAATTTATTTCTTATCTTATCATCACTTACAGGGCGTCATATAATAGCAGGGGATTTTAATTGTACATTGAATCCCGGTATAGATAGATCAACAGGACTGGACTGTACGCACAATGGATGTAGGATGACCATTAATCATTTTATGAAAGAATTGAAATTGATAGATATATGGAGAGAAATGAAACCACAAGTTAAAGCATACTCTTGTTATTCCAATACCTACAAGACATTCTCACGTATAGATTATTTTTTGATCTCCACAGAATTAAGGTCCAAGATTCAAAACTGTTTTTATGATAACATCGTGATCTCTGATCATGCACCCTGCTGTCTAATATATGTAGATAAGAAATTGACAAAGGAACCAGGTAGATGGCAATTTCAGCATAAATGGCTTCAGGATGAGGAATTTGTTAAATACATAGAAAAACAGATGAGTTCTTTGACATCAATACTACACAAACATCAGCATGTGTAAAGTGGGAGGCTTTCAAAGCTTTTATTAGGGGACACATTATTAGTTATACAGGTTCAAAATCTAAGAAGACTCGAGAGGAGAGAGTCCAACTGGAACATAAAATAAAAATTCTTCAAGAAAGAGTATATGCAGGAAGAGATCCAAGGTTGGAGAACGAATTACTGATTTTGAGAGCTGAATATGACAAAAAATCAGCGAATAGAGCTGCCTCGAGTCTTCTAAGATTGAAACAATCTTTTTATGAACAAGGTGAAAAATCAGGAAAGTTATTGGCATGGCAGATTAAACAATTAGAATCTAAAACACCAATTACCAGTATTATAAGTAACGGACAGGTAGTTATAGATCCTTTAGAAATTAATAGAGCCTTTAGAGATTACTATGAAAAATTATATGATACCAAAAATGAATCTGACTTAACAAAACTACATGGGTTTCTGAACGAACTATTTATACCGTGTATTCCAAATGAAAATAGGGAGATACTGGAGTCTAAAATTAGTCAAGAAGAAGTTGGGCTAGCCATTGATAATATGAAATCAGGAAAAAGTGCAGGACCAGATGGTCTTCCAGTTGACCTTTATAAAAAATTTAAGAATAAATTAATAAAACCTTTTTTGGAAATGGTTTTAGAAGCATTTCAAAATAATAATTTACCATCATACATAAATAATGCCTTAATTATACTACTGCCAAAACCAGGTAAGCCCTCTAATAAATGTGAAAATATGAGACCAATAAGCCTATTAAACGCCGACCTTAAGATAATCTGTAAAATTTTAGCAAGACGAATACAAGAAATGTTACCAAATATTATTAATCGAGATCAGAATGGCTTTATAAAGGGTAGACAAGGCTTCCATAATGTAAGAAGACTATTTAATATTATTTATTTTAATAAAGAAGCACCGGATACAGCTCTCCTATCATTGGACGCCGAAAAGGCCTTTGATAGAGTTGAATGGCCCTTTCTTTTTGAAGTCCTACAAAGGTTTGGACTTGGAAATAATTTCATAAAATGGGTTCAAATAATATACAATAATGCTACAGCAGAAATCCTAACAAATAACAATATTTCAAAACCAATAAAAATCAATAGAGGATGTCGACAAGGCTGTCCACTTTCACCTTTACTGTTTACTATGGCAATTGAACCTTTAGCGATAGCGATACGTTTACATTCACAAATATATGGAATTAAAGTTGGACCAACAGAACATAAAATCTCCCTGTACACCGATGATATAATTTTGTTTATGTCGAATCTAAAAAAATCAATTCCAACCTTGTTGAATTTAATAAAGAATTTTGGGGAAATATCAGGATATAAAATAAATAAAACTAAATCTTCAATATTAATGCTAAATGAGACCCAGAGAAATTACCCAGCCCCTGAGGTAAATCAATTCAATGTTGTAAATCAGTTTAAATATTTAGGAATCCAAATTATGCCTAAGCTAGAATCAGTCGCCAGTGTCAACTATGAAGCCTTAATGTCAGATATCAGTGAGTTAACTCAGAGATGGATGTCACTACCAATGTCGATGATCGGGAGAATCAATATACTTAAAAGTAATATTTTACCTAAAATACTTTATTTATTTCAATACATTCCCTTATCACCACCTTTAGATCTATTCTCAAGAATAAAAAAAAAGTTAGTGGAATTTATATGGAACAACAGGAGGGCTAGATTACGTTTGTCTTTATTATATTTACCATTTGATCGTGGAGGTCTGAAATGTCCAAATTTTATGTTGTATTATTGGTCGGCACAACTGAGGTCTATGACATATTATTTTTCATCAAATGATCTCCCTCACTGGACTGAAATGGAATCATACAATTTACCTTTACCTCTTCCCATATTCATATACTCAGATTCGGCAAAAAAATTACAAAAACAAGTTAAAAATCCATTTGTAAAGCATATGATCAAAATATGGTGTGAAGCTAAAAACTATTTAAAAGAACCACAGTTATTGTCACAATTTAGTCCAATATGGGGTAATCAATATTTTAAACCAGGGAGAGCGGACGCTGTATTTAAAGTATGGAATTTAAAAGGGATACAAAAGATTCAGGATTTATATTTGTCATGTGCAGACAACATACTGTCTTTTGAAGAGCTGAGGATCAAATTTAATCTCAATAGAACACATTTTTTTAAATATCTTCAACTTAGAAACTTTATTCGATCAAATCAAAATAAAGCTCTCACTCGACCTATTTATTCATCCTTGGAAAAAATGATGATGAAAGATAGTAAAAGAAAGGGTATTATTTCAGAGTTTTATAACTCATTGACACTATCTTCAAGTGAAAATTCACTGAAAAGATTAAACTACTGGAAAGAAGATCTGCAAATTGAAATTTCAGAGGAACAATGGGAATTGGCTTGTACAGAAGCTCAAACCAAATCAATAAATGCACGCCTTAAATTGATACATTTCAAATGGTTAATGCAGATGTATGTTACACCGGAGGAGTTAAATAGATATAACAAAAATATACCAGATACATGCACAAAATGCATGGAAAGTAAAGGAACCCTATTTCATTGTTTATGGGAATGTAGATTAATAAGAATGTTTTGGGAAGAGGTGAGGGTAACAATTGAAAAAATAATCTCAAAACAAATCATATTGAATCCTAAACTGTTTTTGTTGGGTCTGTACCCAGAAAAGCATAATTTTAATAAAAGTGAAAGAACATTCATAGACCTCAGTTTGCTTAATGCCAAAAAATGTATTGCACTATTATGGAAAAAGACTCATAGACCAGATGTGACTCAGTGGTTAAGACAGATGTTAACAAACCTTCCATTAGAAAGAATAACATATATACTGAAATCAAAGGAAATTGTGTTTGAGAATATATGGAGACCTTTTATTGATTATGTAAAAAATTTAAACATAACTCTTGAAGAAGAAGGTGAATGATGTGTGTGGACCTTGTAAATTCCAAACTGGTGAACATAATATGTATACTTATGTATTGGATTGTCTAGACTAAACAGAGGAGCATTGTTGAAGACTTGATTTTGTTGGTGGTTGTTGGTGTTTTTAGTGCATTTTTTTTTTTTGTAGTACTTTAGTGTTAGTGTTTGATTGTTTGTATCATGTTTGTTAAAAAAAAAAAAAGGGTTCAATAAAGATATTGTGGAAAAAAAAAAATCCTATGATCATAACAAAAAGCTCACAGGAACAGTCCTGTAACTCCTAAGGTGTTAGTCTTACCACAGCTTCTAGAACTGTTCATTTCCAGTTAAAAACCAGTTCTAAATGAGAATGTTTTCAGGTAGTTGCCAACATTACAACATCAACGACATAGTTAAGGTTTCTCCTGTTTTGCATTAAGATTGCTAATGGGCAAAAAAGTGCAACAGATTAGAGAAAATTAATTAAAAAAAATGTGTATTGTATACCTGGTGGAAAACCTCCTCCCACTGGCGCTGGAGCAGGTGGAGGCGTTCTTGCAGCACTGTGATGTCATCAGAGCTGACCACACCCTCCAAAGAGTCTCTCAGCAGAAACAAGGAAGTAAGGTCATCGGTCCAGCCCTCCACGCTGCTCTCCAGCTCCTGCATCCATGACAACACGAGAAATGATGTAAGGAAAACGTCCAACAGAAAACAGCCCCAGCCGGCGGGTGCAGGAAAAGCACAAGCAGGTTCACCAAAGCTTAGCTGCAGCTGCTGCACCCCGAGAGACACGCAGAACAGAAACGGACTGGCAATGAATTACAGAGGCAACATTTTCATGCTCGGTTTCCTGCAATGGCCTAAAAATAACATCAGCAAATAACATTCAATAAGAAATATGATGTCTACATTCAAGGTTAAAGGCAGAATAAGGTAGCAGAGGCTCCAAACTTGCATCACCTCCTCCGTCACTGTGGTGGTTTTGCTGTGGTGTAATCATCTGTAGACCTGGAGAATGTCTTTATTACGCAACATGCACACACAAAAGGAAGGGCACACACATACATACACCCCCACGGCAAACAGGGATGCTCTCTCAGCCTCTCTTCATGCACACACACCACCTCTCTCTCTTTCTGTCTCTTGCTCTCTCTCACCCCACCCCCTCTTTCCTCAGATGATGCTGTGTGCAGCTACTCGCATGGCCCTCCTCCCCCTCCCTAAGGAGCAGAGGACGTGTCATGCATGAAACATGAGTTTCACACAGTGTACGGTGGACATGAACAGGAAAGAGTGATCATGATGTCAAATTTCAACGGCAATGGGTGAAGGAATTGTTTTTAAATTAGCATTTTAATAATACGCTCTTAATAAAAAAGAAACTCAATAAAAATAATTCACTACCAAGCCATCATAACACTAGTTTAATTCAACTGATATTTATGTCCCCACTTAAAACTAAAACAAGTGCAACTTCCAAACAAGGTCACACAATGAGACAACAGCTCAAGAGATAAAGATGCGTTTCCTCTTTTTTTTCTTTAGCTACTGATCTGTCTGTTTCTGTTCATGCAGTTCACAGTCAGATTAGAAGAGGTAATGGGAGGACAAGTCTGAGTCTGTGGGAGTAGAAAGTGTGAAATGTGTGAACAACAAAGTGGAAAAATATAAGAAAACAACAATAAAAGATCCAGGTCTGAATCAGACCTGGTAGACCCAAACGTATAGTGAGGGTATGCTGGGAACGTCTGGCTGAGGCCCCTGTCCGGGAGGTCTTCAACTCCCACCTCCGGAAGAACTTCAACCACATTCCAAGGGAGTCTGGAGACATGGAGTCTGAATGGGCCATGTTCTCCACCTCTGTTGTTGAAGCGGCAGCCCAGAGCTGCGGCCGCAAGGTGGTTGGTGCATCTCGTGGTGGCAACCCCCGAACCAAGTGGTGGACACCAGTGGTGAGGGGGGCCATTAAGCTGAAGAAGGAGTCCTATCAAGCTTGGTTGGCTTGTGGGACTCTCGAAGCAGCTGAGGTGTACCGGCAGGCCAAGCGGAGTGCAGCTTGGGTGGTTACTGAAGCAAAAACCCGGGTATGGGAGGAGTTTGGTGAGGCCATGGAACAAGATTTTCGGTCGGCCTCGAAGAGATTCTGGCAAACTGTCCGGCGGCTCAGGAGGGGAAAGCAGCTCCCTGTCCACACTGTGTATGGTGTGGATGGGGCGCTGTTGACTTCGACTGGGGATATCATCGGGCGGTGGAAGGAATACTTTGAGGATCTCCTCAATCCCACTGATACGCCTTCCACAGAGGAAGCAGGGTTTGTGGACGAGGGGGATGACTCGCCTATCACAGGGGCTGAGGTCGCCAAGGTGGTTAAAAATCTCCTTGGTGGCCGGGCCCCAGGGGTGGACGAGATTCGCCCTGAGTACCTCAAGGCCCTGGATGTTGTTGGGCTGTCATGGTTGACACACCTCTGCAACATTGTGTGGAGGTCGGGGGCAGTGCCTTTGGCATGGCAAACCGGGCTGGTGGTTCCTCTCTTCAAAAAAGGGGACCGGAGGGTGTGCTCCAACTTTAGAGGGATCACACTCCTCAGCCTCCCTGGGAAGGTCTATGCCAAGGTACTGGAGAGGAGAGTCCGGCCGTTGGTCAAGCCTCGGATTCAGGAGAAGCAATATGGTTTTCGTCCTGGCCGTGGCACATCGGACCAGCTCTTTACCCTCTCGAGAATTCTCGAGGATTCGTGGGAGTTTGCCCAACCAGTTTACATGTGTTCTGTGGACTTGGAGAAGGCATTTGACCACATCCCTCATGGTTTTTTGTGGGGTGTGGTTCGGGAGTATGGGGTATCGGGCTTGTTATTACGAGCTATTCGGTCTCTGTACGACCATTGTGAGAGTTTGGTTCGTATTGCCAACACTCGGTCGGACTCATTCCCAGTGAGAAATGGACTTCGCCAGGGCTGCCCTTTGTCACCGATCCTGTTCATAATTTTTATGGACAGGATTTCTAGGCGCAGCCAGGGAATGGAGGGTGTCATGCTTGGTGACCACAGGATCTCATCTCTGTTGTTTGCAGATGATGTTGTCCTGTTGGCTTCATCCAGCAATGACCTACAGCTCTTGCTGGGACGGTTTGCCGCTGAGCGTGAAGCAACTTGGTTGAGAATCGGCACCTCCAAGTCCAAGTCCATGGTCCTCAGCCGAAAAAAGGTGGACTGTCCTCTCTGGGTTGGGGACAGGCTCCTACCCCAAGTGGAGGAGTCTAAGTATCTTGGGGTTTTATTCACGAGTGAGGGGAAAATGGAGCGAGAGATTGACAGACGGATCGGAGCAGCATCTGCAATGATGCGGACGTTGTACCGGTCTGTTGTGGTGAAGAGGGAGCTTAGTTCTAAGGCAAAGCTGTCGATTTACCAGTCAATCTACGTTTCTGCTCTCACCTATGGTCACGAGCTTTGGGTAATGACCGAAAGAACAAGATCGCGGATACAAGCGGCTGAAATGAGCTTTCTCCGTAGGATTGCTGCACTCACCCTCAGAGATAGGGTGAGGAGCTCAGTCATCTGGGAGAGGCTCAGAGTAGAACTGCTGCTCCTCCACATTGAAAGGAGTCAGTTGAGGTGGTATGGGCATCTGATTAGGATGCCTCCTGGACACCTCCCACTTGAGGTGTTTCGGGCACGTCCCACTGGGAGGAGACCCCGGGGCAGACCCAGGACTCAGTGGAGAGACTATGTCTCCCAGCTGGTCTGGCAACGCCTTGGTATCCTCTCTGAAGAGCTGGAGCAGGTGGCTGGGGAGAGGGAAGTCTGGGCTTCTCTGCTTGAACTGCTGCCTCCGCGACCCGGACCTCCGGAAAAGCGGTAGAAGATGGATGGATGGATGGATGGATGGAACAATAAAAGAAAAATTTAGAAAGATAGCAAGTATATTAATATGGAAAAAGGAAGTAAATGTGACTTCATGGATGTGTTTTAAGTGTATTATATTCTCCTCACCTTGCACTTGATTTGCTCAGAATGTAGCTCCTCATGGTGGTCAGGGAGTGGCATTGACAGCTTCCTCTTGAAGGCCCTCAGCTTCTCCAGTGACACGTCTATGCCTTTCTCACATCTTTCCCAGTTCTACACAAACACACACCATAAAAATCAGAGCAGAAAACACACACCTACATACATAGAGAGAATGCAGGCCTTCTTACAGAAGTGTTGTTATGAATTATGTAGCGATCTCCAGGAAGGATATACACAACCCTCCAACATTCCACACACAGATATATTAAATCAAAGCTGAAGCCAAACTACATCACTTATGCCACAGATGACCCACATAGCTCTGAACCTATAAAGTAGCACCTTGAGCGAGAGAGAGTGAAACAGCATAAATGCAAAAACCAAAAAAGAGAATTAAAATAAGCAAGCTTCCTGACAAAGGAAGGAGGTTCTGCTCCAAAGAATGTGGATTACAGTTATTTTTAGAGTCTGAAAATTTGTAAATCCAGGATTTGCTACACTCCAGCATTTGGTAAAAAATGGAGTAAAGCAGCATACTAGAAGTAAAAGTTGTTAAGAGCCAGAATAGCAGCAGCAGGCTTTCTTAGTGCAAACAAAGTAAGAAACAACTAAAAATCATAGGGGCAATTAGTAGATGATGAATAATTTCAACAAAAAAGCAAAAAATTCCAGATGTGTGTTTGAAACTGCATCAATCCAGCCCACTGAAAACAGAGCCCTATTTATTAACCCATAAAACCTACCTCACAGAGTTCAAATCCTTACAGCTCACTGCAGTCTGTGACTATGTGTTAATGTGAATTAGTGCCCTGGGCTGGCACTTTTTTTTACTGTCAGTGCCATTTTGTAATGCTTGTGCTTGTATTTACAGTTTGGAAAGAAGCTTGGCTATTTATACGAGGGCTCCACGAGTGCAGCGCTTCATAATTAATGTAAGTACTAAGCTTTACTGTTCTACATGTACAAGCAGGCAAGGTTATCGTAGGCCTAAATGGGGGCAGTGCCCTTCAGCACCCTTCATTGCAGCATGTTGGATACTCAGTTCAGCCTGTGCTCCCGACTGTGGACACAACTGCAATAGGACGTGTTCCAGTGCAGCACTGTTTACTACACAGCTGTGTTCAACCATCAAATATGAATAACATAAACCAATTCTGTAGGTTTTAGTTGAAAATGAAACAGTGACTGTGACAAAAACAAGTAAAAACAGTGCTCCTAGCATTTTCATTGCTTAGATCCCTAATTAACAAGCTGGTGTTGCTGATAAAAAGAGTCAGACTGTCTGACCTTCAGCAATCCATGCAGCTCTCTCCTCTGCTGGTCCAGGCGGTGGTGGGCGTGCCTCCACCGCTCCTGAATCTCCATCAGCTCTGTCTGCAGGGTGGACTCTGCCTCGGCGTCAGCTGACAGCAGCAGACTCCTGCCAGCCTCCACAGTTAGGATGTAGCCTCCCTGCTGCCTCTGAAGCATTTGCTCCCTCAGCTGGAGCAGCAGGGACAAAGAAAGGGGACAGAGGGGGTACAGGTTAACTACAGGACTCTAATGACAGAGAGAAAGTGAAGGTTGAGTATTAAAATACAGCATGGCTGAAAATAGTTAAGCAATACCTAAAGAGGCTCTAATCCATTTTCAGTGACCCAATAAAATATGAAAACTCTTTTTTTTTTTTTTATTTAAGTTTTTGTAAAGGGTATACAGGTCGTTACAGCAATGCAGTGTTTACATTTTCATCACATGTTCCCTTATTTTCTGATATCTGACAACATTGGAAGATTAATTCTTACAACACCCCTTATTTTTTTTTTTTTTTTTTAAAGTGAAAGAAAAAGTGAAATTAAAGAGAAAAAAAAAACAAAACAAAAAACAAAAAAAAAAACCAAACAAACCAGTAAAAAACAAACAAAAAGAAAAAGTAAGTAAATAAAGATAAAAGAGCATCTGAGTAGCATTGGAACAAAGAGCAGAACCATTATTGAAATGGTATTTGTCAAAGATTAGATCTAATGGAAGACACATATGCGGTCCAGGGTTGCCAAAAGTTCATGAACCCATCCATGTCCTGTCTCAGTGCGAATGTCAACTTTTCCATCGAGTAAATGTCTTGGATCACGTTAGTCCAATCTTCAGGTGTAGGACAGTCCTTCAACATCCATTTTTTAGTTAAAGCTTTTTTGCTTGCCAATATTAAAACATTGAATAAGTATTTTTCTCCTCGTCTTTCCAGTGAGTCCGGTAGTAAACCCAAATACAAAGTTACAAAAGAAAAGGGAACTGTAATTTTGAATATTTTCCCCAATATTGTCTGTACATTGGTCCAATATTGGTGGATAACTGGGCATGACCAAAACACATGAAAATGATTTGCAGTCTTTTCACCACACAAGCGCCAACAGTTCAATCCCTTATGGGTAAATTTGATTTGTGCAGGTGTTCTGAAAAATCTTGCCAAGTTTTTCCATCCAAATTCTCTCCACTGCAGGGATGAGGTACTTTTCCATTGCTGTTTATTTAGCTTTTCCCATATTTCCAGATGTAAAGTGAAATTCCCCTCTTTTTCCCATCTCTCTTTTATATAAGATGTGTTGTCTCCTTTTAAGTCTTGAAGACCTTGGTATATTTTAGAAATGTATCTGATCCCTGGGATCCCTTTATATGCCATTAAGAAGACCTTCAGAACACCTGACTGGGCCCTTTCCAAAACCTCCTTTTTAAGTATATTGTTTATGTGGTGTCTAAGCTGGAAGAACCTGTAAAGGTCTTGATTTATTAGGCCTTGTTTTTTCAAATCTTCAAAACTTCTTAAGATTTGCCCTTTAAAAAAATCGTAATATTTTATCAGCCCCTTCTCCTTCCACTTTTTAAATCTGGTGTCTGTTTTATTAGGAGTAAAGTCCTGATCATAGGCGATCCATTGCAGAAGTCGATAGGGCTCTTTAGTTTGATTCTCTCTGACTATCTTAAACCAAATTTTTAGCGGGGTCTCTATCCACGGGTTAGTGTTATTCAAAAGCTTAGGTAAGACATTGTTCCCTATTATCGCCTGTAGGGGGATGTCACTTGTTATTTGGCATTCGATCTCCTTCCATTGTGCAGAGTAGACTGGGTTACATATCTCTACTAAAGTTTTAATTTGTGCGGCTTTAAAGTAGTCCCTGATATTTGGCAGCGCGAGCCCACCTTTGTCTTTGTTTAGCTGTAGGGTTCTATATCTGATTCTAGGTCTCTTGCCCTGCCATATGAATCTTGAGATCCTTCTGTCCAGCTCCTGCCATGTTTTTTTGGGAGGTTCTACCGGTATTGTTTGGAAAAGGTATAGAAGACGTGGAAGTATATTCATTTTGACTGCTTCAATTCTTTGTGCAATACCCAAGAATGGTATCATATTCCATCTTGCTAGGTCAGATTTTATTTTTGTCACCAGTGGATCATAGTTTAGTGATATAATTTTGTTGAGTTGTTTCGGGATATTGACCCCCAGATATTTCATAGATTCCGACTCCCAGTTAGTTTTGAGTTTGCTTAGTGAATAATGATTTGGGTCATAGTTGAATGTTAAAACTTGGGTTTTATGCATATT
This sequence comes from Pholidichthys leucotaenia, assembly GCA_020510985.1. Classification (NCBI taxonomy): domain Eukaryota; kingdom Metazoa; phylum Chordata; class Actinopteri; order Cichliformes; family Pholidichthyidae; genus Pholidichthys; species Pholidichthys leucotaenia. The sequence goes on along the minus strand of CM035842.1, from coordinate 326,973,808 downwards.
TAATTTGTACCCCGATAAATCTCCATACTCTGAAAAAACTGAGGTTAGTTCTGGTAAAGAAGTGTCCGGCTGCCCTAGGTATATTAAAATGTCATCAGCAAAGAGTGCTATTTTATGTTCCTTCTGACCAAGTGTAATACCTTGAATTTTTTGGTTTTGTCTTATCCATTGGCTCAGAGGTTCTATGAAGATTGCAAAGAGCAGTGGAGACAGGGGGCAGCCCTGACGACATCCTCTTTCCAGTTCAAAAGATGATGATAAATTACCGTTAATCCTTATTTTAGCTGTTGGTTTTTTATATAATGCCTGTATAGTTCTAATGAAGTTGTTATGAAAATTGAAACTGGATAAGATTCTGTATAGAAAAGACCAGTCAACCGAATCGAATGCTTTTTCAGCATCTAATCCTAATATGACTGCATTTAAGTTATATTTTTTTATATGATGAATTATGTGTAAAGTGCGTCGAATGTTGTCTTGTGTCTGTCTTTGTCTTATAAAACCTGTTTGGTCTAAATGAATTAGGTCTGTCAGTATATTCTCTAACCTTTTGGCAAGGATAATGGTAAAAAGCTTATAGTCCTGATTTAGTACACTGATTGGTCTGTAGTTGGAGCACTCTAGTTTATCCTTTTCAGGTTTAGGTATAACTGCAATGACCCCTTCTCTCCAGGAGGGGGGGATTTCCCCTGTGTGGAGGACATAATTAAATGTTTTCAGGAGGAGAGGAGATAGTTGCTGTTTAAAGGTTTTGTACCACTCTGCTGTATAGCCATCAGCTCCTGGGGATTTGTTAGCTTTAAGTTTCATAATTGCTTTTTCCAATTCTTTAGAATGTATTTCTGACAGTAGTGTTTTATTTTGTGACTCCGTAAGTTGGGGAAGGTTTAATGTGTTTAGGAATGCCTCGGATGCGTTTTTATGTTTTTTGTGGGAGTATAAGTTCTTATAGTAATTCTCGAAGTTTTTAAGAATATCCTGAATTCTGAATTTTATTTCCTTTGATACTGGGTCTCTGATTTTGTAGATTGCTCTTTCTGTTTGATGTTTCCTCAATTTATAGGCTAGCAATTTTGCCGATTTACTGCCTGCTTCATAGTATTTTTGTTTCAGAAATGTAAGTTTCTTCTGGATTTCTATTGTGTAGATCTCATTTATTTGGTTTTTAATTTCCTTAATCTTGAGCGAGTCAGTAGAATGAGTGTTGCCTTTGTGTTCTTTTTCTAGGTTCCTAAGTTCTGACTCTAATGTGGATAGTTTTTCTTGTCTTAGTTTCTTTTGGGTTGCCAGTTTTGCAATAATCTTTCCTCTTATTACAGCTTTACATGCATCCCACAGTATTAAAGGGGATACTTCTCCATTATCGTTATCTTCCAAATATCTGAGAATATCTGACTCCAATTCATCTTTCAATGGTCCTTTCAGGACATTTGAATTTAACCTCCAAGAAAATGTATTATTTGTGTATTTTTGGATATTTAAGTCCATGTAGATCGGACTGTGGTCGGAGAGATCCATCAGTCCTATTTTACATGTTTTTACTCTACCAATGTCTCTATTAAACATAAAAAAATAGTCAATCCTTGAGTAAGATGAATGTGGAGTTGAGTAAAATGTATAGTCTTTTACACTGGGGTTGAGTTCCCTCCACACATCACAGATTCCCATTTCTTTTAGTAGCATCCGAGTCTTCCTGTTTTGGGTGTTATTTTGATGTGGGGAATTACCAGAAGCATCCCAGTATGGATTCAGTCTAAGATTGAAGTCCCCACCACATATCACTAAACCTTGAGCTTTAGTTATCATTAGGTCGAATACATTTTTATAAAATTTCCAGTTAGCCCCTGGTGGAGCATACACATTCAGCAGGGTGATATCTTCTCCCTCTAGCCGCCCAGTTACCAAACTGTATCTCCCTTCTTTATCTTTGTGTTCTGATTTTTTTTCAAATGTAATTTTGGTTGATATCAATGTCGCTACTCCCCTCCTCCTCCCTGATTTATATGAAGATGAAGAGATCATTTTAAACCCTTGTCTACTGAGTTTATTGTGTTCCACGTCTGTTAGGTGGGTTTCTTGTAAAAGTATTATTCCTGCTTTGTCTTTTTTCATTTTGCCTAGAATCTTGGATCTTTTAACTGGATTCAGGATCCCTTTTACATTATATGAAATTATTTTGGTTACACCCTGTTTCTCCATTGTGTTGTTTTGTTTAGTATAACTGTGTGGTGGCCCTCTTTTGTGCTACTCAGAAACTGAAAGAACATTAAAAACAAGAAAAACATTAAGAACATAGTGTAAAAAACTTTAAAACAAAAAACTGTCAAAAGAACTTCCTGAGCTGAGGTCTTTTTAAAGACCCTGTAAGAGCCTTGATGGAGTGAAGGCCCTGAGGGAAATTCCTCAAACTCTGTTACGTGTTGAGGGCCCTCTCGTACCACTGAAAGTAGTCCCATGCTTTTAACGTGAGTTTCAGAACCCAATCCAAACTTGTAATGATTTTTTTTTTTTTTTTCCTTTTATGCCTAAACCCTGTGAAATTGTGTGCACCCTCCCACCCCCATCACATCAAACATTCACGCAAAAACAGTATTTGTTAGTATGAGCAGAACATGTGGATTATTGTCACATTTCTATTTTAACAAGTTTTTTTTTTTTTTTTATTACAAAGACTTATTTGTTTCAAATAATATGATTGTTCCATGAAATGTTTTACCACATGCTGAATATGCATCTCCTTTAATGTTTGTTACCTTGTATGAGGGGGGTTGGATGTGCGGATTGATTCAAGAGGAAGGGAAAAAAAAAAAAAAAAAGGTCGCTATTCCAACCTGAAAACGGATAGTTTATCCGCGACGCTCTGGTGCTGGGTTTCCCGCTGCTGGTCCGTGGATTTTGAGGGTCTTTGTGTTGTCCATGTTTGCGCTTTGATCTTCTCACTCGGGTCTGCTGCGGGTTTAAACACCGTTACCGGGAGCCCTCTTCTCGCCATGTCAGCTGTTGCTTCTTCCGCCGAATTATAGAGACACGTTTCATCGCCGTAGAAGACCCTTAACTTCGCAGGAAATGGTGTCTGAAAGCGCAATTTCTTCTCTCTTAACACCTTTTTCGCGTCATTGTATTCCCTGCGCTTTTTAAGGACCTCCGGGGCGTAATCGTGTTCCACGTAGACTTTTCTCTCCTGGTGCATAAATCCTTTTTTCTGCCAGGCCAGTCTTACAACCTCTTGTTTTATTTTGAAGTTGGAAAATCTTACCAACACCGAACGTGGGGGCGCTTCCGCCGCCGGCCTAGCGGCTAATGAACGATGTGCCTTTTCTATCTTCAAGTCGGTGGTTTGTGGAATATCCAATTTCTCTCTTAGTAAGGATTCCACGCATTCTGCCATTGAGTTAAAACCATTTTCGGTTCCTTCTATCAGACCATGAATTCTTATGTTGTCTCTTCTTTGTTTTCCTTCTTGGTCGGTTAGCTTAGCCTCTATAGCTGCTTGTCTTTTGCGTAGGTCCAGCACAGAATCTTCGAGCACTTTTATTCGATCCTCTGTTTCCAAGATTCGGTTCTCGGCCTGGTCCACTCTGCTGTTTGTCCTTTTCAATTCTTCTCTGAATTCCCGAAATTCGGCCGTAACATCTCGGCGAAATCGTCGTAGTTCCTCAAATAGTGATTTCAGGCTAACCCTTTTGTTAGCTATCACCAGCTCCTCGTCTTCTGAACGGGGATCTTCCAGTTCAGATTCTCCGGCCGATACGTGTCCTAGCCTGGAGAATTTCAGTTTCTTCTGTTTTCCTTTAGACATGATGATTTTGTCTTTTGATTTTCACTCCTCCAAAAATCCGTTAAGTTTGATTTTCAAGGTGTTATCCTGGATTGAGTCTGAGAGCTTCAGTGTTAAGCTGCAGTCGCCATGGCGTCCAGACCGGAAGTCATGAAAACTCTTTTAAATACAATAATTTTTTTCACCTATTAAGGCTTTAAAATGGTCTATACTTACTTGAATCTGGCCCAGCAGATTTCTGGCTTGCTGTAGTGCAACTGGTTCTTCTGGTTGGCGCACATCTGGATCACGGGTCACTTCCTGAAGCCACCTAAGCAGTTTCTCTGCCATCTCCCGGTAGTTCTGCCACTGGCGGACCAAGCTGTCAATAATGCCTCTCCTCTGCTGCGCCCGCCTCACCACACCCTGCCACTGATTGCTCAGCAAGGCCAGTTTCACACTGAAGTCATCACTGTTAGTGTGACACAAGTGAGGATCACTTTAGCCGCTCTAGATTAGTTTTTTTTTCCACAGAGGTAAACTGATTTAATATGGAGGTGTGCTCATGTGTAGTTACCTGTCATCTACTTGTCCCTGGTCCAGCATTCGATGCCCGTCACTGATGATGGAGTAAAGAATTTGCTGTCTGCTAAACATCTCTGCCTGGAACAACTGTAGGAATGCACATATAGTACATCAATAAAACACAATAAATGAAAGGATGATAATTCGCACACAGAAATACGCCGAGTCTCTGACCTCATGGTCTCGTTGTTGCTCCAGGAGACTCTGGTAGTTGCCTGAGATCTCATCAGCAAGTTTCTGTTCAGTCTGAGACAGGAAGTCCATCCAGGCCTCACACTTCTGCAGAAAACTCTGCTGCTGGAGCAACACCAGCTGCAGTTTACTGAGGACAGACAAGATTAGAAACACTTAAAGTTTACTACAGTATCACATATTAAGAGTTTCACAGTTTGTAAATAGACATCAGGTCAGTGAAGTTATGAAGATGGTAAATATGAAAATAAATCTTCAATGATAAAGCTTTTTTTTTTATAACACCCACACCTGAAAGCATGACAGCAAACTGTTCACACCTGCTATCTTTCCATGGGCAGCTTGGTGGTGCAACAGTTAGCACCGTGGCAGCACAGTAAGAAGGTCACAGGATCGATTCCACTCCTGACCATCGTGGGTTTGATCCCACCCCTGACCATCAGTGACCCTTCTGTGTGGCATTTGCGTGTTCTCCCCGTGTCTGTATGGGTTTACCCCGGGTACTCCGGTTTCCTCCCACAGGTCAAAAACATGCAAATTAGATTAATTGGAGATTCTAAAAGTGGCCCTAGGTGTGAATGTGTGTGAATGGTGAAGGACTGGCGGCGTACCATGGCTGCCTCATCCATCCAGGTGGATGCCCTGAATTTTCCTGTGGGGATTAATAAAGTATACAAAATACAAAAAAAAACCCCAAAACACAGCTTTAGCTCAGTTAGCATTAATCAAGCTAAACCTGCTTCACTGAAATGTATAAATCCAGCTGAACTCAGACTAAATCTGATCTGATTAACAGGGTGAATTTTTCAGTTATAATCCAATTTCTCAATAATCGGGCTAAGGCTGTGTCATGGAAACATAGTGCCTAATCCATTTGCATACATTACATACCTTAATGCAAGTTCAAACTTTTTAAACATCTTACTTTGCTTCCTGAATTCCATAAGTTAAGTTTGAACCAAAATGTAAAGTCACTTTCTTGAGTCTCTTTTAGACATAAAGTACATATTTAAACTTTAATCTGACATAAAATGAACATCATTGTTGTATCTGGAAATTACACATTCCACTTTCCGCCACTTTTCTACAAACATCATAACCACATGTTGTCTGTCACATTAAAGCATCCATAAGGACGATAAAACATTCCAACAACAGGACACGTGAACATCTGCGCTCACATAAAACCAGGGTGTCCAACCAGTGGATGGCAAGCTATGTACTAGTCAATCTTGAGATGCTTACAGGTCAATCACACATCAGCCCAGACCCAACAGCATGCCACATTAAGTTATGTATACCTTGTTGTGCCCACCAACTTTTCTGGGCTGCCAAAACACCTGAACATGTGAGCATTATGTACGCACCGAGTGACACTGTAGCTTATGTGTGAGTGCACCAGTTCCATACAGCCACCTGACATCTGTGGTGCCAAAAAGTGATGGTCTGATAGAAACTGATTGGCCTGCCATGGGAGGGTGCTTTGCTCAACCGTTTCTTTTTGGTTTGGTTCACCGCTGCTTTTCATAAATGCAAAATGTCACCGCAAGACCAATCATGACCATCCCGAACAGAACTATCCACAGAACACCAGGGTGAGGACACGAAAACATCCCATCACACCTCTGTACACAGATTGAATGTATTGACTTAACTTATTTATGTGATTGCTGACTCATGGGGGCCTGGGGCTCCCAATGAATCTGTCTGTTATCAAGGAGGCCAAGGAGGAGAAGGAGGAGGGGGAGGAGGACAGCAATGGAGGAGGAGGGGCTGTGGCCAAGGAGGGAATGCAACCCCACAGTGGAAATGAGTGCATCAGTGTGGACAATGGGGTCACTGGCAAAGAGAGTGTCCCCAAAGGCAAGACCGCCCACTGGGAGGGGGAGGAGCCCATGAGCCACATCCACTACAACAAAACTGGACTGCATGATTAAGACTAAAACAGATAAGTGGACTCACTTCTACACGTATACAGAAAATTGACATAGCAGACATCTCCCCTTTACCTGACTTTGATCTAATGTTAACAATATAGTGTTTACCAGAAGTAATGTTGGAAGTTCAAGGTACTCCGATTAAATTTGTGTGACACAGGTGCATGTAGATCAGTAATTTCAGGTAATGACATTCAGGGCTTTTCAAAGTCAAAAGGAAAACTAACAGTTAAAATCTGCAAATGGCAAACTAACAGTAGAATATCTATCAAAATCTCTGAAAGTAAAGGATCCTACTACTGGTAACATTGTTGAAGGGTGATTCATTTTGTCAAAGGCTACCCACATGTTAAGGAAGTAAACATAGTTCGTGAGACTTCCAAACCAAAATACTGATACTCACTCGACCTGGTGACGGCCGGCCCATGTTCAGTGATATCACAGCATTTTACATCCACAGTTCCTACTAATTGGCAGTCTCCCAATCAATATCATTGTACCATGTACTATAGGCAATTGAACGGATCTGATCCAAATTATGAACAAATATTTTTTGCAAATCCATCCTCCAGATTGGTCATAAAAAACTTGTGTGGAAGCATCCGCTGTCTTATCTGATGAGGATAAGAGACATTTTAAACAATGGGGGTTCCACGCATCTGACTGGTCAGACCCAAACAAATGGATTGGAAAAATGTTGGACATTTTGTCACTTCTGCTGAGGAATATAGCCATCCATGAGAAGCCAACATCTTACCGTAAGATAGAATATTCTCCTAAATTAGAGACATATGCATTGTCACTTAACTGGGTAACCACAGCACAAAAGGCTGTGCACAATTGACAACCAGAAATCTCCTACATAACCAATCTCAACATTAACAGAAGAGGATGAGCGAATTTGAAGCAAATTCTAAATTCATTATGGTAAAAAGATAAAACGGATGTTGGTCTAATAAAAGGGGCAGGGTATGTCACTGTAGCATCAAAGTTACACTATAGACCATATAAAAGACAATATCCTCTCCATCTAGAAGCTCAAAAAGGTGTTAAATATGTCATAAAAGAGCTAAAAAAGCAGCAGATGTCATAGTGTCATGCTCAGCCTCCCCATTCCTGTGGGAAACATCCTGATGATGCAGGACATGCAGGAATTAACAAAGCTATAATTCTTTGTGCTCATTGTGTACCAGTATTACACACATTGTTGAATGAACTAAAACTCCAAATGCAATTTTTCACAGTGGTAGTCATTAGCAATGCATTTTTAGCGTACCAGTACACCCAGATCATCAATTCTGGTTTGCATTCACATCTGCAGACAAGAAGTACATATTCACCAGACTACCACAGGGTTACTGTGAGTCTCCTACAATTTTTTCTTAGGCAATGTCAGCAAATTTTGCACATTTTATATCTCCTAATAGGAGCCAATTGCTCCTCTATGACATATTGCTGGCATCTCCTAATGAAGAAATATGCAAACAAAACATATTTCTGCAGGCTGGAGTCTATAGGTGATTAAATAAAGGTGCTGTTTTTAATCAAGGTTCTCAAATTTATACCTGACCAAAGGGTAAACCCATCCTCCCACAAAAATTATTTCACTATGTTGCTACTTGAACACATAGACTTTGTCATGCGTTCAAGGGAGGGATGGTGATATTGGTTATTAGTTATCACAGCCTATGGGTTTGAAAATTTTGCTACAAAATTTACCAATAATGTCTAATTTGTGCACAAAGTAATCCCCAGGGCAATGTCAAGACCAGAGAAGGGTAGTTTTCCATCATCACCATACCCATTTCAGAACATCTGCATGGACTTCATTGAGCTTTTGGTGACACATGGGGAGTGCATAATGGTATAGCATCTTAGACTAAAACAAAGAGCAGAGTTTCCCTTGGAGATAACAGGGAGGTGTGAAGGATGAATGCAGTGTGATCTTTTGTGTATCAGAAACTTCTAGGAGGATGGTAAAGGATTAAGGAAGTGAATGCAATGTGACCTTTTGTGTGTAGAAGCTTCTGAAGGAATGCCATAGATTTAAGAGAAGAGTCTTGTCTGAGATGTCCTCTTTCTGACTATGCTTCTGTGTGAAATGTGTAATAAACTGTCTGAGTCAAATCCGCCTCGTTATTTACACACTCCACAAGCTAACCAAATGTGATGGGAAGAGCTATTATTTTGTTATAGTGGATATGGTTACAGATTATTTCACATTTAGGAAAAGTGTTGAATAGTGATTTGAAACACCATGTAGCACATCATCCACAGTCTGCAGGATTTGTGGAACGACATAACTGGACCATTAAAGAAAGATTAAGAAAACAATGGCAGAAACAGGACAGAATTGGATTTATTGTTTACCATTGATACTATTTTATATGAGAATAGTGCTTACAAAAGAAGGTTTGTCTCCATTTGAAGTTTACATGAAAAGCCTTAATTAGTATCCGCTCTTAGACCATTCAACCCAGAAGATGAAGAGATTTGGTTTCGCAGATGACATGTTAAAAATGCTGACTCAAAAAGATTCTGTTCATGCTGTTCTTCCTAGGAAGGAACACACAGGAGGAATCATCACCGTAAAACCAGGAGACCAAGTCCTCACAAAGACTGTTAAAAGAAGACCTGGTCAGAAGCCCCCTGGCAGGGGCCACATAAGATAATATTGTCAATTCCAACAGCTGCAAAAGTACAAGGCAGAGACACTTGGGTACACCTTACATACTGTAAATTATTCTCAAAACAAACCAAAGAAGCTATAGGGGGAAAGCCATAGAGAGTGTTGCTGTTGTGGAGGAAGTCTGGGGCTACAAAGGGAGTCAGGTATTTTAGCTGACCTGATTGTCTCAAACCTTGGTAAAGAAATTAAGAGTCTACAGCAGGTAGAATACACTCAAAATGGCCAACAATGAAAGACCCCTCAGAGATTACTGACGTAGGGTCCAGTTTTTTGAATGGCTCACATGTGTGTTCCTCGTGCTTGTCCTTGTCATAGTCCTCCTGATACAGTTGTTGTGCAGCTCAGGAGCTATTTTAAAGGTAACTGGCAAATCAATAAACATCGACATTAAGGATAAAGGGACACTACCCACCATAACATGCACTGAAGATAAAGCTTGTGGAGTCCAGTTTGACTATTGTGATATATATATATAATTGTGACCACTCCATGCACTATGAGTCTGTGATGTATGAAAAGAGCCATAAGTACATGTGCACTCCTCCATGTAACTGGGCTGATATGTTCAGTCACACAGGACCCAATGACTCTTAATACTTTAACACCTATCATAAATTAAGAACACACATATACATTATACAGTCACCCTACCATGGGGCATGTGCTGCGAACATGAGCTTCACATATGGCCGTAAGGAATGCACAATTTGTAACCCTATTAGAATACCTAAAACATCTCTGAAGTTGTCTGACACTGGACAATATTATGTGTGCGTTGTGAAGCAATAAACACTATATTCAAGCACACACCAAGATATGTAGAACATTTGGAATATGACTGGTTACCTGATCCACATCATCACAGCCATGTATTCACAACTAACTATTGGTGGGGATATGCACAGTTCCTTGCTAGTAGGACAAATAAAACAAATTTCTCCAGCTCAGGACTTAGGAACATTTCAAACAGTTCCTCCAAGCCATCATCTGCAGTCGTAGTCCCAGCGTAAATGGCGCCAGGGCAGAACAGAACCTTTGAACTAAATGGAGGATGGTGGCTCTGTGGCCATAGGGTGTACTCACACCTGACATCTAACTGGGAGGTGTCTGCACCCCTGTATGACTGACTGACTATGCCATCATGATGTATCTGGATTAAGTCAGACAATCAGAGCATTGAAAGAGGGACCTGGCATAAAAACCACGTGATGCAGTCTGAGCAACGGATATACCAGTTGAATTTAAACATGAGAACGTTGGCCAAAAGGTCACACTTACACTATTTCCTTGAGCAGGGGTTGGAAAGAATATTCTTAGGACTGAGTCTGGCCAAAATACTGAGTATGAACCTGATGTCTTCACTGCCTGGCTACAACCCTTCTTTGGATGGTGGGCAGAAGTGATAAAAACACAATATTATCCCTTATGATTAGAATTGCCATCTTTATGTGTGTAGGATGTTGCTGCATTCCTTGTTGTAGAGGCCTTACTGAAAAAACAGCGCATGCATGCCAGTATCTCATATTAGCTCAGCAGAAGGAGAGCGACAAGGATTCAAGTGATGAGGACAGTCAAGTTTAAATCATGTCTACCAGTGTCTCTGCAAGAAAAAATGTTGGTATTGACAATATGCCTATAATGACTAAAGCATAATGTAACAGCTGAAAATTGTATAAATACATTTATTGGAAATTTTTATTTTTGATATTGAATTTGTAATACTGAATGCTTGTAAATGATGACTCATTTTTATGGTTGCCAAGGGTAGTAGAAACGAGGTGAGAATTTTTCCTGTATAAATGCTCAAAGAATGAAGACTGAAAAGAAACTGCATTACAATGATTACTCATGAAAGTATATACTGCTTATAGGTTTTTCACTCATCACACATGAAAATAACATCAGGTGTTTGATACCTGTTTATTATAGTTATTGATGCCATGAAAATGGAGTCAGAGAGGAAAATGTTGTAATAAATAAACAGTGAAGATTAGTTAATTAGATATTACACAAAGTGCTTGCATACACATATCTTTTAAACTCACACATATACCATTCACACATACACATCAGTTGCTTACACACATACACACACATGTACACACACACATACAAACTCCACAGGAAAGTCTCTGTTCCTGTTTCCATATATGGGCATAGGGGTCATGTAGGACTAATAAGGTGACATACAGTATGGACGCTGAGAGGAAGCCATAAAGCCATAAAGGCAGGAACCAACAAGATAGAAGCCATAAAAACAAGGAGACCCTGGGAGCCATCTGGATGCCAAGAGGACAGTTTGGATAATGGACATGTATTGTTGGAAAGTTACTAGGAAATTGCCCAGTAACTTGCCTATATGTAGCTGTGAATTCCTTTGTGCTGGGTCTTTTCCAGGAGAGGGAGCTGGAGGAGACCCGGCGACCGTGTACATTGACTCCCTGCATGGTTTAATAAAAGTTAAGCTGAGAAATAGTATTTCTTCTGTGATTATTGGTTGGTTAACTGAAAAGATTCTGCCGTCTAAAAATTAATTTTTACAGTACCAATGCTAATCATAAATGCATTGTTTCTTAAAAATTTGCAGCTTTTCTCATAAATTTATAACTTTTAACTACATGTAAACTTGCAATTTTGTTCTTGTAAATTAACTATTTTCATTCATTCATTCATTCATCTTCTTCCGCTTAATCCTTTTCGGGTCGCGAGGGGGCTGGAGCCTATCCAAGCATCTTTGAGCGGGGGCAGGGTACACCCTGGACAGATCGCCAGTCCATCGCAGGGCCAACACAGAGAGACAGACAACCATTCACTCTCACATTCATACCTAACTATTTTTTACACCTTAAATTTGAAACTTTTTCTTGTAAATTTTTCTTACTTTTTTGACCAATAGATCTTGTGATGTTGAAAAATCTAAAAGTCGATCTCAAGTGTAAAAAGGCTGGACACCTAAATCTAAAAAAAAAAATCCTGATTCTTTTATAGAAAACCCATAAACAGCAATAGCATTAGAGAAAAGGGTCATGTTTATCTGCCCGAAAAATCTCAATAAATGCATTTATGTCACTTTATGTACCATCTTTTCTCTGGATTAATGTAAATTAAAAAGCGAACATGACCTGTTGTGGAAAAATCTAAATAAAGCCATAACAAAGATTAATATAAAGGAGTCCAAAAGTATGTCTGGATGAAAAAAACTAAGGCCATTTTTGTTTTTCATGCAATATGTCCCCCCTGACTGCACAACAACCACTGCTGCCTCTAAAGAAATCAAGTCCTGCTGCCCACTCCCCACTCCACCAACACCCCCCCACTCCCAACACACAGCCCCCCATCCTGACCCTGACCAGGACCCAGGTGAGGACGGAGCTGAGGAAGATCAAGGCGAGGAAGGCGCCGGGACCGGACGGCATCAGCGCAAAGCTCCTCAAGTCCTGTGCAGACCAGCTGTGTGGGATTGTGACGTATATCTTCAACATGAGCCTGAAACTGGGGAGGGTACCACAGCTGTGGAAAACATCTTGTGTGGTACCTGTACCAAAAACTTCCCACCCCAAAGACCTGAACAGCTACAGACCGGTGGCCTTGACGTCCCACTTGATGAAGACCCTGGAGAGACTGCTCCTTGCTCACCTCCGCCCCCTGGTGGAACCAGCGATGGATCCACTCCAGTTCGCCTACCAGCATGGCATTGGGGTGGAGGATGCGGTGATCTTCCTCCTTCACCGTTCTCTGTCCCACCTGGAGAAGCCCGGGAATATGGTGAGGATCATGTTCTTTGACTTCTCCAGTGCTTTCAACACCATCCAACCGATGATCCTGAAGGACAAGCTGCTGCGCGCAGGGGTGGACCAGCACCTGTCATCATGGATCCTGACTACCTCACGAACCGGCCTCAGTTTGTGAGAACCCGGGACTGTGTGTCCGACACGATCATCAGTAGCACGGGGGCCCCCCAGGGAACGGTGCTGGCTCCCTTCCTGTTCACTCTTTATACTGCGGACTTCTCACACAACACAACACACTGCCATCTACAGAAGTTCTCTGATGACTCTGCGATCGTTGGCCTCATCTCCAATGGAGATGAAGCTGAGTACAGAGGGCTTATCCAGGACTTCGTGGACTGGTGCCATCGGAACTGCCTCCAGATCAACGCGAGGAAAACTAAGGAGCTGGTGGTGGACTGCCGCAGGCATGGGCAGCCCCTCACAGTACCAGTAAATATACAGGGAACAGACATCGAGATGGTGACATCCTATAAGTACCTGGGTATTCATCTGAACAATAAACTAGACTGGTCACACAATACTGATGCACTCTACAAGAAGGGACAGCGCAGGCTGTTCCTGCTGAGGAGACTCAGGTCTTTTGGTGTACAAGGGGCGCTGCTGAAGTCATTCTATGACACGGTGGTGGCATCAGCCATCACTTTTGGAGTGGTCTGCTGGGGCAGTGGCATTACTGCAGCCGATAGGAAGAGACTGAACAAACTGATTAAGAAAGCTAGCTCTGTCCTGGGGCAGCGCCTTGATCCGATGGAGGAGATAGGAGAGAGAAGGACGGTGGCTAAACTGTCATCTCTGCTGGAGTCCGAGTTCCACCCTATGCAGGACATACTGAATGCACTGAGGAGCTCATTTAGCAGCAGACTACATCATCCCAGGTGCACAACCGAGAGGTTTCGTAGGTCCTTCCTACCAACGGCTGTCAGACTGTACAACCTAAGCAGGGCTGCTCGCAGAGATAGCAAAAAGACGTAACAAACTAATAGTTTTTTGAATGCAAAAGATGCAATAGACTTACACAATGGTCCCCTCCGGCATACAACTAGGAACTTACCGGTCGCTATGGAGGGTGAGAATATGTATGGGCACATAATCATACCATGTAGGATAACTAAGTAGACGGTTATGCTGTTTCATTCCATCTAGCAACAATGCTCTGCACTGTGTGTGTTTATATATTTACATATTTATTCCATCTAGCTACAATGCTCAGCACTGGGTGTGTTTATATATTTATATATCTACATATTATTCCATCTAGCTACATTGCTCCGCACTGTGTGTGTTTATATACTTGCATATTTATTCCACCTAGCTGCAATGCTCCGTACTGTGGGTGTTTATATATTTACATATTTATTCCATCTAGCTACAATGCTCTGCACTGTGTGTTCATATATTCATATATTTATTCCATCCAGCTACAATGCTCTGCACTGTGTGTCTGTGTGTGTGTGTATATATATATATTTTATAGTAATACGTACATATGTATATTAGCTGCTCTTGCTTGCTTGTTTTTTTTTGTTTTTTTTTTTTTGTTTTTTTTCTTGCCTTCTGATTGTTGCTCTGAGTGTTGCTATCCCTGTGCTGTTGCAATCCTGGAATTTCCCCGTTTTGGGACTAATAAAGGCTTATCTTATCTTATCTTATCTTAATATGACTCAATACAGTAAAACATGAATAGTCTCAGGTACCTGAACCTCTCTGTGAGGTGAGCAGAGTGAGTGGCCCAGGCTCTGTTGAGACTTTGCAGCCGTTTGACATCTGCATCATTGACTGGTATTCTGTACATCAACTCATTAACACGTTCCAGGTCTGGAGAGAGACTGCTCAGCTTCAACAGGTGAACCTGGAAAAAAAAAAAAAGCACATTATTGAAAAAGAGGAAATATTTTTGTTGCTGGGACAAACGCTGCTTGATCGTTTATAGAAAAAAAATATTAGTAAACAACAGGATAACTTCCAATACCTTTAGTTTTTCTAGATGAGTCTGAACAACAGTGAGGTCTGGAGAACCAACAGGGTCGGGTTCCTTCAGCACCTCCTCGGCCTCCTTGGCTTTAGAGATCAGTTTGTCCAGCTGATCTTTGAAAACCCCACAGACCTGAGATCCAGACTAGTAACAGACAGAAACCATGTGAAAATAGAACTGATGGCCTGTCACTTGTATTTTTTTTTTTTTAATGTGCATCCACGCTAACTAATCACTCCCACCATACCTGCAGTACTTCTTGCTGTCTGTGAAGGGCGTGCTCAAATGTGGCTAGGCGATGTGAGAGTGACAGGTGGTCAGACTGTCGGGATGCAGAGGAGGAGGCATCAACTTGGCTCCTCAGCTGTTCTCCCAACGCCTGTAGCTGCTGGAGCAACTGCTGGACAGAGTCTTGCTCACCAAGGCACTCCTGCCATGAAAAAAAATTATCAGGGAAAGAAAAGGGTTAATAATGTCTTGTGCAAGATTTTTTATGAAATAAAGAATTTATTTAAGGTTACATTTTTCTATGAAATATGCATGTACTGCATTAACTCGATGAATTAAAACGGTTTATTTTTCTATTCTTTTCCCACAAATGTTCAACTTTTATTAGCTCATAATAATCAGACAAGTATATTATCTCAAGTATATTTTCTCCTATTGTAGTTCTTAGTGGCCTTCACATCCAAGGATTTGCTAGTTCTTGTCAGTATATTTATGACCTCTACTGTAATGTTATAGAGTATATACACTATATGATGGATTTTGATTGGTCATATGCAAAAATCTGTATTTTCCGTGAGTACTGTATGAAAAAGAAGGTGGAGAAAGTCTTAAACAGACCATGCAGTAGGACTGAATTCTTAACCACTTTGTCTGGCAACGGCCTGGATCAGTAAGCCTCAGTCAAAGTAACGTCTTCTTACAGTATGATCATGTGCATCTCTAGATGTTGCCTAGTAAGGTCTCACAAGCCCAGCGTGACACCGGGGGACCCCTGTAGAGTAAATCAGGGCCTGTCTTTCCCTTTGTGGACTCCCTATCAAAAGGCTTTTGTTAGCCTGCAGCATGAATCTACACTGAAACAGACAAAAGGAGAGGGTGGGGATGAAGGCTTTGTGAACCCTGACAAGGAGCTTATTACCAATTCCTTAGAAAGGAGATTGGGGATGACTGGAAAAAATCTCTTGGTATATTCTAATCCACACGAATATTAAATGTAAGGCTTAGACAAGGGGTCTGCAACCTTTGCCAGTATAGTATAACAAACCGACAACAAATTGTTTTGCGCTGAAAAATAAAGGCTATATCTGAATATCTGACCATATGTTTTTTGTATAGTTATTAAATATCAGCACATTCATAATATGGTTAAATCTGGAAAAAAATATCATTGTGTGGCGGTTCGTTTTAACCCCACAACAGACTAAGGACACTCAGCCCTCTTTTCTCTGTTTTTCTGCTGCATTACTGAGAAGCAATGTGCCATTCGCAGTTTCGCTGTAATGTGCCATTCGCAGTTTCGCTGTACCGGCCGCGTGTACTTAGACCTGCTTGTCTCAAAGATTAAGCCATGCAGGTCTAAGTACACACGGCCGGTACAGCGAAACTGCGAATAACTCTGCGAATGGCACATTGCTTCTCAGTAATGCAGCAGAAAAACAGAGAAAAGAGGGCTGAGTGTCCTTAGTCTGTTGTGGGGTTAAAACGAACCGCCACACGCTCCCCCCCAGAGGACGCGGCAGGGGGCCGCGACCTCGATAATCCATCTGTGTGAGCGAGCTGTGGGAGAAGCTCGCTGCAGGCGGAGGGGGAGGGAGGGGAGGGGTGGTAAGTGCCGGCAGGAGCTGTGAAATCGTCCTGAGCCGCGCAAAAATTGCTTGCTGCTCCGTGACGTCGAGGGGTTGTCCCGTTGCACGTGCGGAGATCACAAGAAGAAAAACTAGTCTCTGACTCCTCTCGTGGCCATGAAGAAAAGCAGGGGCGGCTGTAAGAAAAAAAGTAAACAAAGCATAGGGACTGTTGGCTTTGGGTGCTGAAGCAACCCCAAAGCTCCCGGGAACAGCTGACGGCTGAAATCCCGTTGTGCCGTGGCTAAGACCATTAAAAAATCCAGTGGCGAGCTGCGTGCTTGCTTCAGGTGAACGAGCAGCCCTGAAGGTTCTGTGGGCAGCGGCGGAGGACGATGGCGGTCTGTGGCGTGGCTGAGACTGTTAACAAATCCTTCCAGTATGCTGCATGCGTGCCTCAGGTGAGCGAGCAGCCCTGAAAGGCAGCGGCGAAGGAGGAAGGCAGTCTGTGGAGCCATTACTTGTCCCGTGCGTGATGCGCCGTCCTTGTAACTCCCCGATGCGTGCGCGGGGGTTCAGTGCGTGGGTGGGCTGCTGGAGTGGTGAGTCAGGGTGCAGAAACTTGGTGGAGAACGGCGCAGACGGCGCCGGTAAAATCCAGGTTGAGCTGTGGCTGTAGATTGGCCATGGTGCGTTGGAGCGGTGAGAGGAAATAGACGATCTTTAGTCCCTCAGGCCCGTGCAGAGGCGTTGGAGCGGCGGGAGGGAATAGACGCTCTTTTGTTCCTCAGGCTCATGCAGCTGCGTTGGAGCGGTGTGAGGAAGTAGACGATCTCCGTCCCTCGGGCTCGTGGAGGCGCGTTGGAGCGGTGCGAGGCAATAGACGATCTTTGTGCCCCGGGCTCGTGCAGCTGCTTTGGAGCGGTGAGAGGGAGGAGACGATCGTTGTCGCTCGTGCGGCCATGGTGCGTTCAGTTCCACGCGCTGCGCTCCCCGTCGGCCCTGGAGGTTGCCGTCTGGGGAGAGGACGAGGTGCGTGCGCTCTCTGTGAGAGCGGCCGGTCCAGCGTGGTTGTGCAGATCTCAGGTGAGGGTCGCGCCATGACGTTTTCTGCAGTTTACCCGGTCGTGGGTGATGTCCGGAGAACGGCTCGCCTGTGTTGGCTCCGCGTCGAAGTCTCCCTGAAGCCGCAGGGAGGGGGAACCAGTAGGCCGCTGCGACGGAGCATTCATGCCCGGGTGTTGCGTTCGCTGGCCGCTCGTTTTTTTCAGCGTCGCTTCGCCAGCGTGGCCATCCAAAACAGAAGGCTGCGTTGCACAAAGCGTGTGCGTCTTCAAGGGGCCACCAACGCAGCTGTGTGGCTGTCCAGCTCGGAAGGTTGCTTTCGCACAAAACGTGTGCGTGTTCGAGGGGTCACCAGTGAAGCGACGCTGAAAAAAACGAGCGGCCAGCGAACGCAACACCCGGGCATGAATGCTCTGTTGTGGGGTTAAAACGAACCGCCACAATTGATCACTTGCTTTCAAAAGGGATCACACAGTTTTACTTCCTGATATTTTAATAAATTAGACACTACAGTTTTATTTAGAAGAAGCTACTTTTCATTCTTTTTGCATTTCCTCAAAATGCTCCTTATTCACATCTACTAATATACAGTGGTGTGAAAAAGTGTTTGCCCCTTTCCTGATTTCTCCTTTTTTTGTATGTTTGTCACACTTAAATGTTTCAGATCATCAAACAAATTTAAATATTAGACAAAGATAACACAAGTACACACAAAATGCAGTTTTTAAATGAAGTTGTTTATAATTAATGGGAAAAAAATCCAAACCTACATGGCCTTGTGTAAAAAAGTGATTGCCCCTAAGCCTAATAACTGGTTGGGCCACCCTTAGCAGCAACAACTGCAATCAAGCGTTTCCAATAACTGGCAGTGAGTCTTTTACAGTGCTGTGGAGGAATTTTGGCCCACTCATCTTTCCAGAATTGCTGTAATTCAGCCACATTGGAGGGTTTTCAAGTATGAACTGCCTTTTTAAGGTCATGCCACAGCATCTCAATCGGATCCAGGTCAGGATTTTCACTAGGCCACTCTAAAGTCTTCATTTTGTTTTTCTTAAGCCAATCAGACGTGGACTTGCTGGTGTGTTTTGTATCATTGTTCTGCTGCAGAACCCAAGTGCGCTCAGCTTGAGGTCATGAACAGATTCATGAACAGACATTCTCCTTCAGGATTTTTTGGTAGACAGAAGAATTCATGATTCCATTTACCACAGCAAGTCTTCCAGGTCCTGAAGCAGCAAAACAGCTCCAGACCATCACACTACCACCACCATATTTTATTGTTGGTATGATGTTCCTTTTCTGAAATGTTGTGTTACTTTTACGCCAATGTACTGGGACACACACCTTCCAAAAAGTTCAACTTTTGTCTCGTCAGTCTACAGAGTATTTTCCCAAAAGTCTTGGGGATTGTCAAGATGTTTTCTGGTAAAACTGTGACGAGCCTTTATGCTCGTTTTGCTCAGTAGTTGTTTTCATCTTGGAACTCTGCCATGCAGGCCATTTTTGCCCAGTCTCTTTCTTATGGTGGAGTTATGAACCAGTACTGACCTTAACTGAGGCAAGTGAGGCCTGCAGTTCTTTAGATGTTTTTGTGGGGTCTTTTGTGACCTCTTGGATGCGTCATCGCTGCGCTCTTGGAGTAATTTTTCTGTTCCATGTTTTCATCACTTGTAGATAATGGCTCTCACTGTGGTTCGTTGGAGTCCCAAAGCTTTAGAAATGGCTTTATATCCTTTTCCAGACTGATAGATCTCAATTACTTTGTTTCTCATTTGTTCCTGAATTTCTTTGGATCACAGCATGATGTCTAGCTTTTGAGAATCTTTTGGTCTACTTCACTCTGTCAGGGAGGTCCTATTTAAGTGATTTCTTGATTAAGAAGAGGTGTGGCAGTAATCAGGCTTGGGTGTGGCTAGAGAAATTGAACTCAGCTTTCCAAAGATGTGATAAACCACAGTTAATTTATGTTTTAATAGGATGGGGGGATCACTTTTTCACACAGGGCCATGCAGGTTTGAATTTTTTTTACCCTTAATAATAAAAACCTTCATTTAAAAACTGCATTTTTTTTTTTTTTTGTTACTTATTTGTACCCGTAGGTAGATTCGGTTTGCAGTCTGGTGACAAGCCACCGGCCGCTGGTCGCTGCGTGCGCGAGCGCCCTAAACCTACATGTTTTTGGTATGCGGGAGGAAACCGGAGAAATCCCGGAGTAAACCCGCGCAACACGGGGAGAACATGCAAACTCCACACAGCTCACTGTTGGTCGGGGGCTGGAATCGAACCCACGATCCCCCGGCCGAGGGTAAAACTGTGCTGCCACAGTGCTAAACCACTGCGCCACCGTGCAGCCGTGCATTTTGTGTTTACTTGTGTTATCTTTGTCTAAAATTTAAATTTGTTTGATGATCTGAAACATTTAAGTGTGACAAACATACCCAAAAATATAAAAAATCAGGAAGGGGGCAAACACTGTTTCACACCACTGTATGTATGGATTCCCTGGGTTATTACTGATTTCTGGTGAAAATCTCAGGTCAATGACAGAAATGAGAGAAATATGTTTATTGAGAAAATTTTGACATGTTCAATACTTATTTTCCCCACTGTACAGGCGGTTGAGGATATCCGAGTCATTTAAAGATGGCTGCTTTGATTTCAGCACTTAGCACTTTGCCTTAGATGGAATTTACCACCCACTTTGGGCTACATTCGGAGCGGCAAATGCTGACAGAGATTTCTGGATTTCCTTAGGGTTTGTTTTTCTTGTCACAAAGAAAGTATGAACATGTTCAAAATTTCTTTGCAAATGTATTTTTCTGCAAACAGTTGCAAATGTTGCATAACATGTTTGCAAATGATTGTAACATGTGTCACTTAAGTTTTTTTTTAGTATGCCAAGTAGTGAACACTAGCAACTGTTTAAGAACCTTTATGACAAAAATGTTTGCAACCTTAAAAACTGTGTGCAAACTGTTTTGCATCCTTTTATGAACCCTGACAAAACCCAAAAATCGCAACGTTCTCCAGCATTCAGCACTCCATGAGGTATTAGCTTGATTTTCGCCAACATTCATCAGAAAAGTTGGTGAATCAAAAAAAAAAAAAAAAAAAAAAAAAAGATACTATGGTGACCCACCACAACCTACGGGACAGGCAGAGCGCTCAGCTTGAGCAATTAGCAGAACAATGAGATGTATGGTCCGATATCAATATGTAGATGTGCCTTGCAGCCTCCTTTGTCCTACAGCCCCGGAGCAGAGAGGAATTCCGGCGCCAGTAATCCTGCTATTGATATGTGTGACTCTCATGTAAATGTCCCATGCATTCCTGCTGTACTGTGATGCTAACATGCCATGCATGCATTGTCTGTGGCTGAGTATATAAGAGCTCTCTCTCTTTGACGACTCCAGTGCTTGTTGCTGACTTAAAGACGCAGGGCTCACTCCGGCGCGCTGCCACAGCGCTGAGTGAGCCTCGTGATGGAGGATGAATAAAGCACCCTTTTAACCTTCAGTTCGCCGTGTCCACCTGCACTTATTTGATCCTTGCCTCCACACTGGTGACCCTTATTCGTATCCTCCACAATACTACCGTAACTCAAAGAATATAATATATGGTCTTAGTCTCAATGCGGTCTCGATTTGTCTTGGTCTTGACTGGGTCTCAAACTCTTAACGTCTTGGTCTTGGTTAGTGTGGTCTTGACAGCAACACTTGGAGAGATGTCTCCCTCCACCTAAATTAAAATGAAGAGCACTCTCCGTTTTCTTTGAAGATTCCAGTACCTTCTGATGGAGCGCAGTTTTCAACTTTTCAATGTAATTACTGTGGCAGAACAAAATGATGGTAAGCCCATCATCCATGAATATACAGTGGTGTGAAAAGTGTTTGCCCCCTTCGTGATTCTTCATTTTTGTGTATGTTTGTCACACTTAAATGTTTCAGATCATCAAACAAATTTAAATATTAGACAAAGATAACACAAGTAAACACAAAATGCAGTTTTTAAATGAAGGTGTTTATTATTAAGGATAAAAAAAAAAATTCAAACCTACATGGCCCTGTGTGAAAAAAAAGTGATTGTCTCCCTGTTAAAACATAAATTAACTGTGGTTTCTCACATCTTTGGAAAGCTGACTTCAATTTCTCCAGTCACACCCAAGCCCAGTTACTGCCACAGCTGTTCTCAATCAAGAAATCACTTAAATAGGACCTGCCTGACCAAGTGAAGTAGACCAAAAGATCCTCAAAAGCTAGACATCATCCAAAGAATTCAGGAGCAAGTGAGAAACAAAGTAACTGAGATCTATCAGTCTGGAAAAGGATATAAAGCCATTTCTAAAACTTTGGGAGTCCAGCAAACCACAGTGAGAGCCATTATCCACAAATGGCGAAAACATGGAATAGTGGTGAACCTTCCCAGGAGTGGCTGGCTGACGAATATTACCCCAAGAGCACAGTGACGACTCATCGAAGAGGGCACAAAAGACCCCACAACAACATCCAAAGAACTGCAGGCCCATCTTGCCTCAGTTAAGGTCAGTGTTCATGACTTCACCATACCAAAGAGACTGGGCAAAAATGGCCTGCATGCCAGAGCTCCAAGATGAAAAGCACTGCTGAGAAAAACGAACATAAAGGCTTGTCTCAGTTTTGCCAGAAAGCATCTTGATGATCTCCAAGATGTTTGGGAAAAAACTCTGTGGACTGATGAGACAAAAGTTGAACTTTGTGGAAGGTGTGTATCCCATTATATCCAGCTTAAAAGTAACATAGCATTTCAGAAAAGGAACATTATACCAACAGTAAAATACGGTGGTGGTAGTGTGATGGTCTGGGACTGTTTTGCTGCTTCAGGACCTGTAAGACTTGCTGTGGTAAATGGAACCATGAATTCTGCTGTCTACCAAAAAGTCCTGAAGGAGAATGTCCGGCCACCTGTTTGTGACCTCAAGCTGAAGCGCACTGGAGTTCTGCAGCAGTACAATGATCCAAAACACACCAGCAAGTCCATGTCTGCATGGCTTAAGAAAAACAAAATGAAGACTTTGGAGTGGCCTAGGCAAAGTCCTGACCTGAATCTAACTGAGATGCTGTGGCATGACCTTGAAAAGGTGGTTCATGCTCAAAACGCTCCAATGTGGCTGAATTACAACAATTCTGCAAAGATGAGTGTATCATATACTAGCCCCTACGGGGCAGAGAGACAGACTCGGGTGCTGGATACACTCGTGACTTTTATTAAAAGAAAGAACAAAGTCCAAAAACTGTGCAAAATACAAAATATAAATGATGAGAAAATTTACAAATGGCGCCCCTGGGCCAACATCGCCCAACGGACGCAGGAGGAGATCTGGAGATAATCACAGATAAAATACAAGTTGACAAGCACAGTAGACAACAAATCGTGAAGCAACAACACAGTGAAAATGTAGAGCTTAAATACACGGAGGTGAAATGAGGAATAACAAGCAGCAGGTGCGGCCAGGAGCGGGCAGTGACCTAATTCCAAAATCACACACAGCTGAGATGGACTGGGGAAACAGGCTGTGAGAGGTGGGTGTGTCTGGGAGCAGAAGAGGGAGGCTTGTGTCAAAAAACCAACAAAACACAAAGACTAGACATGGGTGATCAAAATAGACATACAATACTAAAAATAAAGAGAGGGTCTGAGCTCAGAGAAACCCTGAGCTCAGACACATGACAAAATTCCTCCACAGCACTGTAAAAGACTCATTGCCAGTTACCGCAAACGCATGATTGCAGTTGTTGCTGCTAAGGGTGGCCCAACCAGTTATTAGGTTTAGGGGGCAATCACTTTTTCACACAGGGCCATGTAGGTTTGGATTTTTTTTTCTCTTAATAATAAACACCTTAATTTAAAAACTGCATTTTGTGTTTACTTGTGTTATCTTTGTTTAATATTTAAATTTTTTTGATGATCCTAAACATTTAAGTGTGACAAACATACAAAAAAATGAGAAATCAGGAAGGGGCAAACAATTTTTCACATCACTGTACAACAAAGTATACAACTCATAGTTGTAGGGCAGGATCCCGAGGTGAACCTGTGTAGCAAGTTTGGTGACCCTAGAGGGCTATACACGTTCTATGGTAAGAAGGCATAGGGAGTGTCAGTCTTGAGCTTTTGACCCCAAACCTGTAGTCAGAGGTCAGGCTCCCAAGGTGAACCAGTGTACCAGGTTTGGTAGCCCTAGCTTTATTTGTTTTATAGTAATATTGCAAATGAAATGCTACCTTGACCTTTTGACCCCAAACCCACAGTCAGAGGTCAGGATCCTAAGGTGAACCCGTGTAGTAAGTTTGGTGACCCTAGCTTTCTTTGTTGCTGAGATATAGTTTATAAGCCATTATGATGTTGACCTTTGACCTTGTGATCCCAAAACCATAGTCACACTTCAGGGTCACAAGGTGAACCTGTGTACCAAGTTTGGTGACCCTAGCTTTACTCCTTGTACAGTAATAAGGCATAGGAAATGTTAATGTTGACCTTTTGATCCTAAACCCATTGTCAGAGGTCAGGATCCCAAGGTGAACCTGTATACCAGGCTTTACTCATTTTATAGTAATCGGAAATGTAGCATTTACCATAGGGCAACTATAATGTTAACTCTGAACTTTGACTTTTGAACTCGACCCCAAACCCAGAGTTAGGTCAGGGTGTAAATCGTCCAAGATGAGTATTAGATATAACTAATGTATAGAGAATGGGCATTGACGTCATGCTGCGCTGCACTGTGGGCCGTTGCCACCATCGTCATGGTCTGGCTTCTTTGTTTACCTGTAGTCTAGGCAACTGCTAAGAGGAACAGACATACATGCAATAGAACGGAGCAAACAGAAAGTTAAAATTCCTTATTCAGAGAAGCTGAATAAGGAAGAAAAGGAGCGCTATCGCTAAAAAATTTAAGAAATAAACAGAATCGATCCATGTGAGCACAAGAAATGGACCACGGATCTTGACCAACTGCTTCGGATCACGCTGTCGGATGTGTTTGCCTACCTGGTTTGTGGGGTGAGCGCATAAACCCATGAGCAATTTAAAAACAATAAATCATTAGAGGCTCATATTCAATTAACAAATGGATGGGTCCAGCCGCCTCAAATCTTCCAGGTGAATGACCAGAAAACCATTGTTTGCACAAAGGTAAGCAGTCATTGTTTCTACACAGTTTTCTCCACTAGCATGTGTCTGTAACTACAGACATTTCTAAGTTCCAGCAGTGAAATGTTGGATTTATGTTCAAATTTGTCATATGATGCTTGATAAGTATATACACATTATTATCAACAGGACAAAAATACTAATCCAGTAATGTGATAAGCTGACGGTCGCACTGGCATACTGAAAAAAATTACCGGTATAATCAGCTGCTATAAAAACACACTAAACCAGGACAGTGACATTTTCATAGTCACCTGAACGAGGAGAATCTGCTTAATTTAACGATACCAAACATTCTATGGACTTCAGTCACCAGCTGATATTAAATCCATGCGTAATGAAGGCAACAAATCAAAGAAAATCCACATACCGAAAAGCTCCCATTAAAAAAAACAAACAAAAAAACACTGCTCCAGATTAGCAAGAGAAATTTGGAATAGCAGAGATGATGTGGGAAAATTATTTGATTTTGCCCTGTGCATTTTTACACATTATTGAGAGATGACAGAGAGCCCTGGCTGAGGTGCAGCCAAAGCGCACGGTGCGCAAGACAACTGCTCTGGAGAAGGGACGTCTTTCTGCACTTCTAAATATTTTTTAAATCACAGCGTACAGTACCTTCATGAAAATGCCGTGAACACAAGATCATGTGTGCAGGAATATTGTCGAAGCTGATGTCTTTCCTTCTGACCGCTGCAAACCATTCCATCCGACACCTCTTTGTTAGCTCGGAGACTCGATTCTCTCCACTACTCTTCCAAGCCGGGAAGTTAAAAAAGCGTACGCTGTTATCAATCTTTTTCCACGCCAGTCGTGAGAGCAGTTGTTCCATTTGATAATGCAGCAAAACTTCCCCATTCTAACATAGCGTGGTATTTGGATGAATAATAATGTGATTGAAAGGACCACATTGGAAATAGGTGTTTTCACTTTCTTGTGTCATCCTGGATTCTGTATGACATTTTATATGTATATTTACATTTCCTATGTTTGTATACCATATTGTCATTTTTACCCAAATAAATAAATAAACAACAGACTGTAGCAACCCTCTCAAAAACTTTAGCTTAACCGCATTCGTTGCTCACTACTAAGCACAGACAGGCAGAACACTTTTCCCACAATTCCTTGCGGTTTTTCCGTCGGGTGACATCACACACCCATTCTTAATTGATTTGAAAAGGCTACATCATTTCTTTCAGTACTTATTGTGTTTAGAAGATTTAGAGAAAATCTGACCTTTGACCTCAGGGTCATCCGATGAGAGTGAAATTGCAATATGCGCATCATCAGAGTATATCAAACCATGGTACCAAGTTTCAAAACAATCGGAACAAAACTGTAGGAGTTGATTTCACAAGACAGTTACTGTCTATGAAGTGAGGTGAAACAGGAGGTCATAGGTCAGGGGCTACAACTCCTGCAAAAATCATCCGACTAGAACCAAATTGCAATATGTGCAACCTCAATGTACGTATATCAAACCATGGTAACAAGTTTCAAAACAATCGGAACAAACCTGTAGGAGGAGTTGATTTCACATAAGTGGGATGGACAGACGGACTGACCCATAACATAATCCCCCTTCACCTCTTTGACCCATTTGGGCTTCAACTGGCAGGAGATAAAAAATACCAGCTGACCATCTATGCATCATTTCCCCATCATTACTCACATTGCAGTCCTTTATCCAGGCCCTGCTCTCCTCCTCTGTGATTTCTCGGTCGGTGGCACTCCTCAGCAGGTGATCAGCACGTTCTTCCTGCTTCTGAACTGCTGACACACACTGGCTGTATGTTGACCTGTAGCGCTGCCACAGCCCCAGTAAGACCTTACTGCTCCTTAACTGCTCGGAGATCTGCTCTAATAGGTGATTCCACCTAGACCAGAGAAATAATAATAATAAGTTTATTTATAGAGCACTTTTCACAGACAGAGTCACAAAGTGCTTAACATGGTAAAAAACAAAACAAAAACACAGGCACATAAAACAGTAAAAAATAAAAACAAAGTAAACAGTAAAAGTACATAAAAATACAATCAACACATAGTTAATTAAAAAGCCAGGCTAAAACGGTAGGTCTTTAGTTACTTCTTAAAAACATCAATGGAAGGTGCAGATCTAAGTTCAAAAGGTAAGGAGTTCCAAAGTCTGGGAGCAACAGCAGCCAAGGCTCTATCGCCTTTGGTTCTGAGCCTAGTGCTAGGGACTACCAATAGATTCTGATGAGAAGACCTGAGAGACCTGCTGGGCTGGTGTAGATGGAGCAGGTCACTAATATAAAAAGGCACCTCTTCATGAATGGCTTTATAAGTAAGAACAAGAACTTTAAAATCAACTCTATAATTTACAGGAAGCCAATGCAAGGAGGCCAAAACGGGAGTGATATGACAGAATCTACTGGACGTAGTTAGTAATCTTGCAGCAGAGTTCTGGACTAACTGTAGGCGGTGTAAAGAGGATTTGCTAAGACATGTGAAAAGAGCATTACAGTAGTCCAAACGTGAAGAAACAAAGGCATGAATAATGATTTCTAACTGACTGTAGGAAACCAATGACCTAATTTTGGACATATTCCTAAGGTGGAAAAAACAACTCCGGGTCAGAGATTTGACATGCTGATCAAAACTCATCGATTGATCGAAAATGACAACAAGATTTTTTAGATTAGACCGTACATTAGAGCTTAATGAACCAATGCTATTAACCATCTTAGGAATTAGATTATCAGGTGCTACCATAAGGACTTCAGTTTTATCAGCATTAAGTTGCAAAAAGTTACTAGACATCCAGTCCTTAACTGCGGACAGACAATCATGAATAATTTTTAAATTGTCAACATGGTCAGGTTTAAAAGAGAAAAGTAGCTGTAAATTGTCAGTGTAGCAGTGATAAGACACACCTTTAAATTTGCTGATGATAGAACCAAGTGGCAGCATATATAGGGCAAATAAAAGTGGACCCAGAATAGAACCCTGAGGCACCCCACAGGTTAAAGGAGCAGAATCAGATGAATAAGAGCCAACAGCCACGGAAAAACTCCTACCAGAAAGGTAGAAGAAAAAACAATCCAGAGCTTTTCCAGAAATACCTACCCAATCTCTAAGCCTTTGTAACAAAATACAATGATCAATAGTATCAAATGCTGCAGTAAGATCTAATAACACTAAAACAGAGCATTTGCCAGAGTCTGATGACATTAAAATATCATTCGACACCCTAAGAAGAGCAGTCTCTGTTGAGTGTTTCTGACGAAAACCTGACTGAAATTTGTTGAAAATATTGTGTTTAATCAGAAAGTCAGTGAGCTGCTTGGCAACAACTTTTTCTAAAAGCTTAGAAATAAAAGGAAACTTAGAAATTGGCCTGAAGTTTTTAAAAACAGATGGATCAAGGTTAGGTTTTTTTTTTTTTAAAGTGGCTGCACAACTGCACTGCATGTTTAAAATACGAGGGTACACAACCAGATTCAAGTGAACTGTTAATGATATTAACCAAAGATGTACCCACTGAACCAATTACCTCTTTTAACATTGAGGAAGGCAAAATATCTAAAGCGCAGGAGGAGGATTCCATGGAGCTCACCAACACTAACAAATCCTCAAAAGAAATTGGGGTAAAATCACTTAAAAAGGCCTGTCTGTTAGGACAATCGAGGATTAGAGGAAAGAAATGAGTAAAACCAGCCCTGACAGCAGTGACCTTGTCAACAAAGCAGGAAAGAAACTTGTTACAGTCATTAATTGAATAAACAGGGGGAGCAGAACTGACACGATTAACTATACTGTCTATTGTGCTGAAGAGGATCTTTGGATTGTTACTATTGGAGGAGATGATGTTGGAAAAATAAGAAGTTCTTGCCATTTTAATCATATTGTTAAATTCAATTAACACTTCCTTAAGGTCCATTTGGAACATAAAATAAAAATTCTTCAAGAAAAAGTGTATGCAGGAAGTGATCCAAGGTTGGAGAATGAATTACTGATTTTGAGAGCTGAATATGACAAAAAATCAGCGAATAGAGCTGCCTCGAGTCTTCTAAGATTGAAACAATCTTTTTATGAACAAGGTGAAAAAATCAGGGAAATTATTGGCATGGCAGATTAAACAATTAGAATTTAAAACACCAATTACCAGTATTATAAGTAATAGACAGGTAGTTATAGATCCTTTAGAAATTAATAGAGCCTTTAGAGATTACTATGGAAAATTATATGATACCAAAAATGAATCTGACTTAACAAAACTAAATGGGTTTTTGAACGAACTATCTATACCGTGTATTCCAAATGAAAACAGGGAGATACTGGAGTCTAAAATTAGTCAAGAAGAAGTTGGGCTAGCCATTGATAATATGAAATCAGGAAAAAGTGCAGGACCAGATGGTCTTCCAGTTGACCTTTATAAAAAATTTAAGAATAAATTAATAAAACCTTTTTTGGAAATGGTTTTAGAAGCATTTCAAAATAGTAATTTACCATCATACATGAATAATGCCTTAATTATACTGTTGCCAAAACCAGGTAAACCCTCTAATAAATGTGAAAATATGAGACCAATAAGCCTATTAAATGCCGACCTTAAGATAATCTGTAAAATTTTAGCAAGACGAATACAAGAAATTTTTACCAAATATTATTAATCGAGATCAGAATGGCTTTATAAAGGGAAGACAAGGCTTCCATAATGTAAGAAGACTATTTAATATTATTTATTCTAATAAAGAAGCACCGGATACAGCTCTCCTATCACTGGACGCCGAAAAGGCCTTTGATGGAGTCGAATGGCCCTTTCTTTTTGAAGTCTTACAAAGGTTTGGACTTGGAAATAATTTCATAAAATGGGTTCAGATAATATACAATAATGCTACAGCAGAAATCCTAACAAATAGCAATATTTCAAAATCAATAAAAATCAATAGAGGATGTCGACAAGGCTGTCCACTTTCACCTTTACTGTTTACTATGGCAATTGAACCTTTAGCG
Organism: Pholidichthys leucotaenia; assembly: GCA_020510985.1. Classification (NCBI taxonomy): domain Eukaryota; kingdom Metazoa; phylum Chordata; class Actinopteri; order Cichliformes; family Pholidichthyidae; genus Pholidichthys; species Pholidichthys leucotaenia. Next base: position 326,943,853 of record CM035842.1, on the reverse strand, counting down.
ATGGCGATACGTTTACATTCACAAATATATGGAATTAAAGTTGGACCAACAGAACATAAAATCTCCCTGTATGCCGATGACATAATTTTGTTTATGTCGAATCTTAAAAAATCAATTCCGACCTTGTTGAATTTAATACAGAATTTTGGGGAAATATCAGGATATAAAATAAATAAAACTAAATCTTCAATATTAATGCTAAATGAGACCCAGAGAAATTACCCAGCCCCTGAGGTAAATCAATTCAATGTTGTAAATCAGTTTAAATATTTAGGAATCCAAATTGTGCCTATGCTAGAATCAGTCGCCAGTGTCAACTATGAAGCCTTAATGACAGATATTAATGAGTTACTTCAGAGATGGATGTCATTCACTTCCGCCCTCCCAAGAGAGCAGACGCTTTTTTCTTCTCTCCTGCTGACTTTTTCCTCCCCTCCTACTACTGGATCCCAGCTTGCTGTTGTCTGTCTGCGTCTAACTGCGACCGCCGAAAAGAAATTATGGAGTTAATAAGCTGGGCTTTGAACACAATTGACACTATTTTTTCAACAAGGAAAAGTGCTCCGGGGGAAGCTGTCTGCCCCGCTGGAACGGCTCCAGTGGGCTATCTATGTGACACAGGTAATTGGAAAATGCTGTGTCTCTCTAATCTCTCTATCGAAGATATTGAAGATTTGTTTATCTTCGTAATCTTGGTGATTGGGATAATTCTGATTGGGACGGGAATTGTCTTGGTTTACCGTAAATTGCTGAAGATGGATTCAACCTATCAAAATGCTGGCCAGGCGAGGTGCATCCAACAAATTGAGAAACTGGAGAAGACCCTGATAGCGACTACTGGAGAACTGTCTCGTAAGGTGGATTACATCATGGGTTCGCTCAGGTCTTTCCACGACGAATTCAAAGCTGCGCAATGAAGGATTAATGTACTGAATCTACAGAAGAAATACAAGTCTCCTCTGTGATCAGTCCTATTTGGCATTATTATTCCCCATGAAAATTCCTCCTGGCTGTCTGCAGACTGTGTTTTTTCAAAATCATGAGCACAAGGCCTTGGACAGCCAGCTGCAGCGCCAGATAAGACTGGGTGCCAGACAGACAAAACATCTTCTGCCAAGGGTCCTTGGGTCTCTCTTATTATCATCAACACTGCTCAACACCGCACACACATTGATTCATGAACTGATTAAAGATATACTGTACACTGCTCTCTTGTGTCTTGTGAAATTCTGAGTTGTTGCTCTGTGCTATTGAGAGATTTTTTTTCATTGTAATCATAATCTGCTTAAAAATAAGCTGTATTTTGATAACGAAGTTTTTTTTCTCCTCCCCCCTTGTGTCGTTCCCTCCCTTCCCCTCCCTTTCTTATCTATCTCTGTTTGATGAGGCGCCTATTATGGCTGCCGTGTCGTTGTGTCGCGCGCATGCGCACCAATGTCAAGTCAAGTTCCTCGTGTGTTTTTTACATGCTTGGCAATAAAGTTGATTCTGATTCTGATTCTGATTCTGATTCATTACCAATGTCGATGATCGGGAGAATCAATATACTTAAAAGTAATATCTTACCTAAAATACTTTATTTATTTCAATACATTCCCTTACCACCACCTTTAGATTTATTCTCAAGAATTAAAAAAAAGTTAGTGGAATTTATATGGAACAACAGGAGGGCTAGATTACGTCTGTCTTTATTATATTTACCATTTGATCGAGGAGGTCTGAAATGTCCAAATTTTATGTTGTATTATTGGTCAGCACAACTGAGGTCTATGACATATTATTTTTCATCAAATGATCTCCCTCACTGGACTGAAATGGAATCATACAATTTACCTTTACCTCTTCCCATATTCATATACTCAGATTCGGCAAAAAAATTACAAAAACAAGTTAAAAATCCATTTGTAAAGCATATGATCAAAATATGGCGTGAAACTAAAAACTATTTAAAAGAACCACAATTATTGTCACAATTTAGCCCAATATGGGGTAATCAATATTTTAGACCAGGGAGAGGGGATGCTGTATTTAAAGTATGGAATTTAAAAGGGATTCAAAAGATTCAAGATTTATATCTGCCATGTGCAGATAACATAATGTCTTTTGAAGAGCTGAGGATCAAATTTAATCTTAATAGAACACATTTTTTTAAATATCTTCAACTAAGGAACTTTATTTGATCAAATCAAAATGGAGCTCTCACTCGACCTATTTACTCATCCTTGGAAAAAATGTTGATGCAAGATAGTAAAAGAAAGGGTATTATTTCAGAGTTTTATAACTCATTGACACTATCCTCAAGTGAAAACTCACAGAAAAGATTAAATTACTGTAAAGAAGATCTGCAAACTGAAATTTCAGAGGAACAATGGGAACTGGCTTGTACAGAAGCTCAAACCAAATCAATAAATGTACGTCTTAAATTGATACATTTTAAATGGTTAATGCGGATGTATGTTACACCGGAGGAGTTAAATAGATATAACAAAAACATACCAGATACATGCACAAAATGCATGGAAAGTAAAGGAACCCTATTTCATTGTGTATGGGAATGTAGAATAATTAGAATGTTTTGGAAGGAGGTGAGGGTAACAATTGAAAAAATAATTTCAAAACAAATCATATTGAATCCTAAACTGTTTTTGTTGGGTCTGTACCCAGAAAAGCATAACTTTAATAAAAGTGAAAGAACATTCATAGACCTCAGTTTGCTTAATGCCAAAAAATGTATTGCACTACTGTGGAAAAAGACTCATAGACCAGATGTGACTCAGTGGTTAAGACAGATGTTAACAAACCTTCCATTAGAAAGAATAACATACATACTGAAATCAAAGGAAATTGTGTTTGAGAATATATGGAGACCTTTTATTGATTATGTAAAAAATTTAAACATAACTCTTGAAGGAGAAGGTGAATGATGTGTGTGGACCTTGTAAATTCCAAACTGGTGAACATAATATGTATACTTATGTAATGGATTGTCTAGACTAAACAGAGGAGCATTGTTGAAGACTTGATTTTGTTGGTGGTTGTTGGTGTTTTTAGTGCATATTTTTTTTTGTAGTACTTTAGTGTTAGTGTTTGATTGTTTGTGTCATGTTTGTTAAAAAAAAAAAAAAAGGTTCAATAAAGATATTGTGGAAAAAAAAACAGTTCCTTAAGGTACAATTGATGCACCTCAAGTTTAGTGGACTTCCACAGTCTTTCCACCCTCTGACATTTACGTCTAAAACAACAGAGATCATCATTTAACCAGGGGGATAAATTAACAGCACGGACAGTCCTGGTTTTAAAGGGAGCAGCTACATCTACATTCTCACAGTGTGAGAAATTGGTTAAATACCAAAGTGAAATCAGCATGTGACTCATGTGTAAGTAAAATCTGAAAACTAGCTTTTACTATTACCTGATGTTGACATCCCGGAGAGCTCTGTTGAGTGTTTCAGCCACTGAGGGGTGACACTCGGTCAGCAGGTGGTGAGTTACCGAGCCAAACTTCCTCAGACTGCTCTCCTGTTTATCCATCTCATCCTGCAGGCTCTAAATGATACATGTATGCACAATCATACTATTTTTGCTAAACAACTTCAAAGGATTTTCAAGCATGTGAGAAGGCTATTTTGTGCCACCCCCACCTCCAGGCTCTCCACCTGCTGCTGTACTGCCTCCAAAGATCCGTTAAGGAGGCGCAGGCGTGACACCGAATATCTTCCCTCCATAAGGTAACCGTTTATCTCCTCTGAAGCTCTCCGGTACAATGTCCACTGCTCCAGAACCAAACGTAGGCTCACCTTCATCTGACTTATCTGATAGAAAGGATTGAAGACAACAACATGGTAAAATAGATCAAAAATTTAAAATCACACAAGGGATGCTAGAAACACTCACAGAGCATTTGGTAATCTAATGGAGTGTACCTTTAAAACAAAACTTAAAAGAAGCTCACCGTGTGGTCCAAATGTGCCCAGGATTGGTTCAGCTCTTTGAGGGTCTCCTTTACAACAGAACAGGCTGCACCCTTCTTATCCTGAATGAGAGCATTTCCTTTTTCTTCAGCTTTCTCTAAATCCTTTTCTTTTTCCTTCACCAAATCTTCCAACTCCTGTGACAAGACAATTTACAGCATTAAAAAAAGTTTTGATATTCTTAGATTGGGAGTGAAAAACACAAGCAAACTGAGCTTTACCTGACAGTCTTTTAATGCATTCTGCACTGATGCTACATCCTCTATCTGGTGTCTCTTCTTCAGTTTCTCCTCCTGTAGTGTCAGCCATGTTTTCAGGGCCTGGACTCCATTTTCATGCTCTAACCATCCTTCCACAAGTCCCTCCAAAAGCTGAATCTGGAATACAGATTTCAGAGAAATTTAACAGCTTATAAAAGGCAACCCAAGAAAAGAACATGGTGTGGAGGAACAAATAAGTTCAGGCGAGATGCGACGAGCTGGAAGGTTTCAGAGTTTTATTTCCTCCATCATCATGAGACACACTGTAGTGCTGTCCGCTGTGTTGTGCTGTGTGTGTGTGCGTCCTGTGTCTCTTGAGGCATGTATAGTAAGCTCTTTTATACAGACAAGAGAGAATGCATGGCACATTTGCATACTGATATATACAGTATATCAGTCAATACATATCAACCGCATGACCAACTGGCGCCCGGACTTCCTCTCCTTAATCCGGGGATGTATAACAATAGTCCATTGTTCTGATTGTCTCCTAGGGGCTCTCTGTCCGTATGCAAATTGTCCTCTGCTGAGCGTGAATAGTATCAGTCTGCATTGTGCTGGGTCACCACAATGGCATCGTTTAGCTACTTCAAGCATTACCTTTTTAGCAATGAGCCTCTGCAGTATCTGCCATCTTCTGTTCATGGCTCCCAGCTTCTCAGCAAAGTCTGTTTTGTCATTGCGTTTCCCCTCCACATCCTGACTACTCATCTGCAGCACTGACTGGTTCACAAAATCCACAGTCAGCTGCTTACAGGTAAGATCTATACGGAATCCCTGGAATGTAAAGAAGAGAGGAAACAACACTGTGATGAGAGAGGGAGAATCAGTAAAAGGAGGTGTGGCAGAGGAAAAGTATGTGTATACCTTGTACTTTTGCAAGAAGTCCTGGACCACCTGTGAACCCACAGCTCCCAGGATCTTGTCCTGATCTTCCTCTATGATGTTCTCCATTAGTGAGATCCAGCTCATGAGCTCTGTTATCGCGTGCCGTGATTCCAGCTTCTCCATCTGTAGCTGTGGGACAAGAGGACAAAGAGAAACATGTTAATGCTCATCCCACTTGTCCATGTAAATAAAATCTGACATGTATTCTTCAGAATGTGAACAAACAGACCTGATGGAGCTTTTCTTGTACTACAGGAATACGAGTTAACAGCTCAGCCCACTGAGTGTCAATCTGACCCAAAGCTGTTCTCAGACCAGCCGTGTCAACTCTTTTCAGTCGCAGTAGCTGGTTGCCAATGCTCAGCACAGACAAACGCAAGGATGACTTAGCATCCACCTCTTTGGAAAACTCCTGTTGGACAGTTAAGGCACATTAACAACAGTGACACCAAGCCCTAAATCACAATCAAATCAAATTCATGCCAGTTTCATTTTATGTCTGTTCCATGTGTGTTCCGTTCTAGTCTCAATGAGAGCCATGTGATAAAAACATGTTACATCTGAGTCAACATGATTTCATAACAATAACCCAGAAGACCAAGATAATTTATGTGTTTTCAAGAAAATTAAACAGCATACCTCAGCATTTGGCTGGTCTAACCCAATGTAAAAAATTTAACTCTTTGACTGAGCTGCTTTTTCTTTTGTTTAACTGTATAAGGTGGGGCAATTGGTGTGCTGTACTGGGTTAGCTATTAGCCATTACTAAAAACGTCTATTGAAAACAAAAGTGTGTGATAATTTGTGTATAAAAACACCACAGTGACAGGTTTAGAGACAAAAATTGGGCAGTACTGTGTGTATGACTGACTAGAAGTGACATATAAAAATGCTAACAAATTGAACATTTTACACAACTGTTGATGTGGTTGCTGCTAGGGCTCACTGGCCAATGGCTGGTGGATTTCAGCAGTGGCCAGTAAGATAGCCACACCCACTAGCCACTTTGACCGGTTGTAGTTTTCTCAAACAGCATCTAAAATAATAAACCTATTGCACTGCAAGACTATGAAACTGCGACTCCCATAAGTACTGTGTTTTTTCTAATCAGTTTTCTTTTTCCTTTCTCTTTTTTTTTTCCAGGTGAAGACAGGTAGGTCCATTTAGGTTAAATCCACCAGCAACTACTAATAACGTGCAGGCATGAAGGGGTGTCCCAATTAATAGGGGTAGGCAAAGGGGTAGGTATACAAATGAGAACTGAGACAGACCCAAATCTACCTGCACTTCAGTCTCATACTGCAAACATTTTTCTCTACTGTTTTACAGTATTTACTGCTCTTCATAAATAAACAGTCTTTCTCTTGCTATTTTTTATGTATGTAAAAGGGTAATTTGCTGTAAAAGGGTTGTAAATTTACTTCAAGTAAATTTTATCATGCCATAGTCCAATTTGATCATATTAAACAATTTTCCAACCACAAAATTGTGGCTAGTGAAAAGGCTGAGTGGCTAGTAACTTTGGAAAATCACTAGCCACAGTGGCTGGTGAGCAAAAAAGTTAATGTCAAGCCCTGGTTGCTGCCATCATTCATTCTTAACTTGGTGATGCTCTGAAGCTAAAATACAGACTTCACAGCCGTAAGTAAAAGGAGGACATGCTCCCAAATCTTCCTTGTCCTAAGAAAAGGCATGCATTGTAAATTAAGCATTTACAGACTACTGAGTTTAAAAATTGACTGTATAAATGTAAACAAAGATGGAAAAAAAGAAAGATTATGTAACAGAGGCAGATCAGGATGATAATGTGATGGTCATGGGAGGAACAGCTGCTGCGGCACTACTGTTAAGTTATGACATATTTTTAAACTGCAAGTTTATTTTTTATTTACACTTTTTTGCTGATGTACACACAAAAAATAGTAAAAGAAGTGAAATTGCTTTGTAAGTCACACTGTGAAATGATAAGCTACTTAGTCAATAGTAAGTAATGACTTTATTTATGATAAAATAAAAAAAACTTTTTTTGGCAATTATCCTCACTTAAATGAATCAAAATTGTCTAACATATATATTTATATGTGTTCTGTTGTGTTGCTGTGACCAAACTAACCAAGAAGGCACACAGATGGTCTCTGACAGTTTCCAGCTCCTGAGGAACGGTCACAGACTGGGTCGTCCAGAACTCCAGCCTGTCCAGAGCTGACTGCAGCCAGTGGCTCAGCTCTGCTGATTCACTCTGGTACCTACGGTTTTCAAAGACATATGACAGTCATTTGAAAAAGATGTATATTATCCTGACAGTCACAAACCACAAAAAAATAAGTGCAACCCTGACCTGCTCCAGTGTTTATGTGTTGAGTCAAGACGGTGCAGCTCTTTGTTGACCTTTGTAGTGGAGGAGAGCCAGTGTTCTCCCAGCTGTGTGAGCTGGTTCTCCAAGTCTGTACAGCCAACAGACAGAAGAAGCTTCTTGCCCTCCTCCAGAACTTGGTATAGTTGGGGCTGATGCTCAGTCAGGCTGGCCTTCAACCGCTACAAGAAAGAAAAGACAGATCAACTGATACATTCATTTACAATAACAATTTAAGGTGAGTAGGCTAACATCATGAAACTGAACAGATCCCTTCATTTGCTTATTCAGTCTGAACACAGCAGCCTACCTGGTAGAGACTAATTCTTTCAATAAGTCTTTCTTCTGTCTCCTCTACCAGACCTACGGTGGGAATGCTACACTCAACGGCCTCCAGCTGTCTACACAGAGCCTGATAGTCTTCCACGAGTCTGCTCCATGACTGTTAGAGAAAGAATATAAGGATCGTACATATTATAATACATCTGCACTTTGGCTTGAACTAAAGGAGATTGCATTAGCCCTACCTCCAGAATGCCCTCCAGTTCCACTCCCCTTCTGTGGGCCTGCTTGAGCACACTGTGGGCTAAAGCCATAGTCTCTTCCAAGGCTTGGCTTTCCCTCTGTGCCACCAGACCACACACTTTACTATAAAATGTCTGGGTGAGGATCATATGGCACTCCAGACTATGAAAAAACTCCTATTATCAGAGAACAATATTATTAATCAACAATTATAATTACAAAAGTTAAAAAAAACACCCTGTTTCTTCCCATTGCTTACTTTATGTTTGTCCAGCAACGTCTGGACCTCTATGACAGACGCCACTGTCATCTTTTGGTCAGCAGCCATCTTGTCCTGAGCGGTGTCCACCAAGTCACTGAGGTCATGCAGTGCAGCTGCATACTGAGCCTTCAGAGATAAACCATGGTTCAGGCTACTCCGTCTAGAGCCCACCATGAGCACCAGCTCCTCATATGCATCCTAAAAAAAGACCCATAAGTACATCTGACAATCAGTATATCAGCACTGAAATGTTATGACTCAGAAAAGAAAAAGAGATCTAACCTGCAGTTTGAGTAGTTCCTGGTTGGAGGTTTGGTCTAATTGCAGTATCTCTGTTCTGGCCTTTAGCTCATTAACTTTTTGCTCAAACTCCCTCAAACTGTCCTCCACCTCTGACAGAGTCTAAAAAAAGTCAAAGCACATTTATTTAGACATCCCTTCATAGAAATCTTTGAGCACATATGCTATTGGTTTGTATTTACCTCTAACTGTTTGGCTGCTGGTCTATCTACAGTTACAGCCATTTTCTGAAGCAACTGATGTTTACTTTCTGTCAGGGCTGTGAACAGCATCCTCAGCTCATTCTGGCAAACAAACACAAACAATGCCAAAAAGTGTGACTAATTGAGAATATGTAGTATCAAAGACCAAAGTCGACCCAAATCAAGCACAGTTTAGTTGTAAAACCTGGAAAGTTGAGTGTTCCTGCAGCCTGTCCCTCATGCTGTCACACTGCTGCTCCAAAGCAGAGTCCAGCAGGCCCATCCTCTCCTGCAGATCCTCTAGTGTGTCCTCCATCAGTGTTCGCTCTTCTCCTAAACACAGCCGACCCATTCCACCACCAAGCAGGTCTCTGCAGTTGTTCACCTCCTGGGTTATCTCCCTCAGCTGTTTATTCAGATCCTAAACAGAGCAGCAGAGATAAACAGGGTGTGTTCTTTACAAAGTATGTCCACTTACTTCATCTTCTGTGTCTGCAACAATCTGTTAACAGGTATATCATCAGGGCTTGACAGTAGCATTGCCCCAGTTGACAAATGCTAATTATAGCTATCAATAAGTGCTATGGACTGGTGAAATGTCAAAGGTGTACCCTGCCTCACACCTGAAGAAGTTGGGATAGATTCTAGCACCTCTATGACTACAACTAGAACTGTTTTCCTTAATTTTTAAGCTTAAATAGGTTTTGTCACCCCACATTTTTTGTACAAAACCTGCTCAGAATGATTCTTTATATAATATACTGTAGACTGCCAACAACTTGGTTGGGCTCAGTGGTTAGTTACCCTGGAGTTACTCAACTATCCACAGTGGCCGGTCAGCACAAAAGTTAATGTCAAGCCCTGTATATCATAGTAATAACTTTATGATTGATCACTGTACTGTTTCCTTCTACCTCTAGATTTGTGAGCTCCATCTCTGTGTCCTCAGACAGCAGCACAGGACCGGAGAGCAACTGATTCTCAGCAGTATCTAACCAGGAAGAGGCTGCTGAGACCGCGGAATACAGGTCCTGCTGGATGGTCGCACCTCCCAAAGATGCTGCCAGCTTAGTGTCACCGCCCGCTGCCTGTGAGGAGGGAAAAAAAATTACTGAAGACACAAATTCCTGTACTAGCACAGGTTTAGAGATGGAAGTGAGAAATCTTGTGCTCCACCTCCTGGACGATTCTCTCCAGAGTCTGGCCGCAGACCTCAAACAGAGCTCTGGGAGAGTGAGAGTTCCGGCTGGCAGTGTCGACTCTGAACACCACACTAGGACTGGATAGATGGGACCGGTGGACGACCTGCACCCAAACAGTGACATATGAGAAAGACATGAAGCCCATTCTGGTAGCATACACAGCAATGAAAGTGTGAATAAAGATCCACATGCATACCGGGCTGAGCTGGTCTTGTTCCAGGGAGCTGAGGGAAAGCTGTAGCTTTGTACTTTGATCTTTATTCAAGTTTTCCCACCTCTGTCTCAGATGGTCCAAAGGCGACAATGTTTCACTCTCCAGCAGCACTCCACCAGGTATGGACACCTCACTGTGGGAAGGAGAAGAACTGTCATTAGAGATTGATACTAGTTTTCTATTAAAATATGAAAACCTGCTATAAATATAAATTACTATAATTCATTGATTATGAGTAATGATTATTGGTATTTTTTGTTTATGGTGTGGGGCACACTTGTCCACTACCTCCAAAATTATAAATTAATCCCTTCCACACCATGTGGTGTATGGGGCGGCGCCTATCTCTGTTTCACTGACCCTAGGCCACACAGCTACTGTGAGTAGTGAAAGCTACAGTGGGGGGGTCAGTCCACTGGTAGCTCTGTGCGTTAATGTTCCTTTCCCCATTCCATTATGCTGAGCACCAAGCTAGAAGGCAGAAAGTACCATTTTTATATGGTCTTTGATATGACCCAGCCAGGATTTGAACCCCGGCCTCCCAGTTGTGGGGCGGATGCTCTACCAACTAGGCCACCACTCCGATCTTTCAAGATTATGGATGTACAGTAAATGTAGAAGATTGCAACTGGAAGTACCTGTCCCCATTGGGTGTGGTCTGTTGGCTGAGTAACTCTTCGCCAACACTGGCTACGGACTTAAGTAACCTCTTCTGTTCAGCAACTCGCTCCTGAAGCTCCTAAAAAATATAAGGCTTGTAGTCAGAGGTTGGTAGTAATGACTTATATTTACTCAAGTATATGTACTCAAGTAACTTTTTCACAAAATTGTACCTTACTGGACAGTTTTATTGCCAGATAATTTTTACTCGAGTACACATCTGAAGAGAAATACTATATTTTTATTCTAGTATTTTTAAGATACTTTTTTTTTTTTTTGTTACTTATTTGTACCCGTAGGTAGATTTGGTTTGCAGTCTGGTGACAAGCCACCGGCTGCTGGTCGCTGCGTGCGCGAGCGCCCTAAACCTACATGTTTTTGGTATGTGGGGGGAAACCGGAGAAATCCCGGAGTAAACCCACGCAACACGGGGAGAACATGCAAACTCCACACAGCTCACTGTTGGTCGGGGGTTGGGATCGAACCCACGATCTCATGATCCCCGCAGTCCCCCGGCCAAGGGTAAAACTGTGCTGCCACAGTGCTAAACCACTGTGCCACCGTGCAGCCCTGCACGGTGTATCAAACCTACTTTGATACTCTGATAATTCTAAATTAAAACTAAAATGTAAATTTGTTCAGCAAAATGGTTATGGTTAACATGGTTATTCACAGAAATGTTGCATAAAGGAAACTGGTTAGAAATGAGCTTGAAATGTGCTAACAGTTAATTAAATTTATCTCAGGCAAACACATTCAAGTTACAAATTTACAAGAAAAAGTTCTGAATTTACTAATAAATTACTGCAGATATAAACAAAAAAGCTATAATTCTGAAAGTTGCAAATCTATGAGTATAAAATTGCAAATTTATGTGGAAAGAATTCACACATTACACAAAATGCTTAAGTATAATCAAACTGCATAAACCAGACTGCCATTGATGGAGTAACTCATTTTGGCCTGATGAAATCCCCTCAAAAGTGGTCAGCTCTCCTGACCGTTGACCTTGAGCACAGCCTATATGCAGACCCACTTGAGGATCACTGCACACAAGTTGGCCGAAGATTGGGACAACTGCCTAGAAGGAGTGATAATTTTTGTGAAATCATAAAGGCCCAGATCTCTTGACCTTTGCCAATGACTTTGACCTTGACCTTAACCTGGATGAAGAAAAACCTGAAGATCGTTGTGTGTCAGTTTGAGAATCAGGGCAATTGCCTAGGAGGAGTAACAAGTTTCACAAGAGCATTCTGAGGCGAGTGCAATATCTCCTGCCTCCATTTTCTTTGAAGATCCCAATACTTGCTGAAGGAGAGCAGATTTCAACTTTTCAATATAATTATTGGGGCAGAACCAAATTATGATAAATCCATCATCTATGAATATACAACAAAGTATACAACCCATAGTTGTAGGACAGGATCCCAAGGTGAACCTGTGTAGCAAGTTTGGTGACCCGAGAACTTTACACATAAGAGGGCATAGGGAGTGCTAAACTTTAGCTTTTGACCCCAAACCCATAGGCAGAAGTCATGCTCTCAGGGTGAACCTGTGTACTACGTTTGGTGACCCTAGCTTTCTTTGTTGTTGAGACACAGTTTATATGCCATTTTGATGTTGACCTTTGACCTTGCAATCCCAAATCCATAGTCACCCTTTAGGGTCACAGGGTGAACTTGTGTACCAAGTTTGGTGACCCTAGCTTACTTGTTGTACAGTGATAGGGCACAGGGAATGTTAACCTTGCCCGTTGACCTTTGGACCTCAAACCCATAGTCAGGTCAGGGTGTAAGTTCACCAAGATTTGTCTTACATACAACTACTGTATCAATTTGAAAAGCCTGCCTCATTTCTTTCAGTAGTTATTGCATTTATAAGATTTAGGAAAAAACTGATCTCTGACCTTGACCTCAAGGTCATCCAATCAGAGTGAAATTGCAATATGCATATCGTCACTGTATATCAAGGCCTGGTACCAAGTTACAAAACATCTGGAGCAAAACTGTAGGAGGAGTTTATTTCAAAAGACAGTTATTGTTTATTAACTGACATGAAATGGGACGTCATAAGTCAGGGGCTATAAATCCTGCAAAAGTCATTCAATCAGAGCCAAATTGCACATTGCACATCATCAGTGTATATCAAACCCTGGTATCAAGTTTCAAAACAATCGTGATAAAACTGTAGGAGCAGTTGATTTCACAAAAGTGAAACAAACAAAAGTGAGACAAACGGACTGCCCCTTTACAAAATTCCCCTTTGGTCTTTGACCATCTTTGACTGGTGGAGGATAATAAAATCATATTAAGTATGGAGATCTCTTGGCCTTTGCCTTGACATTGACCTTGAGAGCAACTTGGATGCAGACCAACCTGATCATTGTGGGCAATTTTGGCATGCATCACAGCAAATGCCTAGAAGGAGTAGCAATTCCCATGAAACATGGATGGATGGATGACGCACCATTGCATTTGTTCCTTTGGGCTTCGCCAGAATAAGCTAAAAATATCTAATTTATTAAAAAATTAAGATTTATGAGAAAAAATGTGCATTTATCACTGATTTATGTGGAACAAAATAATTTTTGGCAAAAGAGATACAAATTTAAGAAAAAAAAACAAATTATGAAGAGTAAAGCCACTACAGATTACTCAAGTAACTATTTTTTAGTACATACTGTCTCACTCAAGTATTTTTGGTAACTATTTATACTTGAGTAATTAACTTCAAAGGGTAACATTCATCTTAAATGGTACAATTACTGAATATGCTACACCCCTCTGCTTGCAGTAAATTTATCTACAAGAAGTACTACCAGTTGAGAATATAGTAAATGGCAGTTCAGATGACTGAAAGCAAAGTGGGCTTGTCAAATATATCAGAACAGGTAAAAATTCAGTTTGTTGTTACCCTCTGTCGGAGCAGGTTGTCGTGGTGTTGTTGTGTGCGTGTCGTCCGAGCCTGGGACAGCCAGTCTTGGACATTTGGACTCTGGGACAGAGATGAGTCAGTCTCACTTTCCTCCTGCTCCTGCAGGGAACCCTGGGGCAAAGGAATAAAAAAGTGACTCTGGATTACACTTTGACAAGTTTCTGGATTATATTTTTTCCAAATGCACCTTTTGATAGTTTAATCACAACTAGATATGTGTAATTTAGTTTCATTATGATGAAAAAATGGAAAACAGTTCAATAGAAAATAGCTCCAAAGCTGCTCAATTCAAAGGAGAATAAGGTTTAAAAAAAGCTATATATACAGTATATACACTACTCACAAAACGTTAGGGATATTCACAAGTGCAGCAAATTTGTTTTGTAGTTTCCCCGTCTTTCTTGAAACACTCTGATTTAAAGCCTGTAACTTTTGGGGGCCATGTATATGACGTTTTTACCTCAAACTGGGGAAGTTCGTCTACAGTTTAGCTGTCCGTGCATGACACTGGGTATTTGGAAGTGTCAAAGTGTAGAGATTTGAAACCAGTCTCCAGAGTGGAGAGGTTTTATCGGCACCATTTCTCTGCATCCGTGTGCACAGAAATAAACAGCACCAGTATGTTAGAGCCCCAATTATTTCTCACAGAAATACAAGCTCCAAAATTAAACTTTAAGCTTGATGTGTTTATAGTTAGGATTTGGTAAAAAAAAAAAAAAAAGGGCTCTTAATGGTATATGTAAAACTTTTTTTTTTTTTTACAAAACAGATGCAGCCTTATTGAGAAAAATAAATCATCAAATTTATAACCAAGGAGGATTTACAGAATGAAATACATCCCTAAAATGTTGCTTGCCTTTGCTGAATGACAAACAAGAGCACTCTAACGTGAGTGCAATATCCCCCGCCTTCGTTTTCTTTCTCACCGGTATCTCCTCCTGGCACCAACAATCGCTGTCATGTCAGGCGCAAATGAATTAAGACATGCTTTTTGGGGGTGTTAAATCCTGGCACAATTGGCAGGAAATCAACAGCTGCAAACCTTAGTAAATCACCTTGCGCCAGTCATTTAAATACTCTCCTCCCTCTAATTTGTGCTTTGACATGACATCTCCCACAAATACATATGCAATGAGGCCAGGCGCGAAATTAACATTGTTCACACCTTTCCACCGCTATCTTTGTCCTGCGCCCTTTAGTAAATCTCGACAGTAGTTTTTTAACGCCAAAAGAGGGCTTTGTGCTGGTGCAGCATATTAGTAAATCTGGCCCTTAATGTTTTATAACAGGGGTCACCAACTGGCAGATTGCGGTCCAGATCTGGACCCAAAAGTTCTCTGTCTGGACCCTGAAGCCTTTTGATGTAATTTGGAGACTGCTTTGTTTTGGCGGAACAAATAAAGCGGAACTGAAATGCTATATCGGCAGCTGCCTGGACCGTTTATGGCGCGAGCCCTTGGGTGCTTCACTTTTCATGTTCCACAACTCCGCTCTCTGCAGAGACTCTGTGGGTCCAACCGCTCCAGTGGTTATGTAGTGGGACACAAACTCACGGTTCGTTGTGGGTCACACACACACACACACACACACACACACACACACACACATGGCCAGGATATCCATTCTGACAGACACGCTTTGTTCCCATGTCTGTACCCAAGGAATGAACCGCTGTTGTGAAACTGAGTATGTTATCTACCGTGGCACTTCTGCATCCAATTCTGCCAAGAGAAGTCCATGCTGAGATGCAGGAGTCAAGTAGCTTCCCTTGGGACCGCGATCCCACTGGGCTTGCATGATGCTAGTTAGTTATGGAGGTCCTTTTCGGAGCCTCCACTGTCACGTAAAAACTCTGTAAAAGGTCCGTGTGTTACTGAACATGAAAAGTTCCACCTCACCTTTCCCTGTAACCATGGGATCATAGCTTCATCCATGCTGTAACAGAGTGTTACTGTTGAAAAACAATAATAATAATTTTAAAAAAAATTCTGAGGAACTCTGTAGTATGGAATTATATTTTTTGTCAGGTTAAAAGTTTTTTTAAATACTGAAAATATAGTGGACTTTGTGAAACTGTTTTATAGATAATAATGTTTTTAAATGCAGTGGTATTTAGTTTGCGTTCTCTAAAACTTCACATTTTTATAATTTTAGTCGTAGATTTTACAATTTTCTAGCCATTTATTCAGAGTCAACAAAGACATTTAGTGTTCTCCTATATTATAAAATTTCACATTACACATTTTGTTTAAAAACACTACATCTGCACCACAGACGCAGGTGTAGTGTGCCCGAATACTGATTCAAGGGCTGGCAGTTCGATTCCTGCTCTCTGCAGTCTGCATGTTGAAGTGTCTTTGAGCAAGATACTGACCCCCAGTTGCTCCTGGTGGGTCAGGCCAGCACCTTGCATGGCGGATCTGCCGCCATCAGTGTGTGACTGTGTGTGTGACTGGGTAGATAGCAGGATCTGTAAAGCGCTTTGGTCATCCAGAGATGAGAAAAAAGGCGCTATATAAGTGAACGCCATTTACCATTTAAAATTGAGAAAACAATTCATCTTTTTTTTTTTGTTAAAAAATTAACTCAGCGCTAAAAGCAGCAAAAACATGAGCTTAATAAAATAATGTTTGAAAGCAAGTTAAATCATAATGGCCTAGCTGGAGACAGCTGTGGTCTTCTGAAAGAATGTCCATGAAAGGATGGCTTTTCTTAAAAGCACATTTTGGGATAAATCTGTCCATATAATCTGCCTCATTTCTCTTCCATTTGGCTTATTAAACTGGAAGTAAACTCATATGTCACTAGTCACTACAAGTACTTTTCTTTAAAAGTACCAAGTTATAACACAGTGGGAGGGAAAAAATCCTGAACAGAAAAAAAAAGATGCATCAAGATGCATCCAATCATTTTAGAGTCAAATTGGAGCTCCAGAATCATCATAATCACCAAGTGCTTAAAGTGTCCCACCAGTGGTGTGCGATACTGCAAGATTTGGTATTGATCTGATACCAAGTAAATACAAGGCCAGTATCACCGATACCGATACTTTTTAATCATTAAGATGGATGGCATCATCAAATTACTACATCTGAATGAATTTTCATGACCTTTAAGTGTTTTGTGATTTTTTTCTTTGGATTATTAATTAGTTAAAACCCAGGACAGAATTTGGGCAAAGTTTAGAGGTAAATACATACAGTATCACTTTCATAGTTAACACAAATGGTAATTATATTCAATCCAATCTGAGCCATATTATGAATGGTAAAATGGTAAATGGTATTCACTTATATAGCGCTTTTATTCTCATCTCTAGATGACCAAAGCGCTTTACAGATCTTGCTATCCACCCATCCACACACACATTCACACACTGATGGCGGCATAGCTGCCATACACCGGCGCTGGCCTGACCCACCAGGAGCAACTGGGGGTTCAGTGTCTTGCTCAAGGACACTTTGACATGCAGACTGCAGACAGAGCGGGAATCAACCCCCTGACCCTCCAATCAGTAGTCATCCACACTACACCTGCACCACAGCCGCATTATATTCAGTATACTTGCTTCAACCTCAGGAAATGTATTCATTTAAATAAAACATTTCAATGGGATAAATGTTTTATACCAAGGTCTTAGCATAATTTATACTTTTTGAGTTGGCTAAAGTGGCAAATGACCAGTTGCACTTTGAAAATTAATATTAACTAATGCTGAAGATGACTAAAATACCTGGATATTCTCTGCCATACTGAAACAGCCTCTGCCAATGATCTCTGGCTCTGGGTCGGGGTCTGTCGGGGCCAGGGGGTGGGGTATTTCTCTCCTCCTCTCTCCGTTTCTGTTGCTTGGCGTTGTCTTTTGGATGAGTTTTCATATGCTTGTATAAATTAGTTGTGTTACCACTGTATTTCACAGCCTTTTTACAAACTGTACAGTTTGCCGTTGTTTCATTTTGAGCCTGGAAATACAGCCACACAACATGGCGCTCCTCTTCCTCTCTGCCCTTCTTCTGCTCGGTCTCTGTGCTGTGTGTGCGCGCTGTGGTAGCGCATCTCGATAAGTAGCATAGAATTGTAGAACACTAGCACTCTGGCAGCTGGTGGCTGCTGCTTGCTAGCTTGTTTACCTGGCGCTGCTGAGTGACGTGATGGTACAAGAGGGAGAAGGAGGGAGGAGGTAAAACCACAAGAAGAAGGAGGTGCAAAGTGTGGCTGAGTGTGCCTGCTCCGTGCTGTGTCAGGAACACAGACACAGAGTATCGATCTCGTAACACTGGTATTGATCAATATCAATACCAACGTTGGTATTGATATTATTGATATTTGGATCGATCCGTCCACCACTAATTCCCACACCTAGTTCGGACCTCAGCTGGGGAGGAGAACCGACTTAACGGATCTCTTGCAGTTTTAGTTGGTGACCCCCATTTTATAATTTAGGCAATTGCTGTTAGCAATTGAATTTTCTGTGACCTTCAAAACCTCCAAGTCCATGCAAATTAGAAATGTATGGAACATCTGCAACACTGCAGCCTGTGTGTGTGTGTGTGTGAGTGAGTGTGAGAGAGAGAGAGAGAGAGAGAGAGAGAGAGAGAGAGAGAGAGAGAGCGAGAGAGAAACTTCACCTTTTTCCCTCTCCTCGCGCACTCTGCCAGTGTTGCCAGATTGTGCATAAAAAATAAGTGTCTTTGCGCCACAAAAACAGGCTCAACAGAAGGGGTTTCTAAAGAAAAAATACTGCAGGAAAAAAACAGACCTGGCAATGACCCTGATATGAAACATGGTGTGTAACGGTGGGAGTGACTAAGCTGCAGTGCAGCTGTGTGAGAGGAGTTCGAAGGAGAGGAGAAGGAAGTGGAACTTCAACCGGACAAATAAATGCCGACAGCTTACACTGTCACAACAATTTATGCTCGATATCCACAATAAAGGCATTTTATGCATTGCACATAGTACAATGTATCGATATAACAAATATATTTGGTCTATCGCCCAGCCCTAATAGGTCTTATACAGAAACTAATGCCAGACTTTCAAAATGTCCTAATAGCTGCTCAACAATTCACAAAGAGTAATAACTTCTGTAAAGGATGCTATGAGTAGCCAAAATGAAAGCCAAAAAAAAGAAAAAGAAGTGTCAATAGATATACCTGATGGAATACACTGAGTGTATGCATGTGATAAGATGACATCCTTTTGTCTAAACACCACTGTTACCCACACAGACTGCTGTTGTTCCACAGTGGAAAACAGTGGACTTTTATGAAGGAGCATGAAATGCCCTTTAGTACTTTTTGCACAATACTAGCATTGATGCTGTAATCCAATTGAACATAATGCAGCATAGTAAGAGAGTGAAGACACAGAAGCAAGGAAGAAGGAAAACTAGGAAATATGTGAGAATATGGAGAATTAGGGCACTGAAAGCAGAAATAAAGAGAATCAAAGCACACATACAAGTAATGGCCTCACCTGTATGTCAACCTGTTTGTCCTGCAGCATCTGCTGCAGCTCCAGCAGGCTGTCTTTAAGTGAGCGCAGCTTGAGGGTGAGCTGCTCAGCCTCTCCTTTGGTCTCAGCTCGGCCCTCCAACAGTAAACTCTCACTGTGGACAGATAGCTCAGACAGGTACGACACCTTCTGCTCAATCTCAAACAGCATGTTCTGGAAAGAAGAGTTGCAGTTGATAAAATTAAAAATAACAGCGAGTGTGAAAAGCTCAAACAAATCCATAGAGGTGGAAAGTGGAGGAAGGAGAGTAGGAGGTGCTCAGGTCTTATCACTTTTTTATTCACAAAGGGAGAGAAGGACCCTCGGTAGAGATGGATAATTCTTCTCTGCTACAACAGAGAATGCCTTGGAAAGCTCTTATCCTTGTGTTCAGAGAGTCACTCCTTCATTCAGCACAAAGGCAAAGAAAATGTTCTTTCTCTTCATTCTACACAAAAAGTGTCCTTTTCACACGTTAAATTCCAAACTGTCTTGGTTTTTTCTTTTGGCCCAGTATGCAGTGTTTTATTTTTGACTAGTAGAAGTATAAGAAATGTAGAGTTTGCAATAGGATAATTAAATGCATAGAGAATGTAGGAATGAGTCTGAATAAGCATCAACTCAGGTTCTGCTAATCTTTTTAAGGTGCTTATGGTGTTCATTTTTTTCTGTTAGTGAATGAGAGTTTAAATGAACAGCTTAGCAATGAGCTTTCAAAGTTAAATGGGTCAAATTTGAGAAGAAAAATAATCCCACATTCCAAACTGAATGTAAAAACCCAATTAGTTTGGTGCCACTTAATAAAGTTTTTCCACAATCCTGATTTAATCAAAAGTGTTGACATTCCATCTTATAATTAACTTCTCCTTCTCTACACAGAATTACCCACTTTTTTTCCCATCACCCAAGTTTTCCTATCATGCAACAAGTCTAGCCTTTTCCATCTCTATACTGAAATATTTATACTCTTTCAGGCAGTTTTTACCCCCTGCAGATGGACCGGATGTTTAGCCACATGAAACATATGTGAGCTACCATATAATCAGCTTACAATTTACCAACTGCTCCAAACACAAACTAAAACATAGATTTCCTTTGCCTGGGGAATAGACCAAATGTTATTACCACTGAGAAGCCAATTATGGCTCATCAAAGACATTTAACATCTCTGTGCACCAGTTCAATGAGCCAGCTTGTATGTAATATAAATACAGAATGTGTAAGATTAATATTTTAGTATCGCTGCTCTGTCATCTCTGCCCAGAAGGAAAACATCAAGTTCACCTCAGCAGGGATTGGGAACGACAACAATGCTAACATAATAACTTTCCCCAAACATCAAATCAAAAGGCAAACATTAAGGACTATGAAGAAACTGCATCACTGGATGAGGCGGGACTAACAGCAACATCTCCTGAGGCCTATTATTTAGGATTTATACCATAATTAATTCATAGCAAATAGGGACAAATTATGAATTATAAATTAGAACAATACACCAAACACTGTTAGATGGAGGGTAATGAAATACTTTACACTGGAATACCACAGTTTAAATGTTATGCCAAGTTAATGAATAGATTGAATGACATTTTCTGCTATGCAAACACACTAGTCAGAAACAGAAAAATAATGCTTGTATATGCCAGTGCTGTGAATCAATAATAGCACTGAATATAGCTGATACATAAAAAAATAAATATATAATGTAATGCAACACACACTAATAATAGCAACTACCTTAAAAAGACAATTTTCTGATCATATACTGTATATATATATGTCATTTAATTCTAAAGTGTTATGTTTTTAACAGATCTACAATAAAAAAAATGTCTCAAAAATGCATACACTTTCACATTATTTTTTTTAAACTGGAATATTACTTCCCATTAAAAAAAAACTAAATAAATGCTCCATAGTCACACTAATGTTGCTGCTGTTGCCATACATAAAATTATCTAGAAAGTTGATTAAAAAGAGACAATACACATTGATTATAATCTTTTATGATTGATCAAGATCTTTTAAGATCTTTGGTAAACTTGTCTGATAGTTTTAAAAGTTTTGCTATTTCGCTATTGAGGAGCCATTTGTCCTCTGGGTCTCAGAGAGTCTACTTCAATGGCACTTTATCAAATAGTAGGAAGTTGGACTGTGGTATTCCACAAGGGAGTTGCCTTGGGCCTCTCCAATTTTTAATATTTACAAATGATATGCCACTTGCAGTTAAACAGGCTAGCTTAGCATTCTATGCTGATGATTCCATAATTCACTGTGCAGCACTAACTTATTTTGAGCTTAACCAGGTCCTGACATGGGAGCTTCACTTTGTTTATGACTGGGTAAGATCTAACAAGTAAGTGCTTAACATATCTAAAGCCGTTATCATAGATTGGCAAATGACTGGAAGTTAAATTTACTGTTAAATAGATAATTTCATTCAACAGGTCAAAAAAGCTAAGGTTTTGGCCTTATGGCTTGAGAGCTTGTTGTCTTGGTTTGAACACATCGATACAATAATCTGTAAAATGGGCAGAGCAGTTGCCATTATTATTATTATTATTATTGCTCCATGTGGTCATCTGGTTCAAAAGGGCAACTCAGCAAATTACAAGTTGCAGAATATAATGCAGCTAAACTCATCTTGGGCTGCTCTTCTAGGACCAATATTTTTGACATGCATCAGTACCTTAACTGGTTAACTGTTGAAAAAAGACTTTTAGCTCACCTACTTATAATTTTTTTTCACAAAGTAATTCAAAAAGAAAACTCACCAGAGTTTAAAATTTTTTATAGCTCAGTTGTGCATGATTATGCCACCAGAAGGACCAGCAGTGGACTGATGATTGTACTCTGTGCAAAATCCAATACAATGCAAAATACTGTTTTATACAGGGCAATATGCACATGGAATTGTCATGGAATTGTCTTCCAACTGGAGTACAAGACATAAAGGGAAAGCTGGGTTTTTGAAAGAAATTAAGATTTCACCTACACTGGAGTCAGTGTTGAATTGTTGTGCTGTGTTGTGCAGTTTGTCTTACTGTAGTTATTAGTAAGTATTTTATTTGGTTTGTTGTTCCTCTTCATTTTGCTTTTAGAACATTTTTAAATGTAATTATGGTTTATGGACCCCAGAAAAACTAGCTGGTGTCAGTTAATGGTGTCAGCTAATGGAGATCCATCCATGCATCTTCTTCCACTTAATCCTTTTCGGGTCGCGGAGGGGCTGGAACCTATCCCAGGATCTTTGGGCAAGAGGTAGGGCACACCCTGGACAGATCGCCAGTCCATCGCAGGGCCAACACCGAGAGACAGACAACCATTCACTCTCACAGTCATACCTAAGGACAATTTAGAATCCCCAGTTTGATGCCAATTAACCTAACTTGCATGTTTTTGGCATGTGGGAGGATACCGGAGAAATCCCGGAGTAAACCCACCAGACAAAGGGAGAACATGCAAACTCTACACAAATCACTGTTGGTCGGGGGCTGGGATCAAACCCAGGATCCCCCGGCCAAGGGTGAGTTGCTGTGCTGCCGCAGTACTAACCACTCGGCCAGATCCTTTGAATTAAATTACTAAAACAATAAAGAATATGTCTATTGTACCCGAAATAGCAGACATTTTTAAACAGACAACATATACTAATTCAAAGCCAATTCATCAAACTATATTAAGTCCACCCACCCACAAAACAACTTTCTGAAAAATTACTAGTACAAAACACACCCAAATATTTGTCAAAAACACAAAAACTATCATCAACCAAACAGAAAAACCTTTCAGGTCTGATTAAAAACATTTAAGCACAATTATCATTACACAGTTTAATGACTGCAGACCTTCTAGCTGTGCTTTCATGCATTATATAAGATAAGATAAGATAAGATAAGCCTTTATTAGTCCCACAATATACTAAAGTTCTTAAAACCCCTACAAAATTCTCTGACACATTGTAATAAAAAAAATATCCACATTCCAACTTCCTTCACTAAAAAAAAAACGTTTTTTTTTTTCTGAAACTTGTACACCTGAATTTAACTTAACTCTACTGGAGGTTCTGGTTATTCACCACTGCAAGATGCAACCAATTGTTTTACAGGTTGTGGAGCCATTGTGAAAAATACTGTTTAGGACACCAATATTTGCCATAGAAATACAACTTTCCAAAATCAAAAGATTAGATTTTTACGTATTTAGTGATGCCTGTGACTTTCTCTTGCAAGTGAATATCATCACGGGAACATGGATGAATATTTAAGGGTCAAATTTTAATGTTGACGTAAGTGTCCTAATATCATTCCAACAATAAGCCACATTCAGTGAACATTTCTGCTGGAGAGTTTATGCATGACTAATATAGTAACAGTTAGGGCTGGGCGATACAGCTCAAAAACTGTATCGTTGTGGTGATCTGAGCGCTGATTCCATCTGCGCTTGGGTTATTCAGTATTTTCCCTTTTCTTCCATATTATTTCGGGTTTTGTTATTAGGGCCTTCTGGGGCTTTTATTGTGACAGCGTCACAGCCGAACTTCCAGCTGTCAAAGCTGAGCCGGTGCCGTGACAGCTGTTCGTCATTTCATTAATTACATTCCCCTTTCCTGTTTGGTTCATGTCCTGTATTTAAGGGAGCAGCTGAGGCTCACTCCTCGCTGCGACCTATACACACTCTCACCTTCGTGTTCCTGGACTGGAGTTCCTAACCCCGACTCCAGTCTTCCCTCTGTATTCGGATTCATCGTTGCTCATCCATTGTAACTGTATGTTTTACAGCATAGGTTCCGTCCTCGCTGCACCTTCTTGTTTGATGTCAGTGTTTATTATTTTGTGTTGTAGTTTATGTACGTGTTTTGCCCCACGTGGCTGTTTATCCTTTTGTTGTTTTTGTTAAATAAACAAGCAAACTTACTACTGGCTTCTGGCGCCTCATTAATGCCCTGCAAGGGGCATTCATGACAATCACAATGTAATTTCTCTATACTGCAATACACCACACACACACGCGCGCGTGCACAGTGGATATAAAAAGTCTACACACCCCTGATCAAATGCCAGGTTTTTATGATGTAAAACAATGAGACCAAGAAATCATTTCAAAACTTTTTCCACTATTAATGTGGCCTATAACCTGTACAACCCAATTGAAAAACAAACTGAAATCTCTTAAGTGAAAAATAAAAAATAAAAAACTGACAATAACCCGTTTACATAAATATGCACACCCTGTTATAACTGGGGATGTGGTTATGTTCAGAATTAACCAATCAAATTCAAACTCATGTTAAATGAGAGTCAGCGCACACCTGCCACCATTTAAAGTAACTCTGATTAACCTCAAATAAAGTTCAGCTGTTCTAGTAGGGTTTTCCTGACATTTTTGTAGTCACATCTTACAGCACAAGCAATAGTCCACAAACAGCTTCCAAAGCATCAGAGGAATCTCATTGTTCAGGGGTATCAGTCAGCAGAAGGGTACAAAAGAATTTCCAAGGCATTAAATATACCATGGAACACAATGAAGAGAGTCATCATCAAGTGGAGGAAATATGGCACAACAGTGATACTACCTGGAACTGGATGTCCCTCCAAAATTGATGAAAAGATGATAAGAAAACTGGTCAGGGAGGCTGCCAAGAGGCCAACAGCAACACTGAAGGAGCTGCAGGAATTTCTAGCAAGTACTGGCTGTTTAGTACATGTGACAACAATCTTCCGTCTAGGATGGGAAGCCTTATCTTACAAAGAAAAACATCCAAGCCCGGCTACATTTTGCAAATACACATTTGAAATCTCCCAAATGCATGTGGGAAAATATGTTATGGTTCGATGAAACCAAGGTTTAACTTTTTGGCCATAATTCCGAAAGGTATATTTGGCGCAAACACAACACTGCTCATTACCAAAAGAACACCATACCTACAGTGAAGCATGGTCGTGTTCACCATCATGCTTTGGGGCTGTTTTTCTTCAGCTGGAACTGGGCCTTAGTCAAGGTGGAGGGAAGTATGAACAGTTCCAAATACCAGTCAGTGTTGGCACAAAATCTTCAGACTTCTGCTAGAAAGCTGAAGAGGAACTTCATCTTTCAGCACGACAATGACCCAAAGTACACATCCAAATCAACAAAAGAATGGCTTCACCAGAAGAAGATTAAAGTTTTGGAATGGCCCAGCCAGAGTCCAGACCTGAATCCGATTGAACATCTGTGGGGTGATTTGAAGAGGGCTGTGCAGAGGAGATGCCCTCGCAATCTGACAGATTTGGAGCATTTTTGCAAAGAAGAGTGGGCAAATATTGCCACATCAAGATGTGCCACGCTGATAGACTCCTACCCAAAAAGACAGAGTGCTGTAATAAAAGCCAAAGGTGCTGCAGTAAAGTATTAGTTTAAGGGTGTGCATATTTATGCAAACAGGTTATTGTGAGTTTTTTTTTAATTTTTTATTTTTCCCCCTTAAAAGATTTTAAGTTTGTTTTTCAATTGGGTTGTACAGGTTATACAGTAGGTCACATTAATGGCGGAAAAAGTTTTGAAATTATTTAGTTTGGTCTCATTTTTTTATATCACAAAAACCTGGCATTTGAACAGGGGCATGCAGACTTTTGATATCCACTTTATACAGTGGTGTGAAAAGTGTTTGCCCCCTTCCTGATTTCTCATTTTTTTGTATGTTGGTCACACTAACATGTTTCAGATCATCAAACAAATTTAAATATTAGACAAAGATAACATAAGTAAACACAAAATGTAGTTTTTAAATGAAGGTGTTTATTATTAAGGGGAAAAAAATGCAAACATACATGGCCCTGTGAGAAAAAGTGATTGCCCCCCTAAACCTAATAACTGGTTGGGCCACCCTGAGCAGCAGCAACTGCAATCAAGCATTTCCGCTAACTGACAATGAGTCTTTTACAGTTACACTGTGGAGGAATTTTGGACCACTCATCTTTGCAGAACTGTTATAATTCAGCCACATTGGAGGGTTTTCGAGCATGAACTACCTTTTTAAGGTCATGCCACAGCATCTCAATCGGATTCAGGTCAGGACTTTGACTAGGCCGCTCTAAAGTCTTCATTTTGTTTTTCTTAAGCCATTCAGAGGTGAACTTGCTGGTGTGTTTTGGATCATTGTCCTGCTGCAGAACCCAAGTGTGCTTCAGCTTGAGGTCACAAACAGAAGGCCGGACATTCTCCTTCAGGAATTTTTGATAAACAGCAGAATTCATGGCTCCATTTACCACAGAAGTCTTCTTGGTCCTGAAGCAGCAAAACAGCCTCAGACTATCACACTACCACCACCATATTTTACTGTTGGTATGATGTTCCTTTTCTGAAATGCTGTGTTGTTACTTTTACGCCAGATGTAATGGGACACACACCTTGCAAAAGGTTCAACTTTTGTCTCGTCAGTTCACAGAGTATTTTCCCAAAAGTCTTGGGGATCATCAAGATGTTTTCTGGCAAAACTGAGACGAGCCTTTATGTTCTTTTTGTTCAGCAGTGGTTTTCGTCTTGAAACTCTGCCATGCAGGCCATTTTTGCCCAATCTCTTTCTTATGGTGGACTCATGAACACTGACCTTAACTGAGGCAAGTGAGGCCTGCAGTTCTTTGGATGTTGTTGTGGGGTCTTTTGTGACCTCTTGGATGAGTCGTCGCTGCGCTCTTGGTGTAATTTTGGTCAGCCAGCCACACCTGGCAAGGTTCACCACTATTCCATGTTTTCGCCATTTGTGTAATGGCTCTCACTGCAGTTCGCTGGAGTACCAAAGCTTTAGAAATGGCTTTACAACCTTTTCCAGACTGATAGATCTCAATTACTTTGTTTCTCATTTGTTCCTGAATTTCTTTGGATCACAGCATGATGTCTAGCTTTTGAGGATCTTTTGGTCTACTTCACTTTACTTCACTTTGTCGGGCAGGTCCTATTTTAGTGATTTCTTGATTGAGAACAGGTGTGGCTGTAATCATACCTGGGTGTGGCTAGAGCAATTAAACTCAGCTTTCAAAGGACGTGATAAACCATGGTGTTTTTTTTTGGGGGGGATCACTTTTTCACACAGGGCCATGTAATCCAAAGACATGCATGTTAGGTTAATTAGCTGCTCTAAATTGTCCCTAGATATCTGTTTCCTATAGGCCCTTAGAATAGAGGGTTAGTATTAGTGAAAGTGCTTTGAGTGGTCTTTGTGACTAGAAAAGCGCTATATACTGTAAGTGCAGGTTAGTTTGCTAGTTAGTTAGTTTGGATTTTTTTTTACCATTAATAATAAACACCCTCTTTAAAAAACTGCATTTTGTGTTTACTTGTGTTATCTTTGCCTAATATTTACATTTGTTTGATGATCTGAAACATTTAAGTGTGACAAACATACAAAAAAAATGAGAACTCAGGAAGGGGGCAAACACTTTTTCCCACCACTATGTACGTACACACACACACACAAACACACACACACAGAGCGAATATATATATTCATTTTACTTGTGAAAAAGCTGACTAATAAAATAAAATGAAAACTTCCATCCATCCATCCATCCATCCATCCATCCATCCATCCATCCATCTTCTTAGTATTAATGAAAGTGCTTTGAGTGGTCTTTGTGACTAGAAAAGCACTATATAAGTGCAGGTTAGTTAGTTAGTTTGGATTTTTTTTTACCCTTAATAATAAACACCTTCATTTAAAAAACTGCATTTTGTGTTTACTTGTGTTATCTTTGCCTAATATTTACATTTGTTTGATGATCTGAAACATTTAAGTGTGACAAACATACAAAAAAATGAGAACTCAGGAAGGGGGCAAACACTTTTTCCCACCACTACACACACACACACACACACACACAGAGCGAATATATATATATATATATATATATATATATATATATATATATATATATATATATATATATATATATATATATATATTCATTTTACTTATGAAAAAGCTGACTAATAAAATAAAATGAAAACTTCCATCCATCTTCTTCCGCTTAATCCTTTTTGGGTCGCGGGGGGGCTGGAGCCTATCCCAGCATCTTTACACCCTTATGTCAGAGAAAATTCTTCACAACAATATGTAACTGAGCAAAGTGCCCTTTTTCCTTTGCTTAACAGAACTCACATTATCAAGTAATCACATTTATCCACATGAGTAGAAATGTTTCAGTTTACCACATATAGTTAATACGTGGAGGTCTAATAAGTGACAGAAGTATAATTTGTTGCTTATTTTTTTATGTGTCTACATTCCATCAGTTCTTTATTTGGCGAGCCACTCGCTCTTACTTTGAAGGGTTGCAAGACTGAATAAGAGCTCTTATTTTGAAAGGCTGCTTGCTAAGTGAGCATGACTTTAAGACCTGCAGAGCCTGTGCTTAAGGTGAGTCTACCTTTATTCTTCCACTTTATCTCTGCCTGCTGCAGTGTAGATTTCTCAGTGAGCATGCAGGGGGCAGGGGGCAGCTTCAGCAGCGGCAGTTCGTATTAGCATGACAATATGCGTGATACAACCATTTTATGAATCACGGGCAGCCAAATGTACCAATACAACGAATATATTCGGTATATCGCCCAGCCCTGGTAACAGTATAATGCAAAAGAAATGTATTCCAAGGATAGGCACCAATTTTTGGAACAGTGAAGTAAGCAGAGATTCCACTAAAAACAGCATCACACAAACAACAGCAAAAACAAAACCCTGCACAAAAGCATAGATGCTGATCCCACCTGACAGTCAATGAGCTGCTCCTCCATGTCCATGTCTTCACTCTGGAGCTGAAAGGCAGAGTTGAGAGTGGCTCGGGTGCTGAGGAGCCAGTTGTCAAGCTCCTCGGCTTCGCTGTGGTAACGCTGCAATGCCTGTTCCTGTCGCTGCTCTTCCAGCTGTTCACTTAGTTTCTCCTGAAGAGAAAACATGTTAAAACCACCAGTAGGTTAAAGATGAGGATACAATAAGGACATTCAAAGAAAATCACCTCCAACAGCTGGCGTTTCCCAGAAGCCTTCATTCGAATGGTAGCCATCCGTTCTCCCAGCACAGTAAGAGTAGACTGAAGGGCCAGTTGCTCTCCAGCCTCCCCGTCACTGTCACTCTCTGCAAGCTCCTCTGAGAAACATGTCTGAAGCTCCCCGATCTCATCCTGTAGCATCAGTATCTCATCCATCAGGGCCTGTACAGACAGTGCACAGAAGTGTATGAGATAGGAGGAAAAAAGAAAACAGATGGAATTTAATGAAGGCGAGGAAGAAGAGGCTAAACAGAAGACTGTGAAACAGCCACATTGAAAGGGTGTCAACAAACTGCCTGACAGTACTGTTACAGAGAGGAACAGTATCGGCTGTCGCTGCGACGTTGGCATAGCAACGAAGAACAGTGCCATGCAGGCTGCAACCATTGCACACCCCAGCACAATATTAAACCTCTCATTCCTTCTGTTTTCCCAGAGCAGGCTTGCTTTTGTTATCTTTGCAAAGATTTCTGCACAGAGATTATTGTGTTACACTTATATTTCTGCAGGGATTATGTGTCTAACACAGACACTAAACTTTAGAAATACCCCAATATAACTCTCTCCCACCTGATGTGCGGCCATCTGACTCTCAGGGGTTTTGCTGGGCTCCAGACTCTCATTTAACGCCCCCTCAATGGATTCCATCTTGGTGGAAATGGACTGCAGGGACTCCTGATAATGTTGCTGCCGCTCCAGAGCCACATAAAGGCTCTTCTGCTTCTCACTGATCTGTGGCAAGACAAAAAAATGAAGACAGGTGGTAGAAATTGTTTATCCCGACTTTAATTTTGTGGGACTAAGCCTAATTCTGGGATTTCTTAACTCTAGCCACCTTATTCCTGGGGGTGCTGCTGTAGGAACAATTATGGGCGGAGCTTCCGGTTTTGGCTGACATAGTGTTAAATCAGTCAATAAGAGTGGAGTAGCTGAGGCATTTAAAATAGCGTTTTTAAAAGTTTTTCAAATTCATTTTAATGTATAGTCCACATACGTGTTTTGCACTCAAGTGGCAGCTAATTTCAGCTCTTCTAGTTTTTGTATTTTTTGAATGTTTTGGCGTAGTTCTGGTACTTGCTGGTGTTCGTGGTTGTGCCAGACTGGATAAATGGAGGCTTCTCACCACACGGTGGCAGACGACATCCAAGCACGCTGTTGTGGCGAACGTCTGCTCTAAGGTACATTTGATTATGTCCAATATATTTTAAGAAAATGCAGCCGACTTTATTGCGGTGAAGACATGCTGGTCTGAAAGCCCACCATGTCATTATGAGTACAGGCAACGAGAAGTCATAAATCATGACGCTTTCTTTGTTTGGTAGGGCAAGTCCCAGGAAAACCCCATGAGTGCCTGGTATTATTGGAAAGCTTAGAAATCGTACTTTCGAAAAATACCTATGTTTTTGTGGAAGACGTAGCTCATGACCAAACGAACGTGAGTTTTCAACCTAGCTAAAATATAAACAAATCGGCTTTCTCTGGGTCAGTTTTCACGCACTTCCTACAAATTAAATATCATTTTGAAGATCTTTCAATACAGAATATGGAAATAATGTTACATCAGTTTTGAAAATGTCCACAGAGTGACTCATTTTGCCAGCACGGGTCATTTGTTTTCAGCGTTAGCATTTTAGCAGCGGCGCTAACTAATGGAGCTACTGTGTATGAGGCCACTTTATAAGGCCATCTTCCCATCCCTCGATAGTCGTGGGAAGTGGTATGATTATGTTACTGTTTTGAGGTGCAAGAGGCCGTGTTCCCGCATTTCTGATGCCGAAGTCATTGTTTTTAACAAGAAAAAGTGTCCCGTTTCAGTGACAATCATATGTTCTAAACTAGTACCAGAAGTTGCTACCATAATTCACGCAAGGCATCATGGGGCCTAGGAATAAGGTGGCTATAATATATACTGTATCTGTAAATTAGTCCTTGCTCACACTTAATCCTGAATCAACTGAAAACAAATACTGTAGTTGTGTCATGAGGAAAACAATTTTATATTTTTAAACTTCATTTAGCTGAATAGAGTTAATAAATGTATCGTACCACATTCTTCAGTGTTTCCCAGGATCTCTGCAGGTCATCCAAGTTAGCAGCACTGGTCTCCATAGAGGGGTCATACAGTTCCTGGAGGGGGGCACGGCTTAGTGTACCCCGACCCTAAGTCACAACAATAGATTGAGGGTTGGTTTTATTACTGTGTCAGAATAACGAGAAATTCTCCTGCAAAGACACAACACTACTGAGTTTTTCATAATTATTTACTTTGAGTACCACAAGGAATGTCCAGTTTTATTTTGATTTTTTTTAAGAGAAAACTGGGCACTAAAGTAATCTTATTAATTGAGGAAGATCATATTTTTGTTGTTGCATGAACTTTCATTTTGAGCTCAATCATACTTCAAAAAAACAACAACAACACATTACTTTGGTTATGTTAGGAAAACACCACATTTGTGGGCAAAGCAAACCTCTCCAGCAAAATAAATATGCAAAATTAACACACTTAAAAAGGGAAAAGCAGAAAGGAAGCACAGCAAATCTCCAGTGGTGATGGTGTCAGTTTGTAGAGGTGGTAGAGAGAAGATGGGAAGGGGAGTAGATCAAAGTGTTTGAAATGTAATTTGGTCATATATTAAATTTTTAAAAAATAATTCATTTGTACAACTTACTGTAATAATTGAAAGAGTGCCCTATTTTGGTTTAGAAGTTAAAAGGGTGATTTATTATGGTGATGCTAATGAATACTTAAGGTTTAGTCGGGTAAATCAACCCTGGAAAATCTATGGAAAACCACAGAAATTGGGAGGATCAGGTGGTGCTGGAAGTATGTGGAGGTTACCGGGGTGGGGATTTGCAGTACCTGGTTAGGAGGCGCGTCAGCATTAGCCCCCGGAGAGGGGGAGCGGCAGGCAGGAGGAGAAGAGACCTCGCTGTTGGTGCCCTCCTCCCCTGACTCCTCTGTCACAGGGGAGAGGAGTGTGTGGCAGCGGCCAGCTGTCATCTGACCACACATAGGCACCGCCAAAATGAAACACATATCAAAAAACAAAACAAAACAAAAAAGCAGGTGAAAGAAAAGAAAGGGGAGGGGAGGCCAGAACAGAAACCAACCAGATCAGAGAGGGACAGACAGAAGAAATAAAAATCAAGGGACAAGAGGAGCATAAAATTAATAGGGGAGTGCAGGTTAAGCAGACTGTAGTGAACATTGCTGATTAATTAGACAGTGAGTAATCAAAAAATGGAGATCCATTAAGATCCAATTACTGCTAAAGGCATCAAACACCCAGTAGATTTGCCATAGGGCTGCATTAAAAATATATATGTATATCACTACACTGTGCAACAAATGATCAAACTGTAGTTTTCCTCTAGCACTGAATAAACCATTGATTTTTTTACAGGCTACTTCATGGTAAAGGAATGGCCCTCATCAGGAAGTTTGCAGTCACACATGCAGTAGGTACACAGACAGTGATTGTTCTCTTACACACGATGTAGCATTACAGTATCAAAACCACTGTAATTTTGTTTTTAATCATTTTCAAAATAACTTATTTAAAAGCAGCATCCACAGATTGTTCACATTACTGATAGAAGTTAATGGTTTCTTTGACATTTAAGCATTATTTTACCCGGAGTATTTCTCTTCAAAAGCAAGAGAAACACAACTTATTCTGTTTAAAGCAAAAGTTCAAGGACACAGGAAATAACTTCAACTCATTAAAATTAAAGAGTATATGGATTATAAAAAAAGTATATGAAGGAAATCCCCATCACAATCAAAGCCAAAGGTCAACAAAAATATTACAATAGAAACACAGCACAGAGACCAGGACGAGCGCATACAGCAGCAGCAGCTGTCCTAGGAGTACAGCCCAGTTGTCTGTGTGGCTGCATGCTTCAGTAGAGAGGCAAAGCTGAAATGTGAGCCAAGCTCTACTGGGCTGCTTTTTGGCAGTCGAAGCAGAACTCCGTCTACTGACTCAGGACCTTTGGAGGACTGTTTCCCGGGCTTTATGATGCAACACATCGCAATAAAAAGAATCAGCATGCCACCATTCATGGGGAAACAGTGTAGTTTTACACAGTGAGATCTGCTGCAAACTAAGCATTAATGTATGATATCAAGCTTGTCAGAGCTCCTTCCAGCCTGTTCATCCCCACCACTGCCATACATACAAGTCTACTGTATCACTCTCTACTCACACAACCACACACACATGCAGTAATATCCTGTTTCCTGGCCTGCTAAGATAAAACACATCACAAACAAGAGTAACAGGCTAAGGAAGCAAAGACGTCTGACTCAGAAAGAGAGATGCGGTGAAAGAAACGGAAGTAAGTCGCATATAATACCAGCAGACAGATAATACATCACTACAAGAAGAACAAGCCAAAGAAGCAACATGTGAAGTGGAAAAAGAGCAGAAGAAACTCAAAGAGATTTAGAATATATACAACAAGGATTGGGAATATTTTGAAACTTAGATGATACCATGCAGTGTTTTAACATTTTAAACTCAGTAGCATCAGGACCCACTGAGTCCATCATAGATTCAGTCTGGGACTGCATGAAGAAAAGAGAACTGAGGAGCTGAGACAAGAGTTTGGCACTTTCTCAAAGATGGAAGTAGTAAGTAGTAACTACTAGTAAACATACTTGGGGGGGAAAAGTGGTTGTGAAGGTCAGTCCTCGTATGATTTAGTTTTTTCTATAAGCTAGGCTCAGGACTTAAACAATACTAGAAACACTACCTCATCCCTAGTCTCAGTGAAATGACTACATGAATCACTGCTACTCAAATTTTAAAAATGCTTATTTTATCTTGCAGTCAAAACTGTCATATTCAGGTAGTATTCAAAGAGTGTATTCTGTGACAAAATAACTCCCACCCTTTAATGTTGGTCAACCTTGAGTTAACCAACCTAATTACATGACTGAGACAATGTGATCTTTACAGTCCCCTAGAGGAACAACAGAGGACCCCCAATGATCATCATATTCAACTTAAGCAACCAGTCAACTGGACAAAAAGAAAGCTGGATAAGTAGCTGTAACTCATTCAAACAGTAGACATAAATACATAGAGAAGCACACTGATGCAGCTTTTGCTGAGTCAATAAAGGCCACTCACCATGACCACAGACGGGTGTGCTGGAAGCTGCTTGGTGGCAGCTGAGGTGGAGTTAGTCACAGCGCTGGGCAGCTCCTCATCACTCAGCTCCTCCATGCCATCTGAAAGGCCCTCGACCTCGCTGACTGTCAGCAGCATGGTGGCATGTTTGGCCTTCACCGTCAGCATCTTGCACTTGGAGTGGAGAGAGGCGATCTGCTCCTGGTAGCCGCGGATCTTCTGGGCTAGTTCCTGTCAAAACATTACGCCCAAACACAAAACCGCCCCACCACCCGGGATCAGCAATGTGGTTCAGCCCACAACAGAAGATCAATGATTTCTGGTTAAATCCTCAACAGTGGGGTGGATGGATCGGCTCAGTGCTGAATGTGGTGCCAGTGTGAGAGGAGTAAGTGGAGCGGATGCATTCTCTTCTCTCCCGGTCTCTCGCTTTTTTTGCTTCACAGTGAGTAACGGTAGAAAGAGAACAGCACTGCCTCACTCTCTCTGCTCCGCTCTCTCGCTCTCTCCTCTCTATCTCTAAACCAATCAGAGCAGCACAGAGGCGGGTGACTCGGATCACTGTAGAAGCTAACACACAGGATGTTTGGTTGAGACAGAAACCCCCAGCAGAAAGAGTTCAAAATCCCTCAGACACTCTCTCTCCTACATATGCACAAATGGCAAAGAAAAACAGGAAGTGATCTCACCGCACACCCTCCCCCTTCCCCTGCCCGTCGCTCCCCTTATCCGCCAATCCTCAGGCGGATTCCTTTAAACAAAAGGCAGCAGCAAGGAGAGAGGGAGGGTTTGAGGAAGAGGAAGGACGGAGATGGTGTCAAATTACAGCTAGTCTACATGCTGGCAGGCGGGGTCCAGCTGGTCTAAAACTTCCTCCTCTCCCTCCTTCATCTCCCTCTGTCCCACAGATGGTCAGTGCCATGATAATCAGGTCATGTGACTGACTGGGCGTGTGTAGTTGCAGCTATTTGCTAAGCTGAGCGATCAGACTTAGACATGAATATGCTGGCATGCCAAACAACTTCACTGTGAGACTGCAGTGTTAAGTTCAAATATTTCCCTGTCAAATACTGAGTCCATGGAAATTTACAGGAACCACAGAGATCAAATCTTGCCTGTAGGGATACGTGATCTACTGTATCTCGCTGCAGGTTTTTTGCATCCGTCTCCCCTGCCCTTCAGAAGCCCCCCCCCCCACCTTCCCACCCAGGAGATCAAACAAACTTACTCAGCAGACTGAAACTAGAACAGAAGTGCAGCTCAGGAGAAAACATCTAACGTTCATCTGTCCATGCAGATCATACTTAGATTCATCATCAGATGGATGGAGGAATGTGAAGCAAAGCCTAATCAGAATATTATCTCTTGAGTGCACAGTGTTAGAGAAGCTTTGGTGTAATGTTCAGAAGCTTACTACATACGGTATTTGTCAGGGGCCTGGAAACTAAATGCAAAGACCAAAATGATAATAGCCAATGACGTTGTTTTGACAAACTGTGGACAGTGTGAACATCCCTTTCTTGTGGAGGTAGCATGCTTTAAAAGCATTACTACTCCTGGAAATCCTCTGTTTAATTTAGGGGAGGAAGCTGCCTCTACCTTTACTGCACAGTAGTCGGGTGGAGCACCCACAGTTTTGTTGTACTTTACAACTGTACAATGACAATAAAGCCTATTCTATTCTATTCAATAAAGCCTATTCTTCTATTCTATTCTAGTGAGTAAGCAAGAGGCATAAATACGTTGGCTGAACTGCACCAACAAGGTTGAATTTAATCTAAGATCAGCTCTAATGAGAGTTAATAAAAGTAGTTTTAAAATTAGATGATCCAGGTTTGAAAGCAAGCTCTGTTGCACCATTTCAAATTAAACTTAGTTTAGTTAAGCAAGGTTTATTCGAGTGGGTGGGGCCAGTAACTTTTATGGCTCCCTCACGTTGTTGTTAGATAGCTAGGAATTTGCTCACTGAATGATATTCATAATAGCGCCATAGATGAGCTCAATTTTCCCTCTTTTAAAAAAAATGGCTAATGATAACAGTACAGTGAAAAAACACTTTTTAACAGGAAAAAAAGATAAGTCATTCAGTTTAAAGCATGCTGGAAAAACATGAAGCCAAAAAGCCAAAAAGATGCAGCTAGAAAAATTATTTTCAATATAAAAATCAAGTGGGATGAGTCTGTCTCTCATTTTTTGAACAACTTGATTTTGGTCAAGCCATCTAAAAAATGTGGTTACTGTAAAAGATACAACCTCCTCAGCTGATGGATTAACGTTAACCTAAATCATAGTTTAAACTGTATTTCAAGTTTTAGTGCAACACAATTTAATGTAATGTAGGTTTAAAAGAAATGTTAAATCTTAATTTTTAACTAGTTTCGTACCACAGAATTTCTCACATATGCACAACTGGACCAGACACTGACACTGAACCTGGGAGCTGGCAGGTCTGATGGGTTAATGTCCGATCCATCTTTGTAAAACGTGTCTGTTCTCACTGACAGCTCTCTCTAGTAATATCCATAAAAGCTTATATACAAAGTATATGAGAGAAAATGGCAAAACACTATTTAATGATAAAAATACAACACTAATTGTACTGAGCTAATTTCAGATATGCAGTATAATTAAGATGAGGTTTATAATCCTTTATTAGTCCCACAATGGGGAAATTACAGGGCATCCACCTGGATGGATGAAGCAGCCAGGGTGCGGTGCCAATCCCTTCACCATTCACACACACACATTCACACCCAGGGCCACTTTAGAGTCTCCAGTTAACCTAACTTGCATGTTTTTGGCCTACGGGAGGAAACCAGAGTACCTGGGGTAAACCCACGCAGACACGGGAAGAACATGCAAACTCCTGTGCATGACTTCTTTTTTTGGCATTCTACATTATGACATAGTACAGGAAACGATTTAACTTCCCTGTTTCTATCTTTGTTCAGTGATACTAAAAAGAATGACTTCATGTGGGAAAAACAAAACATAATGTCACATCCAATCTCTCTGCATGTTCAAAACCTGCAATAATTTCTTATCAAGCACTTAAAGTTGAATAATTTTGGGATGGGATGTTCACCACAAAAGGAAAGAAGGCCAACTGCTACAAAGCACGAGTCCTGCCATACCTCATGGTGGTGTATCTGAGCCTGTAGCTCCTGTATGTTACTGGTGGAGACGGGCCGATCCTGAATGATGCGGTGAGCTTCTTCTATTAATCTCTGGAGATTTTTCACTTCTTGTTCATATTGCTCATACTGCACCACAGCCTCCTGAAAAATAAATAAAAAATCTTTGTTAAATATGTAAAATCATCATTTAAAAAGTGACTCTTATTGACCCCTGTAGGGTCAATTTTACCCTAATGCATCCTAATATCTGTCACTGATTGAGTAGCAACACAGACAATGTTGATGACAAGCAGATGACACAGGCATTTTTTGGTTGAAAAATGTGAATGTTAAGTAGTATGAGCACGTTTGACATGACATTCTCAACAATCATTGTAAACACTTTGAAGTTTCAGTATTTTTAGATAGTGAAAATCAACTCATTAGTCCATTAAGCTTCACTGTAGCCCTGACTCTGGTCAGTACCCCTTATTCTTTTTCTGAAAGGAGAAAAGGCAACCCACTGACTAGTGAAGGTAATTCAATAACTACACAAAAGTATTTACCATAACCCCACTTAACAACAACAAAACTTAACTACTGTATCCCTTTAACTTCCAGCGTTGGGGCTGCACAAATCCTGATTACTGAGTCACCAAAATTTGTAAATTAAATAAAACTGCATGGGACAACTATTCTGAACATTTGTTAATAAATGTCAATATGCAACACTTTTGGGAGGTTTCTCTATGATGCAGCTTTATGAGTGAGGCACTCTCCTACAGACTACACTAGTGCGTGCAAGATTGCTGACCAGTGCAATGTCTGAACATGTCTTTACATTCAAAGTCATGTCATATAAAAGGAGGCTGAAAAAACAAAAGCAATGGTAAACAAAAAAACCCCTCTCAGTTTTATTGATTAAAAAAGTGAATCACTATCCAAAACATTAGTTTATTTTTTCCTAACACTGATAATCAATTTCAAGTATCGCCATGGGTATACAATGTGACTGTATGACAAGCATTTGTTTAATATAGCTAAAACCCTTTAGATGATA
This sequence comes from Pholidichthys leucotaenia, assembly GCA_020510985.1. Lineage (NCBI taxonomy): Eukaryota > Metazoa > Chordata > Actinopteri > Cichliformes > Pholidichthyidae > Pholidichthys > Pholidichthys leucotaenia. The sequence goes on along the minus strand of CM035842.1, from coordinate 326,905,267 downwards.
CAGTACATACACTTGCTAACATCCACATGCTTCTTCAATTCAATTCAGTTAAATTCAATTCAACTTTATTTAATGTATATAGCGCCATTAAACAACAACAGTCATCTCATAGCACTTTCAACTGTAGGGGAAACCCCCACAATTGCAGAAAGACCCCAGCAATCAGGTGATCCCCTGTGAGCAAGCACTTGGTGACAGAGGAGAGGAAAAACTCCCTTTTAGCAGGAAGAAACCTCCAGCAGAACCAGGCTCAGGGAGGGGCAGTCATCTGCTGCGACTGGCTGGGGTGTGAGAGGATAGAGAAGAAGAGAAAAGAACAGACATGTAGAGAGCAAACAGCACGATGGGGAGCAATCTATGGGAGCGAACAAACAGATGTTAATGACCAGCAAAAATATTTCATTGAGAGTGAAGAAAGGAGTGAAGCCCAGTGCATTGTTGGAGGTCCCCCGGCTGCCTAAACCTAATAGCAGCATAACTAAGTGAGGGTTCAGGGGCACATGATCCCACCCTAATTATAGGCTATCTCAAAAAGGAAGGTTTTAACCTTATTCTTAAAAACAGAGATCGAGTCTGCCTCCCAAATCCAGATTGGCATCTGGTTCCACAGGAGAGGAGCTTGATAACTGAAGGCTCTGCCTCCCATTGTACTTTTGGAGATTCTAGGTATTACAAGTAATCCTGCATTTTGGGAGCGTAGTGCTCTGTTAGGATAATAGGATAGTACCAGATCTTTTAAATAAAAAGGAGCCTGATTATTTAGAGCTTTGTAAGTGAGAAGAAGGATTTTAATCTTAATTCTAAACTCTATGGGAAGCCAATGAAGGGAGGCCAGAACCAGAGAGATATGATCTCTCTTTCTAGTACCTGTTAAAACTCTTGCTGCTGCATTTTGGATCAACTGAAGACTTTTTAAAGATGTTTTAGGACAACCTGATAATAAAGATTAACAACAATCTAATCTAGAGCTAACAAAAGTGTGGATTAGTTTCTCAGCATCACTCTGAGACAAGATAGTCCTAATCTTGGCAATATTACGCAAATGATAGAAGGAAGTCTTAAAAACAAGTTTAATATATGAATTAAAAAACAGATCTTGGGACTTCCGGTTATGGCTGCCACGTAGGACGGACGTGTCTCGCTCTGCTCTGCTCCTGGAGAAAAAAAATCGGCAAATAACTCTCTCATTTGGGACAGAACGTATCCCAGCGTTTGGGCGAGGATATGTCGGCGAAGCCTAAGGCTGGAAAACCAGGAAAAGGAAAAAGCGAGCCGCCGAAACAGTCCAAATTAACGGACTTTCAGGTCTGTGACGCAGCAAACAGGGCTCCATATATGGCGGAGGAGGCTGGCAACGCTGCGATTTCTGCGGGGAATGGCGCAGATGCGCTGATGGCTGCCATGAGTTCAATGAGAGCGGACTTTTCCTCTAGATTTGATGGGATTATGACAGCGTTGGAAGGAATAAGAAAGGAATTGGGTGACTGTGTAGAACGAACGGCGCAGATGGAGCTCCGTCTCGCTAGTGCTGAAGATGACGTCACCCGTCTTCAATTAAAGGTGCGCACTTTGGAAAAAAAAAATAAATCTCTGGAAGATAATATTTTGGATTTGGAATCTCGGTCGAGACAGAATAATTTGAGGCTGGTGGGTCTTCCAGAGGAATCAGAAGGTCGGGACGTATGTTCCTTTCTGGAAAAGTGGATTCCGGAGGTGCTGGGCAGCGAGGAGTTGCAATCAGCAGTGGTTCTGGAAAAAGCACATCGCATTGGCCCACGGAGAGATAAGGGACCGCCGAGGACCTTAATTATGAAGTTTCTTAACAACAGAGACAGGATGAAGATCTTCAACGCTGCACGAGCTAAAAAAGGAGAGATTAAACACCAGGACCAGCAGGTGCGGTTCTACCCAGATTTGGCCACAGGAATCCAGCAATTGAGGAAGCAGTTTGATCCCGTACGTAAGGAGCTGCGCAACCTTGGGATTCGTCATGGTGTAATCTATCCTGCGAGACTGCTGACCACGTATGAGGGCAGAACCCACATCTTCAAGACCCCAGAGGAGGCGCAGGAGTTCATCAAGAAGATCAAAGAAGAAGAAGAGACTGGTGGGAGCTAAGCATGAACAAAATATAAGGTAGAATAATTAAGCATTTGCACAGGCATCTGACTGACTTGAAGTAAATAGTAAGTTTACAAAATATAGATTGTATTATATATTAAAAAAAACAAAACAAAAACAAAACAAACAAACAAAAAAAAACTATGATGTACAAAGTTGTTAAAAATTTTGGAGTTAAGTTGGAAAACTACAGAGGAGAGTTAATGTTACGTCATTAAAAGCAGTAGAGTTAGGGTGATTGGGAGGATGAAGAAGGAGTGGCTTAGGCTGTTCCCCGTGGGTGTGGAGCGGTCGATGGCTATATCGGGAGACAGAATTTTTCTTTTGATTTTGGGGGGTTTGCCACAAGTGTGGGAAGGGGAAATTTGTTTGTGTGTAGTTTGTAGGATGAATGTTCAACCACTCATGTTTTTGCTTCTCTGTATGAGCATGTTTACACTGCAAGGTAATCCCAAACTCTCTATTGATCATGGACCAAAGTGTTAATCTTAATTTAACTTCATGGAATTGCAGAGGTCTACAAAATTTAAAAAAACTTAAACAAGTTATGAATAAAATAAAGGACATGGGTTCAAGAATTGTGTTTTTACAAGAAACTCATCTGATAGAGGAGGATGTTAAAAGAATTAGGAGTAGATGGCAGGGAAGTGTATTCACCTCTTCATTTTCATCCCGAGCCAGGGGAGTTATGACTCTCATACATAAATCAGTTCCTTTTCAAGTGAAAAATGTAATTGGAGACAGATTTGGAAGATATGTAATCATTCAAGGTTCTTTGCTATTAGAAAATATAAATCTTGTGAACTTATATGGTCCCAATATAGATGATCAGAAGTTCTTTGCTAATTTATTTCTCATCTTATCATCACTTACAGGGCAACATATAATAGCAGGGGATTTTAATTGTACATTGAATCCAGGTGTGGATAGATCAACAGGACTGGATTGTACGCACATTGGATGTAGGATGACTATTAATCATTTTATGAAAGAATTGAGATTGTTAGATATATGGAGAGAAATGAAACCACAAGTTAAAGCCTATTCTTGTTATTCCAGTACCTACAAGACATTCTCACGTATTGATTATTTTTTGATTTCCACAGAATTAAGGTCCAAGATTCAAAACTGCTTTTATGATAACATCGTGATCTCTGATCATGCACCCTGTTGTCTAATATATGTAGATAAAAAATTGACAAAGGAATCAGGTAGATGGCAATTTCAGCATAAATGGCTTCAGGATGAGGAATTTGTCAAGTATATAGAAAAACAGATAGACGAGTTCTTTGACATCAATACTACACAAACATCAGCATGTGTAAAGTGGGAGGCTTTCAAAGCTTTTATTAGGGGGCATATTATTAGTTATACAGGATCAAAATCTAAGAAGACTCGAGAGGAGAGAGCTAAATTGGAACATAAAATAAAAAATCTTCAGGAAAAAGTGTATGCAGGAAGTGACCCAAGGTTGGAGAATGAATTACTGATTTTGAGAGCTGAATACGACAAAAAATCAGCGAATAGAGCTGCCTCGAGTCTTCTAAGATTGAAACAATCTTTTTATGAACAAGGTGAAAAATCAGGAAAATTATTAGCATGGCAGATTAAACAATTGGAAATTAAAACACCAATTACCAGTATTATAAGTAAAGGACAGGTAGTTATAGATCCTTTAGAAATTAATAGAGCCTTTAGAGATTACTATGAAAAATTATATGATACCAAAAATGAACCTGATTTAACAAAACTAAATGGGTTTTTGAACGAACTATCTATACCGTGTATTCCAAATGAAAACAGGGAGATATTGGAGTCTAAAATTAGTCAAGAAGAAGTTGGGCTAGCCATTGATAATATGAAATCAGGAAAAAGTGCAGGACCAGATGGTCTTCCAGTTGACCTTTATAAAAAATTTAAGAATAAATTAATAAAACCTTTTTTGGAAATGGTTTTAGAAGCATTTCAAAATAATAATTTACCATCATACATAAATAATGCCTTAATTATACTGCTGCCAAAACCAGGTAAGCCCTCTAATAAATGTGAAAATATGAGACCAATAAGCCTATTAAACGCCGACCTTAAGATAATCTGTAAAATTTTAGCAAGACGAATACAAGAAATTTTACCAAATATTATTAATCGAGATCAGAATGGCTTTATAAAGGGTAGACAAGGCTTCCATAATGTAAGAAGACTATTTAATATTATCTATTTTAATAAAGAAGCACCGGATACAGCTCTCCTATCATTGGACGCCGAAAAGGCCTTTGATAGAGTTGAATGGCCCTTTCTTTTTGAAGTCCTACAAAGGTTTGGACTTGGAAATAATTTCATAAAATGGGTTCAAATAATATACAATAATGCTACAGCAGAAATCCTAACAAATAACAATATTTCAAAACCAATAAAAATCAATAGAGGATGTCGACAAGGCTGTCCACTCTCACCTTTACTGTTTACTATGGCAATTGAACCTTTAGCGATAGCGATACGTTTACATTCACAAATATATGGAATTAAAGTTGGACCAACAGAACATAAAATCTCCCTGTACGCCGATGATATAATTTTGTTTATGTCGAATCTAAAAAAATCAATTCCAACCTTGTTGAATTTAATAAAGAATTTTGGGGAAATATCAGGATATAAAATAAATAAAACTAAATCTTCAATATTAATGCTAAATGAGACCCAGAGAAATTACCCAGCCCCTGAGGTAAATCAATTCAATGTTGTAAATCAGTTTAAATATTTAGGAATCCAAATTATGCCTAAGCTAGAATCAGTCGCCAGTGTCAACTATGAAGCCTTAATGTCAGATATCAGTGAGTTAACTCAGAGATGGATGTCACTACCAATGTCGATGATCGGGAGAATCAATATACTTAAAAGTAATATTTTACCTAAAATACTTTATTTATTTCAATACATTCCCTTATCACCACCTTTAGATCTATTCTCAAGAATAAAAAAAAAAGTTAGTGGAATTTATATGGAACAACAGGAGGGCTAGATTACGTCTGTCTTTATTATATTTACCATTTGATCGTGGAGGTCTGAAATGTCCAAATTTTATGTTGTATTATTGGTCGGCACAACTGAGGTCTATGACATATTATTTTTCATCAAATGATCTCCCTCACTGGACTGAAATGGAATCATACAATTTACCTTTACCTCTTCCCATATTCATATACTCAGATTCGGCAAAAAAATTACAAAAACAAGTTAAAAATCCATTTGTAAAGCATATGATCAAAATATGGTGTGAAGCTAAAAACTATTTAAAAGAACCACAGTTATTGTCACAATTTAGTCCAATATGGGGTAATCAATATTTTAAACCAGGGAGAGCGGACGCTGTATTTAAAGTATGGAATTTAAAAGGGATACAAAAGATTCAGGATTTATATTTGCCATGTGCAGACAACATAATGTCTTTTGAAGAGCTGAGGATCAAATTTAATCTCAATAGAACACATTTTTTTAAATATCTTCAACTTAGAAACTTTATTCGATCAAATCAAAATAAAGCTCTCACTCGACCTATTTATTCATCCTTGGAAAAAATGATGATGAAAGATAGTAAAAGAAAGGGTATTATTTCAGAGTTTTATAACTCATTGACACTATCTTCAAGTGAAAATTCACTGAAAAGATTAAACTACTGGAAAGAAGATCTGCAAATTGAAATTTCAGAGGAACAATGGGAATTGGCTTGTACAGAAGCTCAAACCAAATCAATAAATGCACGCCTTAAATTGATACATTTCAAATGGTTAATGCGGATGTATGTTACACCGGAGGAGTTAAATAGATATAACAAAAATATACCAGATACATGCACAAAATGCATGGAAAGTAAAGGAACCCTATTTCATTGTTTATGGGAATGTAGATTAATAAGAATGTTTTGGGAAGAGGTGAGGGTAACAATTGAAAAAATAATCTCAAAACAAATTATATTGAATCCTAAACTGGTTTTGTTGGGTCTGTACCCAGAAAAGCATAATTTCAATAAAAGTGAAAGAACATTCATAGACCTCAGTTTGCTTAATGCCAAAAAATGTATTGCACTATTATGGAAAAAGACTCATAGACCAGATGTGACTCAGTGGTTAAGACAGATGTTAACAAACCTTCCATTAGAAAGAATAACATATATACTGAAATCAAAGGAAATTGTGTTTGAGAATATATGGAGACCTTTTATTGATTATGTAAAAAATTTAAACATAACTCTTGAAGAAGAAGGTGAATGATGTGTGTGGACCTTGTAAATTCCAAACTGGTGAACATAATATGTATACTAATGTATTGGATTGTCTAGACTAAACAGAGGAGCATTGTTGAAGACTTGATTTTGTTGGTGGTTGTTGGTGTTTTTAGTGCATTTTTTTTTTTTTTGTAGTACTTTAGTGTTAGTGTTTGATTGTTTGTATCATGTTTGTTAAAAAAAAAAAAAGGTTCAATAAAGATATTGTGGAAAAAAAAAAAAAAAACAGATCTTGATCAAAAGTAACTCCAAGGTTCCTCACAGAACTATTAACAGAAACAGTAACCACATCCAAACTAAGAGTTTGATTTGGAAAGGTATTTCTAAGGTTTTTTGGACCAACTAGAATGACTTCAGTCTTATCTGAATTTAATAGCAAGAAATTACAAGTCATCCAAGCTTTGATTTCCGTAAGACAGGCCTCTAACTTGACTAATTGATTGCTATCATCTGGCTTCATTGACGGGTATAATTGTGTATCATCTGCATAACAATGAAAATGTATACAGTGCTTTCTAATAATGTTGCCTAGTGGAAGCATTTGGACAGTGACACAATCTTCATGATTTGGGCTCTGCACGCCACCACATTGGATTTGAAATGAAACAACTACAACAGAACTGAAATGCAGACTTTAGCCTGTTTTCCACTAGCCCAGCGAGCCTCGGTACGGCTCGAATCACTTCAGTACGGCTCGGAATGCTTCTGTCTCCATTAGCACGGTGTTGTGCTTGTGCTGTGATGGTTTGTTAGGAGGTTTTAGAAGCGGGGCGGCAGCAGATTCTTAGCGAGGCGGGGCCACACTCCCGTGACGTTAGGCACCCGACTGAGTCCTTATTTACACGAGACAAAAAATGGAGGATCCAAGGATTATTGCCTTGCTCGCTCTGTGGTTTTATCTCACAATTAATTTTATCTCATAATTAAGCTGCAACAACACAAGTCACTTTTGTTTTGAATTAACTGCCAAATGACCTAGAAATAATGAGCTGAAACTTGTTTTTATTCGTATTAAATAATGAGACGGTGGCACACTGTCCAACACCAAATTGTATTATTTTTTACATCCTAGGGCATTTTGGATGTACTGAATTAAAAAAATTCATGTTTTTCACCTTCAGGTCAACGTTTGGAACAACAGTATTATTATTTTCCGTTTAGATGATGCTACACTCCTTCTAAAGTATTGTAAATCTCTGAATTTGGAATGCCGATAGAACATTCAATTTACATATACTTGTACCTACTTTGACTTGGTGCTAATTTTTTATGATATTTCAATAAAAAGAACAGAAAGCTTACAAAAAGATTTCTTTTTTGGTCTAGTTAAAAATTACATTACCTTTACAATGGTTGACCCGTGACAGGAAGATCAGCATCATTTTGATCAGACTAGGCAATGGAATTTCTATGTAATTATACTGTTTTATAATTCAGTGTTATAACAGACAAACCACACTTTCCAAAACAATTCCATTTTATTATATACAAAATATTAAAATAAAAAAAAAACTTTGCAACACAACATGAAGGTTAATCGACATTTTATACACGCCGACCACTGAGTGCCTCTACACCAGCTTCCCAAACTGGGTCACGAAGTCTCGGTTGGATGAAGCCGTCTCTGCCAGCTGTGGGTCAGGAAGGCTCGGTTGAATAATCCGGACGGGCTGTCGTGGCGGACGCGTGGGATGATTCTACAAGGAAAATGCACACAATAAAATACAGCACGAAAGTGCAATATATACAGAAAAGACAATAGTTTTTAACAAGAATACATAAGCTTATTTCAGCGTATTGTTCACATGAATAATTAAAATAAAAGCTTTAGTCCGCAGTGTGCTGCAATAAAGCAGCGATCCATCCACAAATGAACAGCTTTTTTACTGCATAAATAAACTGAGCGTCTTACCGAATATATTTGCGAAAAAACGCACAATAAAAAAAAATTAAAACTCACCGTTAAAGGACTCCGATGTCGAGACCTCCCAGTATATTTTTTCATTCCGGGCAGCTCCGTCTAACTCGCGCTGCATACGTTCGTCTGACAATGCAGTGAGCAGACACTGCACCTCCTTATTGGTCCATGGAACACCCTTCTTACGCGAAGCCATTTTTGATAGAGAATAAATGAAAATAGCACAGCAATACACTGAAAAGAAACTACCAACAGTGGTTGCGTGCTGAGTAAAGGCAGTCGTGAAGATTCTTTTTTTTTTTTTCAAAAACTTTATTGAGAAGGTCGTGAAGATTTGGAAGATGAGGAGGAGGAGAGGGGCGGTTACAACCTGACCAATCAGCGCCGGTTACGACCTGACCAATCAGCGGCGACCAGTCTGTTAACGTCACAACACGGCACAGCTCAGCACTGCTGTACCCTGCCCTGGAGCGGGGCTGAGAATCGCGGCTGTTAAACCGTGTTGGGGCTTGTGGAAAAGCGTACAAAGCGTGCTGAGCCGTCCCGTGTCGCGCTAAAGCGTGCTAGTGGAAAAGGCCCTTTTAAGGTTTAATTCAAGGGGTTGAACAAAAATATATGATTAAACATGTAGGAATTGTAGCTATTTTTATACAAACACTCCTCATTTCAGGGGCTCAAAAGTAATTGGACAAATAAACATAACCCAAGTAAAATGTTACTTTTCAATATTTTGTTGAGAATCCTTTGCAGGCAATGACTGCCTGAAGTCTGGAACCCATGGACATCACCAAACGCTGGGTTTCCTCCTTTGTGATGCTTTGCCAGGCCTTTACTGCAGCTGTCTTCAGTTGTTGCTTGTTTGTGGGTCTTTCTGCCTTAAGTTTTGTCTTGAGCGAGTGAAATGCATGCTCGATTGGGTTGAGATCTGGTGATTGACTCAGCCATTGCAGAATATTCCACTTCTTTGCTTTAAAAAACTCCTGGGTTGCTTTTGCAGTATGTTTTGGATCATTGTCCATCTGTACTGTGAAGCGCCGTCCAATCAACTTTGCTGCATTTGGCTGAATCTGAGCAGAAAGTATATTTTATACACTTCAGAATTCATCGGCTGCTTCTGTCTTTTGTCACATCATCAATAAACACAAGTGACCCAGTGCCATTGGAAGCCATGCATGCTCATGCCATCACACTGCCTACACCATGTTTTACAGAAGATGTGGTGTGCTTTGGATCATGAGCTGTTCCAATTCTTCTCCAAACTTTCTTCTTCCCATCATTCTGGTACAGGTTGATCTTAGTCTCATCTGTCCAAAGAATGCTGTTCCAGAACTGGGCTGGCTTCTTCAGGTGTTTTTTGGCAAAGTCAATTCTGGCCTTTCTATTTTTGAGGCTGATTCATGGTTTGCACCTTGTGGTGAATCCTTTGTATTTACTCTCATGAAGTCTTCTCTTTATGGTAGACTTAGATACTGATACACCAACTTCCTGGAGAGTGTTCTTCACTTGAGTGGATGTTGTGAAGGGGTTGTTCTTCACAATGGAAAGGATTCTGCGATCTGTTGCCTTCCGTGGACGTCCAGGCCTTTTTGAGTTCCCAAGCTCACCAGTGCACTCTTTTTTTCTCAGAATGTACCAAACCGTTGATTTGGCCACTCCTAACATTTCTGCTATCTCTCTGATGGATTTCTTCTTTTTTTTCAGCCTCAGGATGGTCTGTTTCACCTCCATTGAGAGCTCCTTTGACCGCATGTTGTGTGTTCACAGCAACAGCTTCCAAATGCAAACGCCACACCTGGAATCAACTCCAGACCTTTTAACTGCTTAATTGATGACAGGTTAATGAGGGAAGAGCCCATGCAGCCTTGTTATTTTTTTTGCAGCCTTCTGAGTCAATTGTCCAATTACTTTTGGTCCCTTGAAAAAGAGGCGGCTATGTATTAAAGAGCTGTAATTCCTAAACCCTTGCTCCAATTTGGATGTGAATACTCTCAAATTACAGCTGAGAGTCTGCACTTTAAGCCCATATTGATTATATAATTGTATCCTGAATATGTTTTCGTAAACAGCTAAAATAACAAAACTTGTGTCACTGTCCAAATATTTTTGGGCCTAACTGTATATAAACTAAAAAGAATAGGGCCTAGCACAGATCCCTGTGGAACTCCATAAGGCTGCGTGTCCACCAAACGCATTTTTTCTGCTCTGGCCAGCTATTTTCCATTCATTCTCTGTGTAGTCCAGCGTTTACAGCGCTGAGCGCCCATGGCGCTGAAACGCTCTCGGCGGTGGCCGTTTTTTGTTGCGGCGCTCAGAGTTGAAAAAAGTTCAACTTTTCAGATACTGCAGCTGAGCTCGTCAATGTCAGACCTTAAGCAGCCAATCAGAACTGCTGCGTGGGCGGGACATAGGACACCACTACTAGTCTGTAGTCAGACTCCTGCTTTCCGTGTCATCATATTTTACATCCAGAGCTGCAAGAAAACGTTTCCTGTCCATTGTTATTTAGAGACTGCTATTAAAAAATCTGTAGAAAGTCTGACAATAGGAAAAGCGGGAGTGATGAGTTGAGAGTGACAAGCTGTTGCAGGGATACAGGACACAGACTTTTTTTCCCCCAGAGTGCAGCATAGAAACACTGAAAAAAAAAAAAAAAGCTCAGGGTGGTCGGGCAACAAAAAACGCATTTGGTGGACACACAGCCTAACTGAGCTTTGAGTTGGAAGAAAACTCATTGTTGACATGAACCAACTGGAACCTATCAGATCAATAAGAGCTAAACCACTGCAATGAAGTTCCATTAAGTTCAACATGGTGTTCTAATCTATCAAGTAAAATATTATGATCAATAGTATCAAAAGCTGCATTAAGGTCTAAAAGGACAAATACAGAAACAAGTCCATTATCAGATGCGATAAGGAGGTCATTAATGACCTTCACTAAAGCTGTTTCAGTACTATGATGGATTCTAAACCCAGATTGAAACTCTTAAAAAAAACAACATTTTCCTGCAAGTGGATAAATAATTGCGTAGCAACAACTCTTTCTAAGATTTTTAAAATGAAATGCAGATTAGAGATTGGTCTATAGTTAACTAAAACTCCTGGATCCAGCATTGGTTTTATAAGTAAAGGTTTAATTACAACAGTTTTAAAAGCTTGCGTTACATGGCCTAATGTTAATGAAGAATTGATTATTTGAAGAATAGAGCTACCAATATTTAAATTCTTTAAATAACCTGGTAGAAATAGGGTCTAAAAGTTGAAGGCTTGGATGAGGAAATTATTTTATCTAACTCTAAATGGTCAATTGGAGTAAAGGTCAATTGGAGTAAATTCATCCAAACGGATATCAACTGAAGGAGTTAACAGTGGGAAGAATCTGACTGATTTTATCTCTGATAGATGAAATTTTATTACTGAAGAAGTTCATAAAGTCCTGACTAGTAAGCTTTAGGGGAATGCTAAGATTAACAGAGTCCTGACTCTTTGTCAGCCTGGCTACAGTGCTGAAAAGAAACCTGGGATTATTCTTGTTCTCTTCTATTAATGCAGAATAATAACTTGTTCTAGCTTTCCTAAGAGTTTTTTTTATAAATTAGAAGATGATTTCTCTAAGCTAAATAGATTTCATCTAATTTAGTGGAGCACCATTTTCTTTCTAATTGACGAGTCTTCTGTTTTAAGCTACGAGTTTCTGTATTGAACCAAGGAGTTAGAAATCTCTGATTAGACTTTTTCTTTTTTAAACGGACCACCATGTCTAGAGTCTGATGCAGAGAAGCTGTAACACTAGCTACCATGCTATCAATTACAGAAGGAGCAAGCTCTCCATAGCTTGTCTCCAATGTGTTGACACATGGCATAGAGGAAACAATCTGCTTAAATTTGGTAACAGCATCATCTGAGAGGCATCTACTGTAGTAATATTTTTCTTTACAGAACTTTAATCCTCTTGCCCTAACCAAGTCTCTGTAAGGGATATTAAATCAATCTGATGATTAATTAACAGATCACGGACTAGCAGAGACTTGGGAGTTACAGACCTAATATTTAACAAACCGCATTTAATTTTTAAATTATGAGGAGGAACAGAGGCCAAATCATTCAATTTAGAGGCTTCATGTTTGAGTTTTACCAACTTTTTGTTTTATCACTTTAGGATGCTTATACATTATATTTTTATTTACTTTGGAAGGAGCAGACAATGATTCTCTGATGGGGGAGACAGGGGCTAAGTTGAGGGGTGGCGGATGAAGAGGAGCTGCAGAGAGACGTGTAAGACTGCGATTCTGCTTCCTGGTCCCAACTCTGAGTTGTCAAGGTTTTGCAAATTTGGATACAAATGATGCTAGTGTGGCGTAACATTATGTAGCCCACATATTCCGCTGCAGAGACCCAAACTTAAAAGGACTCTAAGCTCGCGGTGTGTATTGACATCACGCCTCAGATGGACAATGAGTCTGGACCACCTGCGAACTTGGGAGAAAGTGAGAAGAACTGGAGAGAGGACCTGAAAGGACTGTCTGACCTCCTGGGGTCAGACAGAGGAGCCAAGAGGACAATGGAGGGATTAAATGCAAATGTGATTCTGTGTTTGATGTGGTGGTATAAATGTATGTGGTTTACTGCAGCTCACTCTCTGATTTCCTGACTGAGAGAAGGAGCTGTGGGACGTGAGATGAAATAAACCAATACTGAGAAATCATCCAGTCTCATCATTTCATGATTCCCACACCAGATTCTTAGATAAAAGAGACGTACCATCCAAAGTAGGATGGACACCGTCTCGTCTAATAAGACCAGGTTTTCCCAAAAATGAGTTCCAATTGTCTATGTAGTCCACATTGTTTGCAGGACACCACACAGACAGCCAGCAGTTAAAGAATGACATGCGGCTAAACATGTCATCACTGGTCAGGTTGGGGAGGGGCCCAGAGAATACTACAGAGGCAGTCATTGTTTTTGCAAAGTTACACACTGATTCCACACTAAGTTTTGTAACTTCCGACTGCCGGAGTCAGATGTCGTTATTGCCGGCGTGGATAACAATTGTGGAGTATTTACAGTTACTTTTAGCCAGCATTTTCAAATTTGATGTGATGTCGCTTGCTCTGGCCCCGGGAATGCATTTGACTATGGCCGCTGGAGTCTCTAGGTTCACATTTCTGACTATAGAGTTGCCAATGATCAGAGTTTTTTCCTCAGCGGGTGTGTCGCTGAGTGGGGAAAGTGATTAGAAACATGAACAGGTTGGTGGTGAACCAGGGGCTTGCGACTATGCTTCCTTCTCACCGTCACCCACCCATTCTCTCCTGGCTGTTCAGGAGAGGTGGAAGCCGGGGGACGGCTAACAGGCCCTATGCTTGGATGCTCCGCTACAGCTAAGGGGAGTCAGTCATTATTAACTGGCGCCAACGATGTTTCAGTGCAGCAAGCGGGGATTTCAAATCACACAATCTCGCCTCGAGCACCTCAAAAAGACAACATTTATTACATTTACCACTAACACTACAAGACGCAGAGATGTAGCTAAACATCTGACATAGAGAGCACATCAGAGGAGAAAGGGAAGGAAAGCTAGTAGCCATAGCTAGTGGCTAACCCAAAGCTAACACAAACACTGATGAAAGGTGAGCAGAAGCCTAAAGAGGGTGATTAGGTGATGGTGAGTGCGCACACAGGTGTAAGAGGCTTGTTAAACAGAAGTGAGACGGTAGATGGAAAAAAGAGACAGTAGGTGATGGTAGATGGAAAAAAAGTGATTAAAATACAATTAAAGCCAATAATCCTCAAGAGAGTGAGGAGAGCTAAGCACAGAGCAAACCACACCGACAGCCAGCAACACAGGAAGTGATGATACATTACCACAGGTAACGTATCGTCTTCTTGCAGCCTCTTGCAGCTCACTCTACAAGTTAATCTTCACTAAATTTCTTAAGTCATGGGGGCTTAACAAAAACACAGATATTACTGCAAAGGCCTCCTGAGACACTACACGAGAGAGCTTCCACCACAACAGTAAACAAAATGTAAGGGGCAGAAACATTCTCACCAGGTTGAATATATTATTTAATACTCATTTTATAGACACACTTGGAAATTAGAGATGAATGAAATAATAAGTACCAGAAGAAATCTGAGATTTTGAGAGTAAGAACTACAATAGAATAATTGCATATCTTTGTGTTCTGTAATCATTATCAACCCAGTTATCCATCTGACCAGCTTATACTCACAGCATTCATAAATATGGCCTGGCTTTTACCTGCAGTATGTTGCACTGCTGGATGGTGGTATGCTGCAGTTGGCTGGCCTCTTGCTGCAGCATCTGAGCTGTGCGACAGATGGGAAGGCTGGCTACTACCTCCTCTGGCAGCCGGAGGGCGCTCTGACACTGCTGTACAGCAGTCACTTGCTGCTTGAAGCCTTCCATTTCTACCAGCAGACGCTTCAGAAGAGTAAAAAAAGAAAATGTTAAGAAGGAGGAAGGAGTACTTGATGTATAATAAAGCTGAACTGTGTCTAAAAAGTCTGCAAATATCTTAGTGAACATCTAGGCGTGACCTGTGTGCATGTTTAGTATTTCTCTGACACCCTTTCCTATTCAAATTCTGATTAGGTGACATGCAGTATTTACCTGTCTTTGTGTGAGCTGCTCTCTGAGGCTGAGCTTGTTAAGTTCAGGGGATGCAAGAGTGACCTGGATTTGATCTACAGCAGCATGGAGGCTCTTAACTTCTGCTTCAAGATGCACCATGTCCTAAGGAGAAATACATAAAGATCTAGATCAAGGTTCTAAATGTAAAAGTCATCCAACACGCACCGATGCACCAATACTTCATACATATTTAAGCTTAAAAGTTATCTTTTTTTTCTGTTCAAACTGGCATCTGTCTCTAAAAACAATTAATTTTCATTTTCTATCTGCTCTAGGTGTATTCTATGAGAAAGGGAGTGAATTACAAGCCGGTGAGAATCAATATTATGTCTGCAATGCAGACCTAGACAACTTCCAAACTCAGAGGGGGAATTATAAACAGATTTCAAATGCACAACGCTATTAGCAACAATCAGCAAGAGACTGTTTATTGGGTAGCAACTGTGTGAAAATGAGATAAGTAAAACAGATTAGTGCTGCAATAGTTAAAAAATGCCTTCCATTAAGTTGGTGTGATATTTTGTACAGACCATTAGGAGGCACTGTGGTATCATACAAGAGCATCTTTAGTCATGCCCAAAATGTATTTATTTTTGGTCATTTTAAAGTTTGTTTCAAGTAGGCTTCAGAGAAAAAACAGTAATAGTGACGCCAAGTGTCAGAGATGTGTGAATTCTGTGACACTTCCCTAAATGTGTTATCTACCTTGGCTGCGTCCTGCAGACTCTGGAGGCGTGACTTGGCAGTTTGCTGCAGCTCTTCTGTGTGTCTGCTGAGGTGTTTCACCCTCTGGCTCCAAGCCGCTGTCTGCAACACATCCGCTAGCTCCCCCTCCCTCTCCCCCATGGCCTCCAAGTCTCCATGGAGACCTCGACACTCCCGCAGCAGTGCCTGCCACCAGAGGAACGCAAATTATGAGTCAAGAAGAAGACCCTTACTCCGTTGTGCAATTATATTAATTAAGGCTGGCAAAGGCAGTATGTATGACAATTCAGTGCAAATTTTTTTTTAAAAATGTTTCACTCCAATTAGCTGCAAAAATGTGTGCCATTTTTGTTTTCAATAGGTTAACACAGGAAAGAATATTGCCTTTATTTTTGTGAAAAATTAAATATATTAATGACAACATTTTTTGGCATAATTGGAGCTTCAAGAGATTTTATATCTACTGACAAAGGCTGTTGCGAGACTCATTAAAACTCACCTGGTGTGCTCGAATCTGTTCCTGTAGCTGGGATGCAGAGCTCCAAATGATATTACCCGTGATGAGAGCTTCAGCTTTTTTTGTCCAGCTCAAAATAAAAGCCTTCATGCCCTGATACTCCTTCACCTGTCTTCCTGCCTGCTCCCAGTTGAAAGAAAAGGAGCAGAAACCAATGAAATGCTACTTTCATGGACAAAATAACAACATAAAACATTGTTAGAAATACTGGCGGCTGCCAGTGGTACCCCTCAGCCTCTGTTTTTTATTGAGATGTAGTTTATATGGCATTTTGATCTTGACCTTTGGCCTTGCAATCCCAAAACCATAGGCAGAGGTCAGGGTGACAAGGTGAACCTGTGTACAGAGTTTGGTGATCCTAGCTTTACGTATTCTTTAGCGCAGGGGTCACCAACCTTTTTGAAACCAAGAGCTACTTCATGGGTATCGAGTCATGTGAAGGGCACCAGCTTGACACACTCCTCTAAAATAACAAATTGTGTGTGTGTGTGTATGTATATACTGTATACACACACACACACACACACACACACACACACACACACACACACACACACACAGACAAATAAATAATTATCAATAACTTAGAGTGGGTAACAGACAAGATCAATATTCAACACTTTATTTTTATTAATCTCAGCAATTGTTCAGATGATCACTTCTACATTTCATAAAAAAATGTCCAGTTTTCACCAGTCCCTTTTAACCATAAAAAACTAAACCCTTTTAATTCATGAACTATGTTGAACCATGTTTGAAAAAGTTATGCAACATTTAAGAAAAAATCAACTTTCATATTAAATAAATCTTATCACATTTTTAACTGAACAAATCTGCTGCAATTCTGCTCAAAATCTGTTACATTTAATAAACACACTTTTGTGTGTTCTTCTTCACTGGAATTATATCCATACAGTTCTTGCCAAGAATCATGCTTGAGTAAAACCAGCGCTGTCCTTTCATGAGAAGCTAAACAGCACTGAGTGCTTATATGCACGGTGGCGCAGTGGTTAGCACCGCGGCAGCAGTTAACCCTCGGCCGGGGGATCGTGGGTTCGATCCCCGGCCAACAGTGATCTGTGTGGAGTTTGCATGTTCTGGTGGTGCATTTTCTCGTTTTTCATGCAAAAACATGCAGGTTAGGGAGTTAAGGGGCGCTTGCGCACGCAGCGGCTGGTGGCTTGTCACCGGACTGCAGAGCAAATCTACCTACGGGTACAAGATAAGTCCAAAAAAAAAAAAAAAAAAGAGTGGGTAGTGAAGTGGCGCTTCGCCATCGCCACGCAAATGAAATACACGCAGCTTCCTTTCACGGTAGTAAAAAAGAACTCTTCCTCCCGCTCACTTTGAAAATGATAAATTTTCTGTCTTTTTTTTGCCATGTTTTTGGGCTTGGAAACCGCACTCCGCTCACTATCTTCACTGCCCGCTAGCTTATGCTCCACAAGCGCGAAGGTTTTGTCATGCGCACAATACTGACCTTTGAACTAGGTCAGAGTTCACCTTAACTTTACGTATAATAAACATATTTCATTTTTTTTATTTTTAAGACATTGTCATTTTAAAATCTATATAAATGCAAGTGTGATTTTAAAAAATATAAAATAAAAAATAGCGGCAGAAAAAATTACATCTTAGACGCAGCTCACTTGCGAGTTGTGCTATTTTTAGAACAGGCCTGCGGGCGACACATGTGGTCCCTGCGGGCGACATGGTGCCCCCGGGCACCGCGTTGGTGACCCCTGCTTTAGCGGCATATATATATATATATGGCATAGGGGAAGCTAACTGTGACCTTTGACCTTCTGACCTCAAACCCATAGTCAAGAGGTTGAGGTCTCAGGGTGAACATGTGTACAAAGTTTGATGACTCTAGGTTTCATTGTTGTTGAGATATAGTTTATAGGGCATTTTGACCCTGACCTTTGACCTTTTGTCCCCAAATCCTTAGTTATAGGTCGGGGTCCCAGGGTAAACCTTTGGTCAAAGTTTGGTGACCCTAGCTTTCCTTGTTCTATAGCAATAGGGCGTAGGGGAAGCTAACCATGACCTTTGACCTTTTGACCCCAAACCCATCGTGAGATGTCAGGGTCTCTGGGTGAACCTGTGTATCAAGTTTTGTGACTAGCTTTACTCATTCTAAAGTAATAGTCCAAAGGGAATGTTAATATTGGCCTTTGACATTTTGACCCCAAACCCATAGCGAGAGGTCAGGGTCTCAAATTCATCTGAGATTTTTCATAGATGCACCTATGGTATCAATTTGAAAAACCCGCATCATTTTTTCCTCTCGTTATCACGTTCAGATGGTAGGTGTTGATGCCACCGCTGCTGCTGCCCATCCACCTGGTGGGGTGATGACAATATCCCTTCAGCCATTAGAGGCTGAGGGGTAAAAAAAAAAAGACACTCTTAGAAGCACTGACCTTCTTCAGTCTGTTGAGTCTGTCCTGGACCTGCTGTGTGGTGTGGCGCTGCAGCTCTGTCAGTTTAGCCACAGCGTCACCTAGCTGTTTACACAGCAAAGGGTTCTGCTCTCCAAACTCCTGCACAGCTACACCCAACTCTGCCAGAGAGTTGCCACAAGATTCACAATCCTCACAAAGAGCCTGCAGAATGAAGGATAAAAAAATGGAGCAAGAATCAGACCTTTCAGCTAGTTATACATTTTAAAGAAAAAGACAATAACTAACTAAAAACTATTTTCAATTATAAAAGTGTACAAACAGGAAGCTGTAGATGTGATCCAATTGAGTGATTAATAGAATCTAGACTTGCTCAATAATAATCAAATTCTTAAACCCCCAGCATTTTAAAGACGGATGGGGGTTGAGAGGGGAAACAGAAGAAGAAAAAACAGGAGGCAAGAGGCTCAAACTCCCATCTGGAATACTCCTCTCAAAAGTGGGTCACTGATGAAGCCAGGATTCAATTCACTCATTAACCTCAACATCTGCAGAATGAATAGCCTATTTAACAGGGGTTAATTAGTCGTTAATTAGTCAATCTGTCCATTTGATTACTTTGGTGTCTTCTTTGGCTTCCTCCAGGTCAACACCCTTGTCTTCCAATTTTAGCGTGATGGCCTTCAGCTTTGCCTTGATGTCCTGAAGCCTGGAGCTGAAGTCCTCCTTCACATCTCTGGTCTGTTGTACCTCCCTTTCTCTTGCCTGCACCTAAAATACATGCACAAAAACAAAGAGCATTTTATATAGTATTTTGAAGCATTGTTTGGTGATGGAAGAAGAGACAGGATGGAATGAGGGGAATACAAACATTTCATTCAACAGTCAAGTAGTAATATACAGTGGTGTGAAAAAGTGTTTGCCCCCTTCCTGATTTCTCATTTTTTGTATGTTTGTCACACTTAAATGTTTCAGATCAAACAAATTTAGATATTAGACAACGATAACACAAGTAAACACAAAATGCAGTTTTTAAATGAAGGTGTTTATTATTAAGGGAAAAAAAATCCAAATCTACACCGCCCTGTGTGAAAAAGTGATTGCCCCCTAAACCTAATCACTGGTTGGGCCACCCTTAGCAGCAACAACTGCAATCAAGCGTTTGTGATAACTGGCAATGAGTCTTTTACAGCGATGTGGAGGAATTTTGGTCCACTCATCTTTGCAGAATTGTTGTAATTCAGCCACATTGGAGGGTTTTCGAGCATGAACCGCCTTTTTAAGGTCATGCCACAGCATCTTAATCTGATTCAGGTCAGGACTTTGACTAGGCCACTCCAAAGCCTTCATTTTGTTTTTCTTAAGCCATTCAGACGTGGACTTGCTGGTGTGTTTTGGATCATTGTCCTGCTGCAGAACCCAAGTGCGCTTCAGCTTGAGGTCATGAACAGATGGCCGGACATTTTCCTTCAGGAGTTTTTGGTAGACAGCAGAATTCATGGTTCCATTTACCACAGCAAGTCTTCCAGGTCCTGAAGCAGCAAAACATTCCCAGACCATCACACTACCACCACCATATTTTACTGTTGGTGTGATGTTCCTGTTCTGTAATGTGTTACTTTTATGCCGGATGTAATGGGACACACACCTTCCAAAAAGTTCAACTTTTGTCTCGTCAGTCCACAGAGTATTTTCCCAAAAGTCTTGGGGATCATCAAGATGTTTTCTGGTAAAACTGAGACAAGGCTTTATGTTCTTTTTTCTCAGCAGTGGTTTTCGTCTTGGAACTTTGCCATGCAGGCCATTTTTGCCCAGTGTCTTTCTTATGGTGGAGTCATGAACACTGACCTTAACTTAGGCAAGTAAGGCCTGCAGTTCTTTGGATGTTGTTGTGGGGTCTTTTGTGACCTCTTTGATGAGTCATCACTGCACTCTTGGGGTAATTTTGGTCGGCCGGCCACTCCTGGGAAGGTTCACCACTGTTCCATGTTTTTGCCATTTGTGGATAATGGCTCTCACTGTGGTTCGCTGAAGTCCCAAAGCTTTAGAAATGGCTTTATAACCTTTTCCAGACTGACAGATCTCAATTACTTTGTTTCTCATTTGTTTCTGAATTTCTTTAGATTGTAGCATGATGTCTAGCTTTTGAGGATCTTTTGGTCTACTTCACTTTGTCAGGCAGGTCCTATTTAAGTGATTTCTTGATTGAGAACAGACATGGCAGTAATCAGGGCTGAGTGTGGCTACCGAAATTGAACTCAGCTTTCCAAAGATGTGATAAATCCCAATTTATGTTTTAACAGGGGGGATGGCAATCACTTTTTCACACAGGGTCATGTAGGTTTGGATTTTTTTTTTTTTTTACCATTAATAATAAACACCTTTATTTAAAAACTGCATTTGGTGTTTACTTGTGCTATCATTGTCTAATATTTAAATTTGTTTGATGATCTGAAACATTTAAGTGTGACAAACATACAAAACAATGAGAAATCAGGATGGGGCAAACACTTTTTCACACCACTGTAGGCTTTTTAATGCTAGAACTTAAATGCATCTATATTGTGCATTTTCCTGAGATTAATTTCTGACATCTTACAAGACATATTTTTAAAGATCAAAAACAATTTCTGTGTTGTTTTACAGTTTGTCAAAAAACTCCATCTGAAACAGTCAGTTTTCAGCCTGCCTGTTAACATTATTGAGTCCCTAATCTGATTGGATAAAGGTTTTTGTTAGTTGACCAATCACAGGTAAAGCGTCAGTTAGGGTGTGTTTGTTTTGCTAATTTAGAAACTGAAGACTGACTGGTTTGTCACATTCTAAAACCCAGGAAATACAATCAGGCAGTGTATTTCTCAATAAAGTTAATGTTTTAATATTTTAATGCCATATACTGTATGTGACCAATGACCATATTTTACAAGATTAAAACACAAAACATCATTTTGGACAATACTATGTGACCCTTAAAGGTATTGTAGGCAACTTTTGGAAACTTGCATTTTAAAAACACACTCTGGTGGCTATAAATCCCCTATAAAAGCAAATCTACATTGTCTAAAATGGTATTTTATGCCTTTTATTCTGCAAACCTGTTTTGTTTGTAAGTCAGGGGAGGAGTTAGCAAGCCCTTACCTGGCAGAACTTAATTACACATGGGGTGTTCTTTTTAGCATATTAATTTGTTTATTTATAATTTTACTCATTTTTAAAATCTTGTATATTCAACTGGAATACTGTTAATTATTACCTTTTGTAATGCTACAGTCTCCCCTGTGTGGCTGGTAACTTGCACTCAGGTGTGTGTGTGTGTGTGTTTTTACAGTGGAGATCAAAATTAGAGAACAATGTATTAATAATGGATTCATTCTAACATATGTTATTCTTTGCTGAATTTGACAGAATATCAGCTGTGGCTATACCACTGCTGTACTAGCATGTTTGTTTAAATAACCAAGGCACTTCAACACAAACAATTACTTTGTTAAAAAAAAAAAAACAGTGGGCAAAATCAGAGAACAGTGACCACTGTGTCAGAAGAAAAGATTTAAACAATGTTTTTTTTAGGGCTATAGGATTCAAAAATTAATAGGAAGGGTTGAGGCCCTTGCATTGAATGACTTCAGCACAGGACATCACTAGTTTCTCACGCTGCTCTGGTTTGGGGGATAGAATTGTGTGGAGACTCTCAATGGGGAATCGTTCAACACCGCAGCTGGAATCACTCGCCAGTTCACCGCTGAACAGGGCAAGGATCTGTCTCGGCGCACAGTGTTTCTCCGTTAAGACAATTTGGACTCAAAGCTCACTCTGCAGTGGCCAAATCTCTCATTAGCAGAAAGAATAAAAAGGCAAGACTTTGCTGAGGAGCATGTTGTGTGGACAGAGGAGGACTGGTCCAGAGTGCACTTTAGTGATGAAAGTAAGTTCAATTTATTTGGGTCTGATGGGAAACAATATGTTTGGCGTCAAACTGGGGAAAGACTGAACCCAAAGTGTCTAAAGAAGTCAGTTATGTGTTCATGCTGTTTTGCTGCAAAACAAATTGCCCCTTGGGGACATAAATACATTTGATTTGAGTTGGGAATCAGTGACTAGGCCCAACCCACAGACCACAAGGCTAATAGTGGTTAGCACTACATTAAACAGCATAAATCCTGTGATAAAAAGACTTACCAGTTGAAGGACATGGCCAGTTGTATGCACAGTGGCCCAGGATAATGACTGAAACTGCATCAGTCCTTAAAAGCAGTTTAATGGTAAAACCCATCTTAAAAGCAGCTAGCCCAAAAATGCTAACTGGCTAGAAGCTAACTTCAGCTAGGCCAGAAAGTCCTGATTGGCTCAACACTACCCACGAGCCAGTGCCATGCACAGCTACGTCACCAAAAATGTTCCATCTCAACTCGCCTTTTTGAGGGGGGCGAGGCTGAAGTGAAACTTTAACACAAAAAACAGAGACATGAGACATTTGAATGATGTCATTCTTGATATGTCTTGTAAGTGATAAAAAACATCTTACAGACATGTTAACAAGAAAAAAACCTCAACTTCTGGTGGAGTGTCAATTTAAGACACGCTATGGTTGCTAAGTGATCTGCAGTGCTGCCAACAAGGTAACCACAAGATGTTACTAATGCTACGTGTCCACTGGATCCATTGTTTTTCCACTTCCCATTCATTGTGTATTGGAAATGCAACGGAAAGTATTTGGCTCTGGTGCAGTGAAAATCGGACTGCGGTGTGTCGAGTAGCCCATGGTTTCCCCTACCACTCATCTGCATAAACATTCCAATTGTAGACATGTATGCAAATGAGTTTCCCGTACTGGCATGCACCAAAGGCAGTGCTCTCGTCCTGCACGTTTAAACCAGTGGTTTTTGATACCAAGTAACGATAGATTCATTAATTGAACCTACTATTTCTCACACAAAATGATGTTAGAAACACTTTTTGCTGGTTTGTTTTAAATATATGGAGACCAACTAAGCCATATTGTCCGGTAGCAGTCCCGAGCTTAAGACCACCCACGGATGGATCCATCGACCAATACAGTGGAACCAGCACTCAGCTGGAGGAGAAGACGAGCAGATTTGTATGTTACCTGTTGTTGTGAAGACCTGGAGGAGAAATTAATAGCTGCTGTTTCAGGCTACCCGATACTGTATGACCAGTCCTTGCTGTCATATAAAAACAAAATACAAAGGAACGAGGCGTGGAGAGCAGTGCCCAGCATTGTCGGTTTATCTGGTGAGTACAAAACTTTGTTGAAAACTTTTGTGTTTCCATGCGTTATTTCCAAAACAACAAACTAGCACATGTTCGGCATGCACTTTGCGAGTCTGGAGGATTGAATGAATCCAAAATTGGCGACAATGACGACAACGTAATCTCCTTTTGTAGCGCAAATATACCAGTACTGTTAAAAACAGCCTTATCGATCTGCTCATGGTTAATAATTAATGACTATTTCAGTATTCCCTCCCGGATTGCTCTTACTCCACCTATACTAGAACTGTACCGCCTCATACTCACGCCCTCTGCCCGCACTTCACCGCATCCGGTGACCGATTCCTTCCAACAAAAAACAGACCAGTGGACATGCAGCATCAAAGCTGAGTTTCCAAATTATATTACGTTTGAAGGGAATGACATTTTCACACTGCAATATTTTGCTGGTACACATAGGATTATGCAGGTGATTGCTTGTTTTAGTCCTGTGTTCATTTATAGAATTTATGTTTAATTATCCTTAATAAAATATTATGTGACCCGTATAGGTTACCTGATCCTCAGCAGAGCCCAGAGCCAGAGCCACTTCAGCTAGCTGCATGCTGAGCTCAGATGGGAGACCGGCATGGAGGTCCTGGTACTTGGATTGTTGAAGTTCAGCCATGCGCTCTACACTCTGACGTCTGCTGATGACCTCGCCATGCGCGGTCTGCAATTCAAATAACATTACAGGAGAGTCTGTAAAAAATGCAAGGATATATACAGGTGCATCTCAATAAATTAGAATGTCATCGAAATGTTGATTTATTTCACTAACTCAGTTAAATAAAATGAAACATTCATGTATTATATAGATTCATTAACACAGAGTGACATATTTCAAGTGTTTATTTCTTTTAATTTTGATTGTTATGGATTACAGCTCATGAAAGCCCAAAATTCAGCTTCTCAAAAAATTAGAATATTACATAAAATTAATTTTAAAAATGGATTTTTAGTAGAAATGTTGGCCGAGTGAAAAGTATGTCCATGTACACACTCAATACTTGGTTGGGGCTCCTTTTGCATGAATTACTGCATCAAAGCAGCATTGCATGGACGCAGTCAGCCTGTGGCCCTACTGAGGTGTTATGGAAGCCCATGTTACTTTGATAGCGGCCTTCAGCTCATCTGCATTGTTGGGTCTGGTGTCTCTCATCTTCCTCTTGACAATACTCCATAGATTCTCTATGGGGTTTAGGTAAGGACAGTTTGCTGGCCAATAAAGCACAGTGATACCATGGCCATTAAACCAGGTTTTGGTACTTTTGGCAGTGTGGACAGGTGCCAACTCCTGCTGGAAAATTAAATCAACATCTCCATAAAGCTTATCAGTAGAGGGAAGCATGAAGTGCTCTTAAAGTTTCCTGGTAGACAACTGTGCTGACTTAAGACTTGCTAAGATACAGTGGACCAACACCAGCAGATCACCTCTTTTCAGATGAAAGTAAATTTCGCATTTCATTTGGAAATAAAGGTCCCAGAGTCTGGAGGAAGAGCAGAGAGGCACAGAATCCAAGTTGCTTTAGGTCCAGTGTGATCTTTCCACAGTCAGTGATGATTTGGGGATGCATGTCATCTGCTGGTGTTGGTCCACTGTGTTTTCTCAAGTCCAAAGTCAGGGTAGTCATCTACCAGGAACTTGTAGAGCACTTTATGCTTCCCTCTGCTGACAAGCTTTATGGAGATGCTGATTTAATTTTCCAGCAGGACTCAGCACCTGCCCACATTGCCAAAAGTATCAGAACCTGGTTTAATGACCATGGCATCACTGTGCTTGACTGGTCAGCAAACTCGCCTGACCTAAACCCCATAGAGAATCTATGGGGTACTGTCAAGAAGAAGATGAGAGACACCAGACCCAACAATGCAGACGAGCTGAAAGCCGCTATCAAAGCAACCTGGGCCTTCATAACACCTCAGCAGTGCCACAAGCTGATCACCTCCATGCTATGTCACATTGATGCAGTAATTCATGCAAAAGGGGCCAAAATCAAGTATTACGTGTGTACGTGGGAATACTTTTCAGTCAGTCAACATTTCTATTACAAATCGAATTTTTAAAATCAATTTTATGTAATATTCTAATTTTTGGAGAAACTGAATTTTGGGTTTTCATTAGCTGTAAGCCAAAACCATCAAAATGAAAAGAAATAAACACTTGAAATATATCACTCTGTGTGTAATGAATCTATATAATACTGTATATGAGTTTCACTTTTTGAATTGAATTACTGAAATAAATCAACATTTCCATGACATTCTAATTTATTGAGATGCGCCTGTATATGTCAGGCTAACACAGAAATCCGTGGCCTGAACTGTGCCTACCTCTAGCTCCTGCAACAGTGAATCCAGGTCTGCTGTGGGACTGAGCAACAAGCCTCGAGTGTCTTGTATCCAGCCTTTGACTAAGCCCAGCTCTTTTTCAACTTCCTCTCTCTCCCTCAACTCCTGATGCACCTGAGCTCTACTGGACCACACCTGTAATAAAAGCCTGAACATGACACAGCAAAAAGTAAAACAAAAGACAATAAACCAAAATAATAAGAATGAAATATTCAAGTTACATTTGTTTGCGCTTCATAACTTATGTACACTGCTATGAAATAAGTATTTGTCCCTTCTTGATTTCTTATATTTTTGCATATTTGTCACACTTAAATTTTTCAGATCATCAAACACATTTTAATATTAGACAAAGATAACCCGAGTAAATACAAAATGCAGTTTTTAAATGATAATTTCATTTATTAAGCGAAAAAAAAAGCTAACCAAACCTACCTCGCCCTATGTGAAAAAGTAACTGCCCTCTAAACCTAATAACTGGTTGTGCCACTCTTGGGAGCAACAAGCGTTTGCATTTGCGATAACTGGCCATATTTTATATTGCTGCTGAGGAATTCTGGACCACCTGTCTTTGCAGAACTGTTATCATTCAGCCATAACAGAGGGCTTGAGCGTGAGGTCATGAAGGAATGGAAAGACATTCTCCTTCAGGATTTTCTTGTAGAGAGAAGAATTCATGGCTCCATCAATTACAGCAAGTCGTCCAGGTCCTGAAGCAGTAAAGCAGCCCCAGACCATAACACTACCACCACCATGTTTGACTGTTGCACCAATCTTCGTTTTATGAAATGCTGTGCTAGTTTTACGTCAGATGTAATGGGATACATGCCTTCCAAAAATTTCAACTTCTGTCTTGTCAGACCACAAAATGTTTTCACAAAAGTCTTGTGGATCATCAAGATGTTTTTTGGCAAAATGTGACACAAGACTTTGTTCTTTTTTCGTCAGCAGTGGTTTTTGCCTTGGAACTCTTCCATAGATGTCATTTTTTCCCTCTGTCTTTTTTATTGTTGAATCATAGAACAGTGTCCAAACTGAGCCATGGGAGGCCTGCAGTTCTTTAGATGTTGTTCCAGGTTTTTGCTTCGGTTTTTGTTTAGACTGTGGCATGACGTTTTGCTTTTTGAAATCTTTTAGCCTACCTCACTTTGTCAGACAGGTTCTATTTTTGTGATTTCTTGATTCAACAGGTCTGGCAGTAATCAGTTCTGGATGTGGCTAGTGAAATTGAACTCAAATGTGGTTAATCACAGTTAAATCATGATGTATCAGGGGGGGTTACTATTTCACATAGAGCCAGGTAGGTTTGGATAGCTTTTTTCCCTTAATAAATCATCATTTAAAAATTGCATTTTGTATTTACTCAAGTTTTCTTTGTCTAATATTAAAATTAGTTTGATGATCTGAAACATTTAAGTGTGACAACTATGCAAAAATATAAGAAATCAAGAAATCTTTTTCCCAGCACTGCAGTTATAAATACCTGACTTACAAATACATCTACAGTATAGCTTTAATTATTTTGAAATGAAATTTAAAAGAGTTGACACATGAGAATAGAGGCCTTTCAGTTTATGTGGGAGGCTGAAGAACAATGATGGCATTACTCACCTTTTTCCAACATTAATTGAGTTTGGCTGTTAGAAGCTACCATTTTAAAATTTCAGCTCACACAAAGTGGTTGTCAGCACCCACAGCAGTACACCACTAACCTGTCATACTGTTCCTGCATGCTTCGGATCTCCTCCAGACATGGCATCTCCATGTGCCCATTCTTTGCATTTTTCTCCATCTCGTCCTCCCCACTGAGAATACGAGTTTGCTGCCCCAGCAGGGTCAGTATAGACTGCTCTCTCTCCACCTCCAGGCTGAAGGAGTCATGGTACTCCAGCAGATTCTGCAGTGCCGCCCTGGTGGCAGCCTTTTCAACTGTGCTGTCAGGGACACGGCTGTGGAAGTCTTTGGTCACAGATCGCGCCTTCTCCATCTAATGGACAGAAGTTTATGTAGAAGAAAAAAAATAGTTAATGCTGCAGGCTTATGTTTCATAGTTGATCAATACAGTATCCATCCATCCATCCATCTTCTACCGCTTTTCCGGAGGTCCGGGTCGCGGAGGCAGCAGTTCAAGCAGAGAAGCCCAGACTTCCCTCTCCCCAGCCACCTGCTCCAGCTCTTCAGAGGGGATACCAAGGCGTTCCCAGACTAGCTGGGAGACATAGTCTCTCCACCGAGTCCTGGGTCTGCCCCGGGGTCTCCTCCCAGTGGGACGTGCCTGAAACACCTCAAGTGGGAGGCGTCCAGGAGGCATCCTAATCAGATGCCCATACCACCTCAACTGACTCCTTTCAATGTGGAGGAGCAGCGGTTCTACTCTGAGCCTCTCCCGGATGACTGAGCTCCTCACCCTATCTCTGAGGGTGAGTCCAGCAATCCTACGGAGAAAGCTCATTTCAGCCGCTTGTATCCGCGATCTCGTTCTTTCGGTCATTACCCAAAGCTCGTGACCATAGGTGAGAGTAGGAACGTAGATTGACTGGTAAATCGACAGCTTTGCCTTAGAACTAAGCTCCCTCTTCACCACAACAGACCGGTACAACGTCCGCATCACTGCAGATGCTGCTCCAATCCGTCTGTCGATCTCTCGCTCCATTTTCCCCTCACTCGTGAACAAGACCCCAAGATACTTAAACTCCTCCACTTGGGGCAGGAGCCTGTCCCCAACCCGGAGAGGACAATCCACCTTTTTCCGGCTGAGGACCATGGACTCGGACTTGGAGGTGCTGATTCTCATCCCAGCCGCTTCACACTCAGCGGCAAACCGTCCCAGCAAGAGCTGTAGGTCATTGCTGGATGAAGCCAACAGGACAACATCATCTGCAAACAACAGAGATGAGATCCTGTGGTCACCAAGCATGACACCCTCCATTCCCTGGCTGCGCCTAGAAATCCTGTCCATAAAAATTATGAACAGGACCGGTGACAAAGGGCAGCCCTGGCGGAGTCCAACTCTCACTGGGAATGACTCCGACCGAGTGTTGGCAATGCGAACTAAACTCTCACAACGGTCGTACAGAGACCGAATAGCTCGTAACAACAAGCCCGATACCCCATACTCCCGAAGCACCCCCCACAAAAATCCACGAGGGACGCGGTCAAATGCCTTCTCCAAGTCCACAAAACACATGTAAACTGGTTGGGCAAACTCCCACGAACCCTCAAGAATTCTCGAGAGGGTAAAGAGCTGGTCCGATGTGCCACGGCCAGGACGAAAACCACATTGCTCCTCCTGAATCCGAGGTTCGACCAACGGCCGGACTCTCCTCTCCAATACCTTGGCATAGACCTTCCCAGGGAGGCTGAGGAGTGTGATCCCTCTAAAGTTGGAGCACACCCTCCGGTCCCCTTTTTTGAAGAGAGGAACCACCACCCCGGTTTGCCATGCCAAAGGCACTGCCCCCGACCTCCACGCAATGTTGCAGAGGCGTGTCAACCATGACAACCCAACAACATCCAGGGCCTTGAGGTACTCGGGGCGAATCTCGTCCACCCCCGGGGCCCGGCCACCAAGGAGATTTTTAACCACCTTGGCGACCTCAGCCCCTGTGATAGGCGAGTCATCCCCCTCGTCCCCAAACCCTGCTTCCTCTGTGGAAGGCGTATCAGTGGGATTGAGGAGATCCTCGAAGTATTCCTTCCACCGCCCGACGATATCCCCAGTTGAAGTCAACAGTGTCCCATCCGCACCATACACAGTGTGGACGGGGAGCTGCTTTCCCCTCCTGAGCCGCCGAACAGTTTGCCAGAATCTCTTTGAAGCCGACCGAAAGTCTTGTTCCATGGCCTCACCGAACTCCTCCCATACCCGGGTTTTTGCTTCAGCAACCACCCGAGCTGCACTCCGCTTGGCCTGCCGGTACACCTCAGCTGCTTCGGGAGTCCCACAAGCCAACCAAGCTTGATAGGACTCCTTCTTCAGCTTAATGGCCCCCCTCACCACTGGTGTCCACCACTTGGTTCGGGGGTTGCCACCACGAGATGCACCGGCCACCTTGCGGCCGCAGCTCTGGGCTGCCGCTTCAACAACAGAGGTGGAGAACATGGCCCATTCAGACTCCATGTCTCCAGACTCCCTCGGAATGTGGTTGAAGTTCTTCCGGAGGTGGGAGTTGAAGACCTCCCGGACAGGGGCCTCAGCCAGACGCTCCCAGCACACCCTCACTATACGTTTGGGTCTACCAGGTCTGAATGGCTTCCTCCCCTGCCATCGGATCCAACTCACCACCAGGTGGTGATCAGTTGACAGCTCTGCACCTCTCTTTACTCGGGTGTCCAAGACATACGGTCGCAGGTCTGATGATACGATAACAAAATCGATCATCGACCTGCGGCCTAGGGTGTCCTGGTGCCAGGTGCACATATGGACACCCTTATGCTTGAACATGGTGTTCGTTATAGACAGACTGTGGTTAGCACAGAAGTCCAATAACTGAACACCACTCGGGTTCAGATCGGGCAGGCCGTTCCTCCCAATCACCCCCCTCCAGGTTTCACTGTCGTTGCCCACGTGCGCATTGAAGTCCCCCAGTAGGACAATGGAGTCTCCAGGAGGAGCACCCTCCAGCACCCCAGTCACAGACTCCAAAAAGGGTGGGTACTCTGAAACATCATTTGGTGCATAGGCACAAATGATGGTCAGGACCCGTTTCCCAACCCGAAGGCGCAGGGAAGCAACCCTTTCGTCCACCGGGGAAAACTCCAATATAGAGGCAGCAAGGTGGGGCGATACAAGAATACCTACCCCTGCTCGTCGCCTCTCGCCCGGGGCAACTCCAGAAAAGGCCAAGCTCCAGCCCCTCTCCAGGAGACTGGTTCCGGAACCGGAGCTGTGTGTTGAGGTGAGGCCAACTATATCTAGCCGGTATCGCTCAATCTCGTACACCAGCTCAGGCTCCTTCCCCACCAGAGAGGTGACATTCCACGTACCAAAAGCCAGTTTAGAAAGCTTGGGATCAGTCCGCCAAGGTCTCCGCCTTTGACTGCCACCTAATCCACATAGCACCGGACTTCCATGATCCCTCCTGCAGGTGGTGAACCTACTGGAGGGCGGACCCATGTAACTCCTTCGGGCTGAGCCCGGCCGGGTCCCATGGGTGGAAACCCGGCCACCAGACGCTAGCCTTCGAGCCCCTCCCCCAGGCCTGGCTCCAGGGTGGGGCCCCGGTAACCCCATACCGGGCGGGGTACACTGAATCCTTGATATACAATTTATCATGAGAGTCTGTTGGATCGTTCTTCGTCTGGCCCTTCACCCAGGACCAGTTTGTCTTGGGAGACCCTATCAGAGGCAAATTGCCCCGGACAACATAGCTCCTGGGATCACTGGGGCACGCAAACCCCCCCACCACGATAAGGTGACGATCCATGAGGGGGATCAATACAGTATTTGGGGAGAAAGTGGATAGGACCAGTAGCTTGCTTACACTCAAGCATTTCCAACTGATGTTACTTAAAGGCAATCAATGGAGCATTAGATAGTGCAGCACCCCTTTAATTGATATTGGTATGTTTTGCATATTGACTACCAACAATTTTTAAGATGAACAGACAGAAAGCTGATGACTGCAGCATCAAAATTAAGGCATGAATGCTTTCTTGTCTTCCTCTCACTGATACAGTGGATAGATCAGCTCCCTCCATTTCAGAGAACAGGTGGTTTCTGCAAAAATCCCTACAGGTATTCTCGTCTTGTTTGCCTATGTGAATGCTGATGTACCTGTACTGTTTTTGTGACAAATTTGAGTGTGTATGTGTGACATCAGGCCCCCAAATGGGTGACTTTGGACAGAGTGTTTCTATCTACATAAGCATTCCTGCTTAGCCTGATTGGTTATAACATTAACCAATCAGTCTAAGCACTGGGCATAGCTACAGACCTGAGTTCATCAGGTAGGGGTCTCTGCAGGACACAGCTGCTGCACCCAGCCCTGGTGTGCGTGGCACAACGGCCGGGGCGAGCATCGTTATCGGTGAACCTGCGGAAGGATCATTCTCGGTGGAGAGGAGAGTTGCTGCCCAGCTGGAGGGCTCCCCTTGCCTCGCTGGAGGCACTCGCCGGTGTGCCCGCCAGCTGGCTCATTCCGAAAGAGGCTGGAGAGAGCAAGCTCTTGCCAGCCTCCAGTGAGGCGATTCACAGTGAGGGGGTAACCAGAGACCACTCCTTTGGGGGATGAGGAAGGAGCTGAGGAGAGCTCGGCTCCTTTGGAACCGGGGAGAGTAAGACCAGCCTCGAGACCAGCTCCAAGGCAGGGGGGAGTGCTCTGAAAAAGCCGAGCGCTCCTCGGCTCCTCCCTCTTCCCCTAAAGGAGCAGTCTCTGGTTACTCACTCACTGCGGGGTTACTCACTTCACTGGGGGCTGGGGAGCAGTTCGCCTCGGAGCAGCTTGAAGCTCGGAGGCTCTCGGAGGCGAGCCAGCTGGAGGACGTACCGGACCGAAGCGAACTGCTCACCGGCCTCCAGTGACGTGATCTGCGGTGAGTGGGTAACTAGAGACCAGCAGGGAGCCCTCCAGCCTCCACGCGGGGCTGGATCCGGTGACTGTCCGCTCCACTGAGAATGATCCTTCCACAGGTTCATCTATGGAAACTTTTACTTCTTCAAGTTGGATCGCCTTCTCGGAGTCCTTGTCTTCTTCCAGCGACTGGTGGGCGGGAGTATGGTTGAAGCTAATTAGAATATTGATGGATACACACATAAGTAGGTGGAAGATGTAAAAGCTCTTTCCAAGCCATTCTAGGGCAATGAAAGTTTTTTTTTATGTATAAAAAGCCACAATATAGTATTTTGAGCAATACACATTGGTTTTTGAGGTGGTTTTGGTTTTAGAGCCACTGGAGTGCGTCTTTAAAGGCAGCAACTTGCCAAAACAGTTCTTAAAAAGGGAGATTGGAGAGCAGTTTAGTTACAACAAAAGATCCTTTTCCTTGAGCACAATCCTTGTTTTTGTGTTTACATGACAGACAATACGTTACATTCATGCATCTACAACATACCTTCGACATCATGCTTGAATTATTAATGTAACAACAGTTCAGCAGCTGTGACAGTGAGTTTCACAACACCAATGAGTTTAGTTTCATGGTGCATTTTTCCCCCTCAGACTGGGAAGCTATTTAGGCATCTAGCAACATGTTAAATAAAAAGAGCAAATTATTAATTAATGGACCCTAACTTGTAATTAAGCTAATTTAACTCTGTACAGAATGTACACAATATGAAAGGCTTTTGTGAAAGTCAAAAGCAAGAGTCCAGAGTGTGACATCATGTCCAGCTGAACAAAAGGACCACAGAAAAGCTGGACAACAGGAACGCGCCACATATGCGGAAGCGATGGTTCCTCGCAGTCTGACCTCATTTCCCTTTTAGGGAACAGTGTCTTGTGGGTATTCTTGCAAGCTGAGTGTGGGTCAAAAGGCGGGAAAAAGCTTCATGACACAGTGTTTTGGCAGGAAGAAACAACTGGCCTGAAGCCTAGAGTTACATCACAGCAAACCAACTGGTATTTAGTGGTTGCTGCTGTGTATGACCCAATTCTGTGGGAACAGTTTGGTAGACTTGGCTGTGAAGATGCAGTATGTAGCTACATTAGAAAATGTGGGCGGGTGACAGTCATTACATGATTCATATGCAAGTATTTACAGGAAAAGAAATAACATGAGCTACAATAATACAAGCCTTCTACAGTTTTTTTTATCGCTCCTTACTTTCTCATTGAAGTTCCTCCAATCTTTTGCGGTGTCCTCTAGTGCTCTCTCCTGGGCTCGGGCCACGTTACAGAGTTGGGACCACCGTTGCCATAGCGACGACACAGTGTGACTTGTGAGGGCTTTGCTGGATTTAGAGATGATTTTTTCCAGCTCTGTTGCATTGTCTTTTAAGTCATTTAGAGGCGACTCCAGCAGGTCGATGTGAGCCACCAGACACTGCAGCCAAAAAAGATAGCAACAGATCTGTTAAAGCTCCTTAAAAATACATTTGACTAAAACATTTATGCCATGGGAAACTAAAAAAAAAACAAAAAAAAAATCATCACTCAAAGATAAAACATCCTCCACACACAAAAACAAGAAATTATACATAGACACTGTTAAAATATGAACGGCCTTCTGCTAGGGTGACAGCAAATGAAGAAGTTTTCTGTAACAGCCATGTGGCACACTGCACATTCAAGTTACATGATTTAAATAAATATATGATACAATATCACTGTGTACAGACACAGTGACCCACTTTGTATCGTTGGCATTTGTCCTCAGCCTGGTGGACACTTGAAGCTTTAGCTGTGGAGAACATGGCCATCCTGTTCTCAGACTCATTCATTTGTTCAATAAGTGTCTCTTTCTCGTGCTGGAAGGAGCCCCACAGAGCTGCACATCTGAAAACAAGCAGAGCACAATCCACATTTGATATGTGGAGTTTACAGTATATGTACGGGGGTGGGGGTGGGGGGCTGAAAAGTTCATAGTGGTCAAATTTGACCAAAGTGGTTTATTTTTCAACATTCTCCCCTTCAGTCCACATACTTTCAGTGCTGCAGCGCTTGGATCCCTGTGGCTGAAAAATAAACCACATTTGGTCAAATTTGACCACTATGAACTTTTCAGCCTATGAAATTTTCAGCCCCCGCCCCCCCCCCTCCGGTAAATGTTAAAATAAATAGTATGTTTATACTTTTTTATGGTCTGATTTTCTAAAATCTTAAGTACTAAATTGCATGTGCAGTTTAAAAAAAATGCTCACTTCCTTAATGGGTGATTTGCACATGATTTCCTTAAAGTGACACTCCACCAAAAATCTTTTTTTTTTCTTTTTAACATATCTTTAAAATGCTTTTTAAAGATGTACAAGACATATCAAGAGCTAAATCACTCCTATGTGTCATGTCTCTTCTTTTGCTGTGAAAGTTCACAGCCTAGTTCCTACCCTTGGGAAAAGGCAAGTTTAGACAGAAATGTTATAGTGATGTAACTATAACAGGTGAACTAATCAGGACTAAGAACTGGCTGTTCAAATTTGCCAGCTTGCAGACTTTAGTGTCCCGGTGGGTGGGATGTGGGTGGATCTAATTAGATCCTGGTGTTTGAAGGAGGAGAAAAAGGGCAAATTTTTTTCAAGCAACTGTAAGACAATGAAAGATTTTTTGTGGAAAAAAGGGCATAAGATATCATTTTAGACAATGTAGATTTTTTTTTAAAGGGGATTTATATCCAATGGAGTGTGTCTTTAAAGAGATTACGTCTTTGACAGTGGGTGCAAACAGGTGGAAATGGCCTTATTTAAAACAAGAACTGATCATGTTTCAGTGCATGCTTCTGTGATGAGAGTTTAGAGAGTGATCTCCAAACACAACAGGAAATTTTAACCAGAGGAATTAAAGGTATTGGTAGATCCCATTTATTTCAGCTTCAGTAAATCCCATTGTGTGTGCTACGTGAATGCATTCATATTTGCCCTACCCAGTATTTTGTAAATTCTGGCAGAAACACCCTGCATATTCATTAAGAAAAAGGTACAGCATCCATCCCATATGTAATTTTGCTCACGACTGATGCAATCCTCATTGTACCATCTTAGTAAATGAGCTTGCTTCAAGTTTTAATAACCATAAACCTTTAGTAAATCAAGCCTTACTGTTCAAACACAATAGCTGATAAACTATATGAACAGCTAAGACACACCTTTGTAGCACTTCCCTGTAAGCATCCACTTGCTGTTTGATCTCTGTGTATTTTCGCTGCATTGCCTGAACTTTTTCCTCGAGCCCACTCATTGCTCCTGCCTCGACAAAATTTCCCAGCTGAGGATCCAAAGTCCTGAGTTCCTCAAATGCAGCTGTGAAATTCTTTTCTTGAGTCAAAATTTCTTCCAAATCATGTGTGCACTCTACGTGGTTCTGAAGATCGACCCTGACAGTATCCCCTTGGAGTAAAGCTTCAGCGGAGTCCAACCATTTCTGCAGGGACTGCAGAGATAAGTGGTACCTCTGGACCAGGGATCGAGCTTGATCTACAGCCAGCTGAAATATGCAGAAAATTAATTCATTTTTAGGTTAAAAAATCCTTATAAAAGTATCCATATATAGTAGAAGTGCACAACAACATATGTTAATGTGTAAGAATATCCTGTGCGGTAATTTAACTTGATATATTTTTTAAATATGTACTGATTAATTCTAAATGTTAGAAATCTGATTTTGGAGTTCTGGTTTATATTCGACTTCTCTTCTCAAAGGTCAAAACTCTCCAGGTGCTGTGTGGATGGTGAGGTTTTATATCACTTCTGTAAAACTTCACTTTTAAATATTATTCTGTTTTAACACATTAAATTCCCTTAAAAGGTTTTATATTTATATTTTGGAAGAGAAGGTGGGAAATACTACAATATTCAGAACATTTGTTTTGGGATAATATGATGTCTAAAAATAACAGTAGTCATCACGCTCGTGTTGCTCATGGTACGGTTTCAGTGTATATTTGAGCTTCTGTGTATTGTTTTGCTAACACTTTCCTAGCACCAAGGTTTGCACAGTGTAATAAAAAAATGAATTGGAAACATGTTGTGAATGCACAGAAAATTAACATGAACAGAAAAATATTTCTCACAACCACGTACCTGTTTCACACAGATTTCTTGTTGAGCTTTTGTTCCCAGCTTTACCACCTCTTGTAGTTTTTCTTCTATGTGTAAAGGCACAGTTTCTTTTCTGTGTTCACACTTTTGCTTTTCTCTAGTAATCCTCACATCAATCAACCTCATTCTACTTTTCACTTCCTCTTCCATGAATTTCAGTTTCCTTACTTCCTCTTGCATCCTCTCATTTTTGACTTCTGGAAGGATCAAGGGTTCCTTCAGCTTTTCCTCTACAGTTCTCAACCAGTCCAACATCTTCTCAGCCTCCCCTGTGAAGTCTTCCTCTTTTGTGACTGTCATTTCACTTTCTTCAACCAAACATTTAACGTCACAGCGTAAAGTCTGCAGTGATTCGAGCTGCCGTATTGTTCCCTGAAAGGCAGCCGTGTCACACTTCAGACCAAGGTTTTTAGTTTGCATAATACATTCATCAGCCTGAGAGCTCATTTCATCCAGATTTTCCAGCAGCAAATAAAGATCTGAGATCTTATCTATGGCACTAATTTCTTTTTCTGATTTTAGTCCAACCAGCTTCTCTTTAACCGACTTTAAAACTGAATCTAACTTAAAAGATACTCTGTTGTGTTCAAGTATTTTTTCCAAGCAGTCATTTAAGAGTTTAATCTTTTGATCATTTCTTCTTCTCAGTGTTTTATGAAGACAGAGAAGATGCTGCGTCTCCTCAGTTCTGTATTGCTGACCCTTACTGAAAAAACCCTCGTATTTGCCATGCAGTTCTCCAACAGAAGAGCTAATATGGGTTAAACTTTCATTAATATTTCTGTATTCACTGATTAAATTAATAATTTCATCCTCTCTAATACTGATAGTCTGCTTCTCTAGATTGTCAAAATGTTCCTGAAACTCTTCCAGTGCATTACGTGTGATATCAAAGAAAGTGCTGAATTCTTTTCTTTCAAGGATTATCTGTTGGACTCTGTCTCTCTTCTCTTTGGCTAAAGCTAGGATGGCATTGTACTGCTGAGGCAGGGCGTTAAGCCGCTCATCCAGGTAGCAGTGGTCGATCTCATTCAGAGTGGGAAGGATCTCCTGGCCTATTCTTTGGACAATGAGAAGGAGGTTCTCATACTCTGACGCTTGTTCTAGGACATTTTGATAGTTGGACAGGTGTGTTTGCAATTCTGAGTCACTGTCTACACTCCTTAAATTGATTTCAGGAAAGGTTATGCCATCTGTCTGTCTTAACCAGTGGCAAGTCTTGTCCAGATCCACTTGAAAATATTTCCTGGATGTCAGGGCTTTCTCTAAGCCTGAGACACGCTGGGTTGTCCTTTGTAAGGCTGTTTCAAAGGCAGCCTGAAGTTCCTCTAGCCTTGTCAGAGTTTCTGCTCTCTCTTTGTCAGATGCATCTCTCTCTAGCTCTCGCCCTTGAATCCATAAAGAAGCCAGCTCTCTCTGGTAAGCTCGTAAGCTGCTCTGGACACTCCGACATGCAGCAACCTGTTTAGCAAGGTCTTCAGGAAGGAGCGCAATGTGGTCATCTATCAAAGCCTTCCTCTCCTGTTGCTGTACCCAGGACAATGCTCTCGCCAGACCTTGAAGGAACTGTGTCCTCTCAGTGAAGGCCTGAGAGGAAGAATTAAACATTTAAAAATGGGTTTTTGTGAGGACAAGTTTTAAAATCAGTGGTGTCTGATAATCAGTATATTTCTCAGACTACCTACTAACAGGTTAAAAGCAAATATGCTCCTTGAGGGCATTATTTAAAAATTTTTTTTTGCATATTATAATATTAAAAAGTACAGCTGTTTACCTTACTGAGGTACTTCCTTCTTTGGACGACTTGAGCCCCCAGAGCCTCCACCTCTGCTTGGGCTTGTTCAACAAGCTCCTGCAAGCATCTCTTCTCACTCAGCCCCAGCCTGCAAGCCACAGCCTGAGCTTCCCTCACCGCCTGACCAAGCAGCTGCTGACGGGCCTCCAGCTCTACACACACACTCAGGTGGTCGAAGAGGAAACTCTGAGCCAAGTCAGGGGGTGGGCTGCTTTTCAGGGCAGAGGTGAGCGCAGGCCGCTGTTCTTCAACCCACTCTCTGGCATCTCTCAGCTGGGTTTCCACCCGTGTGAGGTCCTCTAAGGTCTGTGCAGAGTCTTGGATCTTCTGCTGAATAAGAGCTTCGAGCTGGGCCCAGCGCTGCTCCAGATGGCCAACCTGATGTAATGCAAAACATATTAATTGACATTACTTTAAGTTTCTGACCTCAGAGTGTACATTTTTCACAAGAAGCATGCTGCTCCCACCTGCTGTTTGACTAGCTCCTTGTCTAACAGGCTAAGACGGGGTAGGATAACTTGTCTCTGATCTCTCAGGTCTTCCAGAGTTTCTCTCTGCTCCTCTAGGTCACTGGCAAGCTTCCTCAAAGCCTCCAAGTGTTCACTTGTACTCTCTGCGTCAGCTCTATTAAAACACAAGTATGGGAACATCTGGTCAGTACAGTGATATTGTAATGAAGATTTACTGTGTCTATCTTGTAACACCAGGTGAGTGTGTTATGGATGCATATGTATATTATTTATATACTGCAATGGAAATGTACAGCATGACATCACAGCCTTTATAAAAAGACACTGAGGATACCTGGCAAGGTAGTCCCATTCTCGGGATACTTGATGGAAGAGTTCCTCCACTGCCACTACACTCTCCTGGTACTCCCCACTTCGTTGCATGTCCTCACCCCGCTGGGACTCCAGCTCTTCTGCTTGCCGGCTCAGTTCCATCCAACTTCTCTTCAGTCTCCTTACCTCCTCCAGAGCAGGAGACACCTGTCCATCCGTTAACCTGCTGATTGCTTCATTCAAATGTGACACCTCAGACTGTCTTTCCCTAATCTGCTGGAGAAACTCCTGCAGAAATAACAAAGTGAGAATTAATTTCTTGGATTAGCGTGAAATATAATTATAACGTTAATGTGAGACTCCAATTCATTAATCAAAAAGAGACTAAGTAAACTCAGACCTGTGCTTTGTCCAGTTGGTTCTGTGCAATCTTTGGCTCCAGTTCTGCAGGTCTCCTGGTGAGGTTTTGAAGCTGCTGCTCTGTCTCGATTGCTTGGGTGTCCAAGTCTGCCTTCTGCTCCTCCAAGTCCCTCCAGCTGTCTGCCACCTCTTCACAAAGCAGCATACGTTCCTCAATCTACACACAAACCCATAATGGAGTAAAATCATAAAATCTTATTTGGTATTCAGTTTTTTTTAAAATGTCCCCCATTGAGCAAAATGGTGTTTTTGTATACTAATAAAATAATAAATGCTGAAATCACAGAGAAATACACGCTGTCTTTACTTAGTTAAGCTCTTAAAGAAACAAGCTGATTGCACTTTCTGAGTTTTATGGCATTACAAACCAATAAGGTCCACCTTGAGTTCTCTAAGTTAGTAAAACTTAAAATGAATGCCTGAAAAATGCAAAATATGAAATCTTTAAAGCAGAGCAGATGACAACTACAATTTTAAACAATGACTCCAAGTATGCTCTCTTTTCTTTAAAGGCTTCTTAATGTTAACTGACCTGCAGTTTAACCTGTTGGATAGCTGCAGCAGTCTCTCTGACCCTCGGCTCAGACAGGTCACATGACGAACACACAAGCTGGAGGTATGTGCTGGCCTGTTCCTGGAGAGCCCGCTCCTGCTTCACCTGCTCGTTAAAGGTTTTGCTTTTTATGATTTGTATTGCTTGAACAAATCTCCACTTCAAGGCAATTTTCAAATGTTTTCTGTATTATTTCAGTCTTCAAAAGTTAAAATATTTTATGTAAAATTTGTTAAGTAACAACATGCATTTATGAAAACAGTTTTTTGTGTGAATAACAGTAAAATTATTTAGCATTTTATAACAGTTTGCGGTATTTAAAACAAAGGCAGGCAACTGTTCAGTTATGATGATAAGCTTTATATAATGAAGAGAAGCCAGAGGATAACTGACCTGCTGTAGAGCATCCTCCAAACTGAGGGGAGGACGTGTGGGTGGCTCTGGTTCTTCCAAAACAGAGCTCAGCCAAGTCTGACACTGCTGCAGAGTGTCTTGAAGATTGACGTGTCTCTGTAACTCATGGTCCAGACTCTGATATACCTGTGAGGCAGAGAAACTGAAATGTCAGTGTTTAAAATGTCCTGCTTTTTAAGTGTTTTCTGCCAGCAGTGGCAGACAAAAATACAGAAACAATAGCTGATACAGTTGGGAAAGGGCACAATGGTACAATAGCTAGCTTTGAAGTCAACCCACAATCAAGCACAAAAGCACATTAAACGGATAAACCCCAAATGAGTGGGCAGTTATGCAGTGTTGTATTTAACAGGTGTTGAATGTGTAGGTG
This sequence comes from Pholidichthys leucotaenia, assembly GCA_020510985.1. Classification (NCBI taxonomy): domain Eukaryota; kingdom Metazoa; phylum Chordata; class Actinopteri; order Cichliformes; family Pholidichthyidae; genus Pholidichthys; species Pholidichthys leucotaenia. Next base: position 326,864,015 of record CM035842.1, on the reverse strand, counting down.
TCCATGCCTTCCAGGGGAGAGTAAAATCGCAACGTCTGACTGACAGCGTTAATATGAGAGCTGGAAAAGAAGGAAAAAGGGGAGGGGGGCACATCCTGGCAAACTGCCCAATGTACTTGGCAAAAGCTAGAAGGCTGGCATGGTGGCAAGTGGCAGGCAGGATATTAGAGCTGCGTTGCACAGGGACACAGTTGGCAGTCACCATAACACTGGAGGCGCAGTTATAGAGAAGCCAGCAGTGTAGTGGTAAAGTGTGGCTGGATCACACAATGCCAGATTGGATGTGTGAGTGGTGGTTGAGGCGGTATCTTGGGAGGTGAGCTATGATGATAGAGGAGAGGCTGCCAAAATGACAGAGTGAGGCTGGATTATGGGGCTCACCAGATTCACTGAATAGAGAGGCGTGTGATCATTTTTGGCTCGAGCATGAAAAAGTGGAGTTGACAGGGGATACATGGAGATTAATACGAGGAGATTGAGTTAGTGATTTTGGCTGGTGGGGTCTGTCTGAGTACGGCTGCTGTTGAGCTCCACTTTGGCAGCCCTAATTGGTTGTGCCCTCTACAGTGGCAGTGAAGGGCTGTCTTAAAAGATGGGGTTTAAGTGTCAGAATGAGTTAGGATTAAGTGGATACCAAGGGAATATTAACAACACTGATATGCATACCGTGTGTGTCTGTACATGCATCTATACTCATGTACACACCCACATCTTTCTTTATAAATGAGCATCACTTCACTTTTCTTAGCTTGCTACATTTCCCACCCTCCACCCTCCCATCTCCTCCTCCTCACGCACTCTCTGCGCTGTGCTACAGATGGCAGAGTAGCTGTCTCTGGTGCCTTGCTGGTGAGCCTGGACCTGCTGTCTCAGCCTGTTCTGCACACGGTCACTGCAGCCTTGTACCAGGTGGTCTCCTCGCTCTTTCAGGCCTGCCAAGCGATCCTCAAAGCCGGCAATTTCCTCCATGATGGCCTGCAGAGAATAAAGTAAGCAAGGAGGAGTGTCAGAGAGAATCTCCAGTGGGGCTGTAACACAGGACCAGTTTGACCACTGGCCAATGACACAGGAGGTCTGAGCAGATTGATACCACAAAGTGAGGTCTTGTGGTATTGGGAAGACCCAATATGGTTAACTTGAAAGAAGACTCAAAGTAGTATTAATGGAGTGGCATTTGAAAAGGAAAGTTATAGTCTTACACAGTATTTACACTAAAAGTGTACGAGTGCTTTTATTAACTTAACAGCTACAGTAATTTTAGAATCACCAGTTAGCCTAGGACCCAGTTCAGACTACAAAACTTGTCCATCCCTCCAGGAATTCGTGGGATGTTTTTATGATTGTTGTGGCCCAAAAAGCGTGAATTTGCGAGAGTTTTTTAAAAAGTTGCAATAAAAGTTGAGATGTTTTTAGAGTGTTTTTTGCACTAAAAGTTGTGGGAAGAATTACAAATTTTAAAGCAGATGGGTTTTTTTTCAGTTTACTGCAGTGATATTCTATATAACAATACAAGAAAAGCACAGGATTGTCAAAAATTTCCTATTATTAGAGACTTCCGGTTATGGCGGCCGCCTAGAAGGACACGTATCACTCTGCTCTGCCCTTGGAAATAAAAATTCGGCAAATAACTCTCTCATTTGGAACAGAACTTTTCCCAGCGTTTGGGTGAGGATATGCCGGTGAAGACTAAGGCTGGGAAATCAGGAGGGGGAAAAATTGAATCGCCGAAGCAGTCCAAATTAACGGACTTTAAAGTTTGTGGCGCAGTAGAAAAAGCTGCGGATATGGCGGATGAAACTAGCGGTGGTGCGGTAACTGCTGCTGCTAACGATGGCGACACAGGTGCAGTGCTGGCTGCCATTAGCTCAATGAGAGCAGACTTTTCCGCTAAACTTGATGGGATTATGGCAGCGTTGGATGCAATGAGAAAGGAGTTGGGTGACTGCGTGGAACGAGTGACGCAGGCGGAGCTTCGTGTCTCAAGTGCGGAGGATGAAATTAGCGGACTTCAAATAAAGGTGCGCACTTTGGAAAAAAAAAATAAAGATCTGGAAAATAGCGTTCTGGACTTGGAATCTCGGTCCAGAAGGAACAACCTGAGGCTGGTGGGTTTACCGGAGGGAGCCGAAGGTCGTGATTCATGCTCCTTTTTGGAGGGGTGGATCCCGGAGGCGCTGAACAACGCGGAGCTAAAATCATCAGTCGTCTTGGAAAGCTCCCACCGAATTGGCCCACCGAGAGGTAACAAGGCAGCACCGAGGACGCTAATTATGAAGTTTCTCAGCTACAGAGACAGGATGACGATCTCCAACGCGGTGCGGGCCAAAGGAGAAATTAAATACCAAGATCAGCAGGTGCGGTTCTACCCAGATCTGGCCTCAGGAATCCAACAATTAAGGAAGCAGTTTGACCCCATCCGCAAAGAACTCCGCAACCTTGAGATTCGTCATGGAGTGATTCACCCTGCAAGACTTCTGGTCACATATGAGGGCAGAACACGCATCTTCAAGACCCCCGAGGAGGCGCAGGAGCTCATCAAGAAGATCCAGGAAGAGACTGGTGGGAGCTAAGCATGAACAGAATATAGGGTAGAATATTTGAGCATTTAACTGATTAGAAGCATATAACAAGATTACAAAATATAGAATGTATTACATATTAAAAAAAAAAAAAAAGTACAAAATTGCTAAAAAAATTTGGAGTTAAATTGGAAAATTACAGAAGAGAGTTAATGTTACGTTATTAAAAGCAGTAGAGTTAGGGTGATTGGGAGGATGAAGAAGGAGTGGCTTTGGCTGTTCCTCGTGGGTGTGGAACGGTCGATGGCTATATCGGGAGACGGAATTTCTCTTTTGCTTTTGGGGGGATTGCCACAAATGTGGGAAGGGGGAATTTGTTTGTGTGTAGTTTGTAGGGTGAATGTTCAACCACTCTTTTTTTTGCTTTTCTGTTTGAGCATGTTTACACTGCAAGGTAATCCCAAACTCCCTATTGATTATAAATCAAAGCGTTAATCTTAATTTAACTTCATGGAATTGCAGAGGTCTACAAAATTTAAAAAAACTTAAACAAGTTATGAATAAAATAAAAGACATGGGTTCAAAAATTGTGTTTTTACAAGAAACTCATCTAATAGAGCAAGATGTAAAAAGAATTAGGAGTAGATGGCAAGGAAATGTTTTCACCTCATCATTTTCATCCCGAGCCAGGGGAGTTATGACTCTCATACATAAATCAGTCCCATTTCAAGTGAAAAATGTAATTGGAGACAAATTTGGAAGATATGTAATCATTCAAGGATCTTTGCTATTAGAAAACATAAATTTGGTGAACTTATATGGTCCCAATATAGATGATCAAAAGTTCTTTGCCAATTTATTTCTTATCTTATCATCACTTACAGGGCAACATATAATAGCAGGGGATTTTAATTGTACATTGAATCCCAGTATAGATAGATCAACAGGACTGGACTGTACGCACAATGGATGTAGGATGACCATTAATCATTTTATGAAAGAATTGAAATTGATAGATATATGGAGAGAAATGAAACCACAAGTTAAAGCATACTCTTGTTATTCCAATACCTACAAGACATTCTCACGTATAGATTATTTTTTGATCTCCACAGAATTAAGGTCCAAGATTCAAAACTGTTTTTATGATAACATCGTGATCTCTGATCATGCACCCTGCTGTCTAATGTATGTAGATAAGAAATTGACAAAGGAACCAGGTAGATGGCAATTTCAGCATAAATGGCTTCAGGATGAGGAATTTGTTAAGTATATAGAAAAACAGATAGATGAGTTCTTTGATATCAATACTACACAAACATCAGCATGTGTAAAGTGGGAGGCTTTCAAAGCTTTTATTAGGGGACATATTATTAGTTATACAGGTTCAAAATCTAAGAAGACTCGAGAGGAGAGAGTTCAATTGGAACATAAAATAAAAATTCTTCAAGAAAGAGTATATGCAGGAAGAGATCCAAGGTTGGAGAACGAATTACTGATTTTGAGAGCTGAATATGACAAAAAATCAGCGAATAGAGCTGCCTCGAGTCTTCTAAGATTGAAACAATCTTTTTATGAACAAGGTGAAAAATCAGGAAAGTTATTGGCATGGCAGATTAAACAATTAGAATCTAAAACACCAATTACCAGTATTATAAGTAACGGACAGGTAGTTATAGATCCTTCAGAAATTAATAGAGCCTTTAGAGATTACTATGAAAAATTATATGATACCAAAAATGAATCTGACTTAACAAAACTACATGGGTTTTTGAATGAACTATTTATACCATGTATTCCAAATGAAAATAGGGAGATACTGGAGTCTAAAATTAGTCAAGAAGAAGTTGGACTAGCCATTGATAATATGAAATCAGGAAAAAGTGCAGGACCAGATGGTCTTCCAGTTGACCTTTATAAAAAATTTAAGAATAAATTAACAAAACCTTTTTTGGAAATGGTTTTAGAAGCATTTCAAAATAGTAATTTACCATCATATATGAATAATGCCTTAATTATACTGTTGCCAAAACCAGGTAAGCCCTCTAATAAATGTGAAAATATGAGACCAATAAGCCTATTAAATGCCGACCTTAAGACAATTTGTAAAATTTTTCGCAAGACGAATACAAGAAATTTTACCAAATATTATTAATCGAGATCAGAATGGCTTTATAAAGGGAAGACAAGGCTTCCATAATGTAAGAAGACTATTTAATATTATTTATTCTAATAAAGAAGCACCGGATACAGCTCTCTTATCACTGGATGCCGAAAAAGCCTTTGATAGAGTTGAATGGCCCTTTCTTTTTGAAGTCTTACAAAGGTTTGGACTTGGAAATAATTTTATAAAATGGGTTCAGATAATATATAATAATGCTACTGCAGAAATTCTAACAAATAACAATATTTCAAAATCAATAAAAATCAATAGAGGATGTCGACAAGGCTGTCCACTTTCACCTTTACTGTTTACTATGGCAATTGAACCTTTAGCGATGGCGATACGTCTACAGTCACAAATATATGGAATTAAAGTTGGACCAACAGAACATAAAATCTCCCTGTATGCCGATGACATAATTTTGTTTATGTCGAATCTTAAAAAATCAATTCCGACCTTGTTGAATTTAATAAAGAATTTCGGGGAAATATCAGGATATAAAATAAATAAAACTAAATCTTCAATATTAATGCTAAATGAGACCCAGAGAAATTACCCAGCCCCTGAGGTAAATCAATTCAATGTTGTAAATCAGTTCAAATATTTAGGAATCCAAATTGTGCCTAAGCTAGAATCAGTCGCCAGTGTCAATTATGAAGCCTTAATGACAGATATTGATGAGTTACTTCAGAGATGGATGTCACTACCAATGTCGATGATCGGGAGAATCAATATACTTAAAAGTAATATTTTACCTAAAATACTTTATTTATTTCAATACATTCCCTTACCACCACCTTTAGATCTATTCTCAAGAATTAAAAAAAAGTTAGTGGAATTTATATGGAACAACAGGAGGGCTAGATTACGTCTGTCTTTATTATATTTACCATTTGATCGTGGAGGTCTGAAATGTCCAAATTTTATGTTGTATTATTGGTCGGCACAACTGAGGTCTATGACATATTATTTTTCATCAAATGATCTCCCTCACTGGACTGAAATGGAATCATACAATTTACCTTTACCTCTTCCCATATTCATATACTCAGATTCGGCAAAAAAATTACAAAAACAAGTTAAAAATCCATTTGTAAAGCATATGATCAAAATATGGTGTGAAGCTAAAAACTATTTAAAAGAACCACAGCTATTGTCACAATTTAGTCCAATATGGGGTAATCAATATTTTAAACCAGGGAGAGCGGACGCTGTATTTAAAGTATGGAATTTAAAAGGGATACAAAAGATTCAGGATTTATATTTGCCATGTGCAGAAAACATAATGTCTTTTTGAAGAGTTGAGGATCAAATTTAATCTCAATAGAACACATTTTTTTAAATATCTTCAACTTAGAAACTTTATTCGATCAAATCAAAATAAAGCTCTCACTCGACCTATCTATTCATCCTTGGAAAAAATGTTGATGAAAGATAGTAAAAGAAAGGGTATTATTTCAGAGTTTTATAACTCATTGACACTATTTTCAAGTGAAAATTCACTGAAAAGATTAAACTACTGGAAAGAAGATCTGCAAACTGAAATTCCAGAGGAACAATGGGAATTGGCTTGTACAGAAGCTCAAACCAAATCAATAAATGTACGCCTTAAATTGATACACTTCAAATGGTTAATGCGGATGTATGTTACACCGGAGGAGTTAAATAGATATAACAAAAATATACCAGATACGTGCACGAAATGTATGGAAAGTAAAGGAACTCTATTTCATTGTGTATGGGAATGTAGATTAATAAGAATGTTTTGGGAAGAGGTGAGGGTAACAATTGAAAAAATAATCTCAAAACAAATCATATTAAATCCTAAACTGTTTTTGTTGGGTCTGTACCCAGAAAAGCATAATTTTAATAAAAGTGAAAGAACATTCATAGACCTCAGTTTGCTTAATGCCAAAAAATGTATTGCACTATTATGGAAAAAGACTTATAGACCAGATGTGACTCAGTGGTTAAGACAGATGTTAACAAACCTTCCATTAGAAAGAATAACATATATACTGAAATCAAAGGAAATTGTGTTTGAGAATATATGGAGACCTTTTATTGATTATGTAAAAAATTTAAACATAACTCTTGAAGAAGAAGATGAATGATATGTGCGGACCTTGTAAATTCCAAACTGGTGAATATAATATGTATACTTATGTGCTGGATTGTCTAGACTAAACAGAGGAGCATTGTTGAAGATTTGATTTTGTTGGTGGTTGTTGGTGTTTTTTAGTGCATTTTTTTTTTAGTACTTTAGTGTTAGTGTTTGTTTGTATCATGTTTGTTTAAAAAAAAAAAAAGGTTCAATAAAGATATTGTGGAAAAAAAATTTTTCCTATTATAGTGATTTGTAAATTAAGCAGAAATTTCTGCTATACAGAAAAACTTGTGCAACAGCTAAATTGCATTGAATGCATGTTAAAGAGTAGAGACTTGGAAATTATTAGCAGCACCTTCATTTGAAAACTCCCTATGGTCCCCAACCACTCGGTACCAAGCGGAGAGGAAAAAATAAATAATTTATTCTGTTGCTCTGTGTTGTCTATAGGAGTCTGTGTTTTTCTGGAAACAAAATTACTGAGAATATTCTCTCTCTTTCCATGCTTAACTCCTACCTGTCTGTCTGCTGCTCATCATGTCTTGATACACACACCTGTCTCTTCAGACACACATCTTTCATTTACGACAGGATGAGGAAGGGGGGTGCATTTGTTCGTCCAGACGGGAGCTCCACAGCTTTAAACCTCATTGACCAGATGTAGTAATGATTTTACCTCTAAAGATGTGTAAAATGTTAACGCTTGCTGCAGTATTAATAGTTTTACAGCATCTCTCCTCACGTGCACTCCTGCGACAGGGTGCGTTTGGAGCAGGCGGACGTTTTTCAACACAAGCCCAGTGTTGCATACACGTGGTCAGGACGGAGACGTGGTGAGACGTCCACCAGCAGGCTGGGGGAGACGGAGGAAGAGACGTGTTGGAAACCTCGTGGGTGAGCGTTTTTTTTTAAATCACACACTCTGTTTGCTCATGTGTTCCGTTAATGCTCACTGTAAACACAGAAGTGAACATGGTGCAGCAATGCATTGGTTGGTTAGACTGAGCGTTTGAGTGTCAATGAGTGATTGGTGAAACTGGCAGAAGTTGACGAGGATTGGCCAAAATTGCGGGAAAGTTGCGGTGATTGGACAAAATTGCAAAGTCGTGCAATAGTTGCGCTGATTGGCTGATTTTGTGGGAACTGATGTGATCGCAGCATCGCAAAATCCTGGAGGGACTGACTTTTTTCTCATCAATCTCTTCTAGTCTCTTGGTGATCTCTCAAGAATCTTTGAAAGATCATCATGAAAATTTTACAACAATCTCCTAAACATTTACACAGATGGAGATTGTTGCGAGATCAGGTCAATTTTTGAGTTCTCAGTGATCTCTGAGCTGTGCAGAGTGGGTAGAACAAGCTAACAATTTCATAGGAGGTTCCTGGGAGGGCAAAAGCAACTGGCTTTTGGAAATAGTATAACATCATTTATCAATTTTCACATGTGCATTAAGCTGTCACTTTATTGGTCAAGTGGTCACTAGAAGAACAAGTCACTGACTGTTGTCAGTTACTGTCAAACTAGGCCAAAAATTACAAAAAAATTCAGACATAGCAGTTGTGCCAAATCAGGGCTGTGATCTGTTGCAGCACACCACAACATTGTTCTTGATTATGTCATTATGCTTGGTGTTCATAAGTGTTCATTAATTTGTCAAACATTGGTCAGCTTCAACAGTAAAAACCCCGCCCACCCAAAGTACAAGGAAGGTTCGAACCCATTATCTTTTGCCTGTGAAGCAACAGCAAAAATCAATGTGTAAAAAAATATACATTTTCACTTACGATGGTAAATTAGGATGCATCATGTCTAGTTTATAAGAAATATATTAATTAGTTCAAATGAAATTGGTATCTGGATTAAAGATATTTTCTTTAGACAACTAAAAATAACCAAAACACCATGTTATTTTCATACCATAAAAAAACTTTGCTGAAACTCTGTATATCAGGTTCTGTGTCTAGAACTTATGTCACTGATATGTGATAAAATTGTATTAACAATAATATACAATATAAGTCAAGAGCAAAAGTATAAGCTGATATTTAATTTACTAACTCTGAACTGCCCAGGTTTGGACATACTGGAAGTTTTTAATGAACTGACCAGTAATTAGTACCCTTTATCTTGAGGCAAAACAGAAACACACCTTGAAACAATGGAAGCATTAATCAAATGAAACAATGCAGACAAACACCAGAAGACTGAAGTCTGAGCATGAGTATGAAAATTCAACAACACAATTATATAGTCTATTTAATCACCTTGTGCCTGGCCAGCTGTTGAGTGGCTGCCTCCAGGCTGCTGCTGACACTGGGATCAGGAGTCACCATCCTGCTAGACATCTGCAGCAGCCAGCGCTCCACTTCTTGGAGTTCGTTGTGATAAACTTCCTGTTCCTTCACCTGTGCTTCCAGTTTCTCCACATGGGCCTGGACCACAGACACCAGACACATATGAACGGAAAGGATTACAGGCAGTACATGGAACAAACAACACACATGAAAACATAACGCCACAAATAATCTATAGGCTCTAACCTGATTACAAGGTTTCAAAAAGAAAAAGCTGTATGCAGTATAGGTCAAAAACAATTCATATGCTTGTGTCTCCTGCATTAAACATAAGCAAATTTGACAAACATTTCTTTTCCTCTCTTACACCATAGCTGCTGTCAAATGAACAAGGCTTCTCACCATGGCAGTATTACAGAGTCCGGTGTAGTCCTTCTGCAATCTATTCATTTTATCTCTTATGGAGGGATAGTGTATAGAAGATAGTAGAGCATCTCCTTTCTCCACCACTGACCTGATGGACCCTTCATGGGACTGTACCATCTGCAGCAGAGTCTGGGGACACAGACAGCCAATGTATCTTCAGAATCTTCCAAGAACATCTCTGGTATGTGGCTTTATTCATCAAATTTCAAATTAAATTTACAACCAATGACTTCAGCTACTGAAGCATTTATCAAAAACAAAACATCAATACATCCTGGCAAATGGTCAGAAATTATTTTAATTATATTCAGTGAATGGGTTAAGACACCCAAGGTCAATCATGTGCTGCATTATGCTAAAATCTTGCTGCACTTTGAATCCATTTGAGTGAAAAAATTACTGGGTGCAGCATTAATAGAGAAATTGTAATCATTTTACTGCCCCACCTTATACTTAGCCAACTGTGCCCTGCGTTGATACAATTCAGCCTTGGGCTCCACCGGTGTATGAAGCAAAGCCCTGGTCTCAACCAGCCACTGGGCCTGAGCCTTGTACCGGTCCTGGAACTCCTTAGCCAGCAGTAATGCTCGCTCAAGGAAGCTGCGCTCCTGCCTGAGTGCCCCTGCAAGCTCCTCCAGCTGGGCAAGACGTGCTTCGACCTCTCCTCCTAAGCTTTCAGCTCCAGCTTCGTTTAGAAAGCTTGCTGCTTGCTCTGCATGCTCCCTTAGGGATTTCAGGAAGCTGTGGCCATGCTGGAGGTCAGACTGCAGGGTCTGAGTAAAAGAGAGAACAGAAACACAACTCAGCATGGAAGCTGCTCCAGTGTTATCACCATCAAACTAAATGACCTTGATTCAGGCACTTCAGATGATGCTGCTGCCGGCATTGAAGAAAAAACTGTGATACTCATCCTCCACAATAAAAAAGTACATTTATAGCACATAGTTGATTTAATAGCTTTAACACTGAAACCAGAACCACTGATTTGCTCGCCCTTCACCTCCACTGCTGCCCGATCACCTAGACCAACCTGGCAGCACATCTGAAAAGCTTTGAACCCATCAGGTAGGCAGACACCTGAGTGGTGAGATGTGGAGAGGACTGGGGGGGTCATCATTTAGAAACCACAGTGAATAATATGAAAGGAAGACCCAATTATAAGGACCCTTAACAGGCACCAGGAGCTGCAGGGGTTTCCAGGGAAACCACAACACACACACACACACACACCTCCACTCGATGGGATGCCATCCAGCTTTCATCATCAGTCTATTATTGCTTGGTTAGAAAGAAGCTTCACACTTCCACAACCCCTGATCTCCAGCTACTGCTGTTGGTAATATAACAAGAGCCGTGTTTGTCTGCACACGTCCATGTTTCCTACTTAATGTGACGCTCTAGGCTTGTTCAGCTTTCCAATAACAATGTCTCTGGCTTATGACTTTAATGAGCGGCACTCAATATATTTCAATTTCCTACAATAATTTGTGTTTACTGTGAAATAAAACAAGGAAAACTGCAGTAATTGCACACTGTAGTGCTGCAGATTGAGTTTAACATGACTCATTATCTCCTCATTGTATAAAAAGATCTACTCTTAACTCACAACTGACATTGAGTTTTCTAGTAACTTATTGCCTAGCTTTCTTTGGTTGTTTATATCATGAATTAAACATCTCTTTTTGTGTTTAAACATTTCTCCAAAATCTGATTTGTTTTAATTTTCATTAGTTTTTGAGAAACTAATTAGTGATCTTTAGTTCATATAAATCTTTAGTTCATATAAAAAACAACTATTATTTACAGCAAAGACAAATGACAAACCTGCTCATAAATGTATTAAAATTGCTAATGCTTTGATTACAGTATTAGCTCAGCAGAATCAGTACAGATTGGTGAGTGTAGGAGGTCTGAACACAGTGTCCTGTTTACTCCAATTATCCACGTAAATCGCCATGAGCACCTGCTGTAAATGATGATGTACAGGTAGGGCTTCTAGGCTCTGTTATCTACTATAATATACCTAACGTGGCTCTGATAACCATGTTCATCAGTAACAATTACTGACTAAAAGGGGAAGGGCATTATAAAGGTGACCCTGAATTGAATACATGCAGCAAAATAGGAGCACAGGAGCATCAAACTGAAACCTGCATCACTGGAAAGCTAAAACAGATCTACTGTATATGTCAAACATTGGGTTTGTTCTGCACTGCTACTTAACAACAGCACTTTATAATTCCTATATGACAAATGCAGAAATGCTAATTTACTTTCACCAGTTGCAGAAAATCCCCAGCTACGAAAATTAGAAACTATCAGGGGCTTTGGCAGACAACTGACCTTGAAAATTTTCAAAATTATGTTATTTAACAAAAAAATATGCAAGATTCACATATAGAGGGTGGTTTAATAGTGCGAACTAACCCTTATCTATTTTGCATCCTGTCCTGCTGTGCTGATAAGAAAAATGCCTTTGGCTTATCACTGGTTGAAAATAAATCTTATTCTCCATCCCTAAAATGCATACAGTTATAATGAAGGTACAATACACCTCTAACTGAGGAGACCTATAACTGCTGTATGGCTCACACTTCTGAAGGATCAAATAAAGTCCAAATCCAGTTAATGGCCCATGACACAGCTATCGACTATCGGTCTTTGTGTCGATGCATAATCACCCCAGCTCACTGAACAGCCCTGTAGCTCTCACTACAGGAGATGAGCAAGTGATGGAACACTTGCGTGTTATCTGCAGAGCTGGAAGGACACATGTGGTGGCAGCATGTCTTCAGTGTCTGGTATGCAGAGAGAAAGAGATGGAGCATTGATCCCAGAAACGGATTACTACTAAGTCCAGACCAGATGATGCATTGTAAACTTCTGTGTGCGAGGAAGACAAAGAGAAATGAAGTGTGGGGATACAAGGAGAGCTGAAGGAAAAGATGTGTAAAGACTCATGGGTTTGAGTGAGCCGCAGCTTGTTAGCTCTTTGGATAGGTTCTGTGGTATGAAACGAGTGGAAGGAAAAGTGTGTCTCCACGCATGTGTGTCTGTGTGTGATGTGAAGCAGTAAGGGCACTGCATCAATTACAGTGTCTGAGCCAGCAGGCTCCTGACACCGGCGTTTCTTCATCCTCTTACACACAGTGGGAGGTCCCTCCCTGCTAACACGTTTCCTCCAAAGCAGCGTCCGCTTTGTCTTCATAAAGAGCTGATCGATACACATACAGACTCATCCAATCGTCTGCACACTTGATTTGAACTATGCCAAGTAAACGATAGCAGTGATTTTCTCTTTACTGCGGTCTGGAGGTGTCTAAGCAGGGCTACTTCCCTCTAATGCCAATCTGACAAAAATACCATGAGGAGAAAGTGTTCCAGTTTTTCTGCAATGGTGTTTTAGTTCAGTAAAAAGTGCTATCTGAATATATGTACAGTGAATGCTTTATAGATATTCCAAGCATGTTTTATCTGTCAAGCATACTGCAGCTGCCATACCATGCCAGAAATTAGTATGGCATGCTGCTTTCAAACAGGGTTTTTTTTTTTTGCATGCTTGAATATTAGACGCACTACAATCTGAAAGTCTTGCTTGCTCATCGATTTTCTATAGGAATACATCTGTGGAACCTGGTTTGGAGGTGTATTAATCTTACATCCATATACCTATGGATGTAAGATGTACCTATTGGAGAAATAGATACCATCCGATCACAAAAGTAAACATTGTGCATATACTAGGTCAATACCTCAAGTTTTTTCATCTTCTTTTCCAGAGCTGCCTGGTCCAGAGGTTGTGAACTGTCAGTTAATGCTGTGAAGCTTTTCTGAGTTGAACTGAGCCAATTGGTGAAGGACATGCACAGGTTTTCTGCTTCTTCAATGCTTCTCAGTTCCCCCTGCAGTTGCTTGATTGTGTCCTGAAAAAAGATTAAGAAAGTAACGTTGCAAAGTTAAGATTTAGCAGAAAAATGCTGATGCATATTGTATTGTTATGACTATTCAAATTATTATTCATTCCAAATACCCTGAAGTACATAAAACATGCAAATCATACCAAATTTTAAGGCTTTTAAGGTTTTCTATGCATACAAGTTGAGTGAATATCTGTAGGCTTAAAGCCAAGGAAACGCACAAAGAATTGACTAGTATCAGTTAACAGAAGACATGGGAAGAGACACATTGAGGATTGTGTTAAGTTGTTTTTTTAAATAAAGTATTACTGTATTTGTAATAAAGAAATGCTCTACATCTCTTAGATGAACAACAGAAAATGTAGTATAAGAGTTTTTATACGCAGGTGATATGTCATCATTTTTTGTTAGTTTTTAGCCAGTGTTTCTAAATAAACACCTTTTTGAAAGTTTGTTGGCACCTGGATGTTTGAAAATGAAGTTATACAGACACATGTATTTAATGTATAAAAGATAGTGATTGTCAAACTGGAAGTGATTCTCAAACAATAAAGTGAAGATACAGACGTGGACAAAATTGTTGGTACCCCTCTGTTAATGAAAGAAAAACCCACAATGGTCACAGAAATAACTTGAATCTGACAAAAGTGGTAATAAATGAAAATTCTATGAAAATTAACCAATGAAAATCAGACAATGGTTTTGAATTGTGGTTCAACAGAATTATTTTAAAAAACAAACTCATGAAACAGGTCTGGACAAAAATGACGGTACCCTTAACTTAATATTTTGTTGCACAACCTTTTGAGGCAATCACTGCAATCAAATGATTTCTGTAACTGTCAATGAGGCTTCTGCACCTCTCAGCAGGTATTTTGGCCCACTCCTCATGAGCAAACTGCTCCAGTTGTCTCAGGTTTGAAGGGTGCCTTCTCCAGACGGCATGTTTCAGCTCCTTCCACAGATGTTCAATAGGATTTAGATCAGGGCTCATAGAAGGCCACTTTAGAATAGTCCAGTGTTTCGCTCTTAGCCATTCTTGGGTGTTTTTAGCTGTGTGTTTTGGGTCATTATCCTGTTGCAAGACCCATGACGTGTGACTGAGACCAAGCTGTCTGACACTGGGCAGCACATTTCTCTAGAATACTTTGATAGTCTTGAGATTTCATTGTACCCTGCACAGATTCAAGACACCCTGTGCCAGATGCAGCAAAGCAGCCCCAGAACATAACAGAACCTCCTCCATGTTTCACAGTATGGACAGTGTTCTTTTCTTGGTATGCTTCATTTTTGTGTCTCTGAACACAGAGCTGATGTGCCTTGCCAAAAAGTTCCAGTTTTCTCTTGTCTGTCCATAGGACATTCTCCCAGAAGCTTTGTGGCTTGTCAACATGCAGTTTGGCAAATTCCAGTCTGGCTTTTTTATGATTTGTTTTCAACAGTGGTGTCCTCCTTGGTCGTCTCCCATGAGGTCCACTTTGGCTCAAACAACGATGGATGGTGCGATCCGACACCGATGTACCTTGACCTTGGAGTTCACCATGAATGTGTTTAGAGATTGTTCTGGGCTCTTTTGTTACCATTCTTTTTATCCATCTCCTCCTGCAGCCACATCCAGGGAGGTTGGCTACAGTCCCGTGGGTCTTAAATTTCTGAATAATATGTGCAACTGTAGTCACAGGAACATCAAGCTGCTTGGAGATGGTCTTATAGCCTTTACCTTTAACATGCTTGTCTATAATTTTCTTTCTAATCTCCTGAGACAACTCTCTCCTTTGCTTCCTCTGGTCCATGTTTAGTGTGATACACACCATGTCACCAAACAGCACAGTGACTACTTGTCACCCTTTAAGTAGGCCGACTGACTGATTACAAGTTTGTAGACACCTGTGATGTTAATTAGAGGACACATCTTGGTTGAACATGTCCCTATGGGCACATTATTTTCAATCTTTTCTAGGGGTACCTTCATTTTTGTCCAGGCCTGTTTCATGAGTTTGTTTTTTAAAATAATTCTGTTGAACTCCAATTCAAAAGCACTGTCTGATTTTCACTGGTTAATTTTCATAGAATTTTTATTTATTACCACTTTTGTCAGATTCAAGTTATTTCTGTGACCACAGTGGGTTTTTCTTTCATTAACAGAGGGATACCAACAATTTTGTCCACGTCTATAAACACAGCTGACAGTGACAAAGTCACCACAAAGAAGCAAACTTGAGTCTCCAAAGGGGAAGCATGTTTTTTAGTTTCACCTACAACCCTCCACTCACCTCCTTCAATCTGTACAAGGATTAGACTGGTTTTGAAATGAGGAGATGCAGTGAAGAAGTACATACAGTGATGTGAAAAAGTGTCTGCTCCCTTCCTGATTTCTCATTTTTTTGTATGTTTGTCACACTTAAATGTTTCAGATCATCAAACACATTTAACTATTAGACAAAGATAACACAAGTAAACACAAAATGCAGTTTTTAAATGAAGGTGTTTATTATTAAGGGTAAAAAAAAAATCCAAACTTACATGGCCGTGTGTGAAAAAGTGAGTGCCCCCCTCCCCCCATTAAAACATAAATTAACTGTGGTTTATCACATCTTTGGAAAGCGGAGTTCAATTTCTCGAACCACACCTAGGCCTGATTACTGCCACACTTGTTCTCAATCAAGAAATCACTTAAATAGAACCTGCCTGACCAAGTGAAGTAGACCAAAAGATCCTCAAAAGCTAGACATCATGCTGCAATCTAAAGAAATTCAGGAACAAATGAGAAAAAGTATTTGAGATCCATCAGTCTGGAAAAGATTATAAAGCCATTTCTAAAGCTTTGGGACTCCAGCAAACCACAGTGAGAGCCATTATCCACAAATGGTGAAAACATGGAACAGTGGTGAACCTTCCCAGGAGTGGCTGGCCGACCACAATTACCACA
The DNA here is from genome assembly GCA_020510985.1 of Pholidichthys leucotaenia. Classification (NCBI taxonomy): domain Eukaryota; kingdom Metazoa; phylum Chordata; class Actinopteri; order Cichliformes; family Pholidichthyidae; genus Pholidichthys; species Pholidichthys leucotaenia. Next base: position 326,847,658 of record CM035842.1, on the reverse strand, counting down.
AGAGCACAGCGGCGACTCATCCAAGAGGTCACAAAAGACCCCACAGCAACATCCAAAGAACTGCAGGCCTCACTTGCCTCAGTTAAGGTCAGTGTTCATGACTCCACCATAAGAAAGAGACTGGGCAAAAATGGCCTGCATGGCAGAGTTCCAAGATGAAAACCACTACTGAGCAAAAAGAACATAAAGGCTTATCTCAGTTTTGCCAGAAAACATCTTGATGATCTCCAAGACTTTTGGGAAAATACTCTGTGGACTGATGAGACAAAAGTTGAACTTTTTGGAAGGTGTGTGTCCCATTACATCCGGTGTAAAAGTAACACAGCATTTCAGAAAAGGAACATCATACCAACAGTAAAATATGGTGGTGGTAGTGTGATGGTCTGAGGCTGTTTTGCTGCTTCAGGACCTGGAAGACTTGCTGTGGTAAATGGAACCATGAATTCTGCTGTCTACCAAAAAATCCTGAAGGAGAATGTCCGGCCATCTGTTCGTGATCTCAAGCTTAAGAGCACTTGGGTTTTGCAGCAGGACAATGATCCAAAACACACCAGCAAGTCCACGTCTGAATGGCTTAAGAAAAACAAAATGAAGACTTTGGAGTGGCCTAGTCAAAGTCCTGACCTGAATCCGACTAAGATGCTGTGGCATGACCTTAAAAAGGCAGTTCATGCTCGAAAACCCTCCAATGTGGCTGAATTACAACAATTCTGCAAAGATGAGTGGGCCAAAATTCCTCCACAGTGCTGTAAAAGACTCATTGCCAATTATCGCAAACACTTGATTGCAGTTGTTGCTGCTAAAGGGTGGCCCAACCAGGTATTAGGTTTAGGAGGCAATCACTTTTTTTTCACACATGGCCATGTAGGTTTGGATTTTTTTGTACCCTTAATAATAAACACCTCCATTTAAAAACTGCATTTTGTGTTTACTTGTGTTATTTTTGTCTAATATTTAAATTTGTTTGATGATCTGAAACATTTACAGTGCAACCAGAAAGTATTCACAGCGCTTCACTTTTTCCACATTTTGTTATGTAACAGCCTTATCCCAAAAATGGATTAAATTCATTTTTTTCCTCAAAATTCTACACACAATACCCCATAATGACAACATGAAAAAAGTTTTTTTTTTTGACGTTTTTGCAAATTTATTAAAAATAAAAAACTAAGAAATCACATGTATATAAGTATTCACAGCCTTTGCCAAGAAGCCCATAATTGCGCTCAGGTGCATCCTGTTTCCACTGATCATCCTTCAGATGTTTCTACAGCTTAATTGGAGTCCACCTGTGGTAAATGCAGTTGACTGGGCATGATTTGGAAAGGCACACACCTGTCTATATAAGGTCCCACAGCTGACAATGCATGTCAGAGCACAAACCAAGCATGAAGTCAAAGGAATTGTCTGTAGCCTTCCGAGATAGGTTTGTCTCGAGGCACAAATCTGGGGAAGGGTACAGAAAAATTTCTGGTGCTTTGAAGGTCCCAGTGAGCTAGTGGCCTTCATCATCTGTAAATGGAAGAAGTTCAGAACCACCAGGACTCTTCCTAGAGCTGGCTGGCCATCTAAACTGAGCGATCGGGGGAGAAGGGCCTTAGTCAGGGAGGTGACCAAGAACCCGATGGTCACTCTGTCAGAACTCCAGAGTTCCTTTGTGGAGAGAGAACCTTCCAGAAGGACAACCATCTCTGCAGCAATCCACCAATCAGGCCTGTATGGTAGATTGGGCAGACAGAAGCCACTCTTTAATGAAAGGCGCATGGCAGCCCACCTGCAGTTTGGCAAAAGACACCTGAAGGACTTTCAGACCATGTGAAACAAAATTCTCTGGTCTGATAAGACAAAGATTGAACTCTTTGGCGTGAATGCCAGGCATCATATTTGGAGGAAACTAGGCACCGCTCATCACCCGGCCAATACCATCCCTACAGTGAAGCATAGTCGTGGCAGCATCATGCTGTGGGGATGTTTTTCAGCAGCAGGAACTAGGAGACTAGTCAGGATAGAAGGAAAGATGAATGCAGCAATGTACAGATATATCCTGGATGAAAACCTGCTCCAGAGCGCTCTTGACCTCAGACTGGGGCGACGGTTCATCTTTCAGCAGGACAACAACCCTAAGCGCACAGCCAAAGATATCAAAGGACTGGCTTCAAGACAAGTCTGTGAATGTCCTTGAGTGGCCCAGCCAGAGCCCAGACTTGAATCCAATTGAACATCTCTGGAGAGATCTGAAAATGGCTGTGCACCAACGCTTCCCATTCAACCTGATGGAGCTTCAGAGGTGCTGCAAAGAGGAATGGGCCAAACTGCCCAAAGATAGGTGTGCCAACCTTGTGACATCATATTCAAAAAGACTTGAGGCTGTAATTGCTGCCAAAGGTGCATCTACAAAGTATTGAGCAAAGGCTGCAAATACTTATGTACATGTGATTTCTTAGTTTTTTATTTTTAATAAATTTGCAAAAATCTCAAAAAAAAACTTTTTTCATGTTGTCATTATGTGGTATTGTGTGTAGAATTTTGAGGAAAAAATGAATTTATTCCATTTTGGAATAAGGCTGTAACATAAAATGTGGAAAAAGTGAAGCGTTGTTAATACTTTCTGGATGCACTGTAAGTGTGACAAACATACAAAAAAATGAGAAATCAGGAAGGGGACAAACACTTTTTCACACCACTGTACATATTGGTGTACACTCTGGTGAGGAACTTCTGTATCAGTTGGAGGAATGTTTTGTTTAGCTGTAAGGCACATCTCAAACAAAGCATTCTGGTCATGTTTGGGTTTGTTCGCATGTACAGTGGGCATAGAAAAGTATCTCTGCCCCCTTCAAAACAATAATAAAGAATAAACAGTTAACTACCAAATATTTTCTCCTGCATATAAATATGATCCCTGCAAACATATCTCATAACACATGCAATATGTACCCCAATCTTTTAATGTTGACATAAAACATAAATATCCCTTTAGCAACTCTTTTATTTCATAGGTTAAGCTTGGTAAAAATAATCTTCAAAGGTTAACTGTGTTTGGTCAAGGGAGAATTCAGGAAACAAGGCCTGTATCCATTTCTTTTGAGGTGTAACAGCAGCAGTCTTACATTAGCCACCAAGGACCACAGCCTCTCTGATCAACCACGAAAGAGAAAATATCCGTTTCCCCACCTTCACTTTTATCTGCTCAATGTCAATAGCTTCACTACAAGGAGGAGTGGGTTTTCATGTTTTTGACACATTATCCACTTGACTGAGATGTTGAAGTCGATAATACAACAAGGATGGAGATGGATTCTTCCAGGTTTGACACATTATTCACTCAACTTGCAAATCCTGTGGTGAGAAGCTCCAATTAGCTGATATTGCTGAGTGCACACCTTTTCTGACTAGACAGCGGCAACAGCTTCCTACCTCAAGCCCATATGGCCCACACTTCACGCAGAATAATTACAGGTCTCCACCGTGTGAGAGGGATGCTATGAATATGCGTGAATGTGGGGGAATGACTGCAAGCGTATACACGCAAGGAAGGAAGGGTGTGGATAATACAGACACAGGAAAACAAAAGTGAAGGAACAAAGGGGGACAAACACATACATGCACACACAGATGTGTTACTGAAGGTGTAAAAAAAAAATCAATGTAGCGTTGGAAAAGCTTCTCCACTCCTGGTGCAGGGTGTGAGATTGCCTTCTGTAGCGTTTAATTACAGCTTTAGCGCCACACCAGCAGAGCCCCATTGATTTTATTTTAGCCGCTCCCCCAATGGAGAAGACCGATAGAGAGGCTAGAGTGTACAGAACAACACAGGCATGGCGAACAGGGAAAAGTCTCAGAGCGACTTCAATGGGACCTTATAGAACAAAGTAAAAACTCTCACAGGAGTTAAATTCCATACAACTATGTGCACAGAAATCCCACTGCTGGCAGAGAACCTACAGGCAATGCATAACAATTTCCAATCAGCAGCCCTCTGAAGTCTTTCATCATTTCTAACACAAGATCACGGTACAGTAGGCTCACCTTCAGAAAGACAGGAAATTAGTTACAGTAGTAGTGTAGTTCACCCTGCACAACAAAGGCATTAGCTACCCCAGTGGTCTAACTTTTTGCACCTGGGGGCTACTCTTAAAAAATTAATATGGCAGCTACTCAGATTTTATGCCTATTTACAATGGGAGGATGAGGGAGCTAAATCATTTCCTGCCCCTGGGCCCCAAATTTGGATGTGATGGCCCTGTGGATGCAGCTTTGTACAAATGCAGAAAACTTGGACAGAAAACAGCAGTATTATCAAGATTTCACCCTCTTTAATAAAAACTATCATGGTTTTAGTACACACTCCATTTCAAACAAGAACAGTAAGTTATGCAAAAAGTACTGAAACACTGAACAGTTGGACATGTGCATTTAAAAGGTTAGAGAAGGTCAAATTAAGTTCACCTGTAAAGGTTATAGGGCATTTTAGGTGCATCCTGAAATTTCACCCAAAAGCCGAATATCCCTAACCTTTTGTGAGTAAGTGTGTGTGTGTGTATAATCTCCCATAAATGTAATAAATGTTCATATGTTGGGTAAATTGCAAACCTTCTTAGAAGGTTTGCAATTCGTTTATTATCTGTCCAGTCAACAGGTTGCTAAAGCCTCAAAGACAGAGAAAACAACAGATGCAATAATGATGTTCACTGTGAGCAGGAAATCAGCTTTCAGCATTTAGAAGCTGACCAGAATCAAGAAAATGGATTTGTGATCACTGCTGAAGACAAGGGGAAATAAGATTTAAATAGCTGTAATGACTGTGATCTAAAAAAAACTATAAAGGACATACAGTTGATAGACAGCTGTTTGCTCACTGCAGCTGCCATCCTGCTACTGAAAATGACAAGGAGCTTCAGTGAAGCATTTTCAAGTCTTTGTACCTTAACAGGTAGACTACATTTTAAATGGGTTCCTTTTAGATTGCAAATGAATGAGTAAAAACTGTGCTTTTATAGTTTCATTCCAGCAGGCACAGAAAAAAAAAAAATCCTCACTTCAAATGCAGTCTGATTTTCTTTGCATTAGTGTTTCATCACTACAATTTTTCTTTCACATCAAGAAAAAGTGTTAAGTGAAAGTCACAGCAATAGATTTTTTTTTTCTTTTACAATGCCACTATGGGCTGTATTACAATGACGCGGTTGGTTAGTCAGTTGTCACTGACACAGAATCTGTTTATGGGCATTTCCAAGTTCATTTCCTTATCACAACGGTGTAAAAACGAACTGGCACATGATGCAAAGAGGCTGGTCTAATTATTCAGAGGTGTGTTTTGGTTAATCCAATCCAAAGCGCTCATGCCCACCCCTTTAATGCAAAGAGGTGCATTATCTAAAGTGAACTGTAATCATGATGGTTTAAGGCAGGTTTTGCACTGACCAAAGCCCATGTGTGTGAGCCAAAATGCATGCGACAGTAATGCTTGTTGGTAATAAGGAAGACATCGGTCACAGTTGATGCTCAGTTAGTTATGTTAGAAAGAACAAATGGAGAAGAATGGGCTGAAAAATCAGTTGAATGATTTAATGTAGTACAGACAGATGAATCACAGACACGAATGGGTTTGAAACTTCAGGAAAAGAGGATGCCTGTGCAAACTTTCATAAATTTTCATTAACGATGGTGTGGAAGTCACTCCCGGCCCGTGGGGAGATGCAGTGCTCACTCTCCTGTTGCTTTCGCCGACCAATTGGGTCTCCCCCCGTCTTGTGCGGGGGGTCGGCGGCTCTCTATCCCAGTCCCTTCCGGATGGGAGGAAATGACGTGGCTTCCTATCTGTGGCAACCCCGGCCACAAAGCGAGCCTGCTTTTGGTGGCTTCTGCCTGCCCCTGACAGGTGGCAGTCGGGGAGCTTGCTGGTGGAGAACCACAACCCTAGGCACAGTGCAGGCAGCCTCAGCCCAGCTGGAAACCCGGAGTGCGTGGCTGAGGCACATGTGTGGGCGCATCTCCCGTCTCTGTGGGGAGTTACAGTGAAAGGTGAAACACTGCACACTCCTTGTTCATTCATTTATTCCCCTAAAAATAAACACATTAATGCCTAATCCACGACGAAAACAAAAATGTGAATGGAATAAAAATCTTCAGACTGACACCCCCCTCACCCCCCGTGTGCACACATCCTCCCTGTTCATCCATTCATTCCCATAAAAAAAATCTAGAGACTCCAATGGTACATAAGTCCGCAATTAAAATGAGAGCATGGATGGAATAAAAAAACTACTGTGTGATCATCATATTATTAAAATGACGGGTGATTATGACCGTTACAACTCTCTCTATTAAAAATAAGATCCCAGAGCATGCTGTTTCTTCATGAACTCCGGAGCTGCGCAATTTCAAAACATGCCACTGAAATAGCATTAAACAATGCACTTCTGGCGACAGACCTCCTTTTTCCTGATGGAAAGCAGATTCTCATGACATGGACTATAATAGTAATACGCATTAGATTGTGATAGTGATTCCAGGAGTTACTATATTCCACGATAACTGCACTCCAACATTTCACTGGATATGTATCACTCCGCTTCAAGGGTGTTCTATCCATCCATCGTCTTCCGCTTAATCCTTTTCAGGTCGCGGGGGGGCTGGAGCCTATCCCAGCATCTTTGGGCGAGAGGCAGGGTACATCCTGGACAGATCGCCAGTCCATTGTAGGGCCAACACAGAGAGACAGACAACCATTCACTCTCACAGTCATACCTAAGCACAAGTCATTGATAATTACTAACAGTAATTTACTGTTAACTCTGCAGACTTGAGAATTGCGATATTGTGTTAGATATCTTAATTTCCACAGTGAGGCGCTGTTTGAAAAGAAATTGTACATCCGTGAACCAGAAGTCCACCCTTTTCGAAAAAATCTCGAGTTTACAAAGTCTGCCTTTGTATAAACATTGTTAAGCTATTTCATGTCTGTTTAAAAAAATAGGCAGTGCTAGAGTTGGACTTATTGTCTCGATTAACAAACCACAATACCTTTGTGGTGATGGACTCTTTGTTTCATCTGAAAATGCCAAGAAAAAGCAAGCCAAGAGTGCCAAAGCCACATCGCTAGCATGCTAACTAGCTACCAGCATCGACCACCCTTCTGCAGTACCGACTCAACATGTGACCGGTATGTTTTATAAACACTGACTTTGACAATATTTAATTTGTTTACATGTGTGTGAAATGACAATAAACGTCTTCATGCTGATTGAGATGCTACATTTTGAAGGGAATATTTTTTTCTCAGCTGTTCAAAATAACTGGTTAAACAAATAAATCATAATATTTTGGGGCAGCGCCTTGACCCAGTGGAGGAGATAGGAGAGAAAAGGATGGTGGCTAAACTGTCATCTCTGCTGGAGTCCGAGTCCCACCCAGGTGGAAGAAGGACTATTCTCCTGACCTGTGTTGGGTCAGCTCTTTGAATGGGGAGCCATATCCTACACAGATCCTCATTCTTGATGATTTTCCACACAGCCAACACCGGCCCCTGCTTGTACACATTGGCCTACAACTCCCAGTCATACACAGCCCAAGGAAAATGCGCTGGAACTTCCGCAAAGCCAACTGGAAGAAATTCAGTGAAACTCTGGACCGGAGCGTTGTTACCATCCCACTCCACACCATCACTGTAGATGAAGCATACAACCGCTTCTGCAGCACAATCTTCAAGGCTGCCCATACTGCAATCCCACGAGGCTACCGACCCCTCTATGTCCCATGTTTGGATGGAGAAAGTGCTGCCCTCCTACAATCCTATCAAACATCAGGGGACCCAGAGATAGCAGACCATCTCATTGAATCGCTAAATACAGCCCGGCGAAAGAAATGGGAGGAGACAGTTGCTGACCGGAGCTTTACCCACTCTAGTAGGAAATGTTGGAGCCTCATCCGTCGCCTAGGAGCTGCACAGAAGCCCCCTAGCCAAAGCCGAGCATCCGTCACACCCAACCAAGTTGCATCCCACCTACTGACTATCACCAAAGCACCCCAAGACAAAGACACCAGAAGAGCAGTTACAACTGAGCTAAAAAAACACCAAAAAATGCCTGTAGAGGAAACGAACTCTGAACCCTTCGAGGCTGCTGAACTGGAGAAAGTCCTACAGGGCCTGAAATGTGGAAAGGCAGCAGGATACGATAACATCTTCCCAGAATTCATGAAAAATCTTGGCCCCCGAGCCCTAACCTGGTTGACACAATTCTACACAAGGATCATACAAACAAACTCGATCCCAAAGAAATGGCGGACAGCAAAGGTCATTGCCATCCCAAAACCTGGCAAAGACCACAAACTACCAGCAAGCTACCGCCCAATCTCCCTACTCAGCGTTCCTTACAAAATCATGGAGCGCCTAATACTGCAACGCATTTCCCCAGAAATAGAGGATATTCTAAGTGTGGATCAAGCAGGTTTCCGCAAGGACCGCAGTACAGGAGAACAAGTACTGGCCCTAACCACCTTCATCGAAAATGGCTTCGAGAGCAGACTGAAGACAGGGGCTGTGTTTCTCGATCTTACAGCCGCCTATGATACGGTCTGGCACAAAGGCCTCCTCCTGAAACTTATAAAGGCGATTCCTGCTTGGGCAACAGCAATTATAAAAACCCTGCTGACCAACCGAAGGTTCAGAGTCCACCTCAGTCAGAACACAAGTGCATGGAGAATGCAGAAAAACGGACTCCCACAAGGCTCAGTTCTAGCTCCAACTCTGTTCAACCTCTACATAAACGACCTGCCTACTACAAAATCCCGCAAATTCATCTATGCAGACGACATCTGTTTGGCATTCCAAGCACCAGACTTTGAACCACTGGAACGGGTGCTCACGGAAGATCTTGCCAAACTGGACCAGTTCTGCAAAATCTGGCGCCTAAAACCAAGCCCAGCAAAAACCGTCTCCAGTGTATTCCATCTCCACAATGCAAAAGCTGCCAGAGAACTAAACATCCACCTGAGCGGACTCAAGCTTAAGCATGCCCCAAATCCAACTTATCTTGGAGTGACCCTTGATAGGACCTTATCCTTCAAGGAACATCTAAAGGGGACGGCTGCTAAGGTGAAGGTACGAAACAACCTGCTCTGCAAGCTCGCTGGTGCAAAATGGGGGGCGGCAGTCTCCACCCTGCGCACCTCAGCACTGGCCCTTTCATACTCTGTAGCAGAATATTGTGCCCCTGTCTGGTCCAGGTCATCTTACACACACCATGTAGACACCCAGCTCAACTCAACCATGAGAACTATAACTGGAACAATCCGCTCAACACCACTCCCCTGGCTCTCTGTACTGTCAAACATAGCCCCTCCACACATCCGGCGAGCAGCATTAACTCAAAGGATGCTCCAAAAAGTTAAAGATTTTCCTCACTTACCAATCCATGCAGATATCTACACCCCACCCACTGCCCGACTTTCATCCAGACGGCCGATTTGGAAAAACCCTCCCCCAGCTGACTTTACCATCCAGACAGCTTGGCAAGAGGAATGGGAGACCAAGGAGGTCCCAAACAAACAGCTGGTGATAAACCCCAACCAACAGGTCCCGGGCACGAACCTTCCAAGGAGACAGTGGTCTACACTCAATCGCTTCAGGACTGGACATGGCCCCTGCTTGGCCAGCCTTCACAGATGGGGCAGTAGCCCTAGCCCACTGTGCGCATGTGGAGAGGAGCAAACAATGGAACACATCATAGAGGCTTGCCCGCTCCAAAGACTGGAAGGAGGATTACACACCCTCCATACAGCAAACCAGGAGGCAACTGCTTGGCTTACGGACTTTGCATTCGCTAAATAAATAAATAAAGTCCCACCCTATGCAGAACATACTGAACGCACTGAGGAGCTCATTTAGCAGCAGACTACATCATCCTAGGTGCGCAACCGAGAGGTTTCGCAGGTCCTTCCTACCTACGGCTGTCAGACTGTATAACCTAAGCAGGGCTGCTCGCAGAGATAGCAAAAAAAAAAACGTGACGACCTAATAGTATTGAATGCAAAAGACTAGACTTACACAATGGTCCCCTCCAGTATACAACTAGGACAATATTGGTCACTACGGAGGGTGACGATATGTATGGGTACATATTCATACTATGTAGGATAACTAAGTAGACGGTTATGCTGTTTATTCCATCTAGCTACAATGCTCCGCACTGTGTGTATATATATTTATATATTTATTCCATCTAGCTACAATGCTCCGCACTGTCTGTTTATATATTTATATGTACATATATATATTCGCTGCTCTTGTTTTTCTTGTCTTCTTGATTGTTGCTCTGAGTGTTGCTATCCCTGTGCTGTTGCAATCCTGGAATTTCCCCATTGTGGGACTAATAAAGGCTTATCTTATCTTATCTTATCTTGTCCAGCATTGCTGTCATTTAATAAATTGTTCTTGTGGAACTGTTGTATAAAAGCAATATTACACTCGAGGTTGTACGGTATCAATGAATATAGTAACTACGTGTGCGATACGTCTAATGCCCTCTGCTACTGACATGGTTTCAGACCCAAAGAGCAGACACGACTCGAGAATAAACACAATTAACTCTTTATTGTAAATAAAGTGTGTGTGTGGGTGCATGTATGTATGTATGTATCCGCTGGGGCGAGCAGAGCACCGTGTAACCTGGCAACCCTATGGACACACAGACAGAGGGAGAGTTAGTGGCAAGCCCCGGAGGGAATGTACAGGATTGTTCTGCGCTTACTGTCTGTGATGTGAAGGTGGAACTCAGGTTAAGCTCAGTGGCAACGGCCAGGAGGACAGTGCCCGCGGTCCCAATGGTGGTTAGCATTGGTAGGTGAGGCAGTGCAGTTCGGTCCACCGCCAGGAGGGAGAGAGGTCTGCCGCCACGGATCTCCACCTGTGCACAGGGGACTCAGAAAGGTTAGAGGAATGGACGAAGGCTTACTTGGTTGAGGGTGAAGATTAGTCCTGGCGTCGACAGGCAGGACTGGAAGAACAGGTGAGGCTTGGAAGCTCAGCTTGGAGATTGGCGAGTGAAGGTCTCAGGGAAAGGAGACAGACGACTCCGCGCCGATCTCAGGTCCTCGCGGTTTAAATAACCCAGGCTGGGATGGAGAGCAGGTATGCGCGCAGCTGAGGATAACTGGCAGCCATGACAGTACTCCCCACCCGCCCACGAGACGCCTCTCTGTGGTCGTTCCAGCCTACCCGGGTGTGCCTGGTGGAAGTCCCTGATGAGCTGCTTAACCAGCACGAAGGAGGGACGCACCCAGGATCTCCACTCTGGACCGTAGCCCTCCTAGTCCACCAGGTACTGCAGGCCGCGACCCCGGCGTCGGAGGTCCAGGATGGCGTTGACCTTCCAAACCGGGTCGCTGTCGATCACCATCAGTGGCGATGGAGACCTGGGAGGGGGACACAAAGGGCTGGAGCAGACGGGCTTGACCTGCGAGGCGTGAAAGGTTGGACAGTTGCGGAGGGAGGGGGGCAGAGCTAGGCCCACAGAAACAGGGTTAATGATGTGGCTAATGGGGAAAGGCCTAATGAACCGCTGTGACATCTTTCTCCTCTCAGCCTTCAAGATGATATGCTTCATAGAAAGCCATACCTGTTGACCCACCTGGTAGGTGGGGGCTGGAACCCTGTGGCGATTGGCCACCGAAGAGTTGCGCTCTGCTGTGCATCGTAGTGCCGCTTGGGTCGTTCTCCAGATCCGACGGCAGTGCCTCAGATGAGCATGGACTGAAGGAACAGCGATGTCCCCCTCCTCTTCCAGGAACAGCGGGGGGTTGTAGCCCAGTGAGGCCTCGAATGGGGACATGCCGATTGCCGAGGAGATGGTGGTGTTATGGGCGTACTCAATCCAAGGAAGGTGGGAGCTCCATGATACAGGGTTGGCAGTGGCGACACACCACAGCGCAGCCTCCAGCTCTTGGTTCGCCCGCTCACACTGCCCATTGCTCTGTGGATGATAGCCTGAAGACAGACTCACCGTAGCCCCCAGGGCGTTACAGAATGACCCCCAAACCTGAGAGACAAACTGGGGACCCCGATCGGAGACGATGTCCAGGGGAATCCCATGTAACCTCACTGGACGAGAAGGTCTGCCGTCTCCTTCACTGTAGGCAGCCCCTGCAGGGGGACAAAATGGGCGGCCTTGGAGAACCTGTCGACTATGGTGAGGATTACCGTGTGATGGTTGGAAGGTGGGAGGCCGGTGATGAAATCTAACGCCACATGGGACCATGGTCTGCTGGGAGTGGGAAGGAGGTGGAGCAGCCTGGTCGGCGGGGAAGAGGACATCTTGCTGGTGGCACACTGGGGACAGGCACGGACGTAATCCCGAACGTCCCTCTGGAGCGATGGCCACCAAAACATCCTTTGAAGAAGGTCCACTGTACAAGCCCTCCTGGGGCGACACACAAACTTGGAAGAGTGGGCCCAATGGATAACTTCCCTCCAAACGGCCGACGAAACAAACAGTTTACCCGCTGGCCTCCCGCCAAGGTCAGGTTTGTCTTCCTGCGCCTTCAGGGCCGTTTCCTTAATGCCCCAGGAGAGGGCACCCACGACACACGATGAAGGGATGATAGGATATTTGGTCAACTCCGCCGCCTCCGGGGCAAACTGTCGGGACAAGGTGTCCGGCTTCGTATACTTGGACGGGGGGCGGTAGGTAATGGTGAAATCAAAACATCCAAAGAACAAGGACCAGCAGGCCTGGTGCGCGTTCAGACACTTGGCCGTCCGGAGGTACTCCAGGTTTTTATGATCAGTCCAGGCGACGAACGGCTGGGAGGCCCCCTCCAGCCAGTGATGCCACTTCTCCAGTGCGAGCTTGACAGCCAAGAGCTCTCTGTCACCGATGTCATAATTACGCTCAGCCGGGGATAGGCAACGGGAGAAGAACACACAGGGCCGGATTCTGCCATCAGCCGAGGAGCGCTGGGATAGGACGGCTCCAACCCCCAAATCCAAAACGTCCACCTCCACCAGGCACTGGAGAGCGGGATCGACCTGCGCCAAGATGGGAGAGGATGAGATTTTGTCCTTAAGGTCCGCAAAGGCCGCAGCCATCTCCTCAGTCCACCAGAAGGGCACCTTAGGGGAAGTCAGACGGGTCAGAGCGAGAGCAATGATACTATAATTTTGGATGAAGCGGCGGTAGAAATTAGCAAACCCCAAGAACTGCTGGAGCTGCTTCCTGGAAGACGGAGTGGGCCAATCTACCACTTCTTTTACCTTATCGGGATCAGGGATGATCGCATTGTGGGAGATTATGAATCCGAGAAAGGATGTCTTGGAGGAATGGAACCCACATTTCTTGGCTTTAACAAAGAGCTTATTCTCCAATAGCCGCTGCATTACCCGCCTCACGTGCACCCGATGTTCATCCAGGGACTGTGAAAAGATGAATCTCATCCAAATAGACAAATACAAAAGTACCCAAAAAGTCCCTCAGCACATCATTAATCAGCCGCTGGAACACGGCGGGGGCATTGGTCAGCCTGAACGGCATGACCAGGTATTCAAAATGCCCATTAGGAGTCCGGAACGCCGTCTTCCATTCATCACCCTCCCGGATCCGCACCAGGTGGTAAGCGTTGTGGAGGTCCAACTTGGTAAACCAGGAGGCCCCCTGGAGGGAATCGAATGCAGAATTAATCAATGGGAGGGTGTATTTGTCTTTGATGGTAATATTATTCAGCTCCCAAAAGTCAATACACGGCGTTAGCGAGCCGTCCTTCTTGCCAACGAAGAAAAACCCCGCCCCCACTGCCAAGGATGATGGCCAGATTATGCCTGAGCTCAATGACTCCCTGATATACGTGTCCGTGGCCTCCCGCTCCGGAGCTGACAGCAGGGCTCCGGTGCGGAGATTGATAGCGCAGTCATATGGGCGGTGAGGGGGGAGTGAAAGGGCCTGGGTCTTACTGAAAGCGGCCCTTAAGTCGTGATATTCGGGAGGGACTTTAGACAAATCGGGAGGGGGGGGTGACGGGAACACCCAGGGGCATGGATGGCGAGCACACAGCAGACTGCAAACAGGCACTCAGGCAGAAGGAACTCCATGCTAACACACTCCCGGAATGCCAGTCAATGGAGGGATTGTGGGGACGGAGCCAGGGATAGCCGAGGATGACGGGAAGAAGAAACCAGCAACACAAACAATCTCAGCCCCTCCCGATGGTTGCCTGACACTATTACTGACACCGGGCGGTCTGGTGGGAAACAGTGGCCAGGGGGGCTTTAGACAGGGCAATGAGTTTCAGGGAAGTCTTGAGTGACTGACAGGGAAGCCCCAGCCGGGTTGCCAGTCTCCCCGAAATAAAGCTCTGCTCAGCCCCAGAATCAATCAGTGCATGTGTGGTTATTTCCCTGTGATCATGAATGAAGCGGATGGGAATAAGAAACCGAGAGAGGAGATTTGACTGAGGTGAGTCCGTGAGTCCCCCTACTGCGACGCATGGACTCCCCCTTTTGGTCGAATGGGACAAGAATCTACCTCGTGCTTCTCGCCCCCGCAATAGAGACACAACCCCAACTCACGGCGGCGCTGCTTCTCTGCTAACGGCAACTTAGACTGGCCCATCACCATAGGAACTGGAGCATCCGGGGAATCAGGGGAAGGTAGAGCCAACAGGGGGGGGCTGTAGGGAGCGGCGGTATTTGTTATCTGAGCGTCCAGAAGTTTTACGCTCGGCTGCCCGTTCCCTCAGTCTGTTATCAAGGCTAATAGCCAGTGCAATCAACTCAGTTAACTTAGTTGGTCTTTCTAGGCGGGCAAACTCGTCCCGCAGGCTAGGACTAAGGCTCCTAATAAAGATGCTACATAGCGAGGTGTCTTCCCACCCCACCTCCGTAGCCACCACCCGGAAATCGACAGCATAATTGGCCACGGATTTAGCCCCTTGCTTCAGGTTTAACAGCCGGGAGGTAAGCACATTATCTCAGTCAGAGTGGTCAAACACCTCATTAAACTTGCTGACAAACTGCGTGTAAGTTAAAGAAGCATAATTAGCCCTAGCCATAACAGCGTAAGCCCAAGCTAATGCCCGCCCTTCTAACAAATTCACTACATAACCTATCCGGCTATGATCTGTGGGAAAATACCCCGATACCCACTGAAGCATGATGTCACATTGCATGATGAACCCCCTAGCCTCCCCTAATTTACCACTAAAGCAGGTGGGAGTTGGGATGGGGGTAAGCCGTAACGGGAAGCCCTGTAGTTTGACTAGCTTAAGAGCTAGCGGGAGCAGAGGAACTACTGGCAGCCGGAGGGAAGGAAAGTGGACTAGCCAGGCGGTCCAACCGGTCGGTTATGCGAGCTAGCTGTGTGAGAATTGCCTGCTGTTGATAAGCTAATTGGTCAACTCAAGCCTCTAGGTTGTTAACTTTGCACGCTAGCACGCTGTCTGCTGGGTCACTTTGGCGGAGTCGTACTGACATGGTTTCAGACCCAAAGAGCAGATACGACTCGAGAATAAACACCATCCATTCATCCATCTTCTACTGCTTTTCCAGAGGTCCGGGTCGCGGAGGCAGCAGTTCAAGCAGAGAAGCCCAGACTTCCCTCTCCCCAGCCACCTGCTCCAGCTCTTCAGAGAGGATACCAAGGCGTTCCCAGACCAGCTGGGAGACACAGTCTCTCCACCGAGTCCTGGGTCTGCCCCAGGGTCTCCTCCCAGTGGGACGTGCCCGAAACACCTCAAGTGGGAAGCGTCCAGGAGGCATCCTAATCAGATGCCCATACCACCTCAACTGACGCCTTTCAATGTGGAAGAGCAGCGGTTGTACTCTGAGCCTCTCCTGGATGACTGAGCTCCTCACCCTATCTCTGAGGGTGAGTCCAGCAATCCTACGGAGAAAGCTCATTTCAGCCGCTTGTATCCGCGATCTCATTCTTTCGGTCATTACCCAAAGCTCGTGACCATAGGTGAGAGTAGGAACGTAGATTGGTAAATCGACAGCTTTGCCTTAGAACCCAGCTCCCTCTTCACCACAACGGACCGGTACAAAGTACGCATCACTGCAGATGCTGCTCCAATCCGTCTGTCAATCTCTCGCTCCATTCTCCCCTCACTCGTGAATAAGATTCCAAGATACTTAAGCTCCTCCACTTGGGGCAGGAGCCTGTACCCAACCCGTAGAGGACAATCCACCTTTTTCCGGCTGAGGACCATGGACTCGAACTTGGAGGTGCTGATTCTCATCCCAGCCACTTCACACTCAGTGGCAAACCATTCCAGCAAGAACTGTAGGTCATTGCTGGATGAAGCCAACAGGACAACATCATCTACAAACAACAGAGATGAGATCCTGTGGTCACCAAGCATGACACCCTCCGTTCCCTGGCTGCGCCTACAAATCCTGTCCATAAAAATTATGAACAGGATCAGTGACAAAGGGCAGCCCTGGTGGAGTCCAACTCTCACTGGGAATGAGTCCAACCGAGTGTTGGCAATACGAACCAAACTCTCACAACGGTCGTACAGAGACCGAATAGCTCGTAACAACAAGCCCGATACCCCACACTCCCGACCCCCCCCCCCCCCCCACAAAAAACCACGAGGGACGCGGTCGAATGCCTTCTCCAAGTCCACAAAACACATGTAAACTGGTTGGGCAAACTCCCACAAATTGTCGAGAATTCTCAAGAGGGTAAAGAGCTGGTCCAATGTGCCACGGCCAGGACGAAAACCACACTGCTCCTCCTGAATCCGAGGTTCGACCAGCGGCCGGATTCTCCTCTCCAGTATCTTGGCATAGACCTTCCCAGGGAAGCTGAGGAGTGTGATCTCTCTAAAGTTGGAGCACACCCTCTGGTCCCCTTTTTTGAAAAGAACCACCACGCCGGTTTGCCATGCCAAAGGCACTGCCCCCAACCTTCACGCAATGTTGCAGAGGCGTGTCAACCATGACAGCCCGACAACATCCAGCACCTTGAGGTACTCAGGGCGAATCTCGTCCACCCCCGGGGCCCGGCCACCAAGGAGATTTTTAACCACCTTGGCGACCTCAGCCTCGTGATAGGCGAGTCATCCAAATTGTCCACAAGCCCCGTTTCCTCTGTGGAAGGTGTATCAGTGGGATTGAGGAGATCCTCGAAATATTCCTTCCACCGCCCTACGATATCCCCAGTCAAAGTCAACAGTGCCCCATCTGCACCATACACAGTGTGGACAGGGAGCTGCTTCCCCCTCCTGAGCCGCCGGACAGTTTGCCAGAATCTCTTCGAGGCCGACCAAAAGTCTTGTTCCATGGCCTCACCGAACTCCTCCCATACCCGGGTTTTTGCTTCAGCAGCCACCCGAGCCGCACTCCGCTTTGCCTGCCGGTACACCTCAGCTACTTCCGGAGTCCCACAGGCCAACCAAGCCTGATAGGACTCCTTCTTCAGCTTAATGGCCCCCCTCACCACTGGCATCCACCACTTGGTTCGGGGATTGCTACCACGAGATGCACCGACCACTTTGTGGCCGCAGCTCTGGGGCGTCGCTTCAACAATAGAGGTGGAGAACATGGCCCATTCAGACTCCATGTCTCCAGACTCCCTCGGAATGTGGTTGAAGTTCTTCCGGAGGTGGAAGTTGAAGACCTCCCGGACAGGGGCCTCAGCCAGACGTTCCCAGCATACCCTCACTATACATTTGGGTCTACCAGGTCTGAATGGCATCCTCCCCTGCCATCGGATCCAACTCACCACCAGGTGGTGATCACTTGACAGCTCTGCACCTCTCTTTACCTGACTGTCCAAGACATATGATTGCAGGTCTGATGAAACAATAACAAAATTGATCATTGTCCTGCAACCTACGGTGTCCTGGTGCCACACCCTTATGCTTGAACATGGTGTTCATTATGGACAAACTGTGGTTAGCACAGAAGTTCAATAACTGAACACCACTTGGGTTCAAATCGGGCAGGCTGTTCCTCCCAATCACCCCCTTCCAGGTTTCACTGTCGTTGCCCATGTGCGCACTGAAGTCCCCCAGTAGGACAATAGAGTCTCCAAGAGGAGCACCCTCCAGCACCCCAGTCAGAGACTCCAAAAAGGGTGGGTACTCTGAAACATCATTTGGTGCATAGGCACAAATGATGGTCAGGACCTGTTTCCCAACCCGAAGGCGCAGAGAAGCAACCCTTTCGTCCACCGGGAAAAACTCCAATATTGAGGCAGCAAGGTGGGGGGATACAAGAATACCCACCCCTGCTCGTTGTCTCTCGCCCGGGGCAACTCCAGAAAAGGCCAAGCTCCAGCCCCTCTCCAGGAGACTGGTTCCGGAACCAAAGCTGTGTGATGAGGTGAGGCCGACTATATCTAGCCGGTATCTCTCAAACTTGTACACCAGCTCAGGCTCCTTCCTCACCAGAGAGGTGACATTCCACGTACCAAAAGCCAGTTTAGAAAGTCTGGGATCAGTCCACCAAGGTCTCTGCCTTTGACCGCCATCTAATCCACATAGCACCGGACCCCCATGATCCCTCCTGCAGGTGGTGAGCCCACTGGAGGGCGGACCCATGTAACTCCTTCAGGCTGAGCCCGGCCGGGTCCCATGGGTGGAAACCCGGCCACCAGACGCTAGCCATCGAGCCCCTCCCCCAGGCCTGGCTCCAGGGTGGGGGAGGGGTGCTGTGTAATTACTGGGGTTGTGTCGAGCCATAAAATGTTCTGTACATGCTTACTTCCTCAATATTTTTTGCATCTGGATTGTTGTTTAACCGACTTGCTTTGGAAATTGTGCCTCAGAGTGGAGCAGCGAAGAAAACCAAGAAATGCTAAGGAGGAGACAAAGCGGACCAATCACAGCTCTTACAGCCTGCGGGCAACACAACAGGAACGCATGTTGACATTGTGTCACGTCAACATGGGTGTATAAATCCATTTTAGACGTATCACACCTGCAGTTACTATATTCACTGATATGCACATCCTCTCGGGCAATATTGCTTAATTATTCAAAAATGTGATACACAAAAAACACTAAAAAAAAAGCACTCAGAGAGCACATACCTCCAACAAGGCTGCTTACGTCCCTCATGGATCACCTCCAAAATGTAATGGGTTGGTGTGTCGGCCACAAGCCAGTTCTGGTGAAAATTGCATCAAAGTCTATCCACTAGTTTTGAAGGATTTTTGCTAAAACACTGTGAGAGGATAAGAGCCTTGGCCGAGGTATGCATTCTCAGATCATCACCAAAATATAATGGCTTCCTTTGTAGCCCAAGAAAAAAATCTGGTGAAAATTTCATCCAAATCCATCCAGTAGTTTTTGTGTAATCCTGGTGCACAACTACAGACAAGGTCCTCGGTGGAGGTATGCACTCTCAGAGCATCACCAAAATTTAAAGGGTTCATCCTTGGCCCAAGGGCTACCTCTGGTGAAAATTTCATTAAAATCCATTCAGTAGGTTTGGGTAATCCTGCTAACAGACAGACAAACAAACAGATGGACAAACAGACAAACCACCCCGATTGCTGGCTGAACTATAAATAGTCATTGTCTTGTCATGGTCCCTTAACCCTTGCCAGGGTCATTGGGGCACTGCAGTGATGAGCACTGCACCAGCTTCCTCCACTTCTGGTGGTCATGGGCGATTGCTTGGGTTGTGGCAAAGTCTTTCCCTGTCCACTTAGCTATGTTGTCTGATCACCGTTACTTCTGTCTACCCCATCTTCTCTTCCCTTGTACTGTTCCTTGGAGGATTGTCTTGGACAGTCCATCTGATCTTGTCACATGTCCGTACCATCTCAGCTTCCTCTTCTTTACTGTGGTCAGAAGATCTTCAAAGTGACTCACGTGCTGGGTAACTGTCTTGCGGACTTCCTCATTTGTGACGTGCTCTGTGTACGAGATGCCAAGGATTTTTCTGAAGCACCTCTTTTCCATTGCTTGAATCTTTTTTTACAGTTCAGTGTTCAGGGTCCAAGCCTCACATGCATACAGGAAGCTGGAAAGAACTAATGCATGCAGGAGTTTCAGTTTGCTTTTGAGAGTGATGTTCTTATCTCTCCAGAGTGGTTTGAGTTTTGCAAGTGCTGTGGTTGTTTGTGCACTCCCTGCAAGCACCTCTGGCTTTGACCCTTCCTAGGCTGATGATGGTGCCAAGGTACTTGAACTGCATCATGGTCTCCAGCTCTTCACCACTAACAGTGATCTTTTTCTGTATTGGCTTTGAGGTGTTTGTCACCAGCTTGTTTTTTTCAGCGCTGATTTTCCTGCCATACCTGGACGCTGTTGTGTCCAGGCGATTCACCAGGTTGTAGAGTTCTTCTTCACTTCCAGCCAGCTCATCAATGTCATCGGCAAACCTGAGGTTTGTGATGATTTGTCCTCCAATGCCGACTGTGCCAGAAGTGGTCTTCAAGTGCATCAGAATACACTACACTCCTCTTCCTTCTTCCCTACCATTAATACTTATACTAGAATCACTCACTCCACCAAGTCCATTATTGATAATATCATCACTAATATTTACAATTCCACACTGGTATCTGGAGTCGTACTCTCAGAGATTTCTGATTATTTCCCTATTGTTCTGTTTCTTGACCTTGCTGTCCGGCCCTCAATCTCATGTCATAAACTAAAAATAAAAATACTCAATGAAGAAACCTTACAACGACTGCGTAAGGACTTGCATGCCAAGGAATGGGATAGAATCTACAGTTGTAGTGATGCTGATGCTGCATTTGACACCTTGACTAAGGAAATAACAGACTCCATCCAGAGGACAATTCCTGTCAAGACTGTCACATGTAGTGGTACTATTCAACATCCATGGCTTTCTAAGGGCATACTAAAATCTATTAAGCACAAAATAAACCATATAAATGCTACATAAAAATCCAAATATTAACAATAAAAATGAATATACTAATTATAGAAATAAACTAACACATATTATTAGAAGGAGTAAGAGTAATTATTATGCAGAACTTATAAATGCATCACAGGGTAATTCCAAGAAATCCTGGAGAGTGCTAAATAAGGTTCTAAACAGGGACCAAAAAACAGCCACACACTTCCGAACAATAACATCGTCAGTAATCTCACCAATAATGCCACTCTCGTTGATAAATTTAACAATTATTTTGTCTCCATTGGAGAATATTTATCTAATAAAATTAACCAACCCCAGGCTGCCTCTTTCAAACATTATCTATCAGGAAACTACCCAACTTCGTTCTTCCTGAAGCCAACTGATTGTGAGGAAGTCTGGAAAATCATTAAGGACATGAAGAACTCAAGCTCTGCTGGAGCTGATGAAATTTCCACCAAAATTTTGAATAGTATCATTAATGTAATACTGGAACTGTCACAGGACTGAGCACGGGTTCTACCAGGCTCAGTCTCTCAATTTATTTATGTATCTTTCCTGTGTTTTTTCCAAGCGTTGTGGTGTCTTTTTGTGTTGTGTGTCCTGATTATTTATCGTGCCATTTATTATTTATGTCAATATTGTTATGTTGTATAGTCATGTTTTTTGAGACTATTTTGCCTTCTCTGTAACAGGGCCATTTATTCTTCTATTCCCAGACTCATCCATTGTCCCCTCACACCCTGTTTCCCTAGTTCACCTCAGCTGTGAGTGATTTTGGTATTAGCTCTGCTTGCTCCTGGCCACACCTGTCGCTCATCACTCCCCATTCTCCTCCTGTTATTGAAGCCGTACACTCTCACTGTGTTGTGCAGCTAAATTACATTGTTTACATTGTCTAGCTTTGTCTACTTCCTACACGTTTAGCCTCTGAAGTTTTCCCTTCTCCAGAGCGCGTCTGGCTCTGAGGTCATCGTGTAAGTCTCTCTTGTTTGCATTTTTGTTTTGTGGGCACTTTTGGACGTTTATGTTACCTTTTGTTAATAAATGTCTTCAACACGCCCTGCGCGTGGATCCGTCCTCTCTGCGCCTCGTAGAGGCGCACATGACAGGAACCTCTTACCTACTGTATTAATCTGTCTCTAACCTCTGGAGTAGTGCCACATATAGCAAAAATTGCACAAATTATGCCGATCTACAAATCAGGTGATACGAATGATTTGACTAATTATCCTTCAATATCCATTCTGCCTACTCTCTCCAAGGTTTTGGAAAGAGTTGTTTATAACAGACTTAAAAGTTACCTTGATAAGCTCAGCATTATTATCCCATCTCAATATGACTTCAGAAAGAAACACACTACTAATATGGCAATACTTCACCTAACTGAAAAAAATAAATGATGCAATTGAAAGAGGCAACTATGGTATTGGCATTTTCTTAGACCTATCTAAAGTATTTGATACTATTAACCTTGACATCCTAATTAATGAATTACAACATCATGGTATCAGAAGCCTAGCATTAGATTGGTTTATTAGCTATCTGTTTGGAAGACTTCAACATGGGGTTCCCCAGGATTCCATCTTGGGACCAGTTCTAGTCCTTCTGTACATAAATGACATTGCTAACTCCTCATCTCTACTACATAAAGTACTGCTTGCTGATGACACTAATTTATTTTTTACTCACCAGAATCCAAATGAACTTGATCAGATAATAAACAGTGAACTTATGAAAACAGACACCTGGTTTCAGTGTAACAAACTTTCTCTTAACATCAGTAAAACTAATTGTATTCCATTCCAATAAAAAGCCAGACCCCAGCAACTTTGCCCCAAAATTAATGGACAAAATATTACAAGAGTTAGCTCTACAAAATTCTTCGGGGTCCTCATCGATGAATTTCTCAATTTCAAATGTCACATCGACGATCTAACCAAGAAACTGGCTAAAAATGCTGCTTTGTTTTTTAAAGTGAGACATTCTCTACCACTTTCAGCACTTCTCACTCTACAGTATATAAAACTTTATTTGAGCCTCATTTACATTACTGCAATATCATATGGAGTAACACATTTCCAACTCATTTAAAAAAGCTAGAAATTCTCCACAAGAAAGTTATACGTGCCTTATTATGGTCTAAATATAATTCTCCTACTAGTCATCTTTTCCATCGTTATAACCTCCTAAGACATGCTGAGCATAATTACTTCCATAATGCCTGTATAATGTATCAGGTTCTCTACAAACTCAACTATAAATTATGTGAACTCATTCCAACCTTTCTTCCCATGCACACCTATACCACTAGAAATAAAAACCAAATTACTGTGAAAAAACGAAGACTAAAATCTACCAGCTTTAGTATTGTGCGCAGAGGACCGCAGATTTGGAATGAGCTTGATGAGAATCTAAAAATGTCAAATTCCATCTCTATCTTCAAGAAAAAACTAAAAATGCAACTCCTATCATTATATAATTAATCCACTATTTGTTACACAAAACTTGCTTACTGATGAGTTGTCACCCCATTGTTATTTTGTTTTATATATTGATGTCACTCCACTAGTATTTAATAACTTGACTATGTATCTTGAACTCACCTACTAATTCAATGTAAACAAATGCTAGGATTATGTGTTATTTGTCTGTTATATGTTTGTTTGTTCCTGTACAGATAAGACTGGTCAGATAAAACTGAAACAGAGGAAATCCTTGGATCAGGTAGTTAGATGGTCCAGTCGTTCGCTTGGCGAACCACAGCTGAGCCTGACATCCCTGTACACCAGACAAGTACAGAGAATGGCTACCTCCATTTTTTTTTGTAACTTTGATTTTTATTCACTTTTCATCATACATATTACATTCAGATCACAGTCTCTATATTTTTTTTCTTTTTTTTCCACAATATCTTTATTGAACCTTTTTTTTTTTTTTAACAAACATGATACAAACAATCAAACACTAACACTAAAGTACTACAAAAAAAAATGCACTAAAAACACCAACAACCACCAACAAAATCAAGTCTTCAACAATGCTCCTCTGTTTAGTCTAGACAATCCAATACATAAGTATACATATTATGTTCACCAGTTTGGAATTTACAAGGTCCACACACATCATTCACCTTCTTCTTCAAGAGTTATGTTTAAATTTTTTACATAATCAATAAAAGGTCTCCATATATTCTCAAACACAATTTCCTTTGATTTCAGTATATATGTTATTCTTTCTAATGGAAGGTTTGTTAACATCTGTCTTAACCACTGAGTCACATCTGGTCTATGAGTCTTTTTCCATAATAGTGCAATACATTTTTTGGCATTAAGCAAACTGAGGTCTATGAATGTTCTTTCACTTTTATTAAAATTATGCTTTTCTGGGTACAGACCCAACAAAAACAGTTTAGGATTCAATATGATTTGTTTTGAGATTATTTTTTCAATTGTTACCCTCACCTCTTCCCAAAACATTCTTATTAATCTACATTCCCATAAACAATGAAATAGGGTTCCTTTACTTTCCATGCATTTTGTGCATGTATCTGGTATATTTTTGTTATATCTATTTAACTCCTCCGGTGTAACATACATCCGCATTAACCATTTGAAATGTATCAATTTAAGGCGTGCATTTATTGATTTGGTTTGAGCTTCTGTACAAGCCAATTCCCATTGTTCCTCTGAAATTTCAGTTTGCAGATCTTCTTTCCAGTAGTTTAATCTTTTCAGTGAATTTTCACTTGAAGATAGTGTCAATGAGTTATAAAACTCTGAAATAATACCCTTTCTTTTACTATCTTTCATCATCATTTTTTCCAAGGATGAATAAATAGGTCGAGTGAGAGCTTTATTTTGATTTGATCGAATAAAGTTTCTAAGTTGAAGATATTTAAAAAAATGTGTTCTATTGAGATTAAATTTGATCCTTAGCTCTTCAAAAGACATTATGTTGTCTGCACATGGCAAATATAAATCCTGAATCTTTTGTATCCCTTTTAAATTCCATACTTTAAATACAGCGTCCGCTCTCCCTGGTTTAAAATATTGATTACCCCATACTGGACTAAATTGTGACAATAACTGTGGTTCTTTTAAATAGTTTTTAGCTTCACACCATATTTTGATCATATGCTTTACAAATGGATTTTTAACTTGTTTTTGTAATTTTTTTGCCGAATCTGAGTATATGAATATGGGAAGAGGTAAAGGTAAATTGTATGATTCCATTTCAGTCCAGTGAGGGAGATCATTTGATGAAAAATAATATGTCATAGACCTCAGTTGTGCCGACCAATAATACAACATAAAATTTGGACATTTCAGACCTCCACAATCAAATGGTAAATATAATAAAGACAAACGTAATCTAGCCCTCCTGTTGTTCCATATAAATTCCACTAACTTTTTTTTTATTCTTGAGAATAGATCTAAAGGTGGTGATAAGGGAATGTATTGAAATAAATAAAGTATTTTAGGTAAAATATTACTTTTAAGTATATTGATTCTCCCGATCATCGACATTGGTAGTGACATCCATCTCTGAGTTAACTCATTGATATCTGACATTAAGGCTTCATAGTTGACACTGGCGACTGATTCTAGCTTAGGCATAATATGGATTCCTAAATATTTAAACTGATTTACAACATTGAATTGATTTACCTCAGGGGCTGGGTAATTTCTCTGGGTCTCATTTAGCATTAATATTGAAGATTTAGTTTTATTTATTTTATATCCTGATATTTCCCCAAAATTCTTTATTAAATTCAACAAGGTTGGAATTGATTTTTTTAGATTCGACATAAACAAAATTATATCATCGGCGTACAGGGAGATTTTATGTTCTGTTGGTCCAACTTTAATTCCATATAATTGTGAATGTAAACGTATCGCTATCGCTAAAGGTTCAATTGCCATAGTAAACAGTAAAGGTGAAAGTGGACAGCCTTGTCGACATCCTCTATTGATTTTTATTGGTTTTGAAATATTGTTATTTGTTAGGATTTCTGCTGTAGCATTATTGTATATTATTTGAACCCATCCATCCATCCATCCATCTTCTACCGCTTTTCCGGAGGTCCGGGTCGCGGAGGCAGCAGTTCAAGCAGAGAAGCCCAGACTTCCCTCTCCCCAGCCACCTGCTCCAGCTCTTCAGAGGGGATACCAAGGCGTTCCCAGACTAGCTGGGAGACATAGTCTCTCCACCGAGTCCTGGGTCTGCCCCGGGGTCTCCTCCCAGTGGGACGTGCCTGAAACACCTCAAGTGGGAGGCGTCCAGGAGGCATCCTAATCAGATGCCCATACCACCTCAACTGACTCCTTTCAATGTGGAGGAGCAGCGGTTCTACTCTGAGCCTCTCCCGGATGACTGAGCTCCTCACCCTATCTCTGAGGGTGAGTCCAGCAATCCTACGGAGAAAGCTCATTTCAGCCGCTTGTATCCGCGATCTCGTTCTTTCGGTCATTACCCAAAGCTCGTGACCATAGGTGAGAGTAGGAACGTAGATTGACTGGTAAATCGACAGCTTTGCCTTAGAACTAAGCTCCCTCTTCACCACAACAGACCGGTACAACGTCCGCATCACTGCAGATGCTGCTCCAATCCGTCTGTCGATCTCTCGCTCCATTTTCCCCTCACTCGTGAACAAGACCCCAAGATACTTAAACTCCTCCACTTGGGGCAGGAGCCTGTCCCCAACCCGGAGAGGACAATCCACCTTTTTCCGGCTGAGGACCATGGACTCGGACTTGTTATTATTATTGTTGTTATTATTTGAACCCATTTTATGAAATTATTTCCAAGTCCAAACCTTTGTAGGACTTCAAAAAGAAAGGGCCATTCAACTCTATCAAAGGCCTTTTCGGCATCCAATGATAGGAGAGCTGTATCCGGTGCTTCTTTATTAAAATAAATAATATTAAATAGTCTTCTTACATTATGGAAGCCTTGTCTACCCTTTATAAAGCCATTCTGATCTCGATTAATAATATTTGGTAAAATTTCTTGTATTCGTCTTGCTAAAATTTTACAGATTATCTTAAGGTCGGCGTTTAATAGGCTTATTGGTCTCATATTTTCACATTTATTAGAGGGCTTACCTGGTTTTGGCAGCAGTATAATTAAGGCATTATTTATGTATGATGGTAAATTATTATTTTGAAATGCTTCTAAAACCATTTCCAAAAAAGGTTTTATTAATTTATTCTTAAATTTTTTATAAAGGTCAACTGGAAGACCATCTGGTCCTGCACTTTTTCCTGATTTCCTATTATCAATGGCTAGCCCAACTTCTTCTTGACTAATTTTAGACTCCAATATCTCCCTGTTTTCATTTGGAATACACGGTATAGATAGTTCGTTCAAAAACCCATTTAGTTTTGTTAAATCAGGTTCATTTTTGGTATCATATAATTTTTCATAGTAATCTCTAAAGGCTCTATTAATTTCTAAAGGATCTATAACTACCTGTCCATTACTTATAATACTGGTAATTGGTGTTTTAATTTCCAATTGTTTAATCTGCCATGCTAATAATTTTCCTGATTTTTCACCTTGTTCATAAAAAGATTGTTTCAATCTTAGAAGACTCGAGGCAGCTCTATTCGCTGATTTTTTGTCGTATTCAGCTCTCAAAATCAGTAATTCATTCTCCAACCTTGGGTCACTTCCTGCATACACTTTTTCCTGAAGACTTTTTATTTTATGTTCCAATTTAGCTCTCTCCTCTCGAGTCTTCTTAGATTTTGATCCTGTATAACTAATAATATGTCCCCTAATAAAAGCTTTGAAAGCCTCCCACTTTACACATGCTGATGTTTGTGTAGTATTGATGTCAAAGAACTCGTCTATCTGTTTTTCTATATACTTGACAAATTCCTCATCCTGAAGCCATTTATGCTGAAATTGCCATCTACCTGATTCCTTTGTCAATTTTTTATCTACATATATTAGACAACAGGGTGCATGATCAGAGATCACGATGTTATCATAAAAGCAGTTTTGAATCTTGGACCTTAATTCTGTGGAAATCAAAAAATAATCAATACGTGAGAATGTCTTGTAGGTACTGGAATAACAAGAATAGGCTTTAACTTGTGGTTTCATTTCTCTCCATATATCTAACAATCTCAATTCTTTCATAAAATGATTAATAGTCATCCTACATCCAATGTGCGTACAATCCAGTCCTGTTGATCTATCCACACCTGGATTCAATGTACAATTAAAATCCCCTGCTATTATATGTTGCCCTGTAAGTGATGATAAGATGAGAAATAAATTAGCAAAGAACTTCTGATCATCTATATTGGGACCATATAAGTTCACAAGATTTATATTTTCTAATAGCAAAGAACCTTGAATGATTACATATCTTCCAAATTTGTCTCCAATTACATTTTTCACTTGAAAAGGAACTGATTTATGTATGAGAGTCATAACTCCCCTGGCTCGGGATGAAAATGAAGAGGTGAATACACTTCCCTGCCATCTACTCCTAATTCTTTTAACATCCTCCTCTATCAGATGAGTTTCTTGTAAAAACACAATTCTTGAACCCATGTCCTTTATTTTATTCATAACTTGTTTAAGTTTTTTTAAATTTTGTAGACCTCTGCAATTCCATGAAGTTAAATTAAGATTAACACTTTGGTCCATGATCAATAGAGAGTTTGGGATTACCTTGCAGTGTAAACATGCTCATACAGAGAAGCAAAAACATGAGTGGTTGAACATTCATCCTACAAATTACACACAAACAAATTTCCCCTTCCCACACTTGTGGCAAACCCCCCAAAATCAAAAGAAAAATTCTGTCTCCCGATATAGCCATCGACCGTTCCACACCCACGGGGAACAGCCTAAGCCACTCCTTCTTCATCCTCCCAATCACCCTAACTCTACTGCTTTTAATGACGTAACATTAACTCTCCTCTGTAGTTTTCCAACTTAACTCCAAAATTTTTAACAACTTTGTACATCATAGTTTTTTTTTTTTTGTTTGTTTGTTTTGTTTTTGTTTTGTTTTTTAAATATATAATACAATCTATATTTTGTAAACTTACTATTTACTTCAAGTCAGTCAGATGCCTGTGCAAATGCTTAATTATTCTACCTTATATTTTGTTCATGCTTAGCTCCCACCAGTCTCTTCTTCTTCTTTGATCTTTTTGATGAACTCCTGCGCCTCCTCTGGGGTCTTGAAGATGTGGGTTCTGCCCTCATACGTGGTCAGCAGTCTCGCAGGATAGATTACACCATGACGAATCCCAAGGTTGCGCAGCTCCTTACGTATGGGATCAAACTGCTTCCTCAATTGCTGGATTCCTGTGGCCAAATCTGGGTAGAACCGCACCTGCTGGTCCTGGTGTTTAATCTCTCCTTTAGCACGTGCAGCGTTGAAGATCTTCATCCTGTCTCTGTTGCTAAGAAACTTCATAATTAAGGTCCTCGGCGGTCCCTTATCTCTCCGTGGGCCAATACGATGTGCTTTTTCCAGAACCACTGCTGATTGCAACTCCTCGCTGCCCAGCACCTCCGGAATCCACTTTTCCAGAAAGGAACATACGTCCCGACCTTCTGATTCCTCTGGAAGACCCACCAGCCTCAAATTATTCTGTCTCGACCGAGATTCCAAATCCAAAATATTATCTTCCAGAGATTTATTTTTTTTTTCCAAAGTGCGCACCTTTAATTGAAGACGGGTGACGTCATCTTCAGCACTAGCGAGACGGAGCTCCATCTGCGCCGTTCGTTCTACACAGTCACCCAATTCCTTTCTTATTCCTTCCAACGCTGTCATAATCCCATCAAATCTAGAGGAAAAGTCCGCTCTCATTGAACTCATGGCAGCCATCAGCGCATCTGCGCCTCCCCCCGCAGACATCGCACCGTTGCCAGCCTCCTCCGCCATATATGGAGTTTTGTTTGCTGCGTCACAGACCTGAAAGTCCGTTAATTTGGACTGTTTCGGCGGCTCGCTTTTTCCTTTTCCTGGTTTTCCAGCCTTAGGCTTCGCCGACATATCCTCGCCCAAATGCTGGGATACGTTCTGTCCCAATGAGAGAGTTATTTGCCGATTTTTTTTCTCCAGGAGCAGAGCAGAGCGAGACACGTCCGTCCTACGTGGCAGCCATAACCGGAAGACAGTCTCTATATTTAAAAAAAAAAGGAGCTAGAAGAAGAGAAGAAAAAAAGGGGGGGGGGGCAAATGTTTGAGCATCAAGTTTTTAGTTTCCATCTCTTAATTCTTCTGGTTTTTCAGTGTCTTTGATTATTCTTTCAATTTCTGTCCCGTTGTTGCACTTTGTAGTGTGTCCATTTCCACCATTTTTTTTCATATTGTCCTTCTTGCATTCTTTGTCGATATGTTAGTTTTTCCATTAAACGTACACTACCGTTCAAAAGTTTGGGGTCACTTAGAAATTTCCTTATTTTTGAAAGAAAAGCACTTTTTTCAATGAAGATAACTTTAAACTAATCAGAAATACACTCTATACATTGCTAATGTGGTAAATGACTATTCTAGCTGCAAATGTCTGGTTTTTGGTGCAATATCTAGATAGGTGTATAGAGGCCCATTTCCAGCAACTATCACTCCAGTGTTCTAATGGTACAATGTGTTTGCTCATTGCGTCAGAAGGCTAATGGATGATTAGAAAAACCCGTGTGCAATCATGTTAGGTCTGCAATGCTGGAATTGCTGCAAATGGAGGATTCTTTGACGAAAGCAAAGTTTGAAGGAAAAAAATATTATTTCAAATACAAATCATTATTTCTAACCTTGTCAATGTCTTGACTATATTTTCTATTCATTTTACAACTCATGGTGGTAAATAAGTGTGACTTTTCATGAAAAACACAAAATAATTGTCTGGGTGACCCCAAACTTTTGAACGGTAGTGTATATCTTCAACAATGTCTGTCCATTGCTCTTGGTCAGGAAGAACTTCTGATTGCCATTTTCTTGTGATTGTTACCTCCGCCAGGCCGGAGGCCAGGAGGAGGTTATGTTTTTGCCAGCGTTTGTCTGTCTGTCTGTTTGTTTGTCTGTCTGTTTGTCTGTTTGTCTGTTGGTTAGCAAGATAACTCAAGAAGTTTTGGAAGGATTTCAATGAAACTTTCAGGCGTCGTTGGAAATGGTACAAGGAAGAACTGATTAAATTTTGGGGATGATCCGGACCTCCGTCTGGATACAGAAATTTTTTAAAGGATTCTTTAACATTGTGACATACGGCCATTTTCAACATGTGTGCAGGCCCAATGGAGGGCGCTGCTCGTCGTGTCTGACGAACACAAACTCCGCCTTCTTCAAAGTTTTAGGCACAAAAGCACGCGGAACACAGTGCTGGGCAGGGCTCAGCAGCGTGCCTGTGTGCCTGTGTTTGCGCTATGCTGCAAAAGTTCAGACGGGCAGCTGTCCGCCGCCGGATTATTTGGCAGAAATTCCCCGGCCAGCCATAGTAACTGCGCAAAAAGAAGCTCTCTGCCGGGGAAGATTCCAAATCCTCATTTGCCGCGGAGCGCAACCCCAATAAAACCCAAGCCAACCTGTCTACCCAATTTGCATCCGTCAGTGAAGCCCTCAGTGCTGCTTTCAGTGATCTATGAAAACGTTCGCATAACCCATTGGCCTGTGGGTTGTACGCGGTTGTGTCATGATTTCTTTTGTTTTTTCTTTTGAATTCTTGGATGGAACATGGGTGGGCAATATAAGCTGCGAATTCAGCCATCACACATTTCGGATAACTTATGTTGAACTGTATAATCAGAGGAGTTATTGTCTAATTTGACCTTGTTGGATTTTATTATCCCCTTTGTTATATTATTCACTTTCTTTTAACCTCTACTCTTAATCTATTCGAAATAAAGAATAATTCATTCATTCATTCAATTGCAATGCCCGCAGCCTGGGAGTTTGCAGATGCAGGAGATGGACACAACACCAACACTTCAGTTTATTACCTCCGCCAAGGAGGTAATGCTTTTACAGTGATCCCTCGCTACTTCGCGCTTCACCTTTCGTGCCCTCAGTGCATCGCGGATTTTTCAGAAATATTCATCAAAAATTCAAAATTGAGAAAAAATGGGCGGGCGCTAGCAGAAGGCAGGGAGACTACATTAGAACATCAGGTATCAACATGGAGAGCCGCTCAACTCAAAATCCACCTCTCCGCCCACCTCTTCACTGCTCGGGAATCTCGCAAGCTGATTGGCCGCGACGTTTTACCTCGCAAGCTGACTGGCCGAGACGTTTTACCCAGCTTCTCTCCCTGCCGACATACCCAGCGAAGGAAGACCGCATTCATTGTTCTTTATCGCTAGTCTCGCCGCGTGGAACTTTTCGCTGTTCTCTTGTGCCTTTTTGTGCGAAATAGTCTTCCCGTCGAGCCACTACGCCGCCTCCTGCAGCTGCCCTCGACGATGCTGCGCCTCTAGCACCTGACGATGAGGCGTCAGCTGAGGAGCAGTAAAGCTCTCATTAACCTGTGCAGTAAATCATCTTCATCTTGAGTTACGTATCTTGTTATAAAAATAAAAGAGTTCTAAAAACATATTTATGTACACTTTATTTACATCTACGTATGTATGTACACTTATACACACACACGTATCATATGAGAGAGAGAGTGAGAGAATGAACGTAAGTGTTATTTATGGGTGACGTCATTAGGGGTGACGCTACTTCGCGGTTTTTCACTTTTCGCGGTCGGTTCTGGAACCCATTAACCGCGATAAGTGAGGGATCACTGTACTAATGAACCACTAATCCTATCATTGTGAATCCAATTGCTAGTGATATGTTTTCATGGTCAAGGAATCTGAAAACGTACACACAAACACTGTATGGGGGGGAACTCTGGCGCTTGGCGGAGGTCTGCGCTCTCCGAGTGCTTTTCTAGTTTTTTTACATGCAATCAGCATGATTTTAACTAAATATCTGTCCTCAGCCTGTATTACATTGTCTCTTTTAAGATCACATAAATACATCGTTACAGTTCATTGGTATATTATATCCTAATATCCTCTGTATTGTCACATGTATAGATTTCCAGAATGATGAGATTTTGCAGCATTTCCAAAACATATGCGAGTGGTCTGCATTTTGAGCCCCACAGCCCCTCCAGCATATAGATTTGGTATTTGTATGTTTTCTTTGGACCTGTGGTGTAATGAAATAGCGAATCAGATTTTTCCATCCAAATTCCCTCCATGTCCTTGAACTTGTTGATGTGTGTTGTGTTTTCCATATTTCTTGCCAGTTTTCTTCTGTTATGTTTAAATTTAGTTCTTTCTCCCATTTCTCCTTTATATAGTTACTTGAATGTTTGTTTGCCGTAAGTTTCTGATATAGCTTTGAAATAATTCTTATTTTATTTCCTGCATACGAGCTTAAAATGAATTGTATAATCTCGCTCACATCTGTGTGGAGGTTATGTCTAATCTTCCTCATATAATAATCTCTCACCTGCAGATATCTGAAGAATTCAGATTTTTCTAGTTTAAATTTTCTTCTCATGTTTACAAAACTCCCGAAATCTTTTTTTCCCATATTGCCCCATGCTGTGATTCCCTTGTTCACCAGATTTTTGTATCCCCTATCTTGCTTTGCCGGTTCAAACTGACTGTCAAATGCTACCCATTTCAATAGTTTTATGTCCTCCTTTATATTATACTTTTGTACTATTTTATACCACAGTTCCAAAGTAAATTTAGTGATTGGGTCTATTTGTTTGATTTGCTTATATGCATCCTTATCTCCTATTATGCTTTGTACTGGGAGTCCCTCAATTTCCTTTTCCATTTCTTTCCATTTTGCCTCGTATCCTCCGTCGCACCAACATATGATATATCTTATTTGTGCTGAGTAGTAATATTCCTTTAGACTCGGTAGGCCCATGCCTCCTTTCTCTTTTGGCAATTGGAGAGTTTTATATTTCACTCTTGGCTTTTTACCTCCCCAAACAAATCTCGATATCATCCTGTCCCACTTTGAGAACTGGGCACCAGGAATCGCTGTTGGTAGAGCCTGGAAGAGGTAAAGCAGTCTAGGTTGTATGCTGATTTTGACTGTCTTAATTTTTGAATTCAGATCCATGTTTAAGATTGACCATCTATCAATATCTTTTTTTATTTCTTGTTCTAATCTATCATAGTTTGCTTTATAGATTTTGCTTAAATCTTTAGGTATGTTCACTCCAAGGTATTTTATTTCTTTTTGTTTCCAGTTTAGTTTGATCTTATCAGTTATCTGGTTTAAAGGGTTATAGTGGAATGTCAGTATTTGTGTTTTTGTTATGTTTATCTTGTATCCTAATAATTTTCCAAAATTTTCTATCAAGTCCATCATTTCCATTATTGATTCATCTGGTTGTTCAAGGTAAACTATAATATCATCTGCAAACAGCCCAATCTTGTGTTCCGCTCCCTTTATTGTTACACCTTTTAATTTCTTATTTTGTCGCATCGCTTGAGCCAGTGGCTCTATGAACAGAGCAAACAAGGTGGGCGATAGGCAGCATCCCTGCCTAGTTGATCTTTGTATATTTACTTTGTCTGTTAAGCTACCGTTTATCTTGATTCTTGCCACAGGTTTTTGATACAGTGTCTTTATGCATTGCACTGACTTTTCGTTAAATCCAAAGCGTTCCAGCACATTATATAGGAACATCCAATTAACCCTATCAAATGCTTTTTCTGCATCTAAACTCATTATTACTGCGCTTTTCTTTGCTTTATGTATTTGATTAATTATGTGTATTGTTTTCCTGATATTATCATGTGTTTGGCATCCCTCTATGAAACCAGTTTGATCATCCTCTATCAATTCCGTCAAGAATGTCTTTATTCGTTTACAGATAATTGTTGTATATATTTTATAATCCACATTTAATAAAGAGATTGGCCTATAGTTTCCGCATTGTTCCTTATCTTTCCCTGGCTTTAAAATAACTGAAATAATGGCTTTGTTCCATGATGGCAGTATTTTGTTGTTGTTTAATGTCCAATTAAATGACTTTAGGAGCTGTGGCGTGAGTTCTTCTATAAACAGTTTATAAAACTCAGAAGGGTATCCGTCACTACCTGGTGATTTACCATTTTTTAGTGACTTAATCACATCTTTAATCTCTTGTGTTATTTCTGCTGTTAGCTTTTCATTTTGTTGGTTTCCTATTGATGGCAAGTCCAATGTGTTTAGAAATTTTTTAATATCCTTAACATTTGTCTCTTCAGGTTGCGAGTATAGTTCTTGATAGAATTTATGGAATATTTCTTCGATGTTTTCTGGGGTAACTGTGGATTTATTTGTGATGGGGTCCTTAATCTTATATATATTATTCACTGTTTGTTGTTTTCTTAACCGTTTTGCCAGCAGTTTTGTGGCCCTTGGCCCCGTTTCATAATATTTTTGTTTTAAGTATCTATTTTTCCTTTCAATTTCATCTATTTGTATTTCTTTTATCTTTATTTTTTCTTCCTTAATTTCTTGATATATTTTTGGGTGATTTGTGTTTTGATGTTTACGTTCTAATTCCCTCAGTCTCTCACATCTTTGTTCATATGATTCCAGTTTAGACTTTTTTGCTTTTCCTGATTCAACAGTTAATTTACCTCTTAACACGGCTTTTAGTACGTCCCATAGTATTGTTGGGTCCACTTCTCCATTATCATTCTCCTCGATATACTCATTTATGTTTAACTTTATTCTTTCTTTCATTTTCTCATCATTTAATAGTCCTACATTAAGTTTCCATGTTGTTTGTCGTTTTCTTTTGTTTAAATATATTTCCATGTATATAGGATTATGATCTGATATTTCTGCCCCTCCAATCCGACAATTTCTCACCCTGCGTCTGTCACCTTCATTCATAAGGAAGTAATCTATTCTAGAGTGTACTTTATGGACTGCAGAATAATGTGTATAGTCTTTTTCGAGTGGGTGCAGGTCCCTCCATATGTCTACCATACCCATTTCTGCCAGTGAAGTTCTTATGAACTTTGTTACATGTTTTTTTGTCTTCTTAACACTTGTTGTATCAACTTCATGATCCATGACACCATTTAAGTCTCCTCCACAAATTAGGACTCCTTCACTGTGTGTTGGTATGAGATCAAACAGATGTTGAAAAAAAACCCTTGTCACTTTCTGGTGGGGCATAGATGTTCACTAATGTGATCTGCATACCATCTATTCTTCCCTTTACTATTACATATCTGCCTTCTTTATCCTGGATTTCTTGTTCACATTCAAATTGTATTTTATTTGAAATTAGTATCATAACCCCCCTTTTAGTTCCTCCCTTAAATGAACTGTAGTAGGAGTTCTTATAGCAAAATCTCTTTAGTTTCTCATGTTCTGTCTTGTTCAAATGTGTCTCTTGCATAAATATAATTTCGGCTTTTTCCTTCTTGAATTTTCTTATTATTCTTTCCCTTTTAACAGGTGAGTTCAGACCATTCACGTTTAATGTCATTATCTTAAGATTTTTAACCATATTCATGTTTTTCCATTTTTTTAACTTGTGATCCTAGCCCCTTTAACAACAAAACTAACACATATATGTACAAAAACACATTAACGAATCTCGACCTCCGCACTTTGGGCCTTTCTTCTGCCCACTGGTCCCTGTTGGAGGGTGGAGGGAATGTCCTCAACGAGTGAGGGGCTCTCCCTAGACCTGTAGTTACTATCCAAGTAATAGTCATTAGTCTAGAAATGTCCAACAAAAATCACTTTAACCTCTCCTAGCCATTTGTTTCTCTTTTACCTTGTCTTCTTGGCCTTCATTTCTTCTGTGCCCCTCTTAATCTTTGTTATAATCTAGGCTTTCCGTTGAAAGCCTTGCAGTTTTTCTTGGGCTCGGTGCGCCACGGCCGTCTCCCGCCCTCTGCCGCTCACTCGCCTCCATTCCGGCTGTCTCGGTGTGCTCCGTGCCGCCGCTGCTCCAGCCACTTCCTCGGGTACGCTCACCACAAAGCCTCGCTCCGTCATGTCCCGCGCTGCCTCTCTGGCTGTGTTGTAGGTTTTCATGCCGTCATCCCAATTAATTCTCATCTTCGTTAGCGGCGTTTGGAATCTAATTTTTTTCTCTTTCATCATTTTTTTAATGTTGGCATATTTCTTTCACTGCTGCACAATTTCCGCCGGGTAGTCATGGTCAAAGAATATCTGTTTGTCGCCAATTTGTATCTTTTTTTCCACGCTTGTGTCAGGATTCTTTCTTTTACGTCGTATTTTAAAAAGTTTACCACAACTGACCTGGGTGTAGAGTTTGAATTTGGGTTCTGTGCCAAGGCTCTGTGCGCTCGTTGGATCTGCAGGTCTGTTTCATCGGGCAGCTCAAGCTCTTTTTTTAAGAATTGACCTATGAATTTCGTCATCGAGTTGCCTTCAGTGCCCTCCGGAATCCCGAAGATGCGTATATTGCTCCGTCTGGACCTGCTCTCCAGGTCGGTTATTTTTTCCTGCATCCTCTGTGTTTGTGCTGTCAGGGTTTGTAGCAGCTCGCTTGCCTCGGTCTTCCAGTCTTCCAACTCTGATATTCAAGCCTGTGCTTCTACCATGCACGCCCGTTGAGTGCGCAGCTCCTCCATGTTTTCTGCTAGCTTGCGGTCCATTTCTTTTCGGAGACCCATAATTTCCTCCTTCATCTCTTTTTTCAGTTCTTCCTTAAGAGCTGTTAAATCCTGTTGGAGTTGTCGCTTGAGGTCTTTTAAGTCCTTACTTATATTGGCGAAGCCAGTGTTCATAGCATCGAGGTTGGCGTCTTCCATTTTCTTTGAAGTCTCCTCGTTTTTGTTGGCCTCGTGTTCAGCGATTTCTCCAGTGCTGTTGAAGAGGGATTCTTTAGTTTTACCCTGCTTTTGTCCGTGCGCCCGGCTTCTTCGTGTTTTCATCCCTTGGTTTATTGACCTATTTATGTCGAGTTGGCCATTTACCAAAGATTTTTAATCCGACTAGGGAGAGCTCTCTGTTTAAGCGTTATGCCTCTCCGCCATCTTCCCGGAAGTCCAGCTACCTCCATTTTAAATGATAACTCCCACCCTTTGCACTGCCACTTTCAGCTTCTTCCCTCAAGACGGAGGTTTGCTGTCCCAAAAAGTAGAACCCAGAGCTACAAAAACAGCTTTGTCCCTGCTGCTGTCAAAGAGTTGAATAAGCTGTAACAATATATTGCACATAATTTAGGTACCTATTTATTAACTCCATTTTATATTTACTTATTTTTGTAGGATGTTACTTGGGTTCTAAATATTTTATTGGGTTTTAGACTTTTGAGTTTTTAACCTCTTTGACTAGTTTTTAACTTTTAATATGACCCTTCTCTCTTACCTCTGGTTTTTCTCACATCTCTTTGTCTTTTTATACCCTGATGAAGCCTTGAGTATTCTTATCATGTTTATAGTCAGCTTCATATGTGCCTGTGTTTGTGTCTATGTTGAATGTAATTTGTGGCTTGTAAATATGGATGTCACCAGACTGCAAAACAAATCTACCTACGGGTACAAATAAAGTAACCTGAACCTGAACCTGAACCTGTACACAATGACATCCAACCAATATCCGTCATCCTTTTATTGTAGAAATGGGCTCCCTACTAAAAGCTTTAAATAGCGTTCTTGGGATGACCCGTTCACACTCCAAATCAATGTGGAAAAAAAGCTTATTGTATACTGCAATTCATGCTGTTGATAATTCCTATTGTAACGCATTAATTTATGTTGTTGATAATGTGTAATGTGTGTGTGTGTGTGTGTGTGAATAAACCATTAAACTGTCAGTCATGATTCTCTCAAGGAAGATGTTAAATACAGTCGGAGAGAGGAGACAGCCCTGTCGGATGCCGACTGCCGTGTGGAACCAATCACCCACAGTGCCTTGGACAAGTACCAGACTTGTGGCCTTCACATATAGCTGTTGAATGGTGTATATGATCTTCTGACCCATGTTGTACTTCATGGTTGCCCATAGCGAATCCTGCCACATCCTATCGAAGACTTTTTTGAAGTCAATGAACACATGGTAGATGTCTTGCTGGTGCTGGTTGTACTTTTCACACAGAACTCTAAGGTTGAAAATTTGTTCTGTGGTGCTCCTTCCACTGCGGAAACCAGCCTGTTCTTCTGAGATGACTTCTTCTCCTTGTGGTCTCAGCCTGTTCAAGATGACTTTCAGCATTACTTTGCTTGCATGGCTGATAAGGCTGATGGTTCTATGGTTTTGGCATTGTTGTAGATTGCCTTTCTTGGGAATCATGATAATAAGTGACTGTGTCCAAAGTGTTGGCCATTCCTCAGTCTGCCAAATCTTGTTGCAGATTCTGGTGAGGACAACAGTTAATGCTTCTCCTCTTTGTTTTATCATTTCAGCTGGAATGTTGTCTGTATCAGCTGCTTTTCCAGTTTTCAACGATTTTATTGCTGCCTCCACCTCTTCACGCAGCACATTGGTGGCTGCCTGTGGTAATGTATTGTCACTTCCTGTGTCGCCGGCTGGCTGTGTGGTTTTCTCTGCGGTTAGCTCTCATTCTCCTGAGGATTTTTACCTTTAATTGTATTTTAATCACTTTTCTTCCTTCTACCATTAGTTCTCATTTCTGTTTATCAAGCCTCTTGCACCTGTGTGTGCACTCAGTGTCATCTAATCACCCTCTTTAGCCTTCTGTTCACCTTTCATCGGTGTTTTTGTTAGCTTCGGGTTAGCCACTAGCTATGGCTACAAGCTCTCCTTCTCCTTCTCCTCTGGTGTGCTCTCTGTGTTAGATGTTTAGCTACACCTTTGCCTCTTTTAGTGATAATGGTAAACGTAATAAATGGTGTCTTTCTGAGGCGCTCGAGGTGAGGTTGTCTGATTTGGAATCCCGGCTCCGCTGCATTGAAACACCGTCAGCGCCAGTTAATAATGATGGATGCCCCTTAGCTGCAGCGGAGCTCCCTACCATAGGGCGGCCTGCTAGCAGTCCTCCGGTCCTCCTCAGCAGCAAGGAGACAGGGTGGGTGACGG
This sequence comes from Pholidichthys leucotaenia, assembly GCA_020510985.1. Taxonomy (NCBI): domain Eukaryota; kingdom Metazoa; phylum Chordata; class Actinopteri; order Cichliformes; family Pholidichthyidae; genus Pholidichthys; species Pholidichthys leucotaenia. The sequence goes on along the minus strand of CM035842.1, from coordinate 326,807,813 downwards.
TGAGAAGGAAGCCTAGTCGCAAGGCCCCGGTTCAACACCAACCTGTTCATGTTTCTAATCGCTTTTCCCCGCTCAGCAACACACCCGCTGAGGAAAAAACTCTGATCATTGGCAACTCTATAGTCAGAAACGTGAACCTAGAGACTCCAGCGGCCATAGTCAAATGCATTCCTGGGGCGAAAGCAGGCAACATCGAGTCAAATTTGAAAATGCTGTCTAAAAGTAACTGTAAATACTCCACAATAGTTATCCATGCTGGCATTAATGACATCTGACTCTGGCAGTCAGAAGTCACAAAACTTAACGTGGAATCGGTGTGTGACTTCACCAAAATAATGTCTGCTTCTGTAGTATTCTCTGGGCCCCTCCCCAATCTGACCAGTGATGACATGTTTAGCCGCTTGTCATCCTTCAACTGCTGGCTGTCTGTGTGGTGTCCTGCAAATGATGTGGACTACATAGACAACTGGAACTCATTTTGGGGAAAACCTGGTCTTAGATTCAGATTCAAAGGTTTTATTGTCAATACTACCATACGTGCAAGACATACAGGAGAATTGAAATTTGACTTGACATTGGGCACGCTCTGTAAGCGCATCCCAAAGCCGCAGCAGCCATGAAGGCGCCAGTCATAGAGGGTAAAGAAGGGAATGGGGGGGGGGGGGGAGTGACACAATGGGCAGAGAGAAAAAAAGCATTGTTAATCAAAATAAAGCTCATTTTATGACCAAAATTGTGATTACATAGAAAAAAACTCTCTAATGCACAATTAGCAGACAATATAGATCACACAATAACAAAGCAGCGAGAGAGACAGTGTGTGTAGTCAGCATATGATCAGTATGATGCAGTGTGGATGTGTCAGTTGCTAGTGAACAGCAGAGGGCACCCCCTGGCAACGGATGGATGTTAATCATGTGTTCTACACAGATAATCATGTCCAGAGTCTATCTTTCCTCGTGCATGCAGATGGCAGAGTTCTGTAAGACACATGAAACGCTGTCCTTGAAGAGCTCAGTCTGCTGAAACAACAGCAATTGTTTGTCGATTGTTTGGATTGAGAAGCCAGCCACCTCTTCTACCTTATCTTCATCGAGGAGGAATGTAAACAGGGCACCAAAAACAAGGTCAAATCTGCACAGTGCACTCAGAGCATAGAATTTTCCTCTCTCATGCGATTCTGTGCTTCATAATTTCCATATACAGGCTTAAAAACATTCCCTGGAGAGCACTAGCGACTCGAGATGTATTCCACCATCTGAATCAGTTACCATTCAGTTCACCATGCCGCTATTCGTGCACTCCCAAACTGGTCGAATTTGATGAAGGAGCTTTGCCTGGGTCCGCATTTTGAACAGCTCTCCCACCTTCCTCAATTTCTGATACATCAGGAAACTCCAAAGCCAAAGTAGAAGTCCTGTGATCATAGCCAATAGATGTCTTCTGCATCTCCAGTCGAATCACACAGACACATGAGTCCCAATGTCCATGAGTCTCCCCCCTTGGGTTCCCCCTAACCCGATCTTCTTTTAAAGTGGTGTCAATCGCATTTAAGCCGCTTTCCAGATCCATAATTTCCATTTGGATTAAGATTCAGCCAGAAGAAGAGCGACAAAAACACAGACAAAAACGCAACATTGCAAGCTGGGATCAGAAGGGAGTAGGATTAGGAGGGAGAGGAGGGAGAAAAGCGTCTGCTCTCTCTGAATGCTGGAAGAAGAAGAATCTTATTAGACGAGATGGCGTCCATCCTACTTTGGATGGTGTGTCTCTTTTATCTAACAATCTGGCATAATTTTTATCCAAATTTCCAATACCATGACAACTCAGAGTTGGGACCAGGAAGCAGAGTCGCAGTCTTACACGCCTCTCTGCATCTCCTCTTCATCCGCTACCCCTCAACTTAGCCCTTGTCTCCCCCATCAGAGAATCATTGTCTGCTCTCTTCAAAGTAAATAAAAATATAATGTATAAGCATCCCAAAGTAATTAAACAAAAAGTTGGTACAACTCAAATTAAACATGAAGCCTCTAAATTGAATGATTTGGCCTCTGTTCCTCCTCATAATTTAAAATTTAAATGTGGTTTGTTAAATATTAAGTCTCTAACTCCCAAGTCTCTGCTAGTCCATGATCTGTTAATTGATCATCAGATTGATTTAATATCCCTTACAGAGGCTTGGTTAGGGCAAGAGGATTATGTTGGTTTAAATGAATCAACTCCCTCTGGTTATTTAAACTGTTAAAATTCCAGAAGTTCTGGTCATGGAGGAGGAGTAGCAACAATTTACCATTCCAAATTACTAGTTAATGTAAAGCAAAAAACACATTATAATTCCTTTGAGGGCCTGGTCCTCAGTATCAGGCATTTTAGCAATTTTAGGCTAAACCCAATTTTATTTGCCATAGTTTATCGTCCTCCATCAATGTACTCAGAGTTTTTATCTGAATTTGCCGAATTCTTAGCTAATTTAGTGCTGAAATCAGATAGAATAATTATAGTAGGGGACTTTAATATACATGTAGATGTAGATAGTGATTGCCTCAATATGGCATTAAATTCAATATTAGACTCGATGGGGTCTTCTCAGAAAGTGGGAAATTCTACCCATTATCTCCACCATACGATGGACCTTGTTCTGACATATGGCATAGAAATAGAAAATCTGGTAGTGTCTCCTCATAACCCTGCACTGTCAGACCATTGTCTGTTAACCTTTGATTTTACTATTTCTGACTATTTGGCTCCTAAAGAAAAATATTACTACAGTAGATGCCTCTCAGATGATGTAACCAAATTTATGCAGATTGTTTCCTCTATGCTATGTGTCAACACAACGGAAATAAGCTATAGACAGCTTGCTCCTTCTGTAATTGATAGCATGGTAGACAGTGTTACAGCTTCTCTGCATCAGACTCTAGACATGGTGGTCCCTTTAAAAAAGAAAAAGTCTAATCAGAGATTTCTAACTCCTTGGTTCAACACAGAAACTCGTAGCTTAAAACAGAAGACTCGTCAATTAGAAAAAAAATGGCGCTCCACTAATTTAGATGAAATCTATTTAGCGTGGAGAAATCATCTTTTAATTTACAAAAAATCTCTTAGAAAAGCTAGAACAAGTTATTATTCTGCATTAATAGAAGAGAACAAGAACAATCCCTGGTTTCTTTTCAGCACTGTAGCCAGGCTGACAGTCAGGACTCTGTCAATCCTAGCATTCCCTTAGAGCTTACTAGCCAGGACTTTATGAACTTTTTCAATAATAAAATTTCATCTATCAGAGATAAAATCAGTCAGATTCTTCCCACCGTTAACTTAAATACAGTAAGTACTACAATTCCTTCAATTGATATCTGTTTGGATGAGTTTACTCCAATTGACCTTTTAGAGTTCGACAAAATAATTTCCTCATCCAAGCCTTCAACTTGTCTTTTAGACCCTATTCCTACCAGGTTATTTAAATAAGTCTTCCCATTTATTGGTAGCTTTATTCTTCAAATAATCAATTCTTCATCAACTTTAGCCCATGTACCGCATGCTTTTAAAACTGCTGTAATTAAACCCTTACTCAAAAAGACGCTGGATCAAGGAGTTTTAGCTAACTATACATCAATCTCTAATCTCTCTTTCATTTCAAAAATCTTAGAAAGAGTTGTTGCTACACAATTATTTGACCACTTGCAGGGAAATGGTTTATTTGAAGAGTTTCAGTCTGGGTTTAGAATCCATCATAGTACTGAAACAGCCTCAGTGAAGGTCACTAATGACCTCCTCATCGCATCTGATAATGGACTTGTTTCTGTACTTGTCCTTTTAGACCTCAGTGCGGCTTTTGATACTATCGATCATAATATTCTACTTGATAGATTAGAACACTATGTTGGACTTAATGGAACTTCGTTGCAGTGGATTAGATCTTATTTATCTGATAGGTTCCAGTTTGTTCATGTCAATAATGAGTTTTCTTTCAACTCAGAGCTCAGTCATGGAGTCCCACAGGGATCTGTGCTAGGCCCTACGCTTTTTAGTTTATATATGCTTCTGTTAGGCAACATTATTAGAAAGCACTGCATACATTTTCATTGTTATGCAGATGACACACAATTATACCTGTCAATGAAGCCAGATGATAGTAATCAATTAGCCAAGTTAGAAGCCTGTCTTAAGGAAATCAAAGCTTGGATGACTTGTAATTTCCTGCTATTAAAGTCAGATAAGACTGAAGTCATTCTAGTTGGTCCAAAAAACCTTAGAAATACCTTTCCAAATCAAACTTTCAGTTTGGATGCGGTTACTCTTTCTCTTAATAGCTCTGTGAGGAACCTTGGAGTTATTTTTGATCAAGATCTGTTTTTCAATTCACATATTAAATTCGTTTCTAAGACTGCCTTCTATCATTTTCATAATACTGCCAAGATTAGGAGCATCTTGTTTCAGAGTGATGCTGAGAAAGTGATCCACGCTTTTGTTAGCTCTAGGTTAGATTATTGTAACTCTTTATTATCAGGTTGTCCTAAAACATCTTTAAAAAGTCTTCAGTTGATCCAAAATGCAGCAGCAAGAGTTTTAACAGGCACTAGAAAGAGAGATCATATCTCTCTGGTTCTGGCCTCTCTTCATTGGCTTCCCATAGAGTTTAGAATTAAGTTTAAAATCCTTCTTCTCACTTACAAAGCTCTAAACAATCAGGCCCCTTTTTAGTTAAAAGATCTGATACTACCCTATTATCCTAACACAGCACTACGCTCCCAAAATGCAGGATTACTTGTAATACCTAGAATCTCCAAAAGTACAATGGGAGGCAGAGCCTTCAGTTATCAAGCTCCTCTCCTGTGGAACCAGCTGCCAGTCTTGATTCGGGAGTCAGACTCAATCTCTGTTTTTAAGAATAGGGTTAAAACCTTCCTTTTTGATATAGCCTACAATTAGGGAGGGATCATGTATCTCTGAACCCCCCCTTAGTTATGCTGCTAATAGGTTTAGACAGCTGGGGGACCTCCAATAATGCACTGGGCTTCACTCCTTTCTTCACTCTCAATGAAATATTTTTTTTGCTGGTCATTAACATCTGTTTGTTCTCTCCCACAGATTGAGTCCCCATCGTGCTGTTTGCTCTCTACATGTCTGTTCTTCTCATCTTCTCTATCCCCTCACCCCCCAGCCAGTTGCAGCAGATGACTGCCCCTCCCTGAGCCTGGTTCTGCTGGAGGTTTCTTCCTGTTAAAAGGGAGTTTTTCCTTTCCACCGTCGCCAAGGGATTGCCTGATTGCTGGGATCTTTCTGCAATTGTGGGGGTTTCCCCTACAGTTGAAAGTGCTATGAGATGACTGTTGTTGTGAAATGGCGCTATATAAATAAAGTTGAATTGACTGGAAAGTCATCATCATTGGTCGATTCCTGGCCAACAAGTATGCTTGGGTCTCCACAGGTTGGTCATTAAGAAAATAAAATACATAAAACACATAAAATACATAACGTGTGTCAAACCTGGATGTTGAGCAGCAGCGAGTGGTAGCGGGCAGTGAGCTGGGTGGCCGTAACACTGACACGACTACTGATGTAGGTTTCCTCCAGAACCTGCTGGGCCAGCGATGACAGCCCATCAACTTCGTCCTGACGCCCAAGCACTGCCCCAAGACACCCCTAATCACAAGAAACACAGGTACATGTACAAGATCACATTTTTATTAACAAAAGACTATCGAAATAATTAATGATTTAATGCTAAGGGTTTTTTTTAAGAAGCAAGGTGGAAAAACCCAGACAAACATCACAGAGAAGAAAAAAAAATGAAATAAAATTTCATATGACCAATAATACAGTATGTGTATGTGTGTGTGTATGCATGTGCATGCATGTGTGTTTATAACTCTAAATATAAAGAAGGTAAATACTGTCTGGCATCCAGGCCATAGCAGGAAGTCTGCTCCAAAGGGAGGAAGCCAAGCAGATGGACTACTGCTGTTTTATTAGAAATGAAAGAAAGTGATGCACAAATAAACAAAATACTTCATAACTTTAAATCCTGAAAGTTAATTATTATCTTTGGCTTGCATTGTGTATGACTGAAGTTTGAGCAAATAAATGAGTGTACCATTTTGGAAGGGAAAAAGAATAACTTGACTTGTATGATTTTCCTCTTCTTGCAAAAAATATTGTATTGAAGTAATGGTTTAATCTACACTAAAGCTGGATTTATGCACCTACATCACGTCGATGCCATTACCAACATCTGTCCCAGACGCAGTGATCGGCAATTTTTTCTTGTGTTGGGTAAAATGCTTTGTACTGTTACCAAAATTGGTTTCAGCTGATGTGTGTAGTGATTTGTGTTCGTTGTGTGTTTTTGTTTATGAAATGGCAACAGACAAGAGCAGATTGCGATGGGGTTGGAGCTAAAAAATGTTAAGAAAAAGAAACTTTTAATACGCTCGTTGAACAGATAAAAAGAGAAGTCAGAGAAAACGGAACGTGTGACAACTGCTGCTGCCGTTTTGACAATCTGTGTAATTTCTTGGGTTATGACGAGCCACAAAATGTTCTGTATGTGCTTACTAGCTCAATATTCTTTTGAAATTGGACCGTTGTTTAACCAACTTGTCTTGGAAGTTGTGCCATCATGAACAGGCAGAGCGAAGCAGCGGCAAGAACCAGGAAATGTGAAGGAGGAAATAAAGCAGACAATCTGTGTAATTAATGGAATTATGACGAGCCACAAAATGCTCTGTATGTGCTTACTTCAAGCAGTATTCTTTTGAATTTGGACTGCTGTTTAACCAATTCGCCTTGGAAGCTGTGCGATCGTGAACAGGCAAAGCGAAGCAGCAGCGAGAACCAGGAAATGTGAAGGAGGAGACAAAGCGGACCAATCACAGCCCTTATGGCCTGCGTTGCCAATGTGTACATCTCCTTCTCTGTAGAGGTGCATGTCAAGCAATGCAATAGGAACGCACATCGCTGCTCGTCAACACTGTGTCGACGCGGATGCATAACTTCCGCTTAATCAGTCAGGTGTTAATACTGACAGTTTGTGAGCATTTGAATGAAGCACACAAGTACAACAACAAAAAAATAAAGCAGAATAGGAGCTGCACTCTGAAAAATTACAAATTCAAAGCAGGTTTGTTCATAACCTTCTGAGTAATCTCGATAAAAAGTTGACAAACTTATGGAATCAAAATCCTAACCTCCTCTCTGTGTTCTGTGTGAACATATTGACAGCTGCATCAAACACAAACACAATTAGAAAAGCACTCAGAGTGCATACCTCCACCAAGGCTCCTTTTGTCCCTCATGGATCACCTCCAAAATGTAATGGGTTTGTAGGAGGATTCTTGCTGACACAGTGTGAAAAGATAAGAGCCTTGGTGGAGGTATGCATTCTTGGATCATCACCAAAATATTATGGGTTCCTCTCTAACCCAAGGGCCACCTCTGGTGAAAATTTCATCAAAATCCATCCAGTAGTTTTTGTGTAATCCTGCTGCACAAATATAAACAAGGTCCTTGGTGGAGGTATGTACTCTCAGATCATCACCAAAATTTAATGGATTCATCCTTTGCCCAAGGGCTACCTCTGGTGAAATTTTCATCAAAATCCATCCAGTAGACACAGCCTACCATAGTAGGTTGTGTATTTAGCTGCTAACACACAGTGGCTAGGGACTTAATCCCATCCTTTAGTATTTCACTTGTTCGATATACATTTTGTTTTGTGTTTCTTGCGTTCTGATCCCTTTGTTCCCCGGGGATCACATATTATTTAAAAGAGCAACAGAGTCATTATTTGCTACTTACTGGAACCATATTCTCTCAGTCATAAAGTCTTTCCACTTCGATGTAACATTCCTTTGTGAAGTAATATTCCCTATGTTGTTTCTGCTGTATTCTCGATCATGGGCCCGCCTCTGCCTCAAAACAACTTTTATGATGCCCACTGTAACTATCTGCACCATAGTACTTAAGTTATGAGTCCATTGACAATTATAAGTTATAATGTGAAGGGTCTAAATAGCCCCATCAAAAAGAAGAAAATATTATTACAGCTTAAACGTTTGAAGTGTCAAATAGCACTATTACAAGAAACCCATTTGTCCGATGATAAGCATCTGAAATTAAAGAAATCTTGGGCAGATAAGGTGTATTTCTCATCTCACCGCACAGGTAAAAGAAGAGGGGTAGCAATATTAATACATAGACAAGTTAATTTTGTTGATACATTTGTACATGCAGATGGAGAAGGTAGATTTATTCTGGTAAATGGGCTGCTTGATGGCATACCTGTCTCCCTTATTAATGTGTATGCCCCAAATGAGGACCAACCAGGCTTTATCAAATTACTATTTAACAGAATCACGGAGTATAGTGTTGGTCTTTACTTATGGGGGGAGACTTTAATTGTGTAATGTCACAACAAGACAGACAACCTACACCTAAAGCATCCATATCCAAGATGGGCAAGATGCTTAAATATTTGACTGCTGAAGCAGGAATAGTTGATGTATGGCGATCAAAATTTCCAAAAGAAAGAAATTTTACATTTTACTCTAACAGACATGCATCCTATTCAAGGATTGATTACTTTTTCACTTCTAAAGCTGAACTCCATAGAGTTGAAGACATAACCATCATGCCCATAACAATTTCTGATCATGCCCCGGTGGTTCTCCAGTGGGACATGGGATTGACACCAACTTATAAACAATGGAGATTGAACGCCTCTCTTCTTAATGATAAAGATTTCATTACTCTCATTAAAACAGAGCTCAAGAACTATCTTGCTATAAATGATACTCCTGGCATGTCTCCTCTTGTACTTTGGGACTGTGCAAAAGCCTATTTAAGAGGTTGTATAATTTCTTATGCTACTGCAAAAAGGAGGCAAAAAATGGCTAAACAAACAGAATTGGAGCATGAAATTAGTGAGCTCGAACATAAGCATAAACGAGGGATGGTGTAGAAGAGCTTGAAATAACGAGGCGATGTGATTTATAAACCAAAGTTTATTATCAGCTCCTCTAACAAGTCTCATCTAGGTGCAGCAGCAGAAGAAGTGAGAGAGCGAACACCTTCGGCTCTACGAACTTATACTCGCACATAACAAAAGACATGCATATCAAAAGCTGACATCCCTCACTATCTTAATCCCCTCTTTTGTCTTCGTACCCCTCCACCTGGCCCTGGGGGGTCAGGGCGACCTATCTGGTCTCCACCGCAGCGCCTCGGATGCTCTTTGATCTTCACTGGCGGTTGAGACCCTTTGTCCTGTTCTGAGGTATGAAGTCGCTTTACATATGTAATCACCAAACATTCTCACATGCTTATACATATGTAGGTTATGGGATATATGATTAATATAGACCACAGCCCCCCCAAACGACTAAGAAAAGGACAATAGAAAAATTCACTGTTTAAGATAATTATTATGACATACTAACTACTACACCTCTTGACACAGAAGAAACTTTCCAGCAGCCATGCTCCTAAGAGAGTTCAGTGGTAATCATAACAGCATAGTAATATCACAAGTCAGTCCTAAACTGTTACAGCACAATTAGTGAACAACTGTTGAGTAGTTTGCATCAGTCCTTGTGCCGTCTGGGTTTTAATCTTCTCCCGAATCTGCTGTGGGTCCGCTTGGGCGTCCTGGTGGGACCTTCCTGTAAGGAATCTGCAGCTTGGGAAGGAGAGTGATTATTTGTTCCCTGCAGGGGGGCTGAGTCTTTTCTCTTGGGGGGTCTACCCCGCCGAGGTGCTCTCGCCAACCGTGCAGGCTCGTACAAGAAGGCAGGTTTAAGTCTGTCAATGCTGACTGTTTCTTTTCTATCCCCAAAATCAAGCACAAAATGTTTATCACCAGGTTCCAGCACTCTGAATGGTCCATCGTATGGTGGGCGGAAGGTTGGTTTTAAAGCTTCATGCCTAACAAAAACGAATTCAGCGTTTTTTAAAGCTTGGGGGACAAAAACCCGTGGAAAAGAGTGATGTGCCGGTCCGGCTAGAGAGTCCGGTCCGTTGCTGCCTAAAAACCTCGGGGCTGGAAGATGCCCTGGCTCTGGGTTCTCTGGCAAAAATTCACCTGGGAGCCCGAGAGGTTGTGCAAAAACTAATTCTGCTGGGGAGGCGTCTAGATCCTCTTTAGGCGCAGCACGCAACCCCAATAAAACCCAGGGAAGTTTATTTACCCAATTTGTATCCGTTAGTGAGGCTCTGAGGGTGGCCTTTAAAGGTCTGTGAAAACGCTCGCATAACCCATTAGCCTGAGGGTGATAAGCGGTGGTGCGGTGAATTGTCGCCCCTAAGCTGCTGGCCATGGCTGACCAAAGCCCCGAGACAAATTGAGGCCCCCTATCGGACGTGATGTCCGATGGGACGCCGAAACGTGCCACCCAGTTTGTCAAAAAAACGCAAGCGACTTCCTCCGCTGTGGTTGATGCCAGAGGGACTGCCTCCGGCCAGCGCGTGGTGCGGTCTATCATTGTTAACAGATGTGTGAAACCTTGGGAGGAAGGTAGTGGCCCCACGAGGTCGACATGAACGTGGTCGAACCTTCTAGCAGGGATTCGAAAAGGCTCTAGAGGGGCTTTTGTGTGTTTGTGTACTTTGGCGCGCTGACAAGAAATGCAAGTCTTTGCCCATTCTTTTACGTTTTTGCGCAGGCCAGGCCACACAAACTTTTTGGTGACCATTTTAACCGAAGTGCGCACACCTGGGTGCGTGAGGGAGTGAATCGAGTCGAAAATACGGCGGCGCCATGCAGCTGGGACTAACGGGCGAGGTCGGCCGGTTGAGATGTCGCATATTAGGGGGGCACACCGTCGTGTAAACCCCTTTCCTCCAGCCTTAACCCTGTTGGTCCAGACAGGAGTGCGCGCACGTCCGCGTCACTACTTTGCTCCTCCGCCATGGCTGCATAATCTATCCCTGCATGGATTGGGGCTGCGTATGTGTCCGCGTTGGCGAAGAGTTCTGCAGCTGAGGTAGTATAATCTGCCTCCTCGTGCTCTGGCGATGTCACAGCGCGAGAGAGGCAGTCTGCTACCACGTTAAGTTTGCCTGCCACATGTCGAATGTCTGTGGTGAACTCTGAAATCGCAGCTAGCTGTCTTTGTTGCCTGTCTGACCACGGTTCGGAAATTTTAGCCATCGCAAAGGTGAGCGGTTTGTGGTCTACAAAAGCCGTGAAACGCCGCCTTTCCAACCAGAACTGGAAGTGGCGGATGGATAAATGAAGCGCTAGCAGCTCCCTGTCAAAAGTGCTGTATTTACGCTCAGTTTGGTTTAGCGATTTGCTGAAAAATGCCAAAGGTTGCCAGATTCCGCTGACGTGTTGTTCTACAACTGCCCCTATGGCCAGGTCTGAAGCGTCTGTGGTTAGTGCAATGCGGGCCGAGGGATCGGGGTGAACCAACAATGTGGCATTAGCTAGGGCACTTTTTACTTCCGCGAAGGCGCGTTCGCGCTCCGGGGTCCATTCGACCGCGTTGGAAGGTTTTTGTTTTCTGAGTGCGTCATATAGGGGCTGCATGAGCTGAGCTGCGTGGGGGAGGAAACGGTTGTAAAAATTAACCATTCCTAAAAATTCTTGCAGCGATTTGACCGTTTGCGGCCGTGGGAAACTTTTTACTGTGTGAACTTTGTCTGGCAGTGGGACTGCCCCCTTCGGTGAAACTCTGTGTCCTAAAAAATCAATTTGTGACACGCCGAATTTGCATTTGGCTGGATTGATTATTAACCCGTGCTCTTCTAGTCTCTGAAAAACCATAGTGAGATGCTGCTCGTGTTCTTCCTCAGACGAGCTGGCTACCAGCATATCGTCGAGGTAGACGAACACGAAGGGGAGGTCGCGTAATACCGCGTCCATCATCCGCTGAAAGGTTTGAGCGGCGCCTTTGAGGCCAAAAGGCATCCGCAAAAATTCAAAAAGACCGAAGGGGGTTATTACAGCTGTTTTAGGAATGTCCTCTGCTCGAACTGGGACTTGATGATAGCCGCGGACCAGGTCTATTTTTGAAAAAATGCGCGCACCCGCCAGATGTAGTGAAAAATCTTGAATGTGAGGAATTGGGTAGCGGTCATGCGCTGTCGCATTATTTAATCTGCGGTAATCGCCGCACGGTCTCCAAGAACCGTCGGATTTCGGGACCATGTGAAGTGGTGACGCCCAGGGGCTTTTCAAGCGCCTGATAATGCCTAATTTTTCAAGGGTGGTAAATTCGTCCCGAGCTATGGCGAGCTTGGTCGCGTCTAAGCGCCGAGCTTTGGCGAATACGGGTGGGCCCGTTGTGGGAATAAAGTGTTCGACCCCGTGTCTAGCCACTGTGGCTGAGAATTTGGGAATTGTGAGTGCTGGAAATTGGGTGAGGAGTTGATCAAACTTACCTCCTGCTGTGGTGACGCTGGCTTGGACGGGTGGTGGAGAAACTCGAGCTGAGCAGGGAATAGAAGCAAAGGACAGTGCATTAACCAAGCGTCTGTTCGCTAGATCAACTAATAACCCATGTGCACACAAAAAATCTGCGCCCAACAAGTTAAAACTCACCGCCGCTACAACAAATGTCCATCTGTAGTTGCGGCCGTGGATGCGGAGGGGCAGGCTCTTTTCGCCAAAAGTGTCGATGATGGAGCCGTTGGCTGCCACCGCTCCATTGCCCCGGGTGCCCATGGCCCGGTCTGCTTGGGAGGGCATGACAAAACTTAGTTGAGCTCCCGTGTCGATAAGGAACTGCTTGCCGGTGTGTCCGTCCGTCACATATAAAAGCTTGCTTTTTTCGCCGAGAACCGCCGCTGTTAACGGTTCTCGGCTTTGGCGTTTCCCGAGAACGTGAAATTTGCAGGGGGGAACGCATTTGTAAGCCTTCTCGGCGAAGCAATGGTGGTAATAATAAACGTTGCTCTGTCTGTTACGTCTTGGCCGTGTCGCTGTCACCGCGGGCTGATTCTGCTCGGTGGTTTGTGGCTCCCCGTGGCTCCGGACATCAGCGTTGAGGTCTGCGGATGCTGCTATGGGTGTCTGTTCCTTGCAGGCGTTGACAAGCCGTTGAGCTTCGTGAGCCAGCGTGCGGAAGTCCAGCTGGGTGCTGCATCGCATGTTGGCAAGCGTCCCTCTCATGTGTGGTGGCAGCGTACTGAGGAATATGAATTGGAAGAGGAAGTTGTCATTGTCCTCTTCTTTAAGTTGCAGCAAGTCCTCCATGAGGGCCTTGGGTCTGCATCCTCTGTGGCCGTAGACCGCCAGGATCCTCTCGGCTCTCTCCTCGGCTGAGGGGACGAAATTTGCCACGATGGTCGCTTTCAGTTCTTTATATTTGTCCTGGGCCGGCGGCCGCTGGATTATGCTCCGCGCACATCTCGAAGTGGCGGCGTCGAGTTTGGCGATGATGTGATAGAACTTTGTATCATCAGCCGTGATGCCCGCAAGTGCAAACTGGGCTTCAGCTTGCTGAAACCACGAGGCGGGGTCTTCCTGCCAGAAGTCCGGCAGCTTGACGGTGACGGCGTTTGTGTGGACCATCACTGATGTGTCCGCAGGGTGAGAGTGCCTTCCTTCGGCTCTCTCAGCGGCGCTGGTGCTCAGTTGAGCCCTCTCTATCACTTCTGCCGTGGGGGAACGTCGTCCATCTGCCGTCGTCCATCTCATCTCCACAGATGAGTCGATCGCGGGGGAACGCCTCTGGTCCATCCTCGCGTCAGGGTCACCAGTGTAGAAGAGCTTGAAATAACGAGGCGATGTGATTTATAAACCAAAGTTTATTATCAGCTCCTCTAACAAGTCTCATCTAGGTGCAGCAGCAGAAGAAGTGAGAGAGCGAACACCTTCGGCTCTACGAACTTATACTCGCACATAACAAAAGACATGCATATCAAAAGCTGACATCCCTCACTATCTTAATCCCCTCTTTTGTCTTCATACCCCTCCACCTGGCCCTGGGGGGTCAGGGCGACCTATCTGGTCTCCACCGCAGCGCCTCGGATGCTCTTTGATCTTCACTGGCGGTTGAGACCCTTTGTCCTGTTCTGAGGTGTGAAGTCGCTTTACATATGTAATCACCAAACATTCTCACATGCTTATGCATATGTAGGTTATGGGATATATGATTAATATAGACCACAGATGGCGTCTAATCTCTTAACTGAACTCAAAGCAGCCCGTACAGAGCTACAAGAGCTACAACTTTACGTTTTGCCAAACATCAGCATTATGAACATGGAAATAGAGCGAGCAGGCTTCTGGCTTTCAAATTACGTAAACAACAATCTTCTAATATTGTACATAAAATAAAATCTGGACACAGATATATAGTAAAGCCTAAGGAAATAGCTGAAACATTCGCAGAATTTTATAAATCCCTCTACCAAGATACTGATACATGCCCTGATGAGTCCAATATTGCTCAATTCTTACAGGATATTAATATACCTCAGTTATCTGGTGAAATTACTGCAAATTTGGATGAACCAATCCAAGATTGGGAAATAAAACAATGTATTTTATCTCTCAAAAATAATAAATGTCCTGGTCCAGACGGATTTATCAATGAATTTTATAAATGTTTCCATGAAGAACTTATTCCACTCCTCTTAAATGCCTATCACTATTCATTAGAAACAAAAACAATGGCTGTGTCATGGGCAGAAGCTACTATAGTGGTGTTACAGAAGGAAGGTAAAGATCCCACTGATTGCAGCTCCTACGGGCCATTGTCTATGTTAAATGGAGATGTTCGTGTTCTGACGGGTGTATTAGCACGGCGACTAAACGACATAATAACTAACATTATTCATCCAGACCAGACTGGGTTTATTGTCGGAAGACATTATGCAAATAATTTACGTCGTTTGTTAAATATCTTATCATACCAAAAACAAAGCAAAACCAAGACAGTTGTATTATCACTGGATGCCCAAAAGGCTTTTGATAGAGTGTCATGGAAATATCTTATTCAAACATTAAAAAGATTTAATTTTGGCCCTAAATTTATTGACTGGATTGAAACCATCTACTCTTCACCTCAAGCAGCTGTGAGAGTTAATGGGTTTCGATCTACAAGGTTTAATTTGGAGCGTGGATGCAGACAAGGGTGTCCTCTGTCACCCTTGCTCTTTGCTTTAAGTATAGAGCCATTGGCTCAACTCATTAGAGATGACAATAATATTAAAGGGGTGCTGATTGGCAAAGAAGTACATAAAATATCACTGTACGCGGATGATGTCCTACTGTATCTGACAGAGCCATCCTGTACAATTCCATGTTTAATGAAAATTATATCAACATATGGATATTTCTCGGGATATAAAATTAATGTTGATAAAACTGAGGCAATGGACGTTTTGGACAATATTTCACCAGAGTTTAAACAACAAAGTGGCTTTTGTTGGCCTAAAGAAGGTATAAAGTATTTGGGCATTTATGTTCCCCTTTCATTAGACAAGATATTTGATGCAAATTATGGTAGGATAATTAGTACTATAAAAAATGACCTAAACCGTTGGTCATCATTGCCTTTGTCTCTCCTAGGTCGCATAGAAGCCATTTGTATGAATGTTCTGCCTAGGCTTTTATATCTGTTTCAAATGTTACCAATACTAATACCCAAGTCAACATTTGAAGAAATGGACAAAACATTCTCAAAATTTATATGGCAGGGTAGGCGCCCTCGGATAAAATATAAAACACTTCAAAGACTTACGGAAGAAGGGGGGCTTAACCTGCCAAACTTGAAATATTATTTTTGGGCTTCACAATTAAAACCATTGATTTCATGGATGCAGAATGACATTCACACGAGATGGGTGGACATTGAACAAAACCTGAGCCTCAAACCATTACATGCTTTGCCATTCGCTAATATTCCAGTTGTGGGCTTATCAAGGTGGACTAAAACCACACTTGATATTTGGAAGAGAGTTGGAATTGCCTTTAAGTTACCAACTAGTCTATCTGCCTTGTCTAGTATTGGGCATTTAAAATCCTTTATACCAAGCAGACTGGATACGAGTTTTCTCAAGTGGGCTGATCATGGGCTTATTTACATACATCAGCTAATCGATAAGGATGGTTTTGTATCGTTTGAATATTTGAGAAGACACTTCCAACTCCAAAAAAATGATTTTTTCAGATATCTGCAAATACGATCTTTTTTGGTTTCTCATAAAGAGTGGGATAAAGTGCTAGACCCATCACTCATTGAACATTTTTTAATTCAAACTCAAAAACACAAAGAGGATAAAAAAGTGATCTCAAAGTTATACAAAATATTTGGCTTAATGGCTCAAAATAAACCTATTCTGGCAAAACAAAGGTGGGAGGCAGAGGCGGGTCAAATTTTCTCTGATCAAATGTGGGAAGAGGTATGTACAGTGGCGCATAAGACCACAAATTCAAATACATGGAGGGAATTTAAATGGAAGATATTTAGTAGATATTTCAGAACACCAGATATTGTGACTAAAATGACACCAAATGTTCCAAGCCTGTGTTGGAGAAATTGTGGTACAAAAGTGCCTAATCACACACACATTTTCTGGTCGTGCCCTAAAATACAAACATTTTGGGATGAGGTGTACAAGGCAATAAATCATATGTTTCAAGTTACAATACCAAGGGACTTGACAGTAGCAGTTCTTGGCACCACCCCTCCGGAAGTGCATGGGAGAGCACCAACATACCTCCTAAACATACTTTTTGTAGCAGCCTTGAAATGTGTTACTGCCTCTTGGATGAAAACAGACCCACCCCCCTTCAATGCATGGCTTCAAAAAGTACAAGAACTTTATCACGTGGAGAAGATTACTTATGCGCTGAGACTCCAATTACCTACTTTAGAATCAAGATGGCATCCAGTAGAAGTCTCTTTACTATAGTTGCTCAAGGTGGCTATTAAGCGCCTGGTTCTATTTTTTTTTTTTTTTGACAGATGTTGTTTCTCTTATATTGATGTGGAATTTGTGTATTATATAATCTTGACTACATATGGTAATTATATCTCTAATGACTCTGTTGTTAAAAATTTTAATAAAATATAAGTTCAAAAAAAAAAATCCATCCAGTAGTTTTTGCGTAATCCTGCTAACAGGTGGACGGACAAACAGACAAACCACCCTGATTACACAACCTCCTTAGTGGAGGTAATATAGCAGAACAGAACTTTTGCTGACACTTAAATCTCTCTAACCTGGAGTTTTTTCAGCTGTATCTGCTTGGTGGCTGCATCTGACCTCCGATTATCTCTGATGTTGGCTCCCCTTTCCATCTCCTCCAACCACTGAGCCAGGCTCAGAAACTTATGCCCCATGTGTCTCAGTCGGGTCAGCGTGGCGTGCAGCTGGGCTTGAGTCTCCTCCAGGCGGCTCTGGTGGGCTGCCCACTCTCTCTGAGCTGTGTCCAGGGCTCGATCCTCAATCTGAGGTATTCCCCATGAGATTACTCTTTCTCTGCTGGTCAGTACGGAGGAGAGCAAAGACTGGCCATGCGAACAGTGTTCCTGCAGGCTCTGTAGAAGAAAATAGCATGAATGAGTTGTCAAGATGTTGTGCATTACAAAAGTTTAAATAAGTATAAACATAGGAAAAGGTCTTATAGGTCCCATCTTGTGCATTTTTCAGGAATGGATTATTGGCCCTGTGATGGACTGGCAATCTGTCCAGGGTGTACCCTGCCTCTCGCCCAAAGATGCTGAGATAGGCTCCAGCCCCCCCGTGACCCAAAACGGATTAAGCGGAAGAAGATGGATGGATGGATGGATTTTAAATCTTGAAATCCTCAAGAACCTATATGTATTTTGTAAGAGAAAAAAAAATTCTTTGTTTTACATCTCCTCAAAAAAGCTCTCTTAAGTGTTCTGTTTAAAACAGATTGATTATGAATATCAGTGAGTCCCTAATCTGATTGGGTAAACTTTCTTGTGTGGGCTAATCACAAGTAACGAGACAGTTAGGGTCCATTTGTTAGAGAACTAAAGGTGGGGGTTGTTGGTTTGTGACATCATAAAACCTAGGAAGTGCAATCTACTCATTTCCTGAAAAGCTTTACTAAATAAAGGCAGTGTGTATTTCTCAGTGAAATGAGCATTTTAATAATTTAATAGTATACATTTGACCCATGGCTGTACTTTATAAAGCTAAATTCCATGAAAACACAATGCGCCACATAGGGCTGTCACAGTAGAGGAATTTCCCCTGTGGTGACGATGGACAGCTCAACACCGCGGTATGCAGTATTATTGCAAATGTTTTTAAGACCCTGTGATCTCATAATTTAAACAGGGTTTATAACTTATGTGGCAAATGATGGAAGCTGCGAGAGACTCCCTGCACCTCCACTCTCAACTTTATGTGCACGTGTGACAATTGCATGGAGCTCCAATCTTTCTACAGGCATGAACTGCTGATTCTGTTAAAAAAAATCAATCATTTTCATAAAGCAGTGGCGGTAACTACAGGGTGTGTTGACTGGAGACTGCAGCGACATTCAGCTTATTTAAGCAGGACAGCCTCTGTACAGGATCCTGTGTGGCTCTTGTCTCCGTGATTTTTGCTGCTGTCCAAAAAATCACGTTCAGAGCTCATACACAGGAGCATACACAGTCAAGATCATACACACCGCTCAGAAGGAAATAACACGCTTTGTGCACTTTCAGTGTTCACTGTCACGGCTGTATTTCGCAAGGAGTCTGAACGCTTTCACCACTAACTGCCTGCTGGAGTCTGTATGGAGAGAGATTGCCCCAAATGGTGTTGCCGTCATTAGCACCTGGCGGCAGTAGCACCAGGTGCTGGGGGTTTCCAGAGTACCGGGTGCAAACATGCTGTTAGCAATAAAAATACACTTCATTTAACAATTTATTTAATAATCAATAGGGGCACATAAGTGAACAATGAGATATAGCCACACACACAAAAATTGTGAACACCACGGTTGTTGCGGTTGCTCATTTTCCACCGCGGTAGGCTTGTCCATAGAGCGGTATTACATAATTGCGGCTATCGCAACAGCCCTAGCGGCACAATATGGAACCCTTATATAATGCATTTTTTAGCATTTTCACCTGTAGCTGCTGTATTGTGTTTTCAAGTGTATCCACGTTTCCCTCTGGATGTGACAAAGACGCCAAAGAGGCCTGTTCTGTCTCCAACCAGTCCTCAAACTGGTGTAATGCCCTCTGGTACTCCTGATGGACAAGAACCAGCTCCTTGGCTTTGCTAACTGCATTCTGAAAATCAGGAAAGAGGAGACATTGGCAGAACTGAGTTTGGATATTGTAAAATTAAAGAAAGCTGCATTTGAAAAACCTTGTATTTTGTACACATGAAAACCAGAACATGTAATAATCTTGATTACTAGAGGAGTTATTAAATTAATAAACATAGAGGTCTTGATTATATCATATCATACTGCTGGCAAATAATTAGGATTTTTTTCAAACAAAATGAAACTGGCATAGATATAAACAAAGAAAACAACAATTATTTATTTTGCAAATGCTTGATCAGGAAAAAAATGAAGTTGTGTGTCATGTGTAGGCACCTTAGCCTTTTCTTTGAGGGTGTTGTATCTACACTGCAGCTTCTGCACCTCCTGCTGTGCAGTGCAGTGTTCAGCCATACTGGAGCACTTTGTCGCAATGGTCTCCAGAGGACTGCTGTGACTCAATACTTCCTCGTAGAGAAGCTGAAATGAATGAAACACAAGTTTGAGAGGTTCCAGGATAAATGCATATAACTAAAGTTGAGTAAACTAAAGATGAAATTAAAGAATTAAAGCATACCAGTACTTCTGTTAGAGTAGCCTTTAAAACAGCATGTACTAAGAAATATACTTACAGTCCTACTAATCTTGATTATCTTAAAAAAGTTTACAAGATCTCCTTTGGGGTTTTAAGGGTATCTCATTGTTAGTAACATGTGATACCTTAGTCTTTCCCAGGTTGGCAGTCTTGTCTCTCATCTCAGAGTACTGTCTGTCTGAAGCGCTCAGCGTCTCCTCAACCCGGTCCATCCACAGCACAAACTGAGCAACGTCCTCCTGATAACTGGTCCACTGCGACAGAGCGCCTTCCAGCTGACTGTGATAGCGAAGTTAACACAAAAGGGAACCAATCAGTGTCTGAAAACCACATACACACATTTAAATCCGACAGTGCCTTTAACCTCTAAGCCGAATGAAATACATTAAGGGAATTTCTACAGCTCCCAGTCCCATTTATCAGAAAGATTGACAGATTAATTAATCCACAGTCACCTTTTACACTGGATAGAGGCAGACAGCAACGAGTCCCATGAATCCTTGAGGTCTTGGATCTGTTTGCGAATCACAGGAACCCCATCAGCTGAAGTGTTCCTCTGGACTGCCTCTCCCCGTGTAAGCAGCATTTTCAGCTGGATTTCCCTCTCCTGACGAGCAGCCAGTAAAGCCTATTGACAAGAGGGAAGAAAGACACATGAAACAGCTCTCTGAAGAGTAAAGTAAACTTTTATTTTCTAAATCATTAAAGGGAAGGAACTGTTGACATAAAAAAATCTGGGCTGGTGAGTATGACTTTGGCAAAAATACTACAGTAGCTATAGTAGCCGTGGGAATCAGAGTAATTAATGATACAATCACTGTAGAAATAAGTAAATTCTGCAAAAGCAGTTAAGCAATAAACAAAGCCATTCCCTTATTAGTAACTCTGGAAAACTGTTGAGAGAATCCATTTTAGGCAAAAGCTTTATAATACTGTGTTTAATATTGATAGTTAATATTTTTTATCACAAGAGGAAGTGATACAATATAGTGCTAAATAATGGTCCTTTTCTTCTTCAGTATCAGGTCAGAAACCAGACGTCAAAATGACGTCACACCCAAGCTACCCACATTTCAGTGGCAAAAGTCACAAAGCCATGCCCCTAGTGTTGGTTGTTGTTAGCAACCCCTAGAGAAAACAACATAGTAATGAAAGTATAAAAACACTGTAGCAGCACGTTCATTGATAGAAGCTGAGCAGTACGAAGTGTATGATCGACTAGAAGAGAAATATAAAAGAGAGGTGCTAATAAATAATAAAATTTTCACTACTGTTGACATGCAGAACATGGGGCTCCCTCCTTAAGTTCTTATGACGATTGTGCCCAGGTTTGTCTGATTTCATGAACCAATCCACTGGACATGAACCAAATCCAGCTTGTGGGAGGAGAAGGGATGAAATTTGAAATATGTTGTTAACACAGTGTGCAAACATTTATAACTTATGTGCAAACCAACTTTTGCATTAGTGTATCAGAACCAGTTCTGTGAAGGCCTAAATTTATTACACTTACAGTAGTAGAAGTATGGCAAAGAAAAGAGTTGTCAAAAAATTAAAAGATTTAGTAAACCAACTTAGTTTGCAATTGGGGCTGAATAATTTTGATTCCAACTGTATAATATCCTTCTGTAACTTCAACAAGAGTCCCCCCTCACCCCCCCCCCCCCAAAAAAAAACAGATGTGAGCATTTAATTGTTAGAGCTGCTGCTACACTATAATTTCAGAGACAAAAATAATGGTGGCTGCCTGTGGTACCCCTCAGCCTGCTGGCATTAAGAGCACTGGCTGGCTGAATTTTTGTGCAAAGTCATCCAAAATCAAAATCATTCCAGATTTTTCATAGATGCAACTATAGGATCAGTATGAAAAGCCTTCGTCATTTCATTCACAAGTTATCACATTTACAAGGTTTTTTGAGAATTGACCTCAAGGTCACCAAAATTGGAACTCTTCCCAATTTTTTCAAAAATATGGTATCAATGTGAAACATTGACATCATTTCCATGGCAGCACAATGGTACAGTGGTTAGCACTGTTGCCTAACAGCTAGAAAATTCCAGGTCCACAAGCTGGCAGGGGTAGGAACCTTTTTGTGTGGAGGTTTGCATGTTCAATCTGTGCTGTGTGGGTTTACTCTGGGTGCTCCGGTTTCCTCCCACAATCCAAAGACATGCATGTTAGGTTAATTGGAGATTCTAAATTGTTCCATGGTATCTGTATCCAATAGACCCTTAGAAAAGAGGGTTAGTATTAGTGAAGTGATTTGAGTGGTCTGTGAGATAGAAAAAGTGCTATATCTGAGTTATGTTTACAGTGTTTTTGGAAAAACTGACTTGTGGTCTTGACCTTGGGTTCAATGTCACCCAAATTTGACTCGTTTGAGGATTGTCATAGACACAAGTATGTTATCCATATCAAAAGTCTTCCTCATTTCCTTCTGAAGTTATCATGTTTACAAGAGTTTTGGAAAATCTGACCTCTGACCTTGAAGTCAAGGTCACACAGTTTTTTTCTCATCTGAGAAAAATGAAAAAAAACTGACCTCTGGCCTTGACGTCACTGTTGTCATGACAATACCCCATCAGCCTTTTAGAGGCTGAGAGGTAAAAAATGGTTTAATAAAAAAATTGATGAAACACACTGGAGAGCAAGATAACATTGGTGCTTTTTTAAGAAGCCAATTTTATCGTCATTCAATCCATAAAGCCAACCATGTACAGTAGAATGAAATTACGTTTCTCCTATCTACAGTGTCAATCACATCTAGAATCAGAGTGTCATGATCCGGAGTATGGCGGGGGCCGTGCTCAGTTATTAGATTTATTTTGTCTTTTTCTGTTTGTTTATTTTTCTGTTTGACTGCATTTGGTTTCTGTTTTTGGTTATTTCGTTATTCAAGTCTGTATTTCCTTCTTTGGGTTTTGTTTTGATTGTTGCTGGCGCTGTGACAGCTTGCGCGTCACTTCCTGCTGTCAAACTCTGTTTGCGCTCTGTCACGGCTGCCAGCTATAATGGTCACTCAGGACCCTGCAGGTGTTGGTGATCAGGGGTGGCCTATTTCAGCCGTGGGCGCCATTTCCCTGGTGCAGCGGCATCATTAACTACTCCATTCAGTAACCCGAGGACTTTCAAGCCAAGCCAAGTTATTGTTTACCTGTCTCTGCTCGGGTTATTGTCTGCTCTCATAATTATTTCATTTGCCTTCATCCACGTCCTTGGTTCTCCTTGCTTTGTGGACTCCAGCGTTAGTGCTGTGTTTTTTGTTGTTTTGGTGTTCCATTTCTTGTGTTTCTTTTGTTAATAAAACTTAAAACTCACAGACTGTGCTTGGCACCCTGTTTGCCCTCGGGGAGGGCCGGTTTATGACACACAGGGGCCGCTGCCATAAAAAACTTTTCCTTCCCCCATTCTGTTATGCTGAGCACCAAGCTACAAGGCAGGAAGTACCATTTTTATATGGTCTTTGGTATGACCCGGCTGGGGCTTCAACCCACGACCTCCCAGGCTGTGGGGCAGATGCTCTACCACTAGGCCACCACTCCGGTGTGCATTTTTTGTGTGTGCATCTCTTAAAATGAATGAAGTTTAAACCTGAGAGCTGAATCAGGTCTGCCATGAAATATCAGGACTGAACTCAAATTCATACAAGATTTATTGTAGAGGTTCCAACAGTATATATAAGATAAGATAAGCCTTTATTAGTCCCACAACGGGGAAATTCCAGGATTGCAACAGCACAGGGATAGCAACACTCAGAGCAACAATCAGAAGGCAAGAAAAAACAAGCAAGCAAGAGCAGCTAATATACATATGTACATATTACTATAAAATATATATATACACACACACACACAGTGCAGAGCATTGTAGCTGGATGGAATAAATATATGAATATATGAACACACAGTGCAGAGCATTGTAGCTAGATGGAATAAATATGTAAATATATAAACACCCACAGTATGGAGCATTGCAGCTAGGTGGAATAAATATGCAAGTATATAAACACACACAGTGCGGAGCAATGTAGCTAGATGGAATAATATGTAGATATATAAAAACACAGTGCGGAGCATTGTAGCTAGATGGAATAAATATATAGATATATAAATATAAACACACCCAGTGCAGAGCATTGTAGCTAGATGGAATAAATATGTAAATATATAAACACACACAGTGCAGAGCATTGTTGCTAGGTGGGATGAAACAGCATAACCGTCTATTTAGTTATCCTACATGGTATGATTATGTGCCCATACATATTCTCACCCTCCATAGCGACCGGTATGTTCCTAGTTGTATGCCGGAGAGGACCATTGTGTAAGTCTATTGCATCTTTTGCATTAAAAAAAAAAAAAAACAAAACAAAAAACTATTAGTTTGTTACGTCTTTTTGCTATCTCTGCGAGCAGCCCTGCTTAGGTTGTACAGTCTGACAGCCGTTGGTAGGAAGGACCTACGAAACCTCTCGGTTGTGCACCTGGGATGATGTAGCATATGAAACTGTTACCAATGTAAGCAAAAGTTTGCATCCTTAATACAACTGCAGCTTTTGAATACAGTAAATATATCATTTATCTGCTATATCTGCTAATTTATCTGTCAGTTAATTCAAAGCTTCGGTGTGGAACTTTGGAAACTTGGGATTTCGTAACACCCTGTGGTCACAAAGTGAACTGCATGATCCATTCAGAGCTGACATCCTCTTTTCAATTCAACTTTATTTGTATCATGTCTAATTACAACCAAAGGTGCTAGATACATAAGGCACGAATCATAAGCAATTGAGAAAAAAACCCAACAATCCCCTATAAGCAAGAACTAGGTGACAGTGGGAGGGAAAAACTCCCTTTTTAGAAGAAACCTCCGGCAGAGCTAGGCTCAAGGAGAAATAGTCACCTGCCACAAGTGGTTGGGGGGTGAGGAGAGAGACAAGAAGAAAATCTTTCTGTTTAGCCTATGTAAATATTGACATACTTAAACTTTACTCAGGATAAAATCAGCTTCTGACAGTGAGAAATTAGAATTGTTGTGAAAAACAGAACTGATGTTGGAGAATGTTAAAAGGTGAAAGTAAAGTTCCTAGTAATCATCCAATCTGAAAGATGGTTTTGCCATTGCTTGTGAAATAAGTTTTAAAAACATAATGGGCCATTTTAAATAGGGTGGAATGAGAAAAGTTATCTGTCTTCCCTTTAATAGATAAATATTAAAGTCTGTCTGTCATTAAAGGGGTCCTGGGCTTCCTTCATTTTGCCAAAGTGGTCCATCATCAAAGCTCATTCAGTGCCCCTGTTTTAAATGATTCCCCCAATTAGTCATCTCCTTACTTCAAGTTGCAGCATCCTTTCCTCCAGCACGCCCTTCTCAGCTGTGGTAGAAATGCAGGTTTTAATGGTTCTTTGAGCCTCACACACCCAGTCGTGGAGTTCTTTCAGCCCCTGAGAGAAGAGACGGTGTTCTCCCACGATGCGCTCAATCCTGGAGGCTTTATCCTTAGACGTTAGAACACACAACACTCTGTAAACACTCTGTTCAGGTATTACTGAACTGAAATGAAAATTACAGCAGTTCCCTGTGCATACCATCAGGGTGTTTATACTGTTCACTGTGAGTTTGAATAGTCTTTTGTTTTTCCCTCCACGCACATCTCAAGAGACTCTCCCACACACACATTTCCACACAAGATTCAACAACTTCAACATCTGTGCAGATGTAAAGAGGGGAAGCCCAAATCTTGTAGCTATTTCAAATGATTTCATTTCTGTTCTCATGTCTGGCAGGGAAGAGGCCCTAAAAATAGCTCTGCAATAGTTGGCCAGCAAGGAAAATAAATCCCATTCATCACTGCTGGGGTGCTTTTCATTGCCCTGAGATAGTAACAGAGCTCTGCGGTCAGTGTAATATTTTGTTCTATGATATAAGATTAATCATAGGAGTGTGATAAATCCAATAAGAGTCCCAAAAAGGTCAGCTTCTTGCACACTGTCACATTTCTGCTGTGGCATTTTAGAAGTGCCTCCGTGGGTGAAGGTAAACGGTACAGCAATGACCTTTTTATGCTAATGAGGGTGTAACCATGGGGCAGCAAAGAGGTGAGATGGATTATTGAGCTCAAGAAAATTATGTGAGATTTTCTTTTGAGAAGTGTCTTTACCAGAGGTTAGCTGATTAGAGTCACCATGACTAATGTAGAACTAAAGAATAATCCATGACACAACAGACACACAGTGATGAACATGCCTGGTCAACAGACGGGTAAAAAACCAGGGATCTTCAACCTGTGGTTCTAGAACCACATGCATACTTTTGTTTATGACTGGCACTTGTGGTTTTGATTTAAAAAATACAAAAAATATCAGAAATTTACAATATGAGAAATTTTGTGAGAAAACCTTAACAATTCAAAAGAAAAAAAATGTGAATTTAGAAGAAAATGAAGCAAATTTACAAGAAAATTTCACAAATTTCACAAAAGTTGTACATTTGAGAAAAAAGTAAAGAAATAATACATTTATAGGGAAAGTTGCACATTTACTAAAAACCAGACTGTCAGTGACAGAGTAGCTCATTCCGGCTCAATGAAATCACCCAGACAGAGGTCAGATCTCCTGACTGCTGACCCTGACCTTAAGTACAGACCAGATGCAGACCCATCCAGGATGTGCTCAAGGTCAAGGCGAACAACCAAAGAGAAGCAAGGTTTTTTGTGAAATCATAAATACCCGGATCTCCTGTCCTTTGACAATGATCTTGACCTCAACCTGGATGCAGACCTACATGAGGAACCTTATGAGTGAGTCTGGTGAGAATCAAGGTAATTTCCTCAGAGGAGCAGTAATTTTTCTGAAATCATATTAGTGCCCAGATCTCCTGACCTTTGACCTTGACCTTCAGTACAACCTGGATGCAGACCCACCTGAGGATCATTGTGAGTGAGTTTGGTGAGTATCGGAGCAAATGCCTAGGAGAAGTAGCAATTCCCGTGAAATGTGGATGGATAGATGGAGAGACTGACAGATGGACAACTGATAAAGTGTCATTGCATTAGCTCCTTTCGGCTTTGCAGAAATTAGCTAAAAAAAACGCTGCAAATTTATAAGAAGCAACATAAAAAATTATGTCAAAAAAGTTGCAAATTTATGAGAAAATAATTAGCTAATTTACGAGAAATAAATTTGCAAGAAAAATGGAAAATTTAAGAGGAAAAAGATAGGCCATCTTATACTTTCCTCTATACAATTCATCTGTTTTACCATTGTTTCAAGGCTCAAATATATTTTGCAGTTACATGAAAAAGGACTGGCTTTTCTCACAGCAGAAGATGCTGATCCAGGTCTAAGCAGAATGTAAAGCAAGCTTCATTTCAACAAGCTGCAAAAAAAACAAAACAAAACTGTGCATACAGGGCTACTGGGTTGGCACAGTGTTACCTTGGTTAAGTTGCTGAGGGCTAGGTACTGTGCGGACAGCTGAGAGACTCTGTGAACAAAGCCCTTGCCGGCTGCTTGTCCCTCCCAGAGACGATGAGCTCTTTCTCTCAGCTTGCCCAGCTCTACCTCCCGACTGGCAATCTCCTCCAGCACACCCTTGGTCACGGCAAAGCAGGTTAGGGGGAAAAAACAGAGAAGAAGCACATAGATATTGGTTGGGTGCAGGGTTAAAATTGACAGGTTGAGCATGAGCAGCATAAAATGCGAAAATGAAACAACAGATATTAGATATTTGAGTTTAGTGACAGCGGAGACAGACAGAGGGGGTGTGAGTGGAGGGTTGAGTTAACATGTGACAAGTACAGACAGAGGAAGAAGAGCACATCAAAATACATGGATAAAAACATAGTGAAACAAGCCTCAGCAGTATTCCTCCTGAGGTTTGTTTCTAAACAGAAATGTGATTATTCACTAAGACCCCATAGAAAAAAACAGAAATGAAAAATATGAAACATGTGAAAAAGTAAAGAGGATTTTGCCAGCACAGGTTCAGGGACAGAAGCTCATTTGTATTGTATTGTACTTCAGGTGCAGAGGGGAAAAATGTAATTGGCTGCCAGGCCAGACAAAAGGCAATGAGAAGTGCTACAGCGAGTGACACAATAAATACAAAAATAGCAACAGTGATAAGTACAGAGCTTTGAGATGGGCTTGATATATTTTTTCCTCTTTTGTCAGATTTATCTTCTTATTGCTTCATGCCTCTCTTCCTCTTTTGTCTCTGCCAGACATGGCAGAGCCCGTTATCACATCCCGATAAAGGCCTTTTAGCCACGGAGTGCTTCAGCTGTGACAGAAGGAGAATTAATTAGATTTCAGGACATTCCCTCTGACTATTGTGTCAAGACGCTGCTCTATTTTGATCCAGTGGTGCTCGACAAATGTAATTAGGTCCTTCTCTTTTCCCAGCTGATTTGAAATTGTACTTTAGGGATCCATATCTGATGGAGAGCTGACTATTTAGAGTCCTTGGAAAAGCTATTTAATATTCAATTTGTGCTGTAATGACAAGGTTTACGTGAGTAAAGAGAGGAAATTAAAGAACATTGGCGACAGCAGCTCTGAGGAGAAACATGAAAGCTGCACTTTCATAATTAATGTAGTTTAACAGAGATGGATCTGAAAGTATAGTTTAATATACTTAATGTATTGCTACAGGGTGGACATGAAACATTGCAAAAATACTGTTTCATGAACAAGGGGCATACATATAGAAAAAAGTGCAATTAACAAAATGCTCATAATAGAAAAATTAGATTCATCAGGTTCTTATTTTTTAAGTTATTTAGCAAGCAAATAATTAGTATGTCACAACAGATAAATATCAGCCACTTACTGTTTCTATGATTTGATTTGGTGACAAGCCAATAATTGTTAATGAGTACTGCACATATCAGCATGCTAATGTTTGGAAAATACATACTGTTGCATCTTTATTAGAAACAAACACAATAATCACAGTCGTAGTGTCAAAGTAAGAAAGCCGTTATCTCCAGAGTAGGAATGCTAGTACTGAATTGTTTGTCAGATAGAAGATTAAATTAATATCCTGCATTTTATACTTTAAGAGTATGAAACCTTTCATGTATGTGCATTATAATGTTAGACTAAAACAGCTTTACCAGCTAAACGAAATTAAAGCGTTACAAATGAAGGCAATCAGAATTTTCAGTTTGCTAAGCTAGTATTTATTAGTTAAACAATACGTAGATTAAAATATCACCAGTCACTTTAACAGGTACACCTGTTCAGCTGCTTGTTAATATAAACAACTAATTAGCCAGTCAATAGCAGCAAATCAATGCATTTAGGCATGTAGACATGGTCAAGACAAGCTGATGAAAGAGGAGTAATTTAAATGACTTTGAACATGGCATGACTGTTGGTAGCAGAGGGGCTGGTCTCATTATTTCAGAAACTGATGATCTACTGGAATTTTCACACACACAACCATCTCTAGGGTTAACAGAGAATGGTCTGAAAAAGAGAAAATATTCAGTAAGCAGCGGGCCCAAATGGCTTGTTAATACCAGAGGTCAGATGAGAAGGGCCAGACTGGCTCGAGCTAACATAAAGGCAACAGTAACTCAAATAACCACTCCTTACAAATGTGGCATACAGAAGAGCATCTCTGAAGGCACAACACATTGACCCTTGAAGTAGATGGACTACAGCAGCAGAAGACCTCAACTGGTGCCACTTTTGTCAGTTATGAACAGGAAACTGAGGCTACAATTCATACAGGCTCACCAAAATTGGGTAATAAAAGACTGGAAAAATGCTGCCTGATTCATGTCTACATTTGTCCCACAACACTGAGATGGTAGGGTCAGAATTTCTTGTAAAAAACACAAAAAGAATGGATGCAAGAATCATGGATATGCAGTCAACAAATCCGCAGCAACTGTATGATGCTAGCATATCAATATGGATCAAAATCTCTGAGGACTGTTTCCAGTACTTTGTTGAATCTATACCATGAAGAATTAAGGTAGTTCTGAAGGCAATAGGAATCCAATTAAGTAATAGCAAGGTGTACCAATTAAAGTGGCCGGTTATCCACACTAGTTTAATTTCCACTTCCAACTGTGTTGTCACTCAGATTTTCACTATTTTATCTAATTTCAGATTTACAATGTATGCACTGGAGTGAACATCGGTGATGTGACAATAACTGAGTTGACCTACAATACGCTTCAGGGCTGGACGTTAACTTTCTTTGCTCATAACACTGGTGCTACAGAGGTTCATAGTCATGTAGCACAAGACAAAAACTTGTAGCACAATAAAAACATGTCTTATTTCTCTAAAACTGACTGCTAGGATAAGGACCTGTACTTGCATAGCGCTTTTCTAGTCTCAAAGACCACTCAAAGCACTTCACTGGTACTAACCCTCTATTCTAAGAGCCTATCAGAAACAGATACCTAGGGACCATTTAGCATCACCAATTAACCTAACATGCGCCTCTTTGGATTGTGGAAGGAAACCAGAACATCTGGAGTAAATCCACACAACACAGGGAGAACATGCAAACTCCACACAGAAAGTTCCTACCCCTGCCAGCCTGGGGATTCAAACCTGGAACCTTCTAGCTGTTCGGCAACAGTGCTAATCCTGTACCACCATGCAAGTAGTGCAGTTTAATCATTTAAAATATAGTATTTCACTTTATGATTAAAAACAACTTGTCAAGATCTAGAAATTATTTTAAATTTATATACATTTCCACATCAGTCATCAATCCTAACCACCTAAACACACTCACCACACCATACAAACTAATGGGCCAGTTTTGGCCCACAGGCCGTATGTTTGACACCCCTAGACTGGACCATAAAAAACAGCCTCAGTCACCCCATGGAGCTTCCTCTTTCTCCCTGCGGCACAATGAACCCCCTGTGGGTCGAGGAGAACCCGAAAGAAACGTGAAAAAAAAAAATGTTTCTTTTATAAGAGCATTTTTTTCAGTCACTCCCGGAGCCTGGAGCAGTGGAGAAGAGACCAGCCTGTCATGTCGAACGATCTATGCATCCCGGTACACCTCTCATCTGCTCTTTTTTCCCGTGACAGTCCCCTCCAAAATAAAACATATCCCACTTTGTGTGGCGCTAAATGCGACACTCAAAAGTGCAGCCTGCGCACACAAACACGGTGTCTGTTCTTGTAAATATGAAAGCTGTTCAGCGCCAATATGAAAAAGAATGTCAGGTGCATTTTGCAGTTCTGTCCGTTGTAATGGAGGACAAAGAGCAGCAACCACTGAACTCTATATATATATCAGTGTATTCCACCACTGATCTGCGCTGAGTTTAACACGGAGTGACAAAATTAAAAGACGTAAAAATGCTGGTGACTCTCCATAGTTTCTCATTGCACCGGTGCTACGGCAGTTCATTCATTCTTCGCACAGGCCAATTTTCACGTCGCATATGCGACATATATGTCACATTGTACAGCCCTGTGCTTGGAAAAAAATCTCAAAAAGTAATTGATCATAAACAACAACAAATATACAGAAAATTTCAAAAACCCTATGATGTTTGCCCGTGCGCTCTAACTACCAATTGGTGCAAAGCTATAACCAAGAAACCAAACTTCAGTCAACATTTGTCCAATTATTGACCAGACCAAAAGAACACATTCAGATGAAACTGAATCAGCACCATGCCTTTGGGTTTTAAAATACCTGCAGTTTGCTGAGCTCCTGTTTCTTGGCTAGAAGGTCGTACAGACGAGCACTGCTCTCCTGAACTCTGACCTCTGTACTGTTCAGCCAGTCCTGCAGAGGCTCAGCACTGGCCTCAAACTCCGTCATCTGGGACTGCAGGTTCTGGAAATGTGACACAAAGGTTAGAGCTATGAAATGCTTTTGGACAAACCTGGATTTATCTAAAAGGTCAAGAATTTTAATACCAAAAATATAATCCATTACACCAGGATGAATAAGTAAAATCCATGCAGCTGGCCTTAATTTACTGTGAGGTCCGGATCCAGGTAAGAACACAACATCCAAACAAAAATAAAGTAAACAAACCTTGAGTGCATCTTCCCTTGTTTGCAGGTTATTCATCAGGCTCTTCCAGTCTTCTCTCGCATTTGCCACCTTGGCCTTGATTCCCTCCACCCTGTCTTTAGAGACCACAGCCATCAGCAGGTCCCCACTGGCCCCTACTGTACTCAGCCTGGCTTGGCCATTCTCCCTGTCACTCAAGAACTCCTAAGGGGACACGGGACAGACAAAGGAGCTGTAACCATTCAACACAAATGCACAAACAAAAGAAAGGAGGGTGTGAAATTGAAAAGAGGAAAAATTTATTCCTCAACATTTTTGCTTTTTGCTTCTGCTGAAGTAGGTGATGGGTATTTTTTCTGACTATGTTCTACGTGTCCTGCAAATTTTCTGTGTCCTAATATATGACCTTATGTTGTGAAAATAAATAATTATAGTAGACTAAGTAATTATAAATTCTTTATGCATATGAAGAAGGCAGCGTCTGACCCGGGGAAACAGTCGCAAATAAAGAAAAATCAGTGAGCCTGACATGTTTTTTTTTTCTAACGACACAAATTCTTCATATCCACCCACTGAAAATGTACACACATGCACACACAGATGCCCCTCCCTCAGAGCTGAGCCGATGACAGTAGCACAGCAGGGACAGCTCCACCATCTGTGCAGTCAGCACATCCCGTATACACACACGTTAGCTTCAGCTTCCTCGACACACAAACACACACATTTGGTGCAGCAGAAGCACCCAAATATACAAAGTCTGTGTTTTTTTTAATTGTCTTTTCTATTTTTTTTCCTTTATCTTCCTTTCACTCTGCGTGTTCTCCAGTCATTTACGCATTCATTAACAACCACTCTCACCCAGCCAGTGTAAGTGTACACCACTAATTAAGCATGACACTGAGGATACCCCCGCCCTAACACACTGGCCCTCCTGGAGGTCAGCCATGTGGAAACATTGTTCCACATTCCTCACCAAGTCGATAATAAATAAAACACGACTGCCTCTCCATTCCTCTCCCCACCACTGCCAGTATGAAAGTATGAAAATCTCTCTCATCCTCAAAAGAGTCTAGATTCTAGACTCTAGAAACCTCCAAAGTACACACCAAAAACCTACACAGCACTTCTTATTCTATGAACTCATCAGATTTTTCAGTGACCATGTGAATTTTAATAAAATAAATTACAGCTCAACGGACTTTCAGGTCTGTGACGCAGCAAACAAAACTCCATATATGGCGGAGGAGGCTGGCGGCGGTGCGATGTCTGCGGGGAATGGCGCAGATGCGCTGATGGCTGCCATGAGTTCAATGAGAGCGGACTTTTCCTCTAGATTTGATGGGATTATGACAGCGTTGGAAGGAATAAGAAAGGAATTGGGTGACTGTGTAGAACGAACGGCGCAGATGGAGCTCCGTCTCGCTAGTGCTGAAGATGACGTCACCCGTCTTCAATTAAAGGTGCGCACTTTGGAAAAAAAAAATAAATCTCTGGAAGATAATATTTTGGATTTGGAATCTCGGTCGAGACAGAATAATTTGAGGCTGGTGGGTCTTCCAGAGGAATCAGAAGGTCGGGACGTATGAGTGTAGTCAGGAGTTTACTTGGAGCTGGTGTACTTGGTAACAGCCTTGGTTCCCTCAGACACGGCGTGCTTGGCCAGCTCACCGGGCAGCAGGAGGAGACTGCTGAGGAGACTCAGGTCTTTTGGTGTACAAGGGGCGCTGCTGAAGTCATTCTATGACACGGTGGTGGCATCAGCCATCACTTTTGGAGTGGTCTGCTGGGGCAGTGGCATTACTGCAGCCGATAGGAAGAGACTGAACAAACTGATTAAGAAAGCTAGCTCTGTCCTGGGGCAGCGCCTTGATCCGATGGAGGAGATAGGAGAGAGAAGGACGGTGGCTAAACTGTCATCTCTGCTGGAGTCCGAGTTCCACCCTATGCAGGACATACTGAATGCACTGAGGAGCTCATTTAGCAGCAGACTACATCATCCCAGGTGCACAACCGAGAGGTTTCGTAGGTCCTTCCTACCAACGGCTGTCAGACTGTACAACCTAAGCAGGGCTGCTCGCAGAGATAGCAAAAAAGACGTAACAAACTAATAGTTTTTTGAATGCAGAAGATGCAATAGACTTACACAGTGGTCCTCTCCGGCATACAACTAGGAGCATGCCGGTCGCTATGGAGGGTGAGAGTGTGTATGGGCACATAATCATACCATGCAGGATAGCTGGGTAGACGGTTATGCTGTTTCATTCCATCTAGCGGCAATGCTCTGCACTGTGTGTGTTTATATATTTGCATATTTGTTCCGTCTAGCTGCAATGCTCCGTACTGTGGGTGTTTATATATTTATATATCTACATGTTATTCCATCTAGCTACATTGCTCCGCACTGTGTGTGTTTATATACTTGCATATTTATTCCACCTAGCTGCAATGCTCCGTACTGTGGGTGTTTATATATTTACATATTTATTCCATCTAGCTACAATGCTCTGCACTGTGTGTTCATATATTCATATATTATTCCATCCAGCTACAATGCTCTGCACTGTGTGTCTGTGTGTGTGTGTATATATATATATTTTATAGTAATACGTACATATGTTTATTAGCTGCTCTTGCTTGCTTGTTTTTTTTTCTTGCCTTCTGATTGTTGCTCTGAGTGTTGCTATCCCTGTGCTGTTGCAATCCTGGAATTTCCCCGTTGTGGGACTAATAAAGGCTTATCTTATCTTATCTTATCTTATGTTCCTTTCTGGAAAAGTGGATTCCGGAGGTGCTGGGCAGCGAGGAGTTGCAATCAGCAGTGGTTCTGGAAAAAGCACATCGTATTGGCCCACGGAGAGATAAGGGACCGCCGAGGACCTTAATTATGAAGTTTCTTAGCAACAGAGACAGGATGAAGATCTTCAACGCTGCACGTGCTAAAGGAGAGATTAAACACCAGGACCAGCAGGTGCGGTTCTACCCAGATTTGGCCACAGGAATCCAGCAATTGAGGAAGCAGTTTGATCCCATACGTAAGGAGCTGCGCAACCTTGGGATTCGTCATGGTGTAATCTATCCTGCGAGACTGCTGACCACGTATGAGGGCAGAACCCACATTTTCAAGACCCCAGAGGAGGCGCAGGAGTTCATCAAGAAGATCAAAGAAGAAGAAGAGACTGGTGGGAGCTAAGCATGAACAAAATATAAGGTAGAATAATTAAGCATTTGCACAGGCATCTGACTGACTTGAAGTAAATAGTAAGTTTACAAAATATAGATTGTATTATATATTAAAAAAACAAAACAAAACAAACAAAAAAAAAACTATGATGTACAAAGTTGTTAAAAATTTTGGAGTTAAGTTGGAAAACTACAGAGGAGAGTTAATGTTACGTCATTAAAAGCAGTAGAGTTAGGGTGATTGGGAGGATGAAGAAGGAGTGGCTTAGGCTGTTCCCCGTGGGTGTGGAACGGTCGATGGCTATATCGGGAGACAGAATTTTTCTTTTGATTTTGGGGGGTTTGCCACAAGTGTGGGAAGGGGAAATTTGTTTGTGTGTAGTTTGTAGGATGAATGTTCAACCACTCATGTTTTTGCTTCTCTGTATGAGCATGTTTACACTGCAAGGTAATCCTAAACTCTCTATTGATCATGGACCAAAGTGTTAATCTTAATTTAACTTCATGGAATTGCAGAGGTCTACAAAATTTAAAAAAACTTAAACAAGTTATGAATAAAATAAAGGACATGGGTTCAAGAATTGTGTTTTTACAAGAAACTCATCTGATAGAGGAGGATGTTAAAAGAATTAGGAGTAGATGGCAGGGAAGTGTATTCACCTCTTCATTTTCATCCCGAGCCAGGGGAGTTATGACTCTCATACATAAATCAGTTCCTTTTCAGGTGAAAAATGTAATTGGAGACAAATTTGGAAGATATGTAATCATTCAAGGTTCTTTGCTATTAGAAAATATAAATCTTGTGAACTTATATGGTCCCAATATAGATGATCAGAAGTTCTTTGCTAATTTATTTCTCATCTTATCATCACTTACAGGGCAACATATAATAGCAGGGGATTTTAATTGTACATTGAATCCAGGTGTGGATAGATCAACAGGACTGGATTGTACGCACATTGGATGTAGGATGACTATTAATCATTTTATGAAAGAATTGAGATTGTTAGATATATGGAGAGAAATGAAACCACAAGTTAAAGCCTATTCTTGTTATTCCAGTACCTACAAGACATTCTCACGTATTGATTATTTTTTGATTTCCACAGAATTAAGGTCCAAGATTCAAAACTGCTTTTATGATAACATCGTGATTTCTAATCATGCACCCTGTTGTCTAATATATGTAGATAAAAAATTGACAAAGGAATCAGGTAGATGGCAATTTCAGCATAAATGGCTTCAGGATGAGGAATTTGTCAAGTATATAGAAAAACAGATAGACGAGTTCTTTGACATCAATACTAAACAAACATCAGCATGTGTAAAGTGGGAGGCTTTCAAAGCTTTTATTAGGGGACATATTATTAGTTATACAGGATCAAAATCTAAGAAGACTCGAGAGGAGAGAGCTAAATTGGAACATAAAATAAAAAGTCTTCAGGAAAAAGTGTATGCAGGAAGTGACCCAAGGTTGGAGAATGAATTACTGATTTTGAGAGCTGAATACGACAAAAAATCAGCGAATAGAGCTGCCTCGAGTCTTCTAAGATTGAAACAATCTTTTTATGAACAAGGTGAAAAATCAGAAAAATTATTAGCATGGCAGATTAAACAATTGGAAATTAAAACACCAATTACCAGTATTATAAGTAACGGACAGGTAGTTATAGATCCTTTAGAAATTAATAGAGCCTTTAGAGATTACTATGAAAAATTATATGATACCAAAAATGAACCTGATTTAACAAAACTAAATGGGTTTTTGAACGAACTATCTATACCGTGTATTCCAAATGAAAACAGGGAGATATTGGAGTCTAAAATTAGTCAAGAAGAAGTTGGGCTAGCCATTGATAATATGAAATCAGGAAAAAGTGCAGGACCAGATGGTCTTCCAGTTGACCTTTATAAAAAATTTAAGAATAAATTAATAAAACCTTTTTTGGAAATGGTTTTAGAAGCATTTCAAAATAATAATTTACCATCATACATAAATAATGCCTTAATTATACTGCTGCCAAAACCAGGTAAGCCCTCTAATAAATGTGAAAATATGAGACCAATAAGCCTATTAAACGCCGACCTTAAGATAATCTGTAAAATTTTAGCAAGACGAATACAAGAAATTTTACCAAATATTATTAATCGAGATCAGAATGGCTTTATAAAGGGTAGACAAGGCTTCCATAATGTAAGAAGACTATTTAATATTATTTATTTTAATAAAGAAGCACCGGATACAGCTCTCCTATCATTGGACGCCGAAAAGGCCTTTGATAGAGTTGAATGGCCCTTTCTTTTTGAAGTCCTACAAAGGTTTGGACTTGGAAATAATTTCATAAAATGGGTTCAAATAATATACAATAATGCTACAGCAGAAATCCTAACAAATAACAATATTTCAAAACCAATAAAAATCAATAGAGGATGTCGACAAGGCTGTCCACTTTCACCTTTACTGTTTACTATGGCAATTGAACCTTTAGCGATAGCGATACGTTTACATTCACAAATATATGGAATTAAAGTTGGACCAACAGAACATAAAATCTCCCTGTACGCCGATGATATAATTTTGTTTATGTCGAATCTAAAAAAATCAATTCCAACCTTGTTGAATTTAATAAAGAATTTTGGGGAAATATCAGGATATAAAATAAATAAAACTAAATCTTCAATATTAATGCTAAATGAGACCCAGAGAAATTACCCAGCCCCTGAGGTAAATCAATTCAATGTTGTAAATCAGTTTAAATATTTAGGAATCCAAATTATGCCTAAGCTAGAATCAGTCGCCAGTGTCAACTATGAAGCCTTAATGTCAGATATCAATGAGTTAACTCAGAGATGGATGTCACTACCAATGTCGATGATCGGGAGAATCAATATACTTAAAAGTAATATTTTACCTAAAATACTTTATTTATTTCAATACATTCCCTTATCACCACCTTTAGATCTATTCTCAAGAATAAAAAAAAAGTTAGTGGAATTTATTTATTTATTTAGCGAATGCAAAGTCCTTAAGCCAAGCAGTTGCCTCCTGGTTTGCTGTATGGAGGGTGTGTAATCCTCCTTCCAGTCTTTGGAGCGGGCAAGCCTCTATGATGTGTTCCATTGTTTGCTCCTCTCCACATGCGCACAGTGGGCTAGGGCTACTGCCCCATCTGTAAAGGCTGGCCAAGCAGGGGCCATGTCCAGTCCTGAAGCGATTGAGTGTAGACCACTGTCTCCTTGGGAGGTTGGTGCCCGGGACCTGTTGGTTGGGGTTTATCACCAGCTGTTTGTTTGGGACCTCCTTGGTCTCCCATTCCTCTTGCCAAGCAGTCTGGATGGTAAAGTCAGCTGGGGGAGGGTTTTTCCAAATCGGCCGTCTGGATGAAAGTCGGGCAGTGGGTGGAGTGTAGATATCTCACACAACACAACACACTGCCATCTACAGAAGTTCTCTGATGACTCTGCGATCGTTGGCCTCATCTCCAATGGAGATGAAGCTGAGTACAGAGGGCTTATCCAGGACTTCGTGGACTGGTGCCATCGGAACTGCCTCCAGATCAACGCGAGGAAAACTAAGGAGCTGGTGGTGGACTGCCGCAGGCATGGGCAGCCCCTCACAGTACCAGTAAATATACAGGGAACAGACATCGAGATGGTGACATCCTATAAGTACCTGGGTATTCATCTGAACAATAAACTAGACTGGTCACACAATACTGATGCACTCTACAAGAAGGGACAGCGCAGGCTGTTCCTGCTGAGGAGACTCAGGTCTTTTGGTGTACAAGGGGCGCTGCTGAAGTCATTCTATGACACGGTGGTGGCATCAGCCATCACTTTTGGAGTGGTCTGCTGGGGCAGTGGCATTACTGCAGCCAATAGGAAGAGACTGAACAAACTGATTAAGAAAGCTAGCTCTGTCCTGGGGCAGCGCCTTGATCCGATGGAGGAGATAGGAGAGAGAAGGACGGTGGCTAAACTGTCATCTCTGCTGGAGTCCGAGTTCCACCCTATGCAGGACATACTGAATGCACTGAGGAGCTCATTTAGCAGCAGACTACATCATCCCAGGTGCACAACCGAGAGGTTTCGTAGGTCCTTCCTACCAACGGCTGTCAGACTGTACAACCTAAGCAGGGCTGCTCGCAGAGATAGCAAAAAGACGTAACAAACTAATAGTTTTTTGAATGCAAAAGATGCAATAGACTTACACAATGGTCCCCTCCGGCATACAACTAGGAACATACCGGTCGCTATGGAGGGTGAGAATATGTATGGGCACATAATCATACCATGTAGGATAACTAAGTAGACGGTTATGCTGTTTCATTCCATCTAGCAACAATGCTCTGCACTGTGTGTGTTTATATATTTGCATATTTATTCCATCTAGCTACAATGCTCAGCACTGGGTGTGTTTATATATTTATATATCTACATATTATTCCATCTAGCTACATTGCTCCGCACTGTGTGTGTTTATATACTTGCATATTTATTCCACCTAGCTGCAATGCTCCGTACTGTGGGTGTTTATATATTTACATATTTATTCCATCTAGCTACAATGCTCTGCACTGTGTGTTCATATATTCATATATTTATTCCATCCAGCTACAATGCTCTGCACTGTGTGTCTGTGTGTGTGTGTATATATATATATTTTATAGTAATACGTACATATGTTTATTAGCTGCTCTTGCTTGCTTGTTTTTTTTCTTGCCTTCTGATTGTTGCTCTGAGTGTTGCTATCCCTGTGCTGTTGCAATCCTGGAATTTCCCCGTTGTGGGACTAATAAAGGCTTATCTTATCTTATCTTATCTTATCTGCATGGATTGGTAAGTGAGGAGAATCTTTAACTTTTTGGAGCATCCTTTGAGTTAATGCTGCTCGCCGGATGTGTGGAGGGGCTATGTTTGACAGTACAGAGAGCCAGGGGAGTGGTGTTGAGCGGATTGTTCCAGTTATAGTTCTCATGGTTGTGTTGAGCTGGGTGTCTACATGGTGTGTGTAAGATGACCTGGACCAGACAGGGGCACAATATTCTGCTACAGAGTATGAAAGGGCCAGTGCTGAGGTGCGCAGGGTGGAGACTGCCGCCCCCCATTTTGCACCAGCGAGCTTGCAGAGCAGGTTGTTTCGTACCTTCACCTTAGCAGCCGTCCCCTTTAGATGTTCCTTGAAGGATAAGGTCCTATCAAGGGTCACTCCAAGATAAGTTGGATTTGGGGCATGCTTAAGCTTGAGTCCGCTCAGGTGGATGTTTAGTTCTCTGGCAGCTTTTGCATTGTGGAGATGGAATACACTGGAGACGGTTTTTGCTGGGCTTGGTTTTAGGCGCCAGATTTTGCAGAACTGGTCCAGTTTGGCAAGATCTTCCGTGAGCACCCGTTCCAGTGGTTCAAAGTCTGGTGCTTGGAATGCCAAACAGATGTCGTCTGCATAGGTGAATTTGCAGGATTTTGTAGTAGGCAGGTCGTTTATGTAGAGGTTGAACAGAGTTGGAGCTAGAACTGAGCCTTGTGGGAGTCCGTTTTTCTGCATTCTCCATGCACTTGTCTTCTGACTGAGGTGGACTCTGAACCTTCGGTTGGTCAGCAGGGTTTTTATAATTGCTGTTGCCCAAGCAGGGATCGCCTTTATAAGTTTCAGGAGGAGGCCTTTGTGCCAGACCGTATCATAGGCGGCTGTAAGGTCGAGAAACACAGCCCCTGTCTTCAGTCTGCTGGAGTGGAATTTATATGGAACAACAGGAGGGCTAGATTACGTTTGTCTTTATTATATTTACCATTTGATCGTGGAGGTCTGAAATGTCCAAATTTTATGTTGTATTATTGGTCGGCACAACTGAGGTCTATGACATATTATTTTTCATCAAATGATCTCCCTCACTGGACTGAAATGGAATCATACAATTTACCTTTACCTCTTCCCATATTCATATACTCAGATTCGGCAAAAAAATTACAAAAACAAGTTAAAAATCCATTTGTAAAGCATATGATCAAAATATGGTGTGAAGCTAAAAACTATTTAAAAGAACCACAGTTATTGTCACAATTTAGTCCAATATGGGGTAATCAATATTTTAAACCAGGGAGAGCGGACGCTGTATTTAAAGTATGGAATTTAAAAGGGATACAAAAGATTCAGGATTTATATTTGCCATGTGCAGACAACATAATGTCTTTTGAAGAGCTGAGGATCAAATTTAATCTCAATAGAACACATTTTTTTAAATATCTTCAACTTAGAAACTTTATTCGATCAAATCAAAATAAAGCTCTCACTCGACCTATTTATTCATCTTTAGAAAAAATGATGATGAAAGATAGTAAAAGAAAGGGTATTATTTCAGAGTTTTATAACTCATTGACACTATCTTCAAGTGAAAATTCACTGAAAAGATTAAACTACTGGAAAGAAGATCTGCAAATTGAAATTTCAGAGGAACAATGGGAATTGGCTTGTACAGAAGCTCAAACCAAATCAATAAATGCACGCCTTAAATTGATACATTTCAAATGGTTAATGCGGATGTATGTTACACCGGAGGAGTTAAATAGATATAACAAAAATATACCAGATACATGCACAAAATGCATGGAAAGTAAAGGAACCCTATTTCATTGTTTATGGGAATGTAGATTAATAAGAATGTTTTGGGAGGAGGTGAGGGTAACAATTGAAAAAATAATCTCAAAACAAATCATATTGAATCCTAAACTGTTTTTGTTGGGTCTGTACCCAGAAAAGCATAATTTCAATAAAAGTGAAAGAACATTCATAGACCTCAGTTTGCTTAATGCCAAAAAATGTATTGCACTATTATGGAAAAAGACTCATAGACCAGATGTGACTCAGTGGTTAAGACAGATGTTAACAAACCTTCCATTAGAAAGAATAACATATATACTGAAATCAAAGGAAATTGTGTTTGAGAATATATGGAGACCTTTTATTGATTATGTAAAAAATTTAAACATAACTCTTGAAGAAGAAGGTGAATGATGTGTGTGGACCTTGTAAATTCCAAACTGGTGAACATAATATGTATACTAATGTATTGGATTGTCTAGACTAAACAGAGGAGCATTGTTGAAGACTTGATTTTGTTGGTGGTTGTTGGTGTTTTTAGGGCATTTTTTTTTTTTTTTTGTAGTACTTTAGTGTTAGTGTTTGATTGTTTGTATCATGTTTGTTAAAAAAAAAAAAAAAGGTTCAATAAAGATATTGTGGAAAAAAAAATAAATTACAGCTCACATACACTACACCATGTTTTAAGTCTTGAGTTTAGCAATTACCACCACAAATTCATTGATACTTAATATCTATTTCAGGGATGTAGGGAATTCTACATTAAAAGACAAGCACGTGACTCTTAGCCTGGACACTGGTGTCCTCTGAAGACGCTCCAAAACCCTCAGAGACAGACCCACAAACTTCTCAGAGGACACAGCCACAGATATTTTGAGAAGAATGGAAAAGAGACCCTGCTGTGGAGCTTTCTCTTATCCCTTTTGGCTACAAGCCTATTTCCAGCTTATCTAGCCCACTGTAGGTCCCCTCACTGCAACAAGCCCACCAGAGGACACTCAACAGAGGGCATGTTCATACACAACGTCTCTTTGAGCAGCATCCCAGTGAAAGTGGACTGATTCTTTGGCTTACACAATTTCTTTTTTCATGGCAATCTTTGTTCAGCCTGCCAACTGTATGCAGAGACAGTAAAAGCTAGAAGTCGTTTGTAATTAGCTGCTGTGGATTTAACAGCAAAATACTGTAGTGACAAGAAGCTTGTTGAATCTTTTGGATCCAAAGGCTGAATGATGGAGTAGCTCATTCCTAACTGATGAAATCAACCCAAGAGTGCAAAGATCTCTTGACCTTTGACCTTGACTTTAAGCACAGCCGAGATGCAGACCCACTTCATCATTGTGCATGAGTTTCCTGAAAACTGGTGCAACTGCCTAGGAGGAATAACCGTTTTCAAAAAAATCATACAAGTGCTGAGATCTCCTGACCTTTGACCTTGAACACAACCTTGACACAGACCCACCTGATGATCATTGTGATGGAGTTTGGTGAGCAATGGTGCAAACTCCGAGGAGGAGTAGCTATTCCTGTGAAATGCAGAGGGGCTGACTAACAGACAGACGGATGGACGGATGCCGTGTCATCGCATTAGCTCCTTTCGGCTTCGTTGATTGAGCTAAAAATTCATATAAAACCCATGTCTATGTCTATTGTGTGAATTATTTTCTAACGTTCTATATAGTCTGCATTTTAATTTTTATTTCACACCAAAAAGGATGACAATTTTTATTTTTGTTGTAATTGTCCTATCAAGTGATATTTATTCAGTCATTCAATCTTACTGAATCTCCTACAAGACACTGATCTATAAAAAAGACCATATCACAATGCTGAGAGGCAGTTCTCAGAGAGATTTAGAGTTTGAATTCAAATAAATCAAGTTATTAAATATTTTCTTTTCAACAGGCTGAATTAATATCTAGAGACATGACAGTCCTACAATCTTCTGCCATCGATAAATAATAACAGAAATGTAATTCAATCTGTGAATTTGGTTTTGTGTGTCTCTTCTGGGAAAACTTGTCTGGTACAAAGTTGCATCACAAACTGATTAAAAATAAGGAACAATGGACTTCCGGTTATGGCAGCCACGTAGGAAGACGTGCTTCACACTGCTCTGCTTGTGAAAATAAAAATTTTACTAAAACTCTCTCAATTGGAACAAAAACCCATCCCAACGTTTTGGTGCAGATATGGTAAAGACCAAGGTTGGAAAATTAGGTAGGGGAAAAGGTAACTCGACAAAACAACCCAAGCTAACAGACTTTCACGCTCGAGGCGAAACAGAGGAAACTCCAGAGGCAATGGCGGAGGAGGGAGCCAGCAGCGGAGCGGGAACAGTTGAAGAGGGGACAGACGTAGTGCTCACTGCCATTAACTCCATGAGAACAGAGTTTTCGTCTAAATTCG
This sequence comes from Pholidichthys leucotaenia, assembly GCA_020510985.1. NCBI lineage: Eukaryota > Metazoa > Chordata > Actinopteri > Cichliformes > Pholidichthyidae > Pholidichthys > Pholidichthys leucotaenia. The sequence continues at coordinate 326,763,826 of CM035842.1, read as the reverse complement.
ATTGGATTATAACAGCGATAGAAGGTATAAGAAAGGAAATAAATGACTGCATGGAGCGAGTGTCGCAGGCGGAGCTCCGAATATCAAGTGCTGAAGATGATGTTACCAGCCTGCAAACTAAACTGCAAACACTGGAATCAAAATGCAAAAGTCTGGAACAGGGGTGTCAAACTCATTCCATGGAGGGCCAAGACCCTGCATGTTTTGCTTCTACCCAGTGTCATCAGCAGGTGTTTTCACTGATCAGCAATCAGTGGGAAGAAATTCAGTGAAATCACCTGTTGAAGACACTGGGTGGAGGTAAAACCTGCAGGGTCTTGGCCCTCCATGGAATGAGTTTGACACCTGTGGTCTGGAAGATAACGTCCTAGACTTGGAATCCCGCTCGCGATGGAATAATTTGAGGCTGGTGGGCCTCCCGGAGGGAACGGAGGGACGGGACCCGTGTTCCTTTTTGGAAAAGTGGATTCCAGAAGCACTGAATAACGCGGATCTGCAGTCATCAGTCGTTTTAGAGAGAGCTCACCGAATCGGCCCACTGAGAGATAATAAGACACCACCGAGGACACTGATTATGAAGTTCCTCAACTACAAAGACAAGATGACAGTCATCAATGCAGCGCGAGCTAAAGGGGAAATTAAGTACCAGGACCAACAAGTGCGGTTCTACCCGGACTTGGCTGCAGGAATACAACAATTGAGGAAACAGTTCGACCCGGCCCGCAAAGAGCTGCGCAACCTCGGGATTCGTCACGGAGTAATTCATCTGGGAAGACTGCTGGTCACATATAAGTGGAGAACCCACACCTTCAAGACCCCTCAAGAGGCGCAGGAGTTCATCAAGCAAATCCAAAAGGAGACTGGTGGGAGCCAAGCATGAACATGACAATGGTAGAACATTTAAGCATACATACAGGCATCCGATTGATCTGAAACATAAACATGTCTACAAAATACAGACTGTAAAAAAAAAAATGTTATGATGTACAATGTTGCTATAAAACTTTGAAGTTATGTTGAAAAAGCTACAGAAGAGAGTTAATGTTATAAGAATAGTAGTAGAGTCAGGGTGATTGAGAGGAGAAAGAGAGAGAGAGAGTGGTTTGACTGATCCTCGCAGGTGTGGAACAGTCACTAGCTACAATGGGAGACGGAATATTTTGGGGGGATTACCACAAATGTGGGGAAAGGGAATCGGTTTTTGTTTAGTTTGTAGGATGAATGTTCTATCATCCATGTTTTTGCTTCTCTGTATGAGTATGTTCATATTACAAGGTAATCTCAAACTCCTTATTGATCATAGATCAAAGCGTTAATCTTAATTTAACTTCATGGAATTGCAGAGGTCTACAAAATCTTAAAAAACTTAAACAAGTCATGAATAAAATAAAAGACATAGATTCAAAAATTGTATTTTTACAAGAAACTCATCTATTAGAGGAGGATGTAAAAAGAATTAGGAGAAGATGGCAAGGTAACGTGTTCACCTCATCATTTTCATCCTGAGCCAGGGGAGTTATGACTCTCATACACAAAACAGTCCCACTTCAAGTGAAAAATGTAATTAGAGACAAATTTGGAAGATATTTAATCATCCAATGATCTTTGCTATTAGAAAATATAAATCTGATGAACTTATACGGCCCCAATATTGATGATCAAAACTTCTTTGTTAATTTATTCCTTATTTTATCATCACTTACAGGGCAACATATAATAGCAGAGGATTTTAATTGTACATTGAATCCCAGTATAGATAGATCAACAGGACTGGACTATACGCACAATGGATGCAGGATGACCATTAATCGTTTTATGAAAGAATTGAGATTGCTAGATATATGGAGAGAAATGAAACCACAAGTCAAAGCCTATTCTTGTTATTCTAATACCTATAAGACATTCTCACGTATTGACTACTTCTTGATCTCTACAGAATTAAGGTCCAAGATTCAAAACTGTTTCTATGATAACATTGTGATCTCTGATCATGCACCCTGCTGTCTAGTATATGTAGATAAGAAATTGACAAAGGACCCAGTTAGGTGGCATTTTCAAGATAAATGGCTTCAGGATGAGGAATTTGTTAAGTACATAGAAAAACAGATAGATGAGTTCTTTGATATCAATCTTTGGATGCGCCTAACGTGCGCGCCCAATGTCAAGTCAAATTCCTCGTATGTTTACTTGTAAATATACTTGGCAATAAATACTTGGCAATTATGACTGGCGCCTAGCGGCTGCCCCAGCCTTGGATGCGCTCTGCAGAGCGTGCCCAAATGCCAAGTCACGTTTCGTTACCTTGTACATGTGTAATGACAATAAAGTTGAATCTCATCTCATCTCATCAATAAAGCTGATTCTGATCTTTGATATCACAAACAACGGCATGTATAAAGTGGGAGGCTTTCAAAGCTTTATTAGGGGGCATATTATTAGTTATACAGGTTCAAAATCTAAGAAGACCCGAGAAGATAGAGTCCAATTGGAACATAAAATAAAAATTCTTCAAGAAAAGGTGTATGCAGGAAGTAACCCACAGTTAGAGAACGAATTATTGATTCTGAGAGCTGAATATGACAAAAAAAATCAGCGAATAGAGCTGCCTTGAGTCTTCTAAGATTGAAGCAAACTTTTTATGAACAAGGTGAAAAATCAGGAAAATTACTGGCATGGCAGATTAAACAATTAGAATCTAAAACACCAATTACCAGTATTATAAGTAACGGACAGGCAGTTATAGCTCCTTTAGAAATTAATAGTGCCTTTAGAGATTATTATGAAAAACTATATGATACAAAAAATGAAACTGACTTAACAAAACTAAATGGGTTTTTGGGTGGATTATCTATACCATGTATTCCAAATGAAAACAGGGAGATACCGGCGTCCAAAATTGGTCAAGAAGAAGTTGGGCAAGCCATTGATAATATGAAATCAGGAAAAAGAGCAGGACCAGATGGTCTTCCAGTTGACCTCTATAAAAAAATTTTAAGAATAAATTAATAAAACCACTTTTGGAAATGGTTTTAGAAGCATTTCAAAATGGTAATTTACCACCATACATGAATAATGCCTTAATTATACTGTTGCCAAAACCAGGTAAACCCCCTAATAAATGTGAAAACATGAGACCAATAAGCCTATTAAATGCTGATCTTAAAATAATCTGTAGAATTTTAGCAAAACGCCTACAAGATACATTACCAAATATTATTAACCAAAATCAGAATGGCTTTATAATGGGAAGACAAGGCTTCCATAATGTAAGAAGACTATTTAATATTATTTATTCTAATAAAGAAGCACCGGATACAGCTCTCCTATCATTGGACGCCGAAAAGGCCTTTGATAGGGTCGAATAGCCCTATCTTTTTGAAGTCCTACAAAGGTTTGGACTTGGAAATAATTTCATAAAATGGGTCCAGATAATATACAATAATGCTACAGCAGAAATCCTAACAAACAGCAATATCTCAAAATCAATAAAAATCAATAGAGGATGTCGACAAGGCTGTCCACTTTCACCTTTATTGTTTACTATGGCAATTGAACCTTTAGCGATGGCAGTACGTTTACATCCACAATTATATGGAATAAAAGTAGGATCAACAGAACATAAAATCTCCCTGTATGCCGATGACATAATTTTATTTCTGTCGAATCTTAAAAAAATCAATTCCGATCTTGTTAAATTTAATAAAGAATTTTGGGGATATATCAGGATATAAAATAAACAAAACAAAATCTTCAATATTAAATTAAAAATTAAATCACCCTTTATTGTCATTCAATTGTACAACCAATCATGTACAGCAGAACAAGATTGTGTTTTACCTATCTACTGTGTTAATCACACACACCCCAAGTGCAGAATCAGAGGGCCGCTGCCATGCAAGGCGCCGCCACAAATTTCCCTCCTCCATTCCATTATTGCTGAGCACCAAGCTGGACAGCAGGAAGTTCCACTTTTACATGGTCTTCGGCATGACCCGGCCGGGATTTGAACCCCTGCCTCCCGGGTGTGGGACGGATGCTCTACCAACTGAGCCACCACTCTGGCAATATTAATATTAATATTGTTAATATTAGCATTAATGTTGTTAATATTAATGCTAAATGAGACCCAGAGAAATCACCCAGCTCCTGAGGTAAACCAATTCAATGTTGTAGATCAGTTTAAATATTTAGGAATTCAAATTTTATGACAGATATTAATGAGTTACTTCAGAGATGGATGTCACTACAAATGTCGATGATCGGGAGAATTAATATACTTAAAAGTAATATCTTACCAAAAATACTTTACTTATTCCAAAACATCCCTTTACCACCACCTTCAGATCTATTCTCAAGAATTAAAAAAAAGTTAGTGGAATTTATATGGAACAATAGGAAGGCTAGATTACGTCTGTCCTTACTATATTTACCATTCGATCGTGGAGGTCTGAAATGTCCATACTTTATGTTGTATTACTGGTCAGCACAACTGAAGTCTATGACATATTATTTTTCAACAAATGATCCTCCTCATTAGACTGAAATGGAGTCATACCATTTACCTTTACCTCTTCCCTTATTCATATACTCAGACTCGGCTAAAAAAATCACAGAAACAAGTTAAAAATCCAATTGTAAAGCACATGATCAAAATATGGTGTGAAACTAAAAAATATTTAAAAGAACCACACTCACTGTCACAATTTAGCCCAATATGGGGTAATCAATATTTTACACCAGGGAGAGTGGATACTGTATTTAAAGTATGGAATTTAAAAGAGATTCAAAAGATTCAAGACTTATATTTGTCACGTTCAGATAACATAATATCTTTTGAAGAACTGAGGATTAAATTCAATCTTAATAGAACACACTTTTTTAAATATCTTCAGCTTAGAAATTTTATTCGATCAAATCAAAATAATGCTCTCACCCGACCTACTTATTCATCTTTGGAAAAAATTTTGATAAAAGATAGTCAGAGAAAGAGTATCATTTCAGAGTTTTATAACTCATTGACACCATTCTCATGTGAAAACTCACAGAAAAGACTGAATGACTGGAAAGAAGACCTGCAAATTGAAATCTCAGAGGAACAATGGGAAATGGCTTGTGCAGGAGTTCAAACCAAATCAATAAATGCACGTCTTAAACTGATACATTTTAAATGGTTAATGCGGATGTATGTTACACCAGTGGAATTAAATAGATATAACAAAAACATACCAGATACATGCACAAAATGTATGGAAAGTAAAGGAACCCTATTTCACTGTTTATGGGAATGTAGAAAAATCAGAATGTTTTGGGAAGAGGTGAGGGTAACAATTGAAAAAATAATTTCAAAACAAATCACATTGAACTCTAAACTGTTTTTGTTGGGTCTGCATCCAGAAAAACACAACTTCAATAAAAGTGAAAGAACATTCATAGACCTCGGTTTGCTTAATGCCAAAAAATGTATTGCACTACTGTGGAAAAAGACTCAGACCAGATGTGACTCAGTGGTTAAGACAGATGTCAACAAACCTTCCACTAGAAAGAATAACATATATACTGAAATCAAGGGAAAATGTGTTTGAGAATATATGGAGACCTTTCATTGATTATGTAAAGAAATTAAACATAACTTCTGAAGAAGAAGGTGAATGATATGTGTGGACCTTGCAAATTCCAAGCTGGTGATTTTTAAAAAAAAAACAACAAAAAACGAGATCTTTTTTTTATTCAAGAAGTTTGATATCTTGTTTCAATATATATTAAGTATTCTTATGTAATAGATTACCTAGACTAAACAGAGGAGTATTGTTGTTGACCTGTTTTTGTTAATGGCTGTTATTATTTTTATTATACATTTTTTTATTATTATTATTTTTAATTTTTAAACTACTTTTGTGTTTATGTCTGACTGTTTATACCATATTTGTAAAAAAAGTTCAATAAAAATATTGTGGAAAAAACAAAACAAGGAACATTAACAGCAAAATAATCTGGCTACTGTTGTGTGCCACCAATATTTGAAAAAACATAGTAAAAATCTTACAGATAGAAAGAAATGCTATCTCTTACTTGGATCCTCTGCAAAGCAGTCGAGGCCTCTGTAACAGTCTGTGGCACATCAAAGCATTTGGCGGTGCTGATTTTGGCATTGACCAACCACTGCTGGAAGTCTCTAAGGGCTGCACGAAACCTCTGCTCTAGCAGTCGCTCCTTGTTTTGACATTCCCTGGATGCACGAAGACTCAGACTGCAGGTAAGGCAGGAAAAAAATGGAGAGCATTTAACATGTTGTTCACTGGTAGAAATCTCCCCTGAGAAATGAACAAAGAAAGAGAAATGCAAGAACCAGACAAATTTTTTGCTATCTAACTTCCATGTGCTCATCAAAACAAAGGAGACATGTGCTGATGCTCAGATGCTGTCCATACTGTCCTCACATTTTAGAGGATGAGACAAAAGGGAAAGATGCATGAGAAATGGGCAGGTGGAGAAATGGCAGAGTGGGTGAAGTGGAAGGAATGATGGCTGGGGCAAAAAGGGAGAGTGGGGGAGGGTGGTAAGGGGCACGGCGTGGGAGGGGGTTGAGAGGCAACATATGATTGGGGCAGAAGTTCATAGGGGTGACAAGATGGAGAGAACGAGGCCTGACAGCTTGATGATATGGGGAAAAAAGGCGATATAGAAGTGGACATGGAAGAAATATGTGTCAGGGAGAACAAAGAAATACAGTAGCTTAAAGACCAATAAATAAGTGTGCCACAGAACAAACATACTAGTTGAATGAAGGAAAAATTGTAACAGCTTTAATTCCTTAGGGTTTCCACTCAAATTAAATGTAAAGAAGGGTGTTTCTTAGACGTGGAAATAATACGCTCATTTTCCTGGCTGTAGAGCTGTGCTTATCAGACTCAGCGCTGTTGGTGAATGACTGGAACAAATATGAGGTATGATTTTTACTTTCTAGAGGAAGGATTTTTTTTCCTCTGCTGAGATCTGTGGTTGAGGTTCACATTAGCTGGCTAGCTCTGATTGTAAGATACAGCCTAAAAGTCCACATAAAGCATCATCAAGGACAAGGGTGTATGGTTTCAGTGGTCATAGGACAAGAGTGGTCTCTGAAATATAACAAGCACAGAAACAGGCCTCAAAGTTGATGACTGACCCTGCTCGCTGTGGCTAACTGCTAGAGATGGAGGAGCTGTCCCTGCCTGAGTATAATAAACAATGGTAAAACAGCATCTAGAATGAGATATATGCAACTGCTGGTAAAGAATCACGGATAATGGATGGGATGGGGGAAGTTATGCCAAAGGAAGCCAGAAGCGGTGTCTATACCAAGCTAACTCCACCAGCATGTCTGTTGGTGTGAATCTAGGGCCATCCCAGACAAAATATTACAAAATACTAAAGTAATGCATGGAATAGAGATACCTGTACAGTGGATATAAAAAGTCTACACACCCCTGTTCAAATGCCAGGTTTTTGTGATGTAAAAAAATGAGACCAAGATAAATCATTTCAAAACTTTTTCCACCATTAATGTGACCTATACAACCTGTACAACCCAACTGAAAAACAAACTGAAATCTTTTAAGTGGAAAAATAAAAAATAAAAAACTTACAATAACCTGGTTGCATAAATATGTACACCCTGTTATAACTGAGGATGTGGCTGTGTTCAGAATTAACCAATCACAAACTCATGTTAAATGGGAGTCAGCACACACCTGCCACCATTTGAAGTGCCTCTGATTAACCCTAAATAAAGTTCAGCTGTTCATTTTTTATAGTCACATCTTATAGCACAAGCCATGGTCCGTAGAGAGCTTCCAAAGTATCAGAGGGATCACATTGTTCAAAGGTGACATAATGCACGGCCCAGGAGACACACACGCAGGCTCAGGATAGATTTAACAGCTTTATTAGCAACAAGGGAGTGTATGGCTGCGTGTCTGTGGAATAAGAATGTATTGGTGGTGGCGTCTGCGTCAGGCACAGGGGCAGGAGGCCGTACAGCCGGACAACCCTGTGGGAGAGAGCAGAGGGAGAAGGGTAACAGGCACCACACCAATACAGGGAATAATGATGGTAGCTGGCTTACTTGGTTGTGACAGGTGGCTGGCGTCGACAAGGGCGGAGCCCGGGAGACAGCGACCTGCGGTACCTGTGGCAGCAGCGTAGAGCCAACGGCGAGGTGATGAAGTCCGCCGCCGGGAATGTCCACCTGTGCACAGGGGAAAGCTAGAGGAGAGAGGTAAGGGGAGCTTACCCAGGATATCTTCGCTAGTCGGTTTGAGATCCGTAGTAGCAAAGAGGCCGAAGTAGAGAGACGGCTTCAGGCCAAAGCCCAGGGCAGAGTGGATTAAATACCTCGCCGCTGACGAGGAGCAGGTGTGCGCGCGGCTGGCGCCACTGATGAGCGGCAAGTCATAACAGTACTCCCCCCTCTAGCAGCGCCTCCTGGCGATGGTTTTTCCGGGTGCGCTCGATGAAACTCAGAAATGAGTGACCGATCCAACACCAGCGAGGAAGGCACCCACTGTCTCCACTCGGGTCCATAGCCCTCCCAATCCACCAGGTACTGCAATCTGCGACCCCGGCGTCGGGCGTCCAAGATGTCAGCGACGGTCCAGGCCGGATGGCCACCAATCATCCGGGGAGTGGGGTGCGCCGCAGGTGGAGGGCAGAGGGGGTCAGAGACCACCGGTTTGATTTTGGAGACGTGGAAGGTGGGATAGATGCGGAGGGAGGAGGGAATAGCCACACGCACAGCCACCGGGTTAATGATTCTGGTTATGGGATAAGGGCCGATGAACCGTTGGGCCAGCTTTCTCCTCTCACCCTTTAGGTTTACGTCCTGAGTGGAAACCCAAACTTGCTGTCCCACCTGGTAGGCAGGTGCAGGTCTCCTATGTCGGTCCGCCGTAGACTTATTGCGCTCCGCCGTGCGTAAAAGCGCATTACGCGCCGTGGATCAAAGGGAACGGCACCGCCTCAGATGTGCCTGGACAGAGGGAACAGCCAACTCGCCCTCCTGTGCGGGAAACAGGGGTGGATCATAGCCCAAGGATGCTTTGAAGGGTGACATCCCGATGGCCGTAGAGCAAGAGGTGTTGTGGGCGTACTCCACCCAGGCGAGGTGAGAACTCCAGGACGTGGGTTTGGATGACGTGACGCAGCGGAGCGTAGCCTCCAGCTCCTGGTTAGTCCGCTCACACTGCCCGTTAGACTGGGGGTGATGGCCGGAGGAGAGGCTTACCTTGGCTCCCAGGGCGTTGCAAAATGACCTCCAGACGTCCGAAGAAAACTGGGGGCCGCGGTCGGAGACCACGTCGACCGGGATTCCATGCAGTCTGACCACGTGCTGGATGAGGAGGTCCGCCGTCTCCAAGGCTGAGGGAAGTCCACGTAGGGGCACGAAGTGGGCGGCCTTGGAAAAACGGTCTACAATGGTCAGAACTGTGTCAAAGTTGTTGGAGACAGGGAGCCCGGTGACGAAGTCCAGAGCGATGTGCGACCAGGGCCTGCCAGGGACGGGCAGGGGCTGGAGCAGACCCGCAGGGGGAGCGTTACCTGACTTATTGGCAGCACAGACGGGGCAGGCCCGGGCGTAATGGGCGGCATCCTTCCGCAGGCCTGGCCACCAAAAGGATCGCTGGAGAAGGTCAATCATCCGCGAAGCTCCAGGATGGCAAGTGAGCTTGAAGGTATGGAGCCAGTGTATGACGTCCCCCCGGACGGCAGATGGCACGAAGAGCCTCCCCTCCGGTCCGCCGCCAGGGTCCGGTTCCGACTCCTGTGCCCTCCGGATCTTGTCCTCTATGTCCCATGTAACAGCCCCCACGACGCACGACCTGGGCAAGATGGTGTGAGCAACGTCTTCTGCGGCCTCCGGGGCAAATTGCCTGGAGAGGGCGTCGGGCAGGCCGTTCTTGGAGCCAGGCCTATATGTGATGCTGAACTTAAACCTTGCAAAGAACAGGGACCAACGCGCCTGGCGGGCGTTCAGACGCTTGGCAGATCTTAGGTACTCCAGGTTCTTGTGGTCAGTGAGGACCACAAAAGGCAAGGCTGCCCCCTCCAGCCAGTGACGCCATTCTTGGAGGGCAAGCTTGATGGCAAGAAGCTCTCTGTCCCCCACGTCGTAATTTTGTTCCGCCGGGGACAGGCGCCAAGAGAAGAAGGCGCAGGGTCGCTTGACTCCATTGGCTGGGGACCGCTGGGACAACACCGCCCCCACCCCCGTGTCCGAAGCGTCCACCTCCACAATGCACTGCAGCGTGGGATCGACCTGGCTGAGGACCCGGGAGGAGGAAAACTCCGTCTTCAGCGCCTGGAAGGCCGAAGCGGCCTCTTCAGTCCACCGGAACGGGGTCTTAGGAGAGGTGAGGTGGGTCAGGGGCCCGACGATGGCTCCAAAGTTCGGGACAAAGTGGCGGTAGAAATTGGCGAACCCGATGAATTGCTGAACTTGCTTTCGAGAAGTTGGTGTGGGCCAATCCACCACTGCTTTGATCTTCGCTGGGTCCGGAAGCACCTGGTCATGGGAGATGACGAACCCCTGGAAGGAAGTTGTCTTGGCGTAGAATTCACATTTTTCCGCCTTGATGTACAGACGGTTCTCCAGCAGTCTCTGCAGGACCCGCCTCACGTGGACCCGGTGTTCATCCCTGGACCTGGAGAAGATGAGAATGTCATCCAGGTAGACGAATACGAACAGGCCGATGAAGTCCCGGAGGACGTCATTGATGAGGCGCTGAAAGACGGCTGGAGCGTTGGTCAACCCAAACGGCATCACGAGGTATTCAAAATGCCCGTTTGGGGTTCGGAAGGCGGTTTTCCACTCATCTCCCTCCCGGATCCGGATGAGGTGGTAAGCGCTGCGGAGATCCAGCTTAGTAAACCAGGTCGCCCCCTGGAGGGAGTGGAAGGCAGTGTCCATAAGGGGCAGGGTGTACCGGTCCTTCTCCGTGATATCGTTGAGAGCTCGATAGTCGATACAAGGATGAAGAGATCCGTCCTTCTTTCCAACGAAGAAAAACCCTGCACCAACAGGAGAGGAGGACAGTCGGATGATCCCAGCACTGAGCGACTCCTTCAGGTAGCTGTTCATTGCCTCCTTCTCCGGCGCTGACAGACTGTAGAGGCGTCCTGAGGGTAAGGGCGCCCCCTGGCGGATGTTAATGGCGCAGTCGTAGGGCCGGTGAGGAGGCAGAGACATCGCCTTGGACTTACTGAAAACGGCACCCAGGTCGTGGAACTCTGAGGGCACTAGGGTGAGATCCGGGGGCGCGGTGTCCTGAGCTGTGGGAGGCGAGGACGGGGCGCAGGCCGCGGATTGGAGGCAGGTACCCATGCAGAAAGTGCTCCACGCAGAAACCTTCCCAGTCTTCCAGTCCAAGGCGGGGTTGTGGAGGTGGAGCCAGGGATAACCGAGGATGACAGGTGTTACTGAGGTGGGCAGGACGTAAACGGAGATATCCTCCCGATGGTTTCCAGAGATGATCACCGGGACAGGGGATGTTTGGTGAGTTACTTTTCCCAGGGAAACTCGGGAGAGATTAACTAGGGCGAGAGGAGTATCGAGGAGGTGACAGTGGATGCCCAGTCGGGTTGCCATGCATTGTGAAATAAAGCTACCCTCCGCGCCTGAATCCACCAGTGCATGTGTGAGGTGCCCAGTGAGGTTGTGACAGAAGCGGATGGGCAGCGTCAAATGTGTGAGGGGACTTAACCGATTAGCGTCCGCGAGTCCCCCTACAGTGACTCGCGGACCACCTCGTTTGGCTTCTCCGGACAATGCTCCACCGTGTGCTGGCTACCTCCGCAATACATGCAGAGGCCCAGGTCACGACGGTGCTGTTTCTCCGCCAGGGGGAGCTTTGTCCGGCCCGTCACCATTGGTTCCGACTCCTCGGAGACCTCCGGTGGCGGCAACGCCAGGGGGCGAGCTTGGGGCAGACGTGCAGAGGCGCCCCGCGAGCGAGAAGACTGCTTCCGCTCGGAGGCGCGCTCGCGCAGCCTGTTGTCCAAACTGATGGTGAGAGAAATCAGCTCCGCCAGCGTCTCCGAGGTATCCCGTCCAGCCAACTCATCCCTCAGACCGGAATTTAGACTGCGGAGGAAGATGCCGCAGAGCGCACGCTCTTCCCAGCAAACTTCCTCCGCGGTAACCCAGAAGTCGATCGCGTAGTCGGCCGCCGATTGGCTCCCCTGTTGGAGTCCGAGAAGACGGTCGACCTGGACACTGTCCAAACGCGAATGGTCGAACACTTTCAGAAATTGTCGCACGAACTGGCCATAGGTGAGGGTGGCGTAGCTGGGCTTCACCATAATGGCGTAAGCCCAGGTAAGCGCACGACCCTCAAGGAGATTACCTATATAGCCAATCCTGCTATGGTCTGAGGGAAAATCTCCGGGAACGCGAAGAAACACGGACTCACACTGCATAATAAAACCCCGAGCACCACCCAGCTTACCGCTGAAGCGAGCAGGAGTGGGGATTGGTGTGAGCCGTGTTGGCGCACCCGGAGCAGGCTGGACGGCCACCGGAGCCGCAGGAGCCACGCCACCCGGACGAGCTGAGGGGAACGGCTGCTGGGGGTCCAAGCGGTCTAATCGGTTAGTAATGATGATTAATTGATTCAGTATCACCTGTTGCTGATGAGCTATTAAATCCACCCGAGCCTCGAGGGTGGAAAGACGGCGTGCGAGCCCGCTGTCTGCCGAGCCGCTCTGCTGAAGCCGTACTGACATAATGCACGGCCCAGGAGACACACACGCAGGCTCAGGATAGATTTAACAGCTTTATTAGCAACAAGGGAGTGTATGGCTGCGTGTCTGTGGAATAAGAATGTATTGGTGGTGGTGTCTGCGTCAGGCACGGGGGCAGGAGGCCGTACAGCCGGACAACCCTGTGGGAGAGAGCAGAGGGAGAAGGGTAACGGGCACCACACCAATACAGGGAATAATGATGGTAGCTGGCTTACTTGGTTGTGACAGGTGGCTGGCGTCGACAAGGGCGGAGCCCGGGAGACAGCGACCTGCGGTACCTGTGGCAGCAGCGTAGAGCCAACGGCGAGGTGATGAAGTCCGCCGCCGGGAATGTCCACCTGTGCACAGGGGAAAGCTAGAGGAGAGAGGTAAGGGGAGCTTACCCAGGATATCTTCGCTAGTCGGTTTGAGATCCGTAGTAGCAAAGAGGCCGAAGTAGAGAGACGGCTTCAGGCCAAAGCCCAGGGCAGAGTGGATTAAATACCTCGCCGCTGACGAGGAGCAGGTGTGCGCGCGGCTGGCGCCGCTGATGAGCGGCAAATCATAACAAAAGGTATTAGTCAGGTGAAGGGTACAAAAGAATTTCCAAGGCATTAAATATACCATGGAACACAGTGAAGACAGTTATCATTGAGTGGAGAAAATATGGCACAACAGTGACATTACCAAGAACTGGATGCCCCTCCAAAATTGATGAAAAGTTGAAAAAAAAAAAAACTGGTCAGGGAGGCTGCCAAGAGGCTGACGGCAACATTGAAGGAGCTGCAGGAATTTCTGGCAAGCACAGGCTGTTTAGTACATGCAACAACCATCTCCCGTTTTCTTCATCTTCAAACATGAAGAGGAACTTCATCTTTCAGCACGACAATGACCCAAAGCACACATCCAATTCAATTCAATTCAATTCAACTTTATTTATATAGCGCCATTTCACAACAACAGTCATCTCATAGCACTATCAACTGTAGGGAGGACCCCCACAGTTGCAGAAAGACCCCAGCAATCAGGCGATCCCCTGTGAGCAAGCACTTGGCGACGGTGGAGAGGAAAAACTCCCTTTTAACAGGAAGAAACCTCCAGCAGAACCAGGCTCAGGGAGGGGCAGTCATCTGCTGCGACTGGCTGGGGGGTGAGGGGACATCCAAATCAACAAAAGAATGGCTTCATCAGAAGAAGATTAAGATTTTGGAATGACCCAGCCAGAGTCCAGACCTGGATCTGATTGAACATCTGTGGGATGATCTGAAGAGGGCTGTGTACAGGAGATGCCCTCGCAATCTGACAGATTTGGAGTGTTTTTGCAAAGAAGAGTGGATAAATATTGCCACATCAAGATGCGCCTTGCTGATAGACTCCTACCAAAAAAAATTGAGTGCTGTAATAAAAGCCAAAGGTGCTGCAACAAAGTCTTAGTTTAAGGGTGTGCATATTTATGCAACCAGGTTATTATAAGATTTTTTTTATTATTTATTTTTCCCCTTAAAATTTCTCAGTTTGTTTTTCAGTTGGGTTGTACAGGTTACAGGTCACATTAATGATGGAAAAAGTTTTGAAATGATTTATCTTGGTCTCATTTTTTTTTTACATCACAAAAACCTGGCATCTGAACAGGGGTGTGTAGAGTTTTTATATCCACTGTATATGATTGGGTGTGGATTAATGAACCAGCTGGGAACACAAATGTCTAGTGGGGTAGGTAGAATATATAGAGTAACTATAAAACCTGCTGTCATTCTCCTAAACTAATTACACCTTATCCAACCTTACTGCCAAAATTGGTGAAGATAAACTGTATTTCAGACATAAAATCATGGATGGCAACAAACTTTCTTCAGCTTAATCAGGACAAGACTGAAGTTTTAGTCATCGGTCCTGAAGCACAAAGAGAGAAAATTTTACCAAAATTACATAGTCTGTCCTTTACTCCATCCCAATAAAATGTAAGGGTAAAGCCAACTTTATTGTCATTCAGTCCATGCAGCCAATCATGTATAGTAGAACAAAACTTTGTTTCTCTTATCTACAATGTTAATCACATCTAGAATCAGAGGGGTCGCTGCCATGCAAGGCACCGCCACAAATTTCCCTCCTCTGTTCCATTATTACTGAACACCAAGCTGAACGTCAGAAAGTTCCACTTTTATATGGTCTTTGGCATGACCTGGCTGGGATTTGAACCCTGGCCTCCCGGGTGTGGGGCAGATGCTCTATCAACTAGGCGACCACTCTGGATACGTCAAGAATTTGGGTGTTATTTTAGACTCCGAGCTTGGTTTTACTTCACACATTAAAAATATAACACAAACAGGATTTTACCATGTAAAGAACATAGCCAGAGTCCGTCCACTTCTCTCTCGAGCAAACACGGAGATACTGATGCGTGCTTTCATCACCAGTTGTATTGATTACTGTAACACCCTGCTCTCCGGTCTTCCCAAAAAGACAATTTTAAATCTCCAGTTCTTACAGAATTCAGCTGCATGTGTTCTGACGTGGACCAGACGGCAGGCTCACATCACGCTGGTTTTAGAGTCACTGCATTGGCTCCCTGTGTCCTTCAGTATTGATTTTAAGGTTATTTTACTGGTTTATAAATGTCTGCACAGTTGTGGACCTTCTTATTTACCAAAACTGCTTTTAACATATGAGCCCGCGTGGCCCCTGAGGTTCTCTGGCACTGGCCTTTTAATGATCCCTACTGTCAGAACACACACCCACGGTGAGGCTGCTTTTAATTACTACGGCCCATGCTTGTGGAACAACCTGCCGGAGAACATCAGGGCTGCCGAGAATGTTCATGTTTTTAAAAGCAGGCTCAAGACCTACTATTTTAACCTTGCTTTTGATTAGTTTCCTATTTTAATTGTCTTAACTTATGATTTTAAACCTACTTTATGATGTTCTGGTCACAACTATCTATTTCACTACTAATTATTAATACTTTTGTATTTATGTCTGTCTAAATATGTTATTTTTTTTTAGTTATCTTAACTGCCCAGTTTCTACCAACAAATTATCTTATTATTTATCAGTGATTGTTTTATTTTTTCATCCTGTCCAAGCTTCAGCATTTCCTCATAGGGAGTCCTCCCACGGGGAACTGCGTCTGTTTTCTGGCTGCGGGGTGCCGGCCTGTGGTTGCCCTGGTTTGCCCGGCTGAGGGGGTCATGCATTGTGGTGCCGTGCCTGCAGTAGCGACCCGTCATACTGGACTTGGGCGGTCCCAGAAGTGGTGTCCCCGTAGTTGTGGACTTGGCCCTTTCCCTACTGGTGATGGCTCCCTAGTAATGGTGTTTCCTCACTTGGATCCTCAGTGCTCAGTCATGAGTCTCCCATAGATGAAGGTTTGTGTGAGTGTGTGTGCGTGCGCACGTGTACGTATGCAAGCGTGTGCGTGTATGTGTATGGGGAAGGCTAATTGTGTTTTATTTCAATGTGTGAAGCACTTTGTGTTACAATTTTTGTATGAAAAGTGCTATATAAATAAAGCTTTGATTGATTGAAAGATGGATGGGAGATGCGAGAGGCATGGCTGTGATGGCGTGGACATGTTTGTAGCAAAGAGGACTCAGTGGTAAGGACAGCCCTGTGACTCAGCTCAAGTGGGAAGAGGACACAGGAAGGGCCATAAAATACTGGCGGCTGCCAGTGGTACTCCTCAATCTCTGTTTGTCATTGAGATATAGTTTATATGGTATTTTGACCTTGACCTTTGACCATGCAATCCCAAAACCATACATAGGCAGAGGACAGGGTGAACCTGTGTACAAAGTTTGGTAACCCTAACTTTACTTGTTCTATAGCAATAGGGCATAGGGAAAGCTAACCATAACCTTTGACCTTTTGACCACAAACTCATAGGCAGAGATCAGGGTCTCAGGGTGAACATGTGTACAAAGTTTGGTGACCCTTGCTTTCTTTGTTGTTGAGATCTAGTTTAAACTGCAATATGACTTTGACCTTTTGACCTTGTAGTCCCAAATCCACAGTCAAAGGTCAGGGTCATATGGTGAACCTGTGTACAAAGTTTAGTGACCCACCAAGCTTTACTCATTCTAAAGTAATAGGCACAGGGGAAGCTAACTGTGACCTTTGACCTTTTGACCAAACCCATAGTGAGACGTCAGGGTCTCAGGATGAACATGTGTACCAAGTTTGGTGACCTCAGTTTTACTCATTCAAAAGTAATAGGGCATAGGGAATGTTAACATTTGGACCTTTGACCTTTTGACCCCAAACCCATAGTCAGAGAGCAGGGTCTAGCCAGGGGTGTCAAACTCATCTTAGCTTGGGGGCCATATACAGCCGGATTTAATGTCAAGTGGGCCGGACCAGTAAAATAATAGCAAAACAACCTAATGGCAAGTACATTATGAAATGTTTATATTTATTGAACCATTGATCTTTTACAAAACATGAACAACCTGAATGATGAATCTTTATCAAAGTATGAACAACCTGAAGTTTTTTCTTTTCTGCTCTGTTTTGAACTAAAGCTGTTGACGAACAATATCTTAATCATGATAAAAACAAATGTCATTTAAGGAACCAGATATCATATCGCTGCCATCTACTGTTTAGTCCTGGAACTTGTTTGTATTTTGAACAGTGACCCTGGTTACATGGTCACAATAAACTGATAATGCCAATAATCAGTTTTCTTGTGTTTACATGCACTGAATAAACAGATTATTGGAGGGTAAACCACTTGAGTTAATGACCCCAATTTATCATCGTATTCTGTTTACATGGCCACTTCAAGAATCAGATAACTGCAGAAATCCAATCATAACCGGTATATTAGTGTACATGTAAACATGATTGGATCTCTGGAGTTTCAATCAAGATTAAGACCCTTAATCAATTTTTGGCAGGCAAAATAACATATTTATAAGCTATAACAGCCCTTTGAGACGATTCTCACAAGTTGGGCAGAATGTGTTATCTTATAATTTTCACAATTCAACCTTGAAGAACCAAATCAAGTTATTTTTAAAGCATGGAAACTATTTTAATCCAGATTAAGACCCTTAATCAATTTTTGGAGGGCAAAATACAGAATTACTGTCCCTTGAGACTATTTCACAAGTGTGAGAGTGCAAGTTACAGTATTATATTCACAATTTAATCCTGAACCAAACAAAATCCTTTTTAAAGTATGCAAACTGTTTCAATCAACATTAAGACCTTTAATCAATTTTTGGCAGGTGAAATAACATATTTATAAGCTATAACAGCCCTTTGAGATTATTTCACAAGTGTGACAGAGCAACAATATTACATTTACAATTTAACCCTGAACAACAAAATCAAGTTATTTTTAAAGCATGAAAACTGTTTCAATCAACTTTAAGAGCCTTAATCAATTTTTGGCAGGTGAAATAACATATTTATATTTATTTAGTTTTGGGTATCCGAAACTAAATTTCTTGGAGTAATAATTGATAATAAACTGTGTTGAGAAGTCACATATTAATTATATTACAGGTAAAATATCTAAATCAATTGCAATACTACACTGAGTGAAATATTTGCTGAATCAACACACATTATATACTTTGTATCAGTCATTAATACTCCCATACATGACATATTGTACTGAAGTATGGGGAAATAATATAAAACAAACATATATCCAATCTTTATGCTTCAGAAGAGAGCTATTAGAATAATAAATAAAGCTGCTTACAGGGAACCAACAAACCCACTTTTTCTTAAATTAAAAGCTTCCAAGTTGAAAGATCTGGTTGACTTTAAAACTGCAGTTATAATGTTTAAAGTGAAGAATCTATCACTGCCCGCAAATATCCAAAAGTTGTTCCAAATAAGGGAGAAACAATATCATTTCAGAGGAACATGTATATTTCAAAAACCTTCAGTGAGAACTACCACCAAGCAACACTGTGTCTCAGTGCAAGGAGTCAGATTGTGGAACGCTTTTGGACCTGAATTAAAATCATGTACAACGCTTGGACAATTTAAACAAAAACTAAAGGAAGAAATACTCCAAACATATATACAAAATGACATGTAAAATCACATAAGGATTGTCATATCCAGTCTGTGTTGTGTTGTTGCTTAGTTTTTTGTCACGTTTTGTCTTAGCTTTGTTCTGAATTGTAATCACTCTTGTTTTGTTTTTCTTTTGAATTCTTGGATGGAATATGGGTTGGCAATATAAGCTGCGGCTTCAGCCATCACCCATTTCGGATAACTTATGTTGAACTGCATGATCAGAGGAGTTATTGTTTAATTTGACCTTGTAAGATGTTCTTTTTTTTCCCTTTGTTGTAATATTCTGTTCCTTTCTTTTACTCTTTACTTTTAGTCTATCCGAAATAAAGATTCATTCATTTAACAGCTATAACAGCCCTTTGAGACTATTCACAAGTTGGACAGAACATGTTATATTATAATCTTCACAATTCAATCTTGAAGAACCAAATCAAGTAATTTGTTGGCAGATAAAATGTCATCCACCATCCATCTTCTACCACTTTTCTGGAGGTCCGGGTCACGGAGGCAGCAGTTCAAGCAGAGAAGCCCAGACTTCCCTCTCCCCAGCTACCTGCTCCAGCTCTTCAGAGAGGACACCAAGGCGTTCCCAGACCAGCTGGGAAACATAGTCTCTCCAGCGAGTCCTGGGTCTACCCTGGGGTCTCCTCCCAGTGGGACGTGCCCAAAACACCTCAAGTGGGAGGCATCTAGGAGGCATCCTGATCACATGTCCATATCACCTCAACTGGCTCCTTTCAATCTGGAGGAGCAGCGGTTCTACTCTGAGCCCCTCCCGGATGTCTGAGCTCCTCACCCTATCTCTAAGGGTGAGTCCAGCAATCCTGCGAAGGAAGCTCATTTCAGCCGCTTGTATCCGCAATCTTGTTCTTTCAGTCATTACCCAAAGCTCATGACCATAGGTGACAGTAGGAACATAGATTGACTGGTAAATCGACAGCCTTAGAGCTTAGCTCCCTCTTCACCACAACAGACCGGTACAACGTCCGCATCAGTACAGATGCCGCTCTGATCTGTCTGTCAATCTCTTGGTCCATTCTCAACTCACTCGTGAATGAGGCGTGTCTCCCTCCACCCTGAGACACTGTGCGGAGGAGCTGACTCCTGTCTTCACAGACATTTTTAACACCTCCCTGAAGTCATGCCACGTGCCGGCCTGCCTCAAAACCTCCACCATCGTCCCTGTCCCCAAGAAGCCACGGATCACTGGACTTAACGACTACAGACCTGTAGCGCTCACCTCTGTAGTCATGAAGTCCTTTGAGCGCCTGGTCCTGCCCCACCTCAAGACCATCACCACTCCCCTCCTGGACCCGCTGCAGTTTGCCTACAGAGCCAACAGGTCTGTGGACGACGCAGTCAACCTGGCCCTCCACTCCATCCTGCAGCACCTGGACTCCCCGGGAACCTACGTCAGGATCCTGTTTGTGGACTTCAGCTCTGCATTCAATACCATCCGCCCCGCTCTGCTCCAGGACAAGCTGTCCCTGCTCAACGTGCCTGACTCCCTCTGCAGGTGGATCACTGACTTCCTGACGGACCGGAGGCAGCATGTGCGGCTGGAAAAGACTGTCTCAGGCTCTGTTAGCATCAGCACCGGATCACCCCAGGGCTGTGTACTTTCCCCCCTGCTCTTCTCCCTGTACACCAACTCCTGCACCTCCAGCCACCAGTCTGTCAAGCTGATCAAGTTTGCGGACGACACCACCCTCATCGGGCTCATCTCCAACGGCGACGAGTCCGTCTACAGGAGAGAGGTGGCCCAGCTGGCGTCCTGGTGCAGCCACAACAACCTGCAGCTGAATGCTCTGAAGACAGTGGAGATGATCGTGGACTTCAGAAAAGTCACAGCCCCTCTGCCCCCCCTTACCCTCACAGACTCTCCCATCACCACTGCGGATTCCTTCCGCTTCCTGGGCACCACCATCACCCAGGACCTCAAGTGGGAGCCGACCATCAGCTCCCTCATCAAAAAGGCCCAGCAAAGGATGTCTTCCTGCGGCAGCTGAGGAAGCTCAAGCTACCCACCAAGATGTTGGTGCAGTTCTACACGGCCATCATCGAGTCCATCCTCACCACCTCCATCACCGTGTGGTACGCAGGAGCCACCGCCAGGGACAGACTAAGACTGCAGCGCGTTGTGCGCACTGCTGAGAAGGTGATCGGCTGCAAGCTCCCATCCCTCCAGGACCTGTACATCTCCAGGACCCGGAGGCGTGCAGGTCGGATCACAGCCGACCCTTCACACCCTGGACACGCACTGTTTGCCCCCCTCCCCTCAGGTAGAAGACTTTGGTCCATTCAGACTAAAACCTCCCGCTACATGAACAGCTTCTTCCCCTCTGCCATCAGACTGCTGAACACTAAGTGACTTATTAGACTCTCGTGCATTACGTACAGCAGCTCAACCGGACTCATGACAATTATCACTGTTTTCTTTTTGCACTACCGACTGCACTATGTGGAACTCCACAATATCTGCTGCTTGTTAATATATTTAAAAATTGCATAGATTAGTACTACTTATTCATATTCTACCTTTTATTGCATGCATAGTTTTTTATTTTTATCTTTAGTGCTACTCCATGTTTAATGTTGCAGCATTGCACCGAGACAAATTCCTAGTTTGTGTACTACATGAACAATGGCAATAAATCTCATTCTGATTCTGATTCTGATTCTGAATAAGACCCCGAGATACTTAAACTCCTCCACTTGGGGCAGGAGCTTGTCCCCAACCCGGAGAGGACAATCCACCTTTTTCTGGCTGAGGACCATGGACTCGGACTTGGAGGTGCTGATTCTCATCCCAGCCGCTTCACACTCAGCGGCAAACTGTCCCAGTAAGACCTGTAGGTCATTGCTGGATAAAGCCAACAGGACAGCATCGTCTGCAAACAACAGAGATGAGATCCTGTGGTCATGAGCATGACACCCTCCGTTCCCTGGCTGCGCCTAGAAATCCTGTCCATAAAAATTATGAACAGGATCGGTGACAAAGGGCAGCCCTGGCGGAGTCCAACTCTCACTGGGAATGAATCCGACCAAATGCTGGCAATACAAACCAAACTCTCACAACGGTCGTATAGAGACCGGATAGCTCGTAATAACAAGCCCGATACCCCATACTCCCAAAGCACCCCCCACAAAAAATCCATGAGGGACGCAGTCCAATGCCTTCTCCAAGTCCACAAAACACATGTAAAATGGTTGGGCAAACTCCCACGAACCCTTGAGGATTCTCGAGAGGATAAAGAGTTAGTCCGATGTGCCACGGCCAGGACAAAAACCATATTGCTCCTCCTGAATCCGAGGTTCGACCAACGGCCGGACTCTCCTCTCCAATACCTTGGCATAGACCTTCCCAGGGAGGCTGAAGAGTGTGATCACTCTAAAGTTGGAGCACACCCTCTGGTCCCCCTTTTTGAAGAGGGAACCACCACCCCGGTTTGCCATACCAAAGGCACTGTCCCCGATCTCCACGCAATGTTGCAGAGGTGTGTCAACCATGACAGCCCTACAACATCCAGGGCCTTGAGGTACTCAGGGCGAATCTCATCCATCTAGGGGGCCTGGCCACCAAAGACATTTTTAACCACCTTGGCGACCTCAGCCCCTGTGATGGGCGAGTCGTTCCCCTCGTCCACAAGCCCTGCCTCCTCTGTGGAAGGCGTGTCAGTGAGACTGAGGAGATCCTCAAAGTATTCCTTCCACTGTCCAGTGATATCCCCAGTCAAAGTCAGCAGTGCCCCATCTGCACCATACACAGTGTGGACAGGGAGCTGCTTCCCCCTCCTGAGCTGCTGGACAGTTTATCAGAATCTCTTCGATGCCGACCGAAAGTCTTGTTCCATGGCCTCACCGAACTCCTCTCACACCCAAGTTTTTACTTCAGCAACCACCCGAGCTGCACTCCGCTTGGCCTGCCGGTACACCTCAGCTGCTTCGGGAGTCCCACAAGCCAACCAAGCTCGATAGGGCTCCTTCTTCAGCTTAATGGCCCCCCTCACCACTGGTGCCCACCACTTGGTTCGGGGGTTGCCACCATGAGATGCATTGACGACCTTGTGGCCGCAGCTCTGGGCAGCCGCTTCAACAATGGAGGTGGAGAACATGGCCTGTTCAGACTCCATGTCTCCAGACTCCCTCGGAATGTGGTTGAAGTTCTTCCGGAGGTGGGAGTTGAAAATCTCCTGGACAGGGGCCTCAGCCAGACGTTCCCAACACACCCTCACTATACGTTTGGGTCTACCAGGTCTGAATGGCATCCTCCCCTGCCATCGGATCCAACTCACCACCAGGAGGTGATCAGTTGACAGCTCTGTACCACTCTTTACCCGAGTGTCGAAGACACATGGGCGGTGCGCCATACGGTGTGCCAGTGGTTAGCACTGTGTCAGCACAGCAACTCACCCTTGGCCATGGGATCCCCGGTTCGATCCCAACCCCTGACCAACAGTGATCTGTGTGGAGTTTGCATGTTGTCCTCGTGTCTGCGTGGGTTTACTCCGGGATTTCTCCAGTTTCCTCCCACAGGCCAAAAGCATGCAGGCTAGGTTAATTGGAGACTCTAAAGTGGCCCTAGGTGTGAATGTGTGAGTGTGAATGGTGAAGGGATAGTGCCGTGCCGTGGCTGCTTCATCCATCCAGGTGGATGCCCTGAATTTCCTCTCTGGGGAACAATAAAGTACACAAAATAAAAAAGAAACAACAACATACGGTCGCTGGTCTGATGACACAATAACAAAATCGATCATCGACCTGCGACCTAGGGTGTCCCGGTGCCAGGTGCGCATGTGGACACCCTTATGCTTGAACATGGTGTTCGTTATGGACAAACTGTGGTTAGCACAGAAGTCCAATAACTGAATACTACTCAGGTTCAGATCGGGCAGGCCGTTCCTCCCAATCACCCCCCTCCAGGTTTCACTGTCATTGCCCACGTACACACTGAAGTCCCCCAGTAGGACAATAGCATCTCCAAGAGGAGTGTCCTCCAGCACCCCAGTCAGAGACTTCAAAAAGGGTGGGTACTCTGAACCATCATTTGGTGCATAGGCACAAATGATGGTAAGGATCCGTTTCCCAAACTGAAAGCGCAGGGAAATAACCCTTTTGTCCACCAGGGAAAACTCCAATATAGAGCCCGCAAGTTGGGGGGATACAAGAATACCCACCCCTTGCTTGCTGCTTCTCGCCTGGGGAAACACCAGAGTAGGCCAAGCTCCAGCCCCTCTCCAGGAAACTGGTTCCGGAACCGGAGCTGTGTGTTGAGGTGAGGCCGACTATATCTAGCCGGTATCTCTCAACCTCATACACCAGCTCAGGCTCCTTCCCCACCAGAGAGGTGACATTCCATGTCCCAAAAGCCAGTTTAGGAAGCATGGGATCAGACCGCCAAGGTCTCCGCCTTCGACCATCACCTGATCCACTTAGCACCGGACCCCATGGTCCCTCCTGCAGGTGGTGAGCCCATTGGAGGGTGGACCTATGCAACTCCTTCGGGCTGAGCCCGGCCAGGTCCCATGGGCGGAAACCCGACCACCAGGGGCTAGCCATCGAGCCCCTCCCCCAGGCCTGGTTCCAGGGTGGGGCCCCGGTAACCCCATACCGGGAGGGGTACATTGAATCCTTGTTTTAGCATTCATCATGGGAGTGATGAATGCTGATGCAGATAAAATGTTTGAATCCAAATTGGGAGCCTTAATGAATTTTTGGCAGCTGAAGCATCCATTTTATGGATTCTACTTGCAATATATAATTATAGGAGGTAAATAATGCATAGACACTAGTATTCATGGGAAAGAAAAGCTTTATTGACTTTTACATCACTATATATGGATTTCATTAATTTCAGCACACTTTTCTTAACATATAAGGCAAAACATTAAAAGCTGCTGCAGAATAAAATGTTATATCTGATTATTTTAACACAAAACTCATTGGTCTGAAATTATGACTAATCCTTCACTGCATTAAATATTCACAGACATACCTTCGCTAATTGCATGGACAAAAAGTTACGTCTGCTTTGCTCAAAAGCAGCCATTGCCTTCAGAATAGGGCTGTCTACACATCCAGGTACTTACACGGGAACGCGCTGGAGATAAGAAAAACTGGCAGTTTACCATTGAAACAATACGGCATACCAATACAATGACGAGCTTTCACCACAAAATTGGATAAGATATGATCAAAAACTTTAAATCTGTGATATCAAAAAGTGTCCCTACGATCTACCAACCAGTATGTGGAAAAAAACATGATCCAACAGAGTGTCCAGAAACAATATTTATTGATATTTGTAACTACGAATAGATGCACCAGCTTGGCTGTGCACTGGCAGAACACTCTAATAACAGAAAATAAATTGTACCTGCTGTGGAAATCCCCCAAAAGCCATCATGTTTAGGTTTGCAAAATTTATCCACCAGAGCTCAAAGGAAAAACAACCTGTTTATTTACACTCGTTCGCCCTCGTTAATCCCGACACTTCGTTTCAGCTCTACAGAGCTTCAGTCCATTTGTTAGCAGGTGAGTGTCAGTCTTATTTTTAAACTAGTTTAATTGCAGTGTTTGATACATTTACTCTGAGGCTGATTGGTGGCTCAAATTGGAATTAACAGTCCTACTGAGCTGACGTGTTTCTATACTAATGCTATTCTAGCTATTAACTCCCTCTGATGCAAATTTGGGTGTTTTTTGCATGTTTGCATTAATTTTAATGATAAATAAGCATCATAGTTTGGTAAACAGACATACCTGCAGCAGGAGCAAGCTCCATTTGTGGCCAGATGGAGACATGGGTTATACCATCCCTCAGCCAACTCAAATGAAAAGGCAGCCCACAAAATCCTCCTTCAGTAATCTCTGATGGCTGATGTGAATCTAAAAAACTTGTATTTCTGATTGCTATCACCATCTTTCATAAGGTGGCGATGGCTACATGAGCCAGTTGCACACCATTTTGGCATTTTATTTGTTTAAATTTAGCTAACATTGCCATAGAAATGCATTAAAATCGTCGTTTGTTGATACTTCGTCGTGCCGTTAGGACATGTTCATGAGATTGATGACGTAAGCGTAGACAGCTCTATCAGAAGAGAAACAGCTTTAGCCTAGTGAGGCGCGCTCCCGCAGCAAGCTGATCAGTTTCTGGTGGGCCATCACTTTTTGGCAAGACACCGACAGCTTCTCTTGTTTTGAACATGTTCAAAAAATATTTTGTGACAAGAAAAACTGGTTCCGACCATAAAAACATCTGAGAAAAGGCAGTGAACTGATAGCCACCAGCACGTGCCAAGCTGAGAGACACGGGGGTAAATGTATTTTTAAAGAAAAGTTATTAAACACAATAAATACCGTGATGTTTCAGTGTGTGCTGGATCCGGCATCCATAAAAAAGGACTTATTGCATATTTTTAGCGAGAAGGGATAACAGCAGACGCAGGGGGGAAAAGTTTGCCTTGGAGTCTTTCTGGAAGAAGTCCTGTCCTCCTGACTTGTATAACAAACTCCCTCACTGTAAATTGGGGATCACTTTTGTGACTGCTACTCTTGTGCAACCCCAAATGGACAAATTGGGAATAGCAGTTACTTTATTGAAAAAGTGCTGCTCATGTGGATGCTACACATCCACCAACCACAATGCTCCGCACTGTGTGTCTATATATATATATATATATATACAGTATATATATATATACAGTATATATATATACAGTATATATATATATATATATATATATATAGTAATATGTACATATGTATACTAGCTGCTCTTGTTTTTTCTTGCCTTCTGATTGTTGCTCTGAGTGTTGCTATCCCTGTGCTGTTGCAATCCTGGAATTTCCCCATTATGGGACTAATAAAGGCTTATCTCATCTTATCTTATCTTATGTATCCTATTTAATTTCGCATTTTGCAAATTCATCCCACGGGCCAGTTTGGACTCTCTGGCGAGCCGATTTTGGCCCGTGAGCCATATGTTTGAGACCCCTGGTCTAAGCCATCCAAGACTTGTCTTAGACATGATGATATTGATTTGAAAAGAATACATCATTCCTTAGTGTAGTTATCACGTTACAAGATATAGGGGAAACTGTCCTCTGAGGCCAGAGGTCACCCAAATACAAACTTGTCCAATATTTTTCATAGATACACCCATGGTATAAATTTGATTATACAACAGCACGATGGCGGAGTGGTTAGCACTGCGGCAGCACAGCAACTCACCCTTGGCTGGGGGATCCTGGGTTCGATCCCAGCCCCCGACCAACAGTGATCTGTGTGGAGTTTGCATGTTCTCCCCGTGTCTGCGTGGGTTTACTCTGAGATTTCTCTGGTTTCCTCCCACATACCAAAAACAAGCAAGTTAGGTTAATTGGCATCAAAAAACTGGGGATACTAAATTGTCCTTAGGTATGACTGTGAGAGTGAATGGTTGTCAGTCTTTCTGTGTTGGCCCTGCGATGGACTGGCGATCTGTCCAGGGTGTACCCTGCCTCTCGCCCAAAGATGCTGGGATAGGCTCCAGCGCCCCCACGACCCGAAAAGGATTAAGCGGAAGAAGATGGATGGATAGTTCCGACCCACGATAATTGCACTCCAATTCAATTTCACTGGATATGTATCACTCCACTTCAAAGGTGTTCATGTAACCGTTGACTACCAACAGTAATTTACTATCAATTCTCTGACAATTGCAGTACTGTTTTGGATACCTTAATTTCCACAGTGAGGCACTATTTGACAAGAAATTACACATCCGTGACCCGGAAATCCCACCCTTTTGAAAAGATCTACCTCTGTCTACCCCCGGCCCTGCTGTCATTTTAAGCAATTTAATGCTTGTTTAAAAAAAATAGGCAGTGCTAGAGTTTGATTTATTGTCTCGATTAACAAACCGCAACACCTTTGTGGTGATGGACTCTTTGTTTCATCTAAGAATGTGAAGAAAAACGAGCAAAGTGTGCTAAATCGCTAGCATGCTAACTACTAGCTGTCTACCGGTTGTTCTCAGTGTTGCCAACTCCTCAGTAAGAAAAGTAGCTATTGGCTGTCCTAAAAGCTGCTATAAGTCGCTAAATGACATCATCACCTAATTTACATAATTGGTCATTTGCATGTAATTGTAATGGATGCTGTAGGAGAGAAGAATAATGTAGTAGGAGAGACAAAAAGTGAGTAAAAAACACCCTAAATATGTTTAGAACTACAAATTAACTTTCTTCTGTTGATTCTTGGTTTGTTTGTTTTAATTTTGCCATTTAAATAGGCCATCACTTCTCAACATAACTTCATGACTTTAATCCTTTGTCTAGACCAGGGGTCGGCAACCTGCGGCCCTTCAGCCTCCACGCTGCAGCTCCCTGCAGTTACATCTCAAAAAACATGGAAATTAATGAAGTTCATTTTAATTATTTTTTTAATTATTGTTTTTTGCAATTCGATAAATTTCTCAATGGAAACGCACTTCTATGAACGTAAAATATATATTTTTTAAAATTATTTATTATGTTGTCAACCATGCGTGACTGTGTCACATCTGATGGCGGCTGCACAGAGAGCCGCTCAGCCTCTCCATCCTCCGTTAGTGCATGTGGAGAGAGAGCACGGACAGCAGCCACTTCCTGCCACCCTCCGTAAGACATGAACAAATCCAGAAAAAGTAAAATCACAGAGGAAAACAGAGAGTCTAATTCTGTGTGCAGACTAATTTGTATTCATGTATGGTTGTTGTGGAGAGAATTTCTCCACAAGAAGACAAACAACGAAAAACATTAGTGTCTACAGGTCCATAAAAATTCTTAAACGTGATTTTCCTAAAATCAACCCCTTAATTATCCTTAAAAATGAGAAACAATCCTTGAATTCCTGCTCAATAACCTTAAAATAGCCTGTGCTATAAATGCTGGATTCATGAGACATGACCCAAGTCTGAATTAGTGTGAATTTATTGTGACGTTGTAAGGGTTCACACAATAAAGAGAGATGACTTTGACGAAACAGGCTTTATTGATACACACACTCACAACACAGAACAGAGGGGAGGTCATGTACACAGGCCCTTGTTTTGCTCATGGTGGCAAAGACACATGATTTGGCACATATAGGGAAACAACGCTATCACAACTGGTCTTATTACACAGTTATAATGGCACACACGACGAATGCTTAGAACACACAGATACAGTATTTGAATCCTCCGCGGCACAAGCATGCCGGGAGACTCCCGCCCCCTTATCACAGCCCTAACGTTACACTGTGCCCCCCGGACTGATTTCTGTCCCCAGAATAATAAAGTCCAACTCAAAAAAGTCCAACACAAATCCGTTGAGGTGTTGGGGCGGCCGCCGTTGTCAGCGACCAGCATACACAGACCTGTTATTGTCCATTTGCACCTTGGCCGGTGTATCTGGTCAGGATGAAGCCTCCGGCTCGACCACCCGCGGGGCAGATGGATGGTACGGGGCGAGACGGTCACGGTGAAGCACCACAACCCGGTTCCTCTTCTGCAGCCTCACGCTGTACACTACATCTGACAGTCTCTGTAGGACCACACACTGACCCAACCAATGGCTCGCCAGTTTTGGCGACAGTCCCTTTTTGCACTCCGGGCAGAAAACCCAGACTCGATCCCCTGGTGCAAAGTCCCTCCCCTGGCAGCAGGAGTCATATGCCCGCTTCTGCCGACTTCCCGCCGCTGTCAGGTTCTCCCGAGCCAGTTCATGCACCATGTGGAGACATTATCTCAAGCAAAACAAATAATCCAACCCTGGTTTGCCTTCCACCTCCAGCTCTGTGTGTGTGTGTGTGGGGGGGGGGGCACACCAAACCCACCAGTGTGCGCAGCTCGCGTCCAAACATCAGCGCTGCAGAGGTGCACTGGGTGGATTCCTGAGCTGCCGTCCGGTATGCCCACAGAACAAAAGGAAAATGCAGGTCCCAGTCTCGCTGTCGCTGGTTCACTAGGACGGTGAGCTGGGTGGTTAGGGTCCGATTGAAACGTTCGGCCAGGCCGTCGCTCTGTGGATGCAGCAGGGTGGTCCAGGTCTTCCAGATGCCCAGCCGCCTGCAGACCTCCCCGAAGACCTCTGCCTCAAAGTTCCTTCCCTGATCGCTGTGCAGCTCCTCTGGTGCGCCGAACCGACAAAACATCTCGTTCACCAGCTTTGATGCTGTGGTGGCAGTGCTCTGATCAGGGATCGCATACGCCTCTGGCCATTTGGTGAAATAATCCATTGCGACCAGCACGTAGTGGTTCCCCCAATCCGTGGTCAGGAAAGGGCCCAGAATGTCCACTCCTACCCGCTCCATGGGTGCTCCCACCTGGTACTGCTGCAAGGGGGAGTGGGATTGTTGAGTTGGCCCTTTCTGAGCTGTGCAGGTATTGCAGCAGTGGACATGGAGCTCTACGTCCTGGCAACATCCGGGCCAGTAGAACTGGGCCCGAAGACGCTGCAGTCTTCGTCACCCCAAGTGGCCCACCCACACCGCCCCGTGGACCAACTGGAGCACGTTGGGGCAGAGCCGCCGGGGAACCAGCAGCTGCCATTCATGACGCTGCCCAGATGGAGCCTGCCACTGCTGATACGCAACACCCTCGTGACAGCGGAGATTGGCCCACTGGGAATGTAGGGCCTTGGTCTCTGGGTCTAGCGCAGACACAGCCTGTCCAGCCATTGCTGAACCCGGGAGATGACCGGATCTCTATCCTGCTCGCTCTGCAGCTGCTATGCGTCGAGGGCCTCTGTGACGTCATCGCTGGGGAGATCTGACTGCTTATCCGAGGAGGAGCTGTGTACCGCTGTGTTATTCCTGTTCACAGCGGTCCGGAGAGCAGTAACCCATGGGACAGCTTAGTCTCCGTCCTCTGCCCACTGGCAGTGCCGACAGTCCTCCGCAGCACAGGGACGCCGAGACAGTGTGTCAGCGTTGGCATGGAGGCGGCCTGCCTGATGCACAATCTGAAAATCATAATCCTGCAGTGCCTCCAACCATCTCGCCAACTGTCCATCCGGCTCTTTAAATCCAGTAGCCAGGTCAGGGAAGCACGATCCATCCTGAGCTGAAACCTACCCCCGTACACATACAGGCGAAAATGACGAAGCCCCTGGATGACAGCCAACAGCTCTCGGCGAGTAACACAATAATTCCTTTCGGCTCTGCTGAGAGTGCGGCTGAAGAAAGCAACTGCCTGCTCTCCATGTTCTCCCTCCAGGGATAACACCGCCCCGATGCCCTGGTTGCTGCCATCCATGTCCACGATGAAAGGGCGGTTCGGGTCGGGATACTGCAGGACGGGGGCTCCAATGAGCACCGAGCGAAGCCGGGAAAAGCAGCAGCACAGTTCTCACTCAACTCAAATGTGGGGCCCTTCTGTGTCGGCTGATACAGCGGGCTGACAATGGTGGCGAAAT
This sequence comes from Pholidichthys leucotaenia, assembly GCA_020510985.1. Lineage (NCBI taxonomy): Eukaryota > Metazoa > Chordata > Actinopteri > Cichliformes > Pholidichthyidae > Pholidichthys > Pholidichthys leucotaenia. The sequence goes on along the minus strand of CM035842.1, from coordinate 326,732,615 downwards.
CCTTCACAAACATCCTATAATAGGAGGCCAGTCCAAGAAAACTCCGCAACTCTTCCATGTCCCGCAGCACCGGCCAGTTTTTCACCGCTGCCACTTTCTCCGGATCGGTGGCGACTCCCGCTGTGCTGACAACGTGGCCCAGGAAGGTGGTTTCTTGCCGAAATAAGTGGCATTTCCACGGGTGCAGCTGCAGCCCGGCCTGTTGGATGGCGTCTAATACTTCCCGGAGGTTGGACAGGGTGCCATCAAAGTCAGCTGCGTGAACCAGCAGGCCATCCAGGTAAACAATGCAGCGGCTCCAGGGCACGTGAGCCAACACTCGCTCCATCAGATGGTCAAAGGTGGTCGGGGCGTTGCAAAGTCCAAACGGCATCACCTTGAACTGCCACAGTCCTTTCCCGATGGAGAAGGCTGTTTTCTGGTGGGCCTCCAGTGACAGCTCTACCTGCCAATAGCCGCTGCGGAGGTCCAGCAAGCTGAACCAGCTGGAGCCGGTGATGTAATCCAGCACATCATCGATGCGGGGCAGAGGGTAGGAATCCTTACGGGTGACATACCTTAGGCGCCAGTAATCCACACAGAACCGCCATGAACCGTCCTTCTTCTTAACCAGAACCACCGGCGCCGCCCAGAGGCTGCTGGAGGGCTCAATAACATCCACCTCCAGCATTTCCCGTATTTTTTGTTCTGCCGCCGCCCGCCTTGAAAAAGACGTACGGCGAGGGCGGAGCCGAATTGGCCTGGTCTCACCGATGTCGATCTGGTGCTGCACCAAGCTGGTTCGGGTGCACTCCTCAACCTTGGCAGCAAAGACGTCAATGTAGCAGTCCAATAGCTCCCGCAGCTGGCGTCTCTGTCCCGATTCTAGTCTGCTGCAGCTCTGCTGGAACAATTCCTCGACTGCCTGATGTATTTCTGCTGACACAATGACCCGCTCCGGTGTCTCCCCCCGCCCCCCGCTGTCTCTGTCGGCGATTGCGCTTCCTCTGCTCATGCTGGTGGCACTGCTGTGTTCAGTTCTGGCGGCGACCCGCCCGGTTCGGTCTGTTCTGGTGGCCCCTTGATCAAGCAGGCCCCCGGGTTCTTCCTCTGGGTCCCCCTGCAGAGTGTGATGGTCCGAGCCCCCAGAAGGAGAAACGATCTGGCGGTGTCAATTGTTGCGCCCCATGCTGTGAGCAGATCAAGTCCAATAATGCAGGGATCTTGAATGCCAGCCAGCCAGAACAGGTGGTTTGTATTCTGGCTGGCCACCCCCACCACAAGAACTCTCCGCCCTCCCAGTCTGGCGTGCTCACTGGTGGCTGCGGCGATGCAGCACCCGATGGGTTCCCACCCCTGTGGTTCTGCCTCGTCCATACCGGGCAGCACTCTGGGTCAGACCAGGGAGATGGTAGAACCGGTGTCGATCAAGGCCCGGACTGGCATGCTGTCCAAGCTGCACTGTAGGTAGTACATCCCTAGCGAATGTCCAATTCGGCCCAAACGCGGTGACAGTTCATCGGTGAAAATGTCTGTGGGAGGCGGCAGGTCCCCGTCCATACCACCTCGCTCTAGTTGAAAGTCGGCGAGGGGGCGGTTTGTCATGGGGTGGGTGCCGGCAGTACCGTGCGATGTGTCCTGGCTCCCCGCAGTGGAAGCACCCTTCCTCACGCCACCGTTGTCGTCTTCTCACTGGCAGCGCTGCTGTGGTCCAGCACAGTTCCTCCCCCTCCTCCTCGCTCTCAGCTGTGGCCTAGAAAGCTCTCTGCCTCGACGATGACACATCAGCTGCATAATCCATCAACGGTCCCACGTGGTCCGCTTCTGCCACAGCCATCTCTCAGCTGCTCGCGGTGTGAATCCGGATGTGGTCCTTGAGTCGGGACGGGTGGAGCCCCCGGATGAAGTGCTGGAGGGCAAACTTCTCCACTGCCCCCAGCTCGAAATCTGGGTAGCTATGCCACGTCAGCAGCCGTATGTCTGCTGTGTAGGCTCCCAGGCTCTCTCGGCTGCCTCGCCGGCGGTTGGTCAGTTGTTCCTGGGCATGCTTAGCGTTGGCTGCTCTCCCAAACCGCCTCTGGAGCGCTCTTTGTAGCGCTGGCCAGCTGTGACGTTCCTCAGGTCAGTGGTCAGACAGCGTGCGGCAACCCCCATCCTCTAGGGCTAGCGTGACCTGCACGGCAGTGTCTTTGGGTGTCTAGCTGTTCAGCGCAGCAGCTAGCTCGACCTGGACCAGATAGTCGTCCAGCAGGATTTTGCTGCCAAAGCGGGGGAATTTGGCCCGTTGGCGGATTGGTGGGATGGTCGCCTCTTGGCCGATTGCCAGCCCTGGTCACAGTGGAATCACCGGCCTGTCCTGCCCTGAAAAGGGCAGGAAGCGGGGCCAGTTTGCTCTGCTTGGCCCGCTCTGCCTTAAGAAAGGCAGAGGGCAGAGTATGCTGTCCCCGTCAGGTCTGCTGCTCCATTCATCTGGGCGAGCAGCTACAAGGGTTGATGAGCTGCTCGAGCTGCCAAATTTCCATCCTAATTCTGGCTTCCATCTTCTCTGTGATCCCATTTCTGAAACCATTGTGCCGTTGTAAGGGTTCACACAATAAGGAGAGATGACTTTGACGAAACAGGCTTTATTTATATACACACTCACAACACAGAACAGAGGGGAGATCATGTACACAGGCCCTTGTTTCGCTCATGGTGGCAAAGACACATGATTTGGCACATATAGGGAAACAACGCTATCACAACCAGTCTTATTACACAGTTATAATGGCACACACGAATAACACTTAGAACACACAGATACAGTATTTGAATCCTCCGCGGTGCAAGCATGCCGGGAGACTCTCGCCCCCTTATCACAGCCCCGACGTTACATTATTATCACTGTCACAACTCAATACATCCTGAGTTATTAAAAATAAAAGCCCTCTACAGCGATTCAGTTTTCAGAATGGTTGTTTCTGTTATGTGCTTTTATTGTGAAACACCGTTAACCAGATATACTTGTCTGAAATCAGCAACATACAGCCGACAGATAATAAAAGGAGTTCAAATGAGTGAAAAGAGAGGAGAGAAGATTCTTTGACAGCTAGTTTGTTACCTGATTTTTTTTAACGGAGTTTTGGACACTGAATTATAAGTGCAGACTGTCTACCAATGCCACACTTTTTTTAAAAAAAAAATTATAACCAACATTTAGCTCAGCAAAAGAAGGTATTTTTTAAACTTTTTTTTCCATTCTGCTGTAATTATTTCTAATTGGCTTAATTTGCATCAAATGATTTTTAAAGTTATATTATTTAAAAAGTTGTTTAGAATTCTTTTTTGTTTTATTCCAAAATAAAAAAGAATATCAGACAACCAATCCACTAGTTGTCAAACTGAGAGTCTGGAGAACAGGAGAAGGATACAGATTTATATTATATTAAAACATTTGAATAAGGAGCATTATGAGGAAACATAAGAATGAACAGTAGCTTCTTCTAAATAAAACTTTCATCTCTAATTGATTAAAATATCAGGAACTAAAGCTGTATGATCACTGTTGAAAGCAGGAGATAGATGAATTTTTTAGATTTAAACAATTTATGAATGTGTTGATAATTAAAAAAAACTATGCAAAAATTATGGTTAGATATTCAGAAATTTATTTTTCAGCACAAAACAATTTGTAATATATTTCTAACACTTATTTCATGAATGAAGCATTATATAAAGCTTGACAGTTTTTCAACTGTTATAGTATAATATTCAGAGCTATGTACAGTATATAAAATACTATAAGCAATATAATCTTTATTTTAAAGGTCAAATTGCCGCTGTGGCCCTCAGCCACTTCTATTTTAATCAGAGACTAAAATAGAAGTGGCTATGAAATGTGGCTATGAAGTGGCTATGAAATGTTTGCTCTCTACATGTCTGTTCTTTTCTTCTTCTCTATCCCCTCACCCCCCAGCCAGTCGCAGCAGATGACTGCCCCTCACTGAGCCTGGTTCTGCTGGAGGTTTCTTCCTGTTAAAAGGGAGTTTTTCCTCTCCACCGTCGCCAAGTGCTTGCTCACAGGGGATCGCCTGATTGCTGGGGTCTTTCTGCAACTGTGGGGGTTCCCCCTACAGTTGATAGTGCTATGAGATGACTGTTGTTGTGAAATGGCGCTATATAAATAAAGTTGAATTGAATTGAATTGAATTGAGACGGGCAAAATGGCTCTTTGGCTGGCAAAGGTTGCAGACCCCTGGTCTAGACCCACATAACAAACATCAATTTTGTCCCCCATTGTTAAATGTTAGAATATCAAACTTAATCAAATGACTTATGTGGGGTGGAATTGCTCGCTCTACGTCCAACCCTCCTCCTTATCCGGGCTTGGGACAGTACAGGCAGTATGCCCATGTATCATCTCCAATAAACAGCTTCAACCAGCCTTTGAATTCAGGGTTTGATTCCCACTCCTTTCTGTATTTTTGAGCATATAGTTTAGACTGCAAAATGAACAGGGTGGGATTGGCGGGGGGTTTGTGCATGCACAATTCATTTTCAGTCTGGACGCTAGTGGCGTGGGTCTCCTCTCTGACTGCAGCTAACTGCTGCAAGAGGCTACTGTGAGACTGACTGCCTGTGAGTGCTTTGGGATGGGGACAGGCTCATGGTAGCACCTGCTGCTTGTTGAGGACAGTAACTGCAGAGCAATATTGTCAAAGCCTGTAAACAAGTAAACACAAAATGATGAGTGAGACAGAAAAAAGGTAATAATACTGACAATAATAATAACGAGTCAGAAAAGGAACACAAAACGTGGACAGGGGCTGCAACCCTGTTCAGATCACTACAGTACCCCCCCCCCCCCTCCCCAAGGGGCGGGCCCCAGACGATCCTAGGATAACACCAACAGGAGGAAAAAAAGAAAACCCAAAAACCCTCACAGGGTGGGTGGTGGGAAAAAGGCCAGGTGGGCCAAAACCAAACACCTTCCCCCCGTACAGTCCAACGCAAAACCCAGTTTGTGGGGGCAACCCAAAGTCCCAGGCCCCAAAACAAAACAAGGTGTGTCGGGTGGTCTCATGAAGTCCCAGGACCACCGGATCGGAGAACAAAGCGAGTCAGGGGGCCTCCCCAAGTCCATGGGCCCCCACACCAAGGAGCAGGATGGATCTGGAGGCTTGCCAGAATCCCTAGGCCACCAGACCATGGGATAAGATGGTTCAGAGGGTCTACCCGAGTCCACAGGCCCCCAAATCAGGAACCATGATATGCTAGGCAGATGCAGAGGCACACCGACCCCAGGTGCTGATGATTTAAGTGCGCTGACCTCTGGATGAGGCCGCTGGGGTGCGCTGACCTCTGGAAAAGAAGGCGCTGGGGAGTGTTGACATCTAGAAGAGACGGCTGGGGAGTGCTGACCTCTAGAGGAGATGGTTGGGGCGTGCTGTAGTTGATGAAGGAGGTGTGATGGGAATAGGGGGTTCCCGCACCCAAGGGTGGGAACAGATATCCAGATTAGCCTCCATCAATGCTGCAGCTGCCCCCCAGTGAACCACAGCAACCTCCGGATAAAAGCAGCAGCTGCACAGTCCAGCACCTGGATAACAATTCGGAACTGTGCCGTTCTCCACCTCTTCCTTTCCATGCCAGTCTCACCCGCTGGGTCCAGTGTTGGCAGCAATCTTCTGTCAAAGCTGCCCCTTTGGGGCGAAGGAGAAGATCCAATCACATGGCAAAACTCAAACATAATTTATTGCAAAAATAACATAAAGCAGCACAAGGGCTGGAACAAATAATTCAAACTGCAAGGCAGCATTCAATGAGAACAGAACCTAGACCGTGAACAGCTTGGAAAAGAAACAGTAAACTGTGCGTGTGAGCGTAGAGATGAGAATAACAGTAGATCGCCACACTGAGAGTGAGGCGAGAGCAGAATATATGGAGCAGGCGGTGATTACCAATCAGATACAGCTGTGACTAATTAACACAAAAGGGCCAATAATGAGAAGCAGAAGTAACTGGGAGTGCTGTCACCACAAGTAAACACAAAATAATGAGTGAGACAGTAACAAAGATAATAATAATAATGACAATAATAATAATGAGTCCAAAAAGGAACACAAAGCATGGACAGGGGGTGCAACCCTGTCCAGGGGCCTCATGTACAAAGGGTACTTACGCACAAAAACATAGCGTACATCCTTTTCCATGGAAAATTCCAGATGTATCAAGAATGAATGACTGGAAATATGCGCAGCCCCACACCAACTTCATGGCTGGCATACGTACGTTTCTACAGTTATTGGTCCATTGGCGACAATTAGAAGTGATGTTGGGAGACTGATAATGATGTGAAAATTATTGTACACACCAGAGACACATGATGAACAAACATCCAAGTGTGCGCAATTAGATGAGTGGATATAAAAGCAAGCATAAAGAAGTGGACAAAATGCCTCGAACAACAATGGTGTTAGCATTATTAGAGGATACTGCAAATTGCGCAGTGAGAAGAGAAAGAGTATTTAGAGACAGAAGATTTTCTGGCTCAGGATGATGACTGGCTTGTCAGCCGGTTTAGGTTTCCACGGGCAGTCTTTGTGGAAATGTGCTCAGAGCTATGGTCGCTCTTGAAGCACAACACAATGAGAAGCCGTAGGGGCATGCCAGAGGGAGCTGGCAGACCAATCGGGAATTTCCCAGTCAACCCTGAGCCGAGTTATGCCAGCTGTGTGGGATGGCATTATCCGGCTGTCACCCAGGTACCCATACAATGCAGTTGAACAGGCCAACATCAAAGCGCAATTTGCAACGAGAGCCAGTTTTCCTAATGATTCTAATGAACAGCATTATTGGAAACAAACTACAAGCTGGCACTATGCAGATGGGTGGCTTCTTGGCGAGTAAATTCCTGTAATTGTCCTAATAATAACAAACCTCATGTGCAATGCACCTGTGCGCCCCCAAATATCACCCTGTCTTCAAGGCTTCATTACAAGCCAGTGGGTGGAGTAAGTGACTTTCTTTTTTTGCTGATTAAACTACAGTTTGACAGCATTCTACCAAGCCCCCAACTGCCTCTGTGTGTACAGTAGTTATGTCAATAAACACATGTGTAAAGTTTGAAATTCAACAGTCTCACCTTTTTCCCGGCGCACTTCATTCATTTACAATAGTAGTGTGTGTAATCCATGTCAGTTGTATATAACTATAAAGGATGAGATTTGGATTTTGGACATAAAATACGTACTTGTCGAGTCTAATATGATCTGCTTTCAACTGACAGGTGAGCATGGCTACCCACTAAATAGGTTCATATTGTCTTCTTTTTCGTGACTATTTTCCTTTAATTCAACCATCTGATTCCCCCAGCTGGTCACAAATCACAGCGATCAGCGGACGCTTCTGAGGATGATTGCCGACGTTAGTCGAAGCATGTCAATGTAAAATAAACATCTCCTTCTCATCCCTGCCTGAATAAAGGAAAATGATAAACTAATCTTATAGGACTGTGAGCAGGCTGTTGAATTACCTGTATCCAGCATTAATGCCAAAGGATAGCGTGTTTTATTCGTGCCTCTACCTCATTCAGGAGAACCTCCAACTCAGTCCGTGAAATTCCATCAAATCCATTATTTTTGATAGTGGTTACAGGAGAATCAAATGTGCAGCGCTTGTATATATCTAGTTGCATCTAACTGCATATTCAAATAGAGGTGCGTCAAGGGAGGAGTCCAGTATTTCCTCACGTGCATTCAATTTCAAGTATATTGGGATGTACAAAGGAAATGTGCTTGGATTCCAGCGTACGCACTGTTTTATACATTTAGATTTTTTTTTTGCTCACGCCGTTTTCTTGATTTAAATGTACATCATTTTTCAGTAGGAAATACACGTAAGCCTTTGTACATGAGGCCCCAGATTACTACAAATAGTGCTTTCACATGAGAGTCTCCAAAGCACCAGAAAAGTCTCTGATAACACCAGAAAAAGTTGCTAGATTTGTTGCTAGTCGCTTTTGACAAAAAAAAAGTCACCAAGAGGATTTGAAAAGTCACCAGATTTAGCAAGAAAGTCGCCAAGTTGGCAACACTGGTTGTTCTGATGACCGGCATTGGCTTCGTTTTAATCTGGGGTCTTCTGCAGTACTGACTCAACAGGTATAAACACTTATTACTTTTGCACTTGACAGTATTTGTTTACATGTGTGTGAAATGACAATAGACGTCTTCATGATGATTGAGATGTTTAGCAACAGTTACTGGCTACATTGAGAAGGGACTATTTTTTCTCAGCTGTGCAAAATAACTGGTTAAACAAACAAATCATAACATTTTGTCCAGTATTGCTGTTATTTAATAAACTGTGCTTGCTGGAACTGTTATACAAAAGTAATATTACACTCGAGTTTGTTACGACATCGTGAATACAGGTGCATCTCAATAAATTAGAATGTCATCAAAAAGTTAATTAAATTCAGCAATTCAATTCAGAAAATGAAACTCCTGTATTATATAGCTTCATTACACACAGAGTGATGTAGTTCAAGTGTTTATTTCTTTTAATTTTGATAGTTATGGCTTACAGCTCATAAAAACCGTTACTATATATAGCATTACTATATTGATAATACCGTACTCACTCTCATGTAATATTGCTTTAAAAGCCCACATTTCTTTCTTTAGTTACAGTGCATCCGGAAAGTATTCACAGCACTTCATTTTTTCCCACATTTTGTTATGTTACAGCCTTATTTCAAAATTGATTACATTCATTTTTTTCCTCAAAATTCTACACACAACTTGCCATAATGATAATGTGAAAAAAAGTTTTTTTGAGATTTTTGCAAATTTATTAAAAACAAAAAACTAAGAAACTACATGTACATAAGTATTCACAACTTTTGCTCAATACTTTGTTGATGCACCTTTGGCAGCAATTAAAGCCTCAAGTCATTTTAAATTTGATGCCAAAAGCTTGTCACACCTATCTTTGGGCAGTTTGGCCCATTCCTCTTTGCAGCACCTCTCAAGCTCCATCAGGTTGGATGGGAGGCGTCGGTGCACAGACATTTTCAGATCTCTCCAGAAATGTTCAATTGGATTCAAGTCTGGGTTCTGGCTGGGCCACTCAAGGACATTCACAGAGTTGTCCTGAAGCCACTTCTTTGATGTCTTGACTGTGTGCTTAGGGTCGTTGTCCTGCTGAAAGATGAACTGTCACCCCAGTCTGAGGTTAAGAGCGCTCTGGAGCAGGTTTTCATCCAGGATGTCTCTGTACATTGCTGCATTCATATTTCCCTCTATCCTGACTAGTCTCCCAGTTCTTGCAACTAAAAAACATCCCCACTGCAAGATGCTGCCACCACTATGGTGTAGGGATGGTATTCGCCTGGTGATGAGCGGTGCCTAGTTTCCTCCAAACATGACACCTGGCATTCATACCAAAGAGTTCAATCTTTGTCTCATCAGACCAGAGAATTTTGTTTCTCATGGTCTAAGAGTCCTTCAGGTGTCTTTTGCCAAACTCCAGGTGGGCTGCCATGTGCCTTTTACTAAGGAGTGGCTTCCGTCTGGCCACTCTACCATACAGGCCTGATTTGTGGATTGTGGAAGAGATGGTTGTCCTTCTGGAAGGTTCTTCTCTCCCCACAGAGGAATGCTGGAGCTCTGACAGAGTGACTACCAGGTTCTTGGTCACCTCCCTGACTAAGGCCCTTCTCCCTCGATCGCTCAGTTTAGACGGCTGGCCAGCTCTAGGAAGGGTCCCGGTGGTTCCGAACTTCTTCCATTTACAGATGATGGAGGCCACTGTGCTCATTGGCACCTTCAAAGCAGCAGAAATTTTTGAGACAATCCTGTCTCGGAGGTCTACAGACAATTCCTTTGACTTCATGCTTGCTTTGTGCTCTGACATCCACTGTCAATTGGGGGACCTTATATAGACAGGTATGTGCCTTTTCAAATCATGTCCAATCAACTGAATTTACCACAGGTGGACTCCAATTAAGCTGTAGAAACATCTCAAGGATGATCAGTGAAAACAGGATGCACCTGAGCTCAATTTTGTGCTTCATAGCAAAGGCTCTGAATACTTATGCACATGTGATTTCTTAGTTTTTTAATTTTTAACAAATTTGCAAAAATTTTAAAAAAACAAAACAAAAAACAAACTTTTTTCACATTGTTATTATCAAGGTAGGTGTTGATGCTGCCAGTACCGACGCTGCTGTCTATCCACCCGGCATGGTGACAACAACATCCATCAATCAATCAACTTTTATTTATAAAGCACTTTAAAAAGCAACACTCGCTACACAAAGTGCTGTACAACAAGAATCAATAAAATAAAAGGTAAAAGAAGTAAATAAATAGATAAATAAAAATCAATTTCTTTCAATAAAATCAATGTCTCACACTGGGTAGAAGGCCAGGGAGTAAAAATGTGTTTTTAGACGGGCTTTAAAAATGGACCGTGAAGGTGCTTGTCTAATGTTCAGAGGTAAATCGTTCCATAACTTGGGTGCCGTGATCAAAAAGGCTCTGTTCTCTCTGAGCTTCCGCTTCGCCTTTGGCACCCTCAGAAGCAGCTGTTCAGCTGACCTGAGGGACCGGGTGGGAGCATAGGCATGCAGAAGGTCAGAGAGGTAAGGTGGAGCATGACCGCTCAAGGATTTAAAAACAAATAAAAGAATTTTGATTTTTTGATTTTGATTTGATTTTGTATACTTTATTGATCCCCAGAGGGGAAATTGAGGGCATCCACCTGGATGGATGAAGCAGCCACGGTACGGCGCTATCCCTTAACCATTCACACACACATTCACACCTAGGGCCACTTTAGAGTCTCCAATTAACCTAACCTGCAAAATTTTAAGATGAACTCTAAAATGTGCGGGCAGCCAGTGCAGCAAAGCTAAAATGGGTATGATGTGATCTCTTTTATGTGTACCTGTTAAAAGACGAGCAGTGGCATTTTGTACTAGCTGCAGACGCGAAAGAGATGACTGGCTGACACCGGCTTAGAATGCATTACAGTAATCCAGCCGAGACGAAATAAAAGGATGAATTACTGTTTCCAGGTGCAGTCTAGAGAGAATGGGTTTTACTTTTGCTAGACACCTTAGATGAAAAAAGCTGGATTTTTTCATCTAAGGTGCGGTGGGGCAGTGGTTAGCGCTGCGGCAGCACAGCAACTCACCCTTGGCCATGGGATCCCTGGTTCGATCCCAGCCCCTGACCAACAGTGATCTGTGTGGAGTTTGGATGTTCTCCCCGTATCTGCGTGGGTTTACTCCGGGATTTCTCCGGTTTCCTCCCACAGGCCAAAAACATGCAGGTTAGGTTAATTGGAGACTCTAAAGTGGCCCTAGGTGTGAATGTGTGTGTGAATGGTTAAGGGATAGCGCCGTACAGTGGCTGCTTCATCCATCCAGGTGGATGCCCTCAATTTCCCCTCTGGGGATCAATAAAGTATACAAAATTAAACATTAAAAAAAATTACCACAGAATGAATCTGAGTGTCTAATTTAAAATCACTGTCCACGACAAAACCAAGATTCTTGACTGTGGGTTTCACATAAGGTGTGAGGGGCCCAAGTTTAGAGGAGGGGACTCACATGGGCCGCTAGGTCCAAATACCATCACTTCTATTTTCTTATCATTAAAATTTAGCCTTTAGAACAGGGGTCCTTAAATGTTTTTGCCAGTGGGCCAGAGGTCTGGAGCAGTGCTAAGATGGTGCATGGATGAGCATTTCAAGTTGATGTTGGGAGGGACAATAAACAGAACATTTTCTACAGAGTAAATCTTGATGGGACATTCTAAGTATTATTGTAGTCAGTCACAAATTTATGAGAAATAATGCGCAAACATACACTTATGGGAAAAAGCTGCAAATTTACAAGAAAAAAGTCATGAATTTATGAGAAATACAATTGCAAATTTATAAGAAACAGTTGCAAATTTACAAAAAGTCAAGTTTACTTGAAAAAACTGCAAATTCATGAGAAAAATATGTAAATTTACAAGAAAAAAATGCTCATAAAATTATCAGAAAAAGGTGACAAATTTACAAGAAAAAATTACAGATCTGAGATGCAAAAACAGAAGATTTATGAGGGAAAGGTGGCAAATTTACAAGGAAAAAAGTTGCAAATTTACCAAAAAAGTGGCAAATTTATAAGAAAAAAGTTGCCAATTTAAGATGCAAAAAGTTAATTTACAATAAAAAAAATTTACATTTACAGACGTGAAAAAAATTAGGACACTCTATGGAAGCCTGTGGTTTTTTTTAAACATATTTGAACATATGGATATTTAATATCAATTTTAACAATACTGGGGGATTCAAGTAATATAACTAAAGAATTAAATGTGAAGAAAAGACATTTTAAAATTTTCTGTAAAATGTAATTCTAAAAACATGCAATTTCTGGTGAGGAATAAATTAGGACACTCCCACATTTAGGCTGTGTGTCCACCAAACACATTTTTTCCGCTCTGGGCGGCTATTTTCCATTCATTCTCTATGTAGTCCAGCGTTTACAGCGCTGAGCGCCCTCGGCGCTGAAACGCTCTTGGCAGTGGCCATTTTTTGTTGCGGCACTCCGGGTGCTCAGAGCTGAAAAAAATTCAACTTTTCAGAGACTGCAGCTGAGCTCATCACTGACAGACCAAGCAGCCAATCAGAACTGCTGCGTGGGCGGGACATAGGACGCTGGTACTAGTCTGTACTCAGACTCCTGCTTTCCGTGTCATCATATTTTACATCCAGAGCTGCTAAAAAACGTTTTCTGTCCATTGTTATTTAAAGACTGCTATTAAAAAAAAATCAGTAGAAAGTCTGACAATAGGAAAAGCAAAAGTGCTGAGCTGAGAGTGACAAGCTGTTGCTGGGATACAGGGCACACTTTTTTTTTCCCCCTAGAGCGCTGCGCACAAACGCTGGAAAAAAAAATGCTCAGGGCGGTCGGGTGACAAAAAAACGCATTTGGTGGACACGCAGCCTTATTCCCACTTAAAATGGCTAAAATCACACACAGGTGTATCACATCAGGTGCACATGATTAGAACATCATTATTCACAATTCTGAAGGAGGCTTGTCCTATTTAAACCTCAGACATTTAGTTTAGCGTGTTTCTGACAGCTGAAGTGAGAGTGAACATCATGGTGAGATTGAAAGAGCTGTCTGAGGCCTTCAGAAAGAAGATTGTAGCAGCTTATGAGTCTGGTAAGGGATTTAAAAAGATCTCAAAAGAATTTGAAATCAGCCATTTCACTGTCTGGAAAATAGGTTACAAGTGGAGGACATTCAAAACAACTGCCAACATGCCTAGGTCTGGCCGTCCAAGCAAGTTCACCCTGAGAGCAGACTGCAAGATGGTAAAAGAAGTCTCTAAAAACCCTAAAATGTCATCACGGGACCTACAGCAGCTCTTGCTGCTGTTGATGTGAAAGTGCATGCCTCTACAATCAGAAAGAGACTGCACAAGTTTAACTTGCATGAGAGGCGTGCAAGGAGGAAACCTTTGCTCTCTAAGAGAAACACGAAGGCCAGATTGAAGTTTGCCACACAATGTTATCATATATTCCCTTTTGGGAGCCCAGAAATAATTTATCATGTTATTTTACATCTTACTTTCTACTGAAAAGACAAGGATAGAGAGCAGCAGCATTTGAGATGAATGAAAAGGCAAATAATTACGTGCTTGAATGATGGTATGCCTAGTGCTACACCACTACTTTGTGTACATATTGTTCAGGCCTGCATCAACTGGGCCCAACTGTGCTTAGTTGTGTGTGTGAGCTGTGTGACGAGCTAGTTAGCTAGAAAAGTGATAGTATGCTGTAATGAAAAGCTAATCAAAGCTTTTGATTGGAATTTACATATGTTATATTTGTATGAATGTTATTGTCGCTTTATATGCCATCTGTATTTTGTTGTCATTTATATAAATGTTATATTTATTTACTCTTTTTTCCTTCTTTTCTCTCCCCTCAACCTCCAACCAGTCACGAGGAGATGACTGCCCCTATTTGAGCTTGGCATTTCCTCCTATAAAGGAGTTTTTTTTCCTTCCCATTGTTGCTTAGTGTTTACTCATAGGACATCACTGTTATTGTTTTCTCTAAATTGTTAATTATTTGATTCTAGCACTCTGAGATGAGCTTTTGTTACGATTAGGCACTATATGAAGCTGAATTGAATTAAATTGATTTTGAACTGTAATATCCTATGTCAAGCGGCTGAAATGAGCTTTCTCCGTAGGATTGCTGGACTCACCCTCAGAGATAGGGTGAGGAGCTCAGTCATCCGGGAGAGGCTCAGAGTAGAACCGCTGCTCCTCCACATTGAAAGGAGCCAGTTGAGGTGGTATGGGCATCTGATTAGGATGCTTCCTGGACGCCTCCCACTTGAGGTGTTTCGGGCACGTCCCACTGGGAGGAGACCCCGGGGAAGACCCAGAACTCACTGGAGAGACTATGTCTCCCAGCTGGTCTGGGAACGCCTTGGTATCCTCTCTGAAGAGTTGGAGCAGGTGGCTGGAGAGAGGGAAGTCTGGGCTTCTCTGCTTGAACTGCTGCCTCCACGACCCGGACCTCCGGAAAAGCGGTAGAAGATGGATGGATGGATGGAATATCCTACATCAGTAAAGGGGAGAAAAACTCTACAGCACTCCCTAGACTTCTAAACTATTTCAGTGACTATTAAACAACGATCACTTCAGTGGCACTAAATTTAGCTCAGTAAACATTTGCAGTTCTGGATTGTTTAATGTGTAGTTATCTTAACTTTATTTTAAAGGGCACCATTTATGACCAAGAAAATGTCTATATACAGTATAACCTGATTAAACAAAAGAAAAGAATCCCACTGTTTCACAGTAAATCATGGTGAGTGGGTGAAGGTCAAAGCTGTGATGGAAAGAATGACAGAAGAGAAACAAGGTGCGCAGCTGTCTAAGCAAGAGTAGCAGTCCAAAGGAAGGCTTGAAGAAAATACATGAGGAAAATAAAAATCACATATAGTGCATCCTCCAGGAGCATATCTAACTATACACTTTAATGGACAGATATATGCAAACAAACACTCTTGAGTTTTATTGGTGTGACAAGGGCATGAAGGGCTAACTCAGTGGGAATAGTATGGATGTAGAAGAAGCACTTTTTCTGCTGTGACAGACAAAATCTGGCATGCGCTATGAAGAGGAACAGGAGGAGGAGGAGGGGTATTGCGGCTTTTTCTTCCTCCTCTGCTCAAGACTTTTTTTTCTCCCACTGTGCTCACTTTCTCTCTGCAGCATTTAATGCAGGACAGGTGCAAAGAGTGCACAGGCCAAGTCTATCACAGACTAAACAGCCAAGTGAACAAGGAAAGGTGCCATTTTTGCCAATCAACAGCTAAAGCCAAATAACTGCCAAAACATTTCCAATGAGGTGACCTCACTAAGGCTGTCTGCCAAGAAATTTAGTCACAGAGCAGCAGAACTATTAATTTTATAAGTAGTTAATTTATGCAACTGTTGAAGTTTATATTTGGAAATGAATATACTGAATATGCATACACTAGCTGTATGCATTCATGCTCTTTTGAATGCACTGTTGTTCTTTTAAAAAGGCATTGCACGGTGTGTTCACAAACAAGTGGTGCTCAATGAACACAAGCTCTCCTGAGGGTTCAAAGCACGCAATTAGAGGTTAATAAATACAGTAAAGCATGTATCATGTGGGGGGAAAAATAGAGTCCAAGTATGTATTTAATTTATCTAAAATTTACACTCTTCCATTAAAATAAACCACAAAAGAATCAAAACACTGAATGCCCCACTTTCACATATCAGGTCTCTGCAAGACATGGACCAGGAATTTACCCAGGACTTATGGGAGGATATACTCCTTCAGGTCCATTCCTCATCTATTAGTGTCAGGCATGGTCTTCTCCAGTGTAAGATTCTGCATTGTGCCCATGGGTCAAAATTGAAACTTTCTAAAATCTACCCAAACATTGATCCGGCCTGTGATAGGTGTAAACAAACTCCAGGCTCACTAATTCATGTGTTCTGGTCCTGTCCCTCCCTTTTTAATTACTGGGTGAGAATTTTCAGCACTCTGTCCAAGGTAGTTAAAGTACACTTACACCAACTCCCTCAATTGCTTTATTTGGGGTTTCGCCTGCTGAAATAACTTTGCCAAAATTCAAGGCAGATTTCTTAGTTTTTTTAACTTTGTTAGCCAGACGATTGATTTTACTGAGGTGAAAATCACCCTCTCCTCCCTCATATGAGTCCTGGGTTAGAGATGTTCTTTACTTTATTAAGTTGGAGAAGATAAAATACTCTCTTCATGGCTCAATTGTAAAATTTTCCACGACATGGAAACCTCTCCTTAAGTATATAAAGACATCACAGTTTGTCGATATCTCTCAGTGAAGCTGGCTGCCCCTTACCCCTTATTTTTTTTCCCTTTTTCTTTTTCTTTTTCTTGAATATGTAATGCTGTTTCATGGTGCTATTGATCTCGATGATGGTTTAGTATTGGGACCTTGTTTTTGGTGTTTTGGGTTTTGCTTGCCACATTATTTTTGATGTTTGGGAAGACACTTTTATATTTGATTTTTGACAGGTATTGTGGAAAGCCCTGAAACTGGATTTGTATTGTGAGTTGTGGTGGTATTTAAAAATAATAAAAAGAGTTAGGAAAAAAAAATCAAAACACTGAGCATGCTTAGGTGAGGGAAGGTTAATGATAACTGTCACTTAGCAACTGAGGGTCCTTGTCACCTTTCACATTTGCCTGGCTGACGTACACATACATGCACACACACAAGTTTAAAGAACAGGACAAGAGCAGCTCAGCAGCGCAGTGGTTAGCACTGTGGCAGCACAGTAAGAAGGTCACAGGAGCAATTCCACCCCTGACCATCGTGACCTTTCTGTGTGGAGCTTGTATGTTCTCCCCGTGTCTGCGTGGGCTTAACCCGGGTACTCCGCTTTCCTCCCACAGGCCAAAAACATGCAAGTTAAGTTAACTGGAGACTCTAAAGTGGCCCTAGGTGTGTGTGAATGGTGAAGGGACTGGCACCATACCGTGGCTGCCTCATCTATCCAGGTGGATGGTAAATGGCATTCACTTATATAGCGCTTTTATTCTTATCTCTAGATGACCAAAGCACGTTACAGATCCTGCTATCCACCCATTCACACACACATTCACACACTGATGGCGGTGTAGCTGCCATACACCAGCGCTGGCCTGACCCACCAAGAGCAACTGGGGGTTCAGTGGCTTGCTCAAGGACACTTCGACATGCAGACTGCAGACAGAGCGGGAATCAAACCCCTGACCCACCGATCAGTAGTCGGCCACACTACACCTGCGCCACAGCCGCCCCTGCAATTTCCCTCTGGGGAGTAATAAAGTATACAAAATAAAGAATAAAAAAAGACTGACATCATGGGGACAATCTTCAGGTGGTTTCCTCCAACAATTTCACTTTTCTCCTTGAGGTCCACTGTATAAAACCTTTAGAAACTTGAGTTTTAGTAAAACCTTTATCTGTGAACTACAGTCCCATCCACTTCATTCATTCAATGAAGTCCTCAAAAACCCACAGTCCTTCTCAGCAATGAAAGGAGTGAATGGGGCTGCACATCTGAAAGCTGAGTTTTCAAAAGTTCCAAAAGTACCTTTAAGAGTGAGAACTTTTTTGTCTGTACAGTATGGACACTTTTATTTGTGGAGTATATTCATTATTTGTATGTGGCCCTTCCAACTTTTGCAAACACAATTTATCCTCCCTCTATTATACCTCTTTCACAGAAGTTTTGACGTTTTACATCTATTTTTAAAATACTTAAGTTAATGTTTTTGATGGCCCAGAAGTACAGCAGCAACAGCATCTTATCCCCGTATCTCATGGAGTGGTGAATGCTGGAGATCATAGCGATTTTTGGGTTTTGTCAGGTTTGTAAAAGGTTGCCAAACAGTTTGTCAACAGTTTTTAAGGTCCCAAACTGTTTTTCTTGTCACTAAAAAAATTTTGAAAACATTTTTTTTTTTGTGAATCTGTTTTTACGCATGGATGGATGGATGGATGTTTTTACGCAAACAATTGCAAACATTTGCAAACATTTGCAATTAGTAACACGTGTCACTAAACTTTTTTTGGGTTCACCAAGTAGTGAACACTAGCAACTGTTTAAGATCCTTTGCGACAAAACGGTTGGTGAGCTTAAAAACTGTATGCAAACTATTTTGCAACATTTTACAAACCCTGATGAAACCCAAAAAGCACAGCATTCTTGAATGTTCCTCAGCATTCGCTGCTCCACGAAATACTAGCTTGATTTTTGCTGAAATTCGTCAGAAAAGTTGGTGAATCCAAAAATTGCCATGTTTGTCAATATTTGCTGCTCTGTAAGATACTACCCTTACAGACACTGAACACTCATGTTCGTGTCAGGAATCTTGTGTCATGTTGTACTCCATACAAAACTTCGTGATGCAAGGTTCTTACATTCAACTATCTTAAAGCCTTTCAATACCACATTAATCACCTTAAAGTGGATTTTTAGCAACCACCGGTACCAGTTATGGGTGAGCAGCTATTCTGAAACAGAATATTGACACTCCTAACTGGTACTAGTAACTCAGAAATGATACACTGCACAGGTAGTCTTTTGCATACATTTCAAGGTGCTTTTTAATATCTCCAAACAAATACAGTACAGTATCTTTTAGATCTTAGAAACGCTTGATGTTCTTGTTCTATGCAATCTAAAGATTTTAATCATGATCAACTTCCTTTGATGAAGAGACACTTGATTTGATGTGTTTTTAATTTGGGTAGTTCAGATCAGGATGTTAAACATACACTCCAATGGATATAAATCCCTCATAAAAACAAATCTACATTGTCTAAAATGGTATCTTATGCCCTTTTTTTTTCTACAAAAAGCCTTTCACTGTCTTACAGTTTCATGTCAAAATCTTTTCACTTCCCCACACCTTCAAATGCCAAAATCAGTGGATACTAGTCCAGCAGTGGCTAGCACTACATTATCAGAATAAATCCTGTGATAAAAAGACTTACCAGTTGAAGGACATGCCCAGTTGTATCCACGGTGGCCCAGGATAATGACTGAAACTTCATCAGTCCTTAAAAGCAGTTTAATGGTAAAACCCATCTTAAGATGGGTCAAGTTTTCAAAGCAGTTTGTTAAAAAATGCTAACTAGCCTGGAGGATAACTTCAGTTAGGCCAGAGAATCCCGATTGGCTTAACACTACCCATGTGCCAGCACCATGAATAGTCAGTCAGACCAGCCTCAACCGAGCTGCACGCCTAGCGATCTAGTCTTCATGGTCTAGCAAACAGGCAGCAAGCTCGCCACTGTTGGCCACCCCAATGTCTCCCTTCAGAGTGTCCACAAATGATGTTAATGGCCGTCCTGGGCGGCAAAAGCCATGCGCCGGTTCCCAGAGTACCAAGTGGCCTGCTGGGAGCTCTTGGTGACGGTAACAGTGCCCCGCAAGGCCAAATCTTCGCCAAGCCACTTTGTCTGATATTCTGGGAAGGTTCCCATAGAGATCTTCATTGGAGACATGGTCTTGCCAGTTTATATTGTCCAACGTCCAATGACTTCTGAAGGGAGATGTTTAATGACCAACACTCACTTCCGTATAGCAGTATGGATTCCACTGTTGCACAGAAGAATTTAACTTTTAGCTCCCTTGACATGAGTGCTATATAGCTTGCATGTCATTGAGAGCACCTCACGCGAGTGCCTTGTGCACCTTCATATCATGACTAGTAGATCCTATCCAGGAGCCAAGGTACTTGACGTTGTTGACTACTTCCAGAGGGCTGCCGGTACTCGTCAACAGTGGAGACACAGAGTTAGAAGCTTCCCCGAACGTCATCACTTTGGTCTTCTGGTCATTAATGGTGAGACTGATCTGAGAGCAATCCAACTCCACAAGCAACAACCTCTGTGCAATGTAATCTCAGAACAATCATGAATAGTTAAATCACCAAACATATTCCGTCTCAACGCACCTTTTTGCAGGGAGCGGGGCTTAAGTGAAACTTTACAGCAAAAAAACAGAGCAATGAGACCTTTGAGTGATTTCGCTCTTGATATGTCTTAAGTCATAAAACATGTTATAGACATGTTAGCAAGAAAAAAACCCTCAATTTTTGGTGGAGTGTCACTTTATTTTTTTTTTCACTATACTGACATAATGCACCTCTAACAAACAAAAACGAAATCCAGCAAAAAGAAAAAAAGCAGCCTATAAAGTAAACATAATAAAAGTAAGCATAATTTCTCCAACTTCCAGATGCATATTCCCACCCAATGCACTGCACAGCTCTGTCTAAAAGAGCATACTGAAACTATTTCATCACGAGCAGTGTCATTGCGTTACTGAGCAGTAACCATATAAACACACAGAGAGAAAAAAGCTCCTCTCACCTGTTGTGCTGTTTGATAAGTGCAGTGACCCGGTCTGACTGTGAGCCCAGGTCTCTGGAGTATCGCACCAGGTCATTCAGTTGGCCTTTCAACGTCTCTGCCATCGGTTCAGCACTCTGCAAGCCCTCCAGTATGTCCTGAGTGACACAGATCAGACAACAGCTGATTCACGAGAGAGGAGCGTTCAACAGATCTGGACGCCAGTCGTCAAAAAGTGCATTCTCGTTCGCACCCTGGCTCAGTTCTTTTCTCTCTTCTCACACTCGCACACAAACGCTTAACACATACTCACAGTGCTGCCTGTACAAAAGCATTTCTGTTCTCCACGGAGTGAGGCAGGAAGGAGGTATGGATAACGGTCTCCCGCTCGCCTCAGTGTGCCTCACATTCTGCACTCACACAGTCATGAAATCCTGTCCCATGAAATATGTACAAGCTCTCTCTATCTCTCTCTGACTCTCACTCACCCTCCACCATGTGACGATTAAACAACCCTCCCTCCTTGCTCATCTGGACTCATCCCCTCCCTTCTCTTCTCCCTCTTCTCCTGTGGTTCTGCGACTTTCTCTCCCTCCCTCCTCCCCCTCTTTTGACTTATTCTCTCACACTCGTTTTTCCTCCCAACGACTCTCTACGCACTCTCCCATTGGAATTCAGCTGTCAGCCCTCACAGATGCAACTCTAGTTCAAAACGCGCGCGCACACACACACACACACACACACACACACACACACACACACACACACACACACACACACACAAACAAGCGCATAACGAAAACAAGGCTGGACACAGGAAACAGGCTGAAGGAGGAGGAGAGAGAGAAAAGCAAAGGAGGGGGTGGAAAAAAAAACTCCTCTGTTTCTTGACATCCCCAAATTGAGAAAAAACGGAGAAAGGCATAACCAAAGAAGCCTGGGGAGGAGTGTGAGATTGCACGCGCTAGTATGTCCTTGACAATACAGAGAAATTGTTGCACTGTAAACATCCTGTGGAGGTTGAAATCAGAGCAGCAGGGGAGGTAAGGGGTAGAAGCATCTAGAAGTAAACCCTGCAGCCAAGAAAGACATGTCTGCACATCTCAGTTAAACTAAGTCGGAGTGCAGACAGGAGGAGATGAAAAACAATCAGGGAATGTTTGCGAGGGCGAGATAGTGGGGAATAACTAAAAAAAAGACAAAACAAAAAGGGGAGGGGTAGAGGGGCCAACAACAGAAGGGAAGAATGAGAATGAGTAGAAAATGAGGGAAAGTGATGGGATTCTAGCTGTCAGCTCTTCGTCATTCCAGTAAAGCTGATTTACAAACTAATCTGTTTTTAGGATTTACAAATGGAATGGATAATTACCGTCAGAGAAAGCTTGGCTAATTGTACAGGACGTATTTCTGCAAACTGTGTGTTTGCATGTGTTAGGGGGTACTTTTCATTAAACGCCGTTAATCACCTTCTCTGAATGCACAGTACCAGTCAACTCAGCCAACAGAATGAGTTTGTATTTTCCATTGTTTTTTTAATAGACCATTACGAGAAAATGTACAGTGGATAATTTAGGATTTGTCATTGTATTTTTTAAAATGTCTTTAAAATACCTTTGCCAGCTGCCATCCCTCCACTGCTTCTTTGCCGTTGCTCTGCGCCTCAGCTTTAATCAGCTCCTGGCTCCACCCCCTCAGACGTCCATCAAATTTTTTCAACTCTTCCTCCAACTGGACAGACAGACGGTCGCATTCTTCTTCTGAAGCCACTGCGGCGGCCAGGGAGCCCTCCAGGCCATCCCTGGCCCTCAGAGCTGCCCCCTCCCACTGCTCCAGAGCATGTGACAGCGCCCCCAGCTGCCGATCCATGGCCTCGCAGCCTCCCGCCGCCGTGTGCTCTGCTGTGGTTGCCGCGCTTCGACGTACCCGACTGAGGCGGTCTCGGCCCTCCAGGAGTCGGCACTCCACACGCTCCTGAAGAGACAGAGGATTCAGACGAAGTTGCTACGGAAACTGTGGCTACGGATACAACAGTCTCTGGATGTGCAGTCTATTCTATTTAAAGCTACATGCGTAGACTCTCTCTGATCTGTCTCAGACTTCATCACTTTCCACCTTTTATCTGAAATACTTTGATTATCTCAGTACACCAATAGCTGTGATGTGTGCATTTTTATTTTCCACCTAAGTATTATTCTTCCTGACTGATTTTGTCCTCTGTTCCTCTCGTTTTCCTTTAGAAATGTAGCACTTGGTTTAAAGGTATTGTGAAAAAACTTGGGTATCATGCAGTAGCAGTGAGCTGATTAAAAATGAGCAAACTGGTATCTGATTATTTTAATGCTTTACATGAACATTAACCTTGCGACTAGGAACAGGAAATGAAAGCTATCTTGTGCATACAAGAAATAATTTTTTTCTCTACTGTAATGCTTCACACCATGGATGTGCCAACACACATTTATCATGTGATAATTAGAACCCATGTGTAAAATTTAAATGCAAATCAATTTCTCCTCACATATTTTCTCTCCTCTGTAATTGCAGAACTATTGAACAGGGAAAAGCTTATACATTAATTCCACTACACACCAGTTAACTTTTTTTTTCCTTTTTTACATGATAATAAATGAATGTACTGGCACTGACATGTATCTGGAGAGACTGAGATATTGAGCTTTGATATGGGAAAGAACTGGGAGAACAACTCCAATTCCCAACATGATTCAATCTCCTTCTGATCAAGACTGCATAGAATAAGATTATTTTAACAGAGGAAAATGCATTTAAATTGGATCTGGGATTAAATCTGAGATGTGTTGATTCCAGTGAATATATCAAAGTTAATGCCTATCCTTATTTTCTGTTATATAAAACTAGGGCTGGGCAATATCTCGATACTTGTATGTATAGATATATTTTCAGCCGCGACATAGGATGACCCTGTATCATTTGTATCAATATTCCTGTTTTCTCCTTTCTGTCTACCCTTCAACTTCACCCCACTCCACCTCCGCCTCTTCTCCCTCCGACTACATAGCATCCCCTCCCCCACCTGCTCACTCCAGCTACAGGATGGGTGCCAAAAAAGTGACTTTATAGAGCAGTGGTCCCCAACCTTTTTTGCTTCATGGATCAGTAGCAAGTTAAAAAAAAATTCACAGAGGCACAAAAATGAACATTCCTCCATCTACTCCAGCCTGCCGACACTTGGCGGTGGGGAACAGGCGGGAAAGGCCATGGCCCAGGCCCCGTCGCTGCAAGCATCCCACTCAAAGATGACCCCTAGAACATAAGCCTCTGGTCTCCAGACCAGCTATTTTCCCCAAGACCACACTGGGGAACATGCAGCGCTGCAGGTGCTGTTGGACTGCTGACGAGCTGGAAGCCCAACCCAGCGGGCCTGTTTTCTATAACTACCAACAATGGGGCTAATGTTGTGAAAGTGTGCAAGTTGACGGATGCAGTGTTTTTAGCCACAGACTTCATCTCTCCATTAGTGAGTTGAATGCAGCACTGAATGAATTTATATGTAATAAAAAAAGAAAATACCAATCCATAACGCTCAGTAAAAACTTAGTTTACAGTAAGAATAACTTTCAAGGCTAATTTCCTAATATTGTTCAAAAGATGAAACATCAAGAAATGTGTAGTCTTCTACAGTGACCACTGCTAAAAATAAAAGTTAGTTCCATAAACTATCAGACCTATTAATGTGTGCCTGTGGGTATGTGTGGGAGAGAGATGATTAAATGATCAACATTATGCATGCTACCAACTGTCATGATCATCATCAGCATAGCAGTCTGTCGGGGGCGACAATGACTGTTTCATTTAGGTCAGATCAGATTCCCCCACGCAGCTCTGTCCTTCACCCTCCGCTGCCAGGAACTCCTGACCTTGTTAACCCGGGCGACGTCCGAGCCGGTATGAGTTGCTTTCTGACTGACCATTTTATGAAACTGCTCGCAAAGTATTTGAGTACCGCTAGCTTTTGCTGGACTAGCGGCACATTCTTGGTAGATAAAGGTATTATCAGCGGCAAGGACAGGCCAAGACAAACTGACTCCAGTATCTGTTACAGTGACTGACCAGATGATTCTTTGTGTAGTGCAACTGTATAAATTTAAATTACATATGTATACAAATGTTTCAGTTATTTGCTGGTGATTTTTATCAAAATAATTTATTCATCATTTGTAGCTTACATGACACATACAGTTTTTGTATTGAGATATATAGATCGTCGGCCTCCGTCGGTCTATGATGACCATGGAAGAGAATCCTAAACGTCTACTCTGCTGGAACAGCACCGCCTGTGGCTGAACAGGCCGATGCGCGAATGACAGTCCCTGTCACACAGGTCGCACTTGTGGGTGGTCTCCGTGCTGCTGGGTCTGTGGCGGTTCTTCCTGCGGGTCCTTTTTTCATCTGCTACAGCAGTCAGTCTTTCTTCACCCGCCTTGAGCTGTCTGGTCAGGGTGCCTCTCCATTTGGAGCGGTCTGTTGCAAGGTCCCTCCAGCGCTCTGTGTTGATATCCAGGGCCTTCATGTCTCTCTTGCAGACGTCTCTAAAGCGCAGCTGTGGGCGGCCAACGTCTCTCCTGCCAGTTGCAAGTTCTCCGTAGAGGATGTCTTTGGGGATTCTGCCATCCTCCATACGGTGAACGTGGCCTAGCCAGTGAAGCCTGCGCTGCCTGAGTAGAGTGAACATGGAGGGAAGGCCAGTGCGGGACAGAACTTCTGCGTTGGGCACTTTGTCCTGCCAGGATATGTCCAGGATGTGGCGAATGCAGCGCAAGTGGAAGGAGTTCAGTCTCTTTTCCTGCTGGGCGTATGTTGTCCACGTCTCACTCCCATAGAGCAGTGTGCTGATGACGCAGGCGTTGTACACTGCCATCTTCGTCTTGACAGAGAGTTTGGGATTCTCCCACACTCGTGTGGTGAGGCGAGCGAGTGTGAAGGCTGATTTTCCAATCCTCTTGTTGATCTCTGTATCAAGGGAGAGGTTGTTGCTGATCGTGGACCCCAGGTACGTGAACTGATTCACGACCTCCAGCTTGTAGTCGTCGATGGTGATGGTTGGTGGTGCTTCCGTGCCTTGCGCCAAGACGTTAGTCTTCTTCAGGCTGATGGTAAGCCCGAAGTCCTTGCATGCCTGGGAGAAGCGGTCCCTCAGGGTCTGAAGCTCCTGCCGTGTGTGGGTTACGACTGCAGCGTCGTCTGCGAACAGCATGTCTCTGATTAGAGCCTCGCGTACTTTGGTTCTGGCTTTCAGGCAGGCGAGGCTGAAAAGCCTGCCGTCAGATCTTGTGTGCAGGTAGATTCCCTCTGTTGCTGTGCTGAAGGCATGCCTCAGGAGCATAGCAAAGAAAATCCCAAAGAGGGTTGGCGCAAGTACACAGCCCTGTTTCACTCCGCTGCGTATGTTGAATGGCTCTGAAACGTTGCCATCGTGCTGCACTATCCCCTGCATATTGGTGTGAAACGATTCGATGAGGCTTTGCAACTTCGGTGGGCATCCTATCTTTGGCAGGATCTTGAAAAGGCCCTCTCTGCTGACCAGATCGAACGCTTTGGTGAGGTCGATGAAGGCGACGTACAGAGGCATGTTCTGTTCTCTGCATTTCTCCTGGAGTTGGCGGATGGAGAATATCATGTCTACCGTCGATTGCTCAGCGTGGAAGCCACACTGAGACTCGTGGTAGACACGTTCGGCAAGCTTCTGTAGACGGACGAGAACAACTCGTGCGTAGACTTTGCCAACAACGCTGAGAAGGGAGATGCCCCTGTAGTTGTTGCAGACGCTTCTCTCCCCTTTGTTTTTGTAGAGGGTGATGATCTTGGTGTCCCTCATGTCCTGTGGTACGGCACCTTCCTTCCAGTACTGGCAGAGGACGTCATGCAATGGCAGCAGTAGGGCGGTCTTGCAGTGCTTGATCAGGTCAGGGGGTATGCCGTCGTTGCCGGGTGCCTTGCCAGCGGCCAAGCTATCAATGGCCTTGCTGAGTTCGTCGATGGTTGGCTCGGCGTCAAGTTCGTCCATGGATGGCAGGCAGTCGATGGCATCAAGGGCTGACGGTGTCACGGTGTTCTGTTTAGAGTAGAGGTCGGAGTAGTGTTCCACCCATCTCTCCATCTGCTTGTTCTTTTCTGTGATCATCTCCCCAGTGGAAGATTTGAGGGGGGCCGTCTTGCTCTGAGCCGGACCAAGTGCTTTCTTGATGCCATCGTACATACCACGGATGTTCCCTGTTAAG
The DNA here is from genome assembly GCA_020510985.1 of Pholidichthys leucotaenia. NCBI lineage: Eukaryota > Metazoa > Chordata > Actinopteri > Cichliformes > Pholidichthyidae > Pholidichthys > Pholidichthys leucotaenia. The sequence goes on along the minus strand of CM035842.1, from coordinate 326,705,942 downwards.
GCAGCGGTTTGAATGTTTTGGCTGAGCTGAGTCCAGTACTCGTTGGCACAGCGCCGAGCAGTCTGCTGAACTTTGCTTCTCGCAACCCTGAGAATCTGGAGATTCTTCTCGTTTGGGTACTTCTTGTACTCAGCAAGTGCTGAGCGCTTGGCTTCAATGACAGGGGTCATCTCGGTCAACTTGGCATCAAACCAGTCCTGTGACTTCGAGGTCTTCCTCCCAAAGGTAGCCAAGGCTGTGCGGTGGATGGTGTTTCTCAGCTCTTACCACTTCTGCCTTGCAGATTCTCCTTCTTGTGGTACACCAAGTTCCTTCTCAAAGGTGGAGGCAAACTGCTCAGCAAGTTCTGGTTGGGCCATCTTGCTGGTGTCAATCTGTGCCTTTCCAGGTTGTCTAGCATGATGGAATTTCTTCAGCTGCAGCTTGACCTTGCAACACACCAATGAATGGTCTGTGTCGCAATCTGCACTCTGGAACGAACGGGTGATTAGCACGTTCTTCAGTGAGGTGCGCCTGGTCAGGATCAAGTCCAGCTGGTGCCAGTGCTTTGAGCGCGGATGTTGCCAAGAAACCTTGTGTTGGGGCTTGGTCTTGAAGAACGAGTTTGTGATGCACAGATCGTGATATGTGCAGAACTCGAGCAGCCGCTGTCCGTTGTCGTTCATTCTGCCCACGCCAAAAGGTCCAAGACAGGAGGGCCAGGAGTCGTGGTCAGCACCCACTCTGGCATTGAAGTCTCCAAGGAGAATGAGTTGTTCAGAGTTGGGGATGATCCTGACAGTTGTTGCGAGATTCTCGTAGAACTCGTCTTTTGCCTCTGGTGTGGCTGTCAGAGTTGGGGCATACACACTGACGAGGGTGACTGGGCCTTGAGTGGTGTTCAGGCGGAGGGTGAGGAGTCGTGCAGAGCCAGTGCTGCCCGATTCCACCATCTTCAGCAAGGTGTTCTTCACTGCGAAGCCCACTCCGTGTTCCCTGTGTTCGTCACTGCCCTTTCCCTGCCAGTAGAACGTGTAGTCCTTCTCTCTCAGTGTGCCTGCGTCAGCCAACCGTGTTTCCTGGAGAGTGGCGATATCCACTCCCTGTCTCTTCAGCTCATTATTGATGATGGCAGTCTTCCCGGTGTCGTTGATGTCCTTGAGGTTAGCAGCGAGTCCTGTCATCATAGTGCGGACGTTCCAAGTTCCCAGTTTTAGAGTTGGTCTCTTTTGTTTTATTGTCTTGCCTGGTGCGAAGGTTCTCAGCCTGCTGTTCGGACTTCTCCTTATCCCCAGGCACCCAATGAGGAAAGCAAGCTGTGGCGGGACAACACCTTATTGGCTGGGGGCTGCCCAGCTTGAGGCGGGCGGTAGCTGTCCAGTGAGATCTGATGATCCCTCCCACCGTCGGGAACAACCCCTGGCGCCGCGCTCTACGCCAATTGAGCAGTGGCTTATAACCGGTAACTGTCATTCCCCGTATTTTGTCTACGCCAAAGGCGAAGCTGGAGTGTCCTCTCCAGTGATCCGGTGTTCTACCTTCCAGCGTTGGGCATTGGTAGGATTCAAGCCTGGGCAGGAAGATATGGAGGACAAGATGTTGCCCATGCAGCATGTCCCCCCTCTCCACGTCACTGATGAATCCAAAGGAACAGCAGGGCTGCTACAGTTTGGCACCAGCACCGTTGCAGGAGCTGCCAGAACGATGCTGAGCACAACATAGAACTGCCTTAGGGGCTCCGACTCCGGATTTTTCCTCAGGGTTGACTCCCGAAGCCTTTCCCGTGACCGGGTATGCCGCAAGGCAGCAGAGGTTTGAAATCAGGGTTTACCTTCCCCTAGATGGGCTACCTTCCCAGGTTGACGAGCCACCATCTACCCGAAGCATCTGGTTTTAAGGCGCCAGAGATCCGCCCTCGCCCCTTCTCCTATTAGTAAAAGCAGTTCCGCCGGGCTTAGAGACTAAACCACACGGGCAGGCTAGGAGTTGGACTTAGTTGTCAGAGGCTTTTCGAGACGCACGCCATAAGGAGCATTTTATGAGCACTGGGAGCTTAACACAAGTGCCGCTCCTGGCTATGACAACCTTGGAACCAGATATATAGAGAGTATTGAGATACTCAATAATTATATCGAGATATGATTTTTGGTACATATTGCCCAGCCCTAATTTATACATTCGTACCTTTTTGAGAACAAAAAACAATAATTTTTCGAATATTAAATTGGGGTATGTCCAAAATGTAGAGTGTAGAGTTTGCATGTTCTCTCTGTGCTTGTGTGGATTTCCTCCAGTACAAAAACATGCTTGTTAGATTAACTGACAGACAAATCTTGCCATATTTAGGGCCAGGGCCACTGACGTCAGTGGGCAAGAGTGTTATTGTATTTGTTAGAATTTTTTTTTCTTTTTCATTTTCTCCGTCTTTGGGGTAGTGAACGTGCACGAAAACTCACCATTTTTTGCAGGGACCTCAAGACTGGCAACAAATTGAATATTTTGGAGGAAATATGAATGACTCCACAAAAATGGCTCTACAACGCCACCTAACGTGAAGTCAATGGGGAGTGGCACACGCTCACTTTCGCGTAGAAAGATGAAAATCAGGTGAGATGTTGATCATGTCAAGACAAGCAAAAAAACTCCATAGAAGTGATGGTCTACACCCAACAGGAAGTCGGCCATTTTGGCAGGAAGTGGCAGTGACCTAATTTCCACCTCACACATTTGATCAAACTCGTCCTAGGGTTTTAGTCCGATTGAGTTCATTTGTGGTGACAGTCATCTCTACCCATGTGCCATTAAAAGTTATTGAAAACTTTTTAACGACGTTTGACGGTTTAGCCGTAGCAAAGTTTGATGCCTCGCCATGATCATTCTATGACCATCATGTGACAGCAATAACTCTGGTATGCATTGTTGGATTTCAACCAAATTCAGTATTATGGATATTAGTCCAATTCCCAACAGTTCTATAGAACAATATTCATAAAAATCTACAGCGCCACCTATAGGAGGCAGAAAGTTTTGCATCAGAAAGTTTGCATCATGTTGATTTTTTAATAGCTCAGGAATGGAATGTCGGATTGGCACCAAGATAGGCATGATGTATATGGGTATGCCTCCGGACAATTACAGCTATGAATATTCAAGAGTAGCAATAGCGCCCTGTCTTGGAGACATGAAGGTTATACCAAAGGTTTTCTTCAATATCTCTGAAAGAAATAGTCTGATTGGTACCATTTATGGTGACAATCATCTATACCCATGTGCCATCAAAAGCTGTTGAAAACTTTTCCAAATGCCTGACAGTTTGGTGGAAGGAGCATGGCCAAGTTTGCAGTATTGCCATCACCCTTACAATGGCTTTTACTCTGGCATACATTGACTGATTTCAACCAAATTTTGTGTGGTAACTAGGTAGACAATACTGATAATTTCTATAATAAAGAATGACACATAGCGACAGCGCCCCCTACAGCCAATAGACAGGAAGTTGCCATAACTCACATGCCATAAGTCACGTACTGCTTGCCAGAATGACGTGCAATTTTCTGAGGTTTATCAGACCACCTGGTTGATCATAACTGCACATCACCTTTAGCATGGTGTCACTGCTGTTACCATGGACATGCCCTCCTCGACATTCAATCTATGATCTCTTTGGGAGGGTTGGAAACGATCTGAAGTCATGAAATCTGGAACATAGGTTGGGGTGACTGTCATATGTAGTCCTATATGGGTGGGCAACACATAACTGACAGGGTTGCCATGGCGACAAGGCGAAGGCTGACTCCTCACCATGGAACATCGGAAAGTTGTAACTTGGACAAACTTTGTGTGATTTTCACCAAATTTTCTACAATGGATATTAGTCCCACCCTGAACGCTCCTACACTAAAATATTTAACAAAAGTTAAAGCGCTACCTAGTGGTTAGACCGTCGGATACTTGTAATTTAGACAAATTTTATCCAATTTCCACCAACTTTTCTATGATGGATATTAGTCCCACCGTGCACACTCCTATGTACAAATAATTTACAAAAGTTATAGCGCCACCTTGTGGTTAGAACAACGGATATTTGTAACTTGGACAAACTTTGAACGATTTTCACCCAAATTTCTACGATCGATGTTAGTCCCACCATGAACACGTCTATTTAAAAATAATTAACAAAAGTCATAGCGCCCCCCAAGTGATTAAAGGAAGAATTGCTGAAAACTGTTTTTTTTCCTCTCACCAGATGCAAAAATGAAATGAAGGAATGACTAGGACTCATTGACAGCACATGTACATAGTACGGAACTGTTTCCATGGCGACCGGCAAGCTTCAATGGCTTCCTGGCCATGCAAAACATGATAATTACAGCTCAGACAATCCTTGTCTGATTTGGACCAAACTTTGCACAAATCATACTAATCCTAATCCCACTCTGAACACATCTGTATTTCAATATTGACAAAATTGTCACAGCACCACCTAGTGCTGACAGGTATTGCACAAAATTGTATCAACTTTCACACAAAGACCAGTAGTCAGAATGACATGACATTTTCAGAGGTTTCTCAGAGCGCACTGGATTACCCTCAGTGGAAGTCACTTTTGTCCTGCGATCATCACAGTTGCCATGGAAACCCACTCCTCACCATTCAGTACATTTTTTACTTTGGAAGGTTGGGAAAGTCCGAGTGTCACGAAATGGGGAACATAAGTCAAGGTGACTCCCTTCTGTAGTCCTATATAGGTCTGCAACACGTACCTAACATATAACCGCTGCCATGGCCACATGCTGAAATTTCCCTCCTGGCAATATGTTGGACAGCTGTAACGTGGACAAACTTTGTCCAATTTACCCCATAACTGCAACGATGGATCTTAGGCCCGTCCCGCACACTCCTACATAAAAATGATTGACAAAAGTTATAGCACCACCTACTGCTCACAAGAAAGTACTTCGCCAAATGGTTTTCTTTATTATTAACGCAGGGCTTGTCACGACGACGGGAAATTTGCTGGGTCCGATGAGCAAAGGGGTCCGCGGGCGCACGGGGGGCGAGGGTCCGCTTACAGCTGCTTGCAGCTTTAATTATGTTTATTATTTGTTTGCATATGGTGAAAAGGACTGTCTTTGCTGGAACCATCACTAAAACTGTTTGCACTGCCGTATGTGAGGTCAAAATGCCGTGGCAAAGATTTTTCAACTCCCATTGTCATTTATTGTGAACCGTGTGATACAAAAATAACAGTCGGCAGTTAGCTGCATGCAACACCCTCCCTTACCCTCACTTCTGCCAGTTTCTTCTTGATGGAAATGGAGTCTCCTGATGTATCAGACCAATGCTGAAGCTCCTCTCCAGCAGTCATCAGCCAGTCAGTAAGCTCTCTGACAGCCTCCAGGTACTCCTGGTGCTCCAACACGACTGCTTGTGCCAGACGTACTCGTTCCTGATAAAATGACATAATGTGTTCATTTTTGAGAGATGGTAATATTACATGGTTGATCATTTTCAAGAATGATGATAAAGTGACATTCTGTGTACCTCCACTAAAGCTGTAAGATTGTCAAACAGCACCTGCAGCTGGGTGCGAGAACCGTGGTTGAAACTGGCATCACCAGTTTTCTTGAACAGTTCTCTGGCTTTTTCTTCCAGGCTGGACAGTGCCATCTGGTGGTCTTCAAGATCAGCCAGCAGAGCTCTAAGTCTCTCGAGTTGGGAAGCCTTCTCTCTAGGTCCGGGTTGTGGTGTAAGAGGGGTGCACACTTCACGCTCTACAGCCTCCATCCAGCACCGCAGCTGGGCAGCACTCTCAAGGTAACCTCCCCACTGAGACACTGTCCACTCTAATCGACTGGAGAGGATAATAGATGTCTATTTTTAATCTGACTCACACAGATAGAAATGTACAGTATGCAGAGAATCCAATATATGGACAAAGTTAATGAAGCCTGCATTTTAGAGATGTGAAATATTAAATTATACTTCTTTAAACTCAGAATCATGGCACATAAGAAAAAAGACACTTCTGTATGTCTTTACAGCATATATTTTGAATCCATGACAAGGGCAGGAAACACAAATTGTCTATAATACAGCTTGGAGCGTTTATTCCCTTTTATCAGTGGGTTCAAACACACATGGAGTCAGACACACACCCATAATTTTCCTTGCCATCTGTCACCCCTGCTTGTGGGAAAAAAAACCCCGCCAATATCCACATACTCACACATGCTTGCACCTCCATTTCACCTGCTGCTATCCCACTCCCCTTTAAACACAAACACAGCCCATGTGTGACCTACTATTTGCCATCCACCATTTAGTTCTTAATGAGATCATGTTTTTTCTCCAGTAGGGGTTATAATTGCTCAATTAAAACAGATGTGCACATTGTCATGCACATGTACAGAGAGGAGCTCACTCTAAGACACATCAATCAGAGTTAGAAATTAGACAAATATGACTCATAATTTATTTATCCTAATGGTGTTTAATAGCATAGACACAGCAATCTATTATGGTGAAAATGACCTGTTTCTGAGAGGTGATTTTTTAAATTTTTTGGCCTTAGGATAAATGGTCACTAAAACATTTACATATATATATTTTAATGTTACATGAACAAAAGGAGAACTCAACACTGGTTAAAAGAAATGCTTTGGAAATAGGTTAATAATACCACTCACAGGGTGAATCTGAATAAACTGGGGTCATAATACTATCAGATTTTATTTGAGGCGATACTTTAAGGTGAGCAGAAATACCTGTGGCAGCTCATGGCAGTTACAAGTAGTGTGGCCCAAGCATCCTCCACTTCCTGTAGTTGAGAGCGGACCATTTCCTGTCCGGTTGCTCCGTAGCTACGCAGGGCCATCTCACCTTTACCCATGGCCATATTCAGCTTGACCTCGCCTTCTCCTTTCAAAAGCAGGATGTCCTGTGCAAACCAGAGCATGACTGCACTAAACAGATTAAAACATCCAGATAAACACAGTTTCTATAGCAAACAGCCCCCTCTTGTGTTCAAAGATACAAATTTGGATTGTGAATATACAGTATTAGGAAGGAATAAACTATACATTCGTGAGGTTAGCTTCTAACGACTGTTCAAAGCATTTAATTTCACATCATATTTCATGTCAATTACAGATATATACTACATTCTTGTGACCAACCCTGCTCTTACCTGCACTGTCTCCAGCCTTTGCTCTAATTGCTCTTTAGTCCCCATTGTACTGTCAACCGTACCCAGACGTTCCTGGATCTCCTCCAGCCAGACCCAAACTCCCTGGAGAGTGTCTCCGAAGGCTTGGCTCTCCTGGCAGCCCTGCAGCCTCTCTCTGGCTGCTTTCAGCAGTGCCTGATGCTCCATCTGGAGCTGGCCTGTAACTCTGACCTCTCCCCCTGATCCCCGGCCTGTTTCCGACAAAGATTGAGCCTCCTGGCATAGACGCTCAATAGATGGCCTTATAAGAGAAAATCATACATCACTGCTCTGTAAACAAAAAATTGCAGCATACTGTTGTAGACACACCCTCCACCCATAAACAAACCTTCTCACTATTAGTTCCTTATTAAGGTTCTCCATCCTCTCCAGCTCTTCTTTAGTATCTGGGGCTGCCTGCTGACTCTCTATCCCTAGACTAGGACTGGTCTTGAGGTTGAGATCCATCTGTTTCAGCCAGTCTCTCATACTCTCCACATTCTCATCAAAACTAGATGAGAAGATGGAGAAAAAAAAGGGAAACCCGCATTTCTATGGAATTCAGATTCCTTTGCATATATCAATACATGAAAAGAGTAATATTTACTTTTTCAGGAGGTCAATGGTCTCCTCCAGGTCTTGCTGGCTTTGAGAGCAGCTGTCTAGGTAGTTCCTCCACTCCCTCTGACAGATGGAAAGACTCTCTTGGACCTGTGCTGCTCCAGGTTTAGGCAGGTGGAGTTGAAGCTTCTCAGCCTCCTTACAAACCTGAGAAAGTCGTTCCTCACCCTCTGATGCCTGCTCGACTGATACCTGAGGTTGGAGCATAAAAACTGATAAGAACATAGTCATGTTCCTGCTGAACTGAAAAAAAAGCAGAATTATTAATAAATAAAGCGATATACAGATACTATATTTGGAGCATTAGTTCATCAAAACTCCAAGTGATTGAAATGTTTATTAAACAAAAGATTGGTCCATTAAAAACTTGTGATAGTGTGGGAGGTATGAAATTCCTGATTAAATATTACCTTAAATATTTACAGATACAATTCATGAAAAAGTGAGAAAGCACGCTGGTAACACTAAGTGAAATATGTGAAAAATAGACATTTACTTCAACATCCACACAGTGTCATGAGAGATGAAGCATTAAAGTGTGACAAATAACAGTACCTTTAGCCTTTGCAACTTGGCTGCAAGGAGGACAACATCTCCTGATTGGTTAAAGCAATCTCTTAGCTCCAACTTCTGATCTGCAAGCCAGGATTTGAAGCCTTGGACGAATTCTACATTTAGGACCAGAGAGAAAGGGTGAGTTGAAAGCAAAGAATTATAGGGTGAGAAGTTGTAGAAAAAACAAATTATTAAAACTAACTTGAAGGAGCGAGTGAAGTGGCAGCATGTTCAAGGCAGATGGAAAGTGTGGGCGTGTCTGTGCTATGGAGTGCTAGGTTGCCTTGGCAACAAGCCCAAAATGAGTCTCTCGAGAACAGATGTGACGAGAGCGACATTACTCTCCGAGGCACAGGTGTGTGTCGGCACAGCGAGAGTGCACTGGTGTACCTGGCCGTGTGTGTCAATGGAGTGTGGGTTGTAGTGGGTGGATTGAGAGTGCTCTTGGGAAAAATGTGGGATAATCAACAGCAAATCTGTTGCATTGCTAACGGGAACAAATGGCCCTGCTTTGTGTAACAGTGCGAGTGGGTGATTATGTGATTTTAAGGGTTATTAAAATTCTAATTTTTCTTCATCATGGAATAAGTTATAATAGCTACTTAAAAAAAACTGTAAGACAGACCACCTAACCTGTTCATGATTAGGAAAAATTAAGGCCTCTTCATAAAAGATCAGGAGCAAAATCCAAATCAGCAAAACTGATCATTAATATCTCTTACCATTGAAGTGGAGCTGTAGCCCATCCTGCAGGTTGCCCCTCGCCTTGGCACAGCGTTGAGAAACCGCTTCGGTTCGTTTAGCTATGGAGGTGAGATCAGAGGAGAGGCGTGACAGCTCCTCAGAGGGATGGGATCTGCACAGGGTGGTCAGGGCATCTCTTGCCGAGTCCATGTCTGCCCTCTGCTGCTGCACAACACTCTGCAGATCCTATAAATGTAAGACAAAGGAAAATAAATAAGATTTATGAAGCAGGCTTTAATGCAGCTGAATCTATAGTGCATACCCTGCTAAAGTGACCTAAAGAAAGAGTTTAATCCTCCTGAAAGAAGTTTCAGTGTTTACCTCGTAGGTTTTTATCATTAAGCTTCTATATGTCTTCTTCAATTTTAGAATAGTACTACACTTGACTTGGCTCCTCCACATTTTTAAAGGGTCATTGACTGAAAAAATGGTGCATTTGTCAGTTTTAACTGTCTTAAATGTGTCTTGGTCATGTAATTATCAAAAAAATTTCAAAGCAGTCAATTCTCTTAAAAAAAAAACACACTGCCTTTATCTCGTCTTTCTCTCTCACAAACAGCAGAAACATATTTCACTCTTTCGGGTAAATCGTATATGTCAAGATCTGACAAAGCCCAACCACCGCTGTCCTTGAGACTCGTCCACTGCTCTATTATTGGCCCGCCTAGCTGTCTGTCATGTAGATGGAAGGGGTGCTAAAGGTAGCCTATTAGGAGTGGTGGCTTAGAGGTAGAGCATCCGCCCTACAACTGGGAGGTTGGGATTCAAGTCCTGGCTGGGTCATGCCAAAGACCATATAAAAATGGAACTTCCTGCCATCCAGCTTGGTGCTCAGATAAAATGGAAAGGAGGAGGGAAATGTGGGCAGCAGTGGCTCAGGAGGTAGAGCGGGTCGTCTAGTAACTGGAGGGTTGGCGGTTCGATTCCCGCTCTCCCCAGAAATCTTGCCATTGTGTCCCTGGGCAAGACACTTTACCCACCTTGCCTCCAGTGTCCATGACCCTGTGTATAAATGTGACCCACCACGAGTAAACCAGCAACAAGTCGGCCTGACATGATTCCTAAAAAAAGACGGAAAAATATATTTTTTTTATTTTTAAATTTGTGATTTTTTTTTTCAAAATATCCTTGTTGAAATCATGAAGAAGCTACTCTATGCTTCAAATAACAGTGTGGGAGATTATAAAACTGTAAACTTTGTATTTGAAATAGAGTAGTTTCAGAGGGAAATATCAGCGAGACTGCTTCTTAGTTTCGGGGGCGTGGATATCACAGCTGATATCCACGCCCCCGCATCCAATGGCTGCCGCGTCATTGGATGCGCCTAACGTGCGCGTCCAATGTCAAGTCAAATTCCTCGTATGTTTACTTGTAAATATACTTGGCAATAAAGCTGATTCTGATTCTGATTTACATATCCCGGTTTGTTTGGCTATTCACACGTCTTTGTTATTTATTCCGACCAATCAGCAGCATGTTCAGGTAGAAGCACATGGCTATTTAAGCAGCTTAAGTAGGAAGGTTTCCAGAGCTCCTTTTGATAAGCACTGTAAGGGGGTTGGGTTCATTCATGCTAAGTCATGCAAATGATTAACTTTTGTTACCACCCCCCACCTGGCTCCCCTGGAAGGTGACAATCCTTGGAAACTTTGAACCTGACTTTCTCAGAGAAATAATTAGAGAGATGCTAACATTCAAATGGCCACATCTTCAAAGCTTTTCAGATTTCCATGTGTTAGACATCACTGGAAAGCTTAGATTCCACACTTTTAGAATATGTAAATGACTCAAAATACCCTTCAGGAGACTTGTTCCTGGTTTTTCCATGGCTGGTCACAAATGTTCGGTAGTGGTCAGAGGGGCCGTTGGCACGGATTGGAAGCCACGTTTCAGTCAGTCTGCCCAAGGACAGCTGTGGATATAGTAGTAGCTTACCACTACCATTGTCTGTGGAGTGAATGAATAATGTATCCATTGTAAAGCATCTTTGAGCGTCTATGAAAAATTGTTGGTACCCCTCTGTTAATGAAAGAAAAACCCACAATGGTCACAGAAATAACTTGAATCTGACAAAAGTGGTAATAAATAAAAATTCTATGAAAATTAATCAATGAAAATCAGACAATGCTTTTGAATTGTGGTTCAACAGAATTATTTTAAAAAACAAACTCATGAAACAGGCCTGGACAAAAATGATGGTACCCCTAGAAAAGATTGAAAATAATGTGACCATAGGGACATGTTCAACCAAGATGTGTCCTCTAATTAACATCACAGGTGTCTACAAACTTGTAATCAGTCAGTCGGCCTATTTAAAGATTGACAAGTAGTCACTGTGCTGTTTGTTGACATGGAGTGTACCACACTGAACATGGACCAGAGGAAGCAAAGGAGAGAGTTGTCTCAGGAGATTAGAAAGAAAATTATAGCAAGCATGTTAAAGGAAAAGGCTATAAGACCATCAACAAGCAGCTTGATGTTCCTGTGACTACAGTTGCACATATTATTCAGAAATTTAAGATCTACAGGACTGTAGCCAACCTCCCTGGACGTGGCTGCAGGAGGAGACGGATAATACGAATGGTAACAAAAGAGCCCAGAACAACCTCTAAACATATTCAGGGTAAACTCCAAGGTCAAGGTACATCAGTGTCAGATCGCACCATCCGTCGTTGTTTGAGCCAAAGTGGACTTCATGGGAGACGACCAAGGAGGACACCACTGTTGAAAACAAATCATAAAAAAGCCAGACTGGAATTTGCCAAACTGCATGTTGACAAGCCACAAAGCTTCTGAGAGAATGTCCTATGGACAGACGAGACAAAACTAGAACTTTTTGGCAAGGCACATCGGCTCTATGTTCACAGACGCAAAAATGAAGCATACCAAGAAAAGAACACTGTCCCTACTGTGAAACATGGAGGAGGTTCTGTTATGTTCTGGGGCTGCTTTGCTGCATCTGGCACAGGGTGTCTTGAATCTGTGCAGGGTACAATGAAATCTCAAGACTATCAAGGTATTCTAGAGAGAAATGTGCTGCCCAGTGTCAGACAGCTTGGTCTCAGTCGCAGGTCATGGGTCTTGCAACAGGATAATGACCCAAAACACACAGCTAAAAACACCCAAAAATGGCTAAGAGCGAAACATTGGACTATTCTAAAGTGGCCTTCTATGAGCCCTGATCTAAATCCTATTGAACATCTGCGGAAGGAGCTGAAACATGCCGTCTGGAGAAGGCACCCTTCAAACCTGAGACAACTGGAGCAGTTTGCTCATGAGGAGTGGGCCAAAATACTTGCTGAGAGGTGCAGAAGTCTCATTGACAGTTACAGAAATCGTTTGATTGCAGTGATTGCCTCAAGAGGTTGTGCAACAAAATATTAAGTTAAGGGTACCATAATTTTTGTCCAGGCCTGTTTCATGAGTTTGTTTTTTAAAATAATTCTGTTGAACCACAATTCAAAAGCATTGTCTGATTTTCATTGGCTAATTTTCATAGACTTTTTATTTATTACCACTTTTGTCAGATTCAAGTTATTTCTGTGACCACTGTCTTTCATTAACAGAGGGGTACCAACAATTTTGTCCACGTCTGTAAATGTGCTGCATTATTATTATTATTATTAGCCTCTGAGATAATGCCCCTGAGCTAACACTGGTACCAGGAGGCTCGCACCAAGAGCGGCTTATATTATTTTCTCCAGATCTTAGTCATCCCAATAGCCAGCCCTGTTACCACCTGGTTCACCAATTCACAGTCGACAATAGTACCTTGTGTCACTCGGCACATCTCCCAATAATTTCTCTGTGATTCCACAGCAAATCGCCAGCACCGAAGCACCGGTTGCTGCAGTCAACCTGGCCCAGGACCAACCTGATCCTCCAGCTGCTAGCTGGAGGGTGCTCATGGCCAGCTCCCCCATCATCCTCCAGGGCTCTACGCGACTCTGCTTTGCTCTCATGGGTAACGTAGGAGAGCCATCTTGTGACAGGGTGTCCTCCAGCTAGCCATGGGAATGGAGCAGAGTCCCGCAGAGAGAGACACTGCCCTTTGAGATCCCGTGGCTCGGCAAGCTTTGCCTCGGCCTGCAACCTCGTGTCCTGGGCCAGGCTGATTGCGACGATCAGGGACCCATGTGGTGTTAGCGATTTGTTGTAGAATCACGGCAAAATTATTGTGAGATGGGCCGGAGTGACGCGAGATGCACCATCGACTGTGGATCAGTGAACCAGCACCGCTCATCCGCGCTAGAAGGAGGTTAAAAGCTAAAGGCTAGAAGCTAGTCAGCTAATGGCTAACTGACGTAAGATTGAGGGTGGAGCCAGGGAAAATACAAAACAAATTTTCCTCAGTAATTAAAAAAATAAATAAAATGTGAACAAAATGTGTCACAAACATTTCATTAAGACATGTGTGAGCTGTTAAAATGTGGAAAAAGTGCACTCAATGACCCCTTTAAAAGAAATATTTTTGTAGAGTCTTACATTATGAAGAATTATTGCCACATAACAATTAGTGATGATCAGAAATGCAGGTAATGAAATCAATAAATAGTACAGTGGGGCAAAAAAGTATTTAGTCAGCCACCAGTTGTGCAAGTTCTACCACTTAAAAGATGAGAGAGGTCTCCAATTTTCATCATAGGTATACCTCAACTATGAGAGACAAAATGAGAAAAAAAAAATCCAGAAAATCACATTGAAGGATTTTTAAAGAATTTATTTGCAAATTATGGTGGAAAATAAGTATTTGGTCACCTACAAACAAGCAAGATTTCTGGCTCTCACAGACTTCTAACTTCTTCTTTAAGAGGCTCCTCTGTCCTCCACTCGTTACCTGTATTAATGGCACCTGTTTGAACTCGTTATCAGTATAAAAGACACCTGTCCACAACCTCAAACAGTCAGACTCCAAACTCCACTATGGCCAAGACCAAAGAGCTGTCAAAGGACACCAGAAACAAAATTGTAGACCTGCACCAGGCTGGGAAGACTGAATCTGCAATAGGTAAGCAGCTTGGTGTGAAGAAATCAACTGCGGGAGCAATTATTAGAAAATGGAAGACATACAAAACCACTGATAATCTCCCTCGATCTGGGGCTCCACGCAAGATCTTACCCCATGGGGTCAAAATGATGACGAGAACGGTGAGCAAAAATCCCAGAACCACACGGGGGGACCTAGTGAATGACCTGCAGAGAGCTGGGGCCAAAGTAACAAAGGCTACCATCAGTAACACACTACGCCGTTAGGGACTCAAATCCTGCAGTGCCAGATGTGTCCCCCTGCTTAAGCCAGTACATGTCCAGGCCCGTCTGAAGTTTGCTAGAGAGCATTTGGATGATCCAGAAGAGGATTGGGAGAATGTCATATGGTCAGATGAAACCAAAATAGAACTTTTTGGTAAAAACTCAACTTGTCGTGTTTGGAGGAGAAAGAACACCATACCTACTGTGAAGGATGGGGGCGGAAACATCATGCTTTGGGGCTGTTTTTCTGCAAAGGGACCAGGACGACTGATCCGTGTAAAGGAAAGAATGAATGGGGCCATGTATCGTGAGATTTTGAGTGAAAACCTCCTCCCATCAGCAAGGGCATTGAAGATGAAACGTGGCTGGGTCTTTCAGCATGACAATGATCCCAAACACACCGCCCGGGCAACGAAGGAATGGCTTCGTAAGAAGCATTTCAAGGTCCTGGAGTGACCTAGCCAGTCTCCAGATCTCAACCCCACAGAAAATCTTTGGAGGGAGTTGAAAGTCCATGTTGCCCAGCAACAGCCCCAAAACATCACTGCTCTAGAGGAGATCTGCATGGAGGAATGGGCCAAAATACCAGCAACAGTGTGTGAAAACCTTGTGAAGACTTACAGAAAACGTTTGACCTCTGTCATTGCCAACAAAGGGTATATAACAAAGTATTGAGATGAACTTTTGTTATTGACCAAATACTTATTGTCCACCATAATGTGCAAATAAATTCTTTAAAAATCAGACAATGTGATTTTCTGGATTTTTTTTTCTCATTTTGTCTCTCATAGTTGAGATATACCTATGATAAAAATTGGAGACCTCTCTCATCTTTTAAGTGGGAGAACTTGCACAATTGGTGGCTAACTAAATATTTTTTACCCCACTGTACATGCAGCATTCTTAATCCACAGATTGAAATGATATGAACTTCTTTAAAAGCAAAGGAGAAAATTATTAGATAAATATCATAAAGATTTAATCCAGGGTATAAACTGTGCTCTTCTGCCATGCCTTCACTGTACTAATGTCTTTTGGGGAAGTGGTTTCATGGAGGTCTGTTAAGGAACCCTCAACGGTCTCCAGCCGCTTGGCCATCTGGGACACGAGGTCCTCCAGTCGCTGCTTCTGGAAGCTGAAGTAGGTCAGGGTGTGTCTGGCCTGATTGTACACTTCCTGCGCATGGATCACTTTCTTCCTCAGATCTGACTCAAGAACCTAAATCAAAAAAATTAGTTTTAACTTAAATTGAAACAACACAATAGTACTAAATGGTATACATGCAATATCATGATGATTCATACTATATGCATTACAGTAATACCATTTTGGAGACCCATGCTTACCAGTGACGTGTGGAGAGGTTTGTGGGTGGTGAGGCACTGACTCGATTTTAAATATATAAATATGGTTGAAATGACTGTAATCATTCAGAAATTACATTTAGACCTACAAGAAAAATTAGTGGACAAATAATAATATATTTATAATTCCTTACTTTTTATTATTTCATGATACCAGGTGAGACTCTGCCTCACCTGCCTCTCCTGGCCACACGTCACTGATGCTCACTGTAAACATTCTTTTGTGTACACTGTACATACTGTATATAATGTTTTTTTTTTTTCAAAGCATTTCAAAATACTTTGTGTGGCTGTGTGTCCACAAGAACAGGACAAAGAGAAATTTGTATAAAAAAATAATTTTTGCAATTCTCAGGGTAGGTATTTCTGCTTTTCATCAGCAATGGTTGCATCAGCTTTCTTCAACACAACATAAGATAGTATATGTATATATAACTTTTTTGGAAACTGGTTTTATTGACAGCTTTTGATCATAAAGTGAACTGTAGTCCCATTCACTCCATTCATAAATGTCAAAGATAATCCAACTTGCATTGAATTAGAACTAGTGCATGCCTGTAGAAAGCAAGTATTCCTGTCTGAAACAGGTAGTCCAATCAGGCTTTAGAGGCCCAAATGTAGGCTGTGTTTTAAAGTGGAATACAGAGATGTAGCCTATATGTAGGCAATCACACATGTTAGACTTTGACAAATATGAAAGGGACTGAACTGAGATTTATTTGATTGTGTGAATATTAATTACAGAATAATTGAAAATGACTGGGACATCCAATATTAGCCACTGCTTAAGAATCACTTATTTGTGTGCTCTTTTATGAGTTATATTCATAATAGTGTATCTTGCACTTTGGGGAATGGAAGTTGTTCTGTCACCATTATAATTTAGTTTATATGTGTAGTTTATAGTCGATCATCAATAAACTCATGCAGTACTATAACAGGACACGTTTACAAATATTTGAGACCCACTGTAGTGCATCCTTTTATATTTTAGCAATAAGTACAAAACACCAAACATTATTATTTTTTTTTGCATTTGTATCTTGTATACTTTATTGATCCCCCGAAGGAAATTCAGGGCATCCGCGATATGGCGCCAATCCTTTCACCATTCACACACACACACACACACACACACACACACACACACACACACACACACACACACACACACACACACACACAGAGCAGAATGACCCATTTGGCTGCAACTGTTGCATCAGTGTTGCCCATTTGTCTGTAAATATTTAAATAAAAATGATTTATTTCGTTATCTGGGCATTTTTGCATCTTGTTGTCGTTAAGTCAAAGTGCGCATATGTGTCTGCGTATAATATGCAATTGACATGGCCATTCCGCTCCACAGTTATGGCAGTATTGTTTTTAATTTCTAGATACTCGCGCGGGAGGGGGGACTCGCAGTCCTGCAAAGTACAGTGGTACCACACGGATGAAGCAGAAGGAGGTACTCCCGTCTACTGCTGACTGGGCAGGCTGGGTGTGCCTCCCCCCGGTCGGGCTGCTGCTTCTCCCGGCATGTTCTGTGTTGATACAGTGGTGATCTTTGTCAGACCCGGTCCCCGCTTATGCTCTGCCCAATCTGCTTGCACACCTCCTGTTCTCCACATATGGCGTATTACACTGGTCAACACCAAATTTATTGTCTAAGTTTTTTTTAGCTGATTTAGGACAATTTTGATGTGCTGAATCCAGCACATTGCTCAATCAGGTCAACTTTTTGAATTTTGGCCACATGTTGTTTGATACGTTTTTGTTTACATGTACAGGTACTTTCGCTTTATATGATGCAAAATTCTTTTTTATGTCTTGAAATTCTCTGAATTTTGAATAATGATGATGTAACATTCAATTTACATGTACTTACCTTTATATAAAGGTAAGTACATGCACAGTACTAAGTAAGTACTAAGTAAGTACAGGTTTTTACTTAGCACCTGATCAAGAGAAACGGATGCCATTTTCAGATTCAGCTGTGCAAAACTGTCTTAAATCAGTTGAAAAAAACAGACAACTTACAAAAAAATTATTTTTGTAACCTTTAGACCTACGCAATCACGGCAACTTTATGGCATAATTTTTTTAAGCATTAAATCTTCAGTATTATATTTTTCTAGTCAAATTTACCATTTACCATTCCTTGTTTTGTCCGAGGAACACTGTGGTGACTGACAGGTCCGTGATGCCGCGTATTATCCAATCAGCACGGAGTCAATCTGAAACTCCGCCCACACTTCTTGAAACCAGGCATGAAGAGACACAGAGCAGTGACAGAGCGGTGGCTAAACTTTTGATAAAAATTACATATTTTGACTGAGCGACTCCATACTTGGGGATGCACACCCTGGTAACCTCAGCAAAACACGTATAAAATCTTAGGTCAGTCTGAGGAACGGTTCAAGAGATATTCATGGAACAGACAGACAGACAGACACACAAACAGACAGAGATTTTGTGCATTTTTAGATAGATTACACTCAACAGAGATGCAGACCCACACCTTAGAGTCCTATCCCTGTTGGAATGTCATATAGTAGCGAAAATCCCTGGTTGACTTTCTGTTTCATTTCTGATGAGACACCATGACCAATTTTCAGACTTTACCGATCTTCAAGGTCAAATGCAAGGTCAAAGTCAAGGGACATTCAAGAGGTATCCCAGACCCCATTCTAGGTTGTGTTAAAGTGTGGTGGCTCTATCTGTCATAATAAAGTCATTATAAGTCAAAACTGATTTAGACCTTTTGTGACCCTGTGAATGGACCACGCCCTGCAATGGACTGGCGATCTGTCCAGGGTGTACCCTGCCTCTTGCCCAAAGATGCCGGGATAGGCTCCAGCCCCCCGCAACCCAAAAAGGATTAAGCGGAAGAAGATGGATGGATGGATGGATGGATGGATGGATCATTTTGGTCTTTTGTGGTCATGCTAGCCTCATTTGGTGTAAAATTATAAACCATAATGTATATTTCCCCTTTACTACACCATGACCTATTTTCAGGCCTTACCGATCTTCAAGGTCAAATGCAAGGTCAAGGTCAGTGAACATTCAGGGGCTGTCCCAGACCCCATTCTAGCTTGTGTTAAAACTTGGTTGTTCTATCTATCATAATAAAATCATTGATTTTGACCATTTATTACCCTGTGAACTTGACCTTTGACCTTTTGATTCCAAAAGCGTAGCCAAATGTCGTACTCCTGCGGCCAACCTGTGTGTCAAGTTTGGTCACTCTAGCATCACTTCCTCTTTGAGTTTGAACACGGATACGCAGACAGTCAGTCAGGTGACCGCACTACCTATGCTTCGACTCCGTCAGTGTGGAAAAAAATTAAACAGAGCTGCAGCTCTCTTTCTGACCACAGGTTGTAACTTAAAAGTGGGTTTTTAAAAATCTCCATTACACTATCTTTAACTAACACTGGTTACATTGCATGCTTAATTCCAGTTAGGTCTATATCGCAATACTATTTATCTGAACAACCCCCAAAACACAAGTTTGCTGCCACAGTTGAAACAGTCGCTTAGATACCAAACAAAATTAGAAATAGCAAGTGGCAATCATCGGGTTCCAAGCAGGTGCGGACTTCAAGCTCTTGTATTGCTTAGCAACAGCATTTAAAACCTAAGGTCTCCTACACATTAGTTTTTGAAGCAGCAGCACTATGTAACTTTTTTGTTCCTTGTAGCAACACTGAAAATGCCACAACTACAGCGACCAAGACCCCACTCCCAACAGCCAACCACAGGGCTTTTTGTTGGTGGTGGCTAAAGTTGTGCCCTGTGATTCGCTGCTGGGACCAAGGCCACAGACTGAAGCCACATCTATTCTCTGCTTAGTAATCACAACAAAAAAAGAGCTGTTGAAGGCAATGTGGGCACACTGAGGCTATTGATGAACTAAGTGACTTTCACATGGTCAAATCTTGATGTACCATCAACAAATTTTTGCAAAGATTTTTGAAAAATTTTTGAAAATTAAACAAAGTGCTGCATTAAAATGTACAGAAGAGCCATGCTGTACTTCAGTTGTTCTTTAGACGAGCAAGACCTCCCTGGCATGATTCAAACACGGGACCTCCTGCTTTCCAAGCACTCACTGTAACCACAACACCACACAACTGCTTTAGTTTTCACTCTTTCTCAAATGATAAATGTTCAATTGAAAGGATTCCCAGCAGCAGTACTACAGTATTTAAAACTTAATGTGCACTATACAGCGGGGAAAATAAGTATTGAACATGTCAACATTTTTCTCATTAAAAATATTTCTGACAGAGCCACTGACCTGAGATTTTCACCAGATATCAGTAACAACCCAAGCAATCCATACATACAAAGAAATCAAGGCAACTGTGTTCACAAAACAAGTTATATTTAATAAAGTGGAATGACACAGGGAGTAAATATTGAACACATGAAGAAAAAGAGGTGCAAAAAGGCATAGAAAGATAAGATAAGATAAGATAAGATAAGCCTTTATTAGTCCCACAATGGGGAAATTCCAGGATTGCAACAGCACAGGGATAGCAACACTCAGAGCAACAATCAGAAGGCAAGAAAAAAAGAAGAACAGCTAGTATACATATGTACATATTACTATAAATATATATATGTATAGACACACAGTGCGGAGCATTGTGGTTGGTAAATGTGCAGCAGAAAGTCTAAGCTCTCTCTCCCTCCGCGGGTGCGGCGGGCCAGCTGGACGTCTTTGGGCATGATGGTGGTGACCCTCTTGGCGTGGATGGCGCACAGATTGGTGTCCACGAAGAGACCCACCAGGTGGGCCTCGCTGGCCTCCTGCAGAGCCATGACGGCAGAGCTCTGGAAGCGCAGGTCGGTCTTGAAGTCTTGAGCGATCTCGAAGTCCTGAGCGATCTCCCTCACCAGGCGCTGGAAGGGCAGCCTACGGATGAGCAGCTCCGTGGATTTCTGGTAGCGACGGATCTCTCTCAGAGCCACGGTACCGGGCCTGCAACGGTGAGGCCTCCCCACTCCGCCGGTGGCCAGAGCGCTTTTTCGAGCTGCCTTGGTGGCTAGCTGCTTCCTGGTGGGCTTTTCCTCCAGTAGATTTACGGACGGTCTGCCTGGTTCTTGCCACCGCTCTTTATTATTCTGTCTTATACTTCTTGCACGCCGCCTAAACTCCAGCCCGGCACCCGCATCGCTTTCGCCACAGTTCCTTGGCATGTCGAGCTTCTCCGTTAGCACCGGGTGGCGGTTGGAGCTAGCTAGCCAGCTAGCTCCGTCCCCTGCTGCAAACAGCAGCTCCGTCCGCCGACTCGGGAGACCCTTGGGGCGATCTGTGTGTCCGTGATATATATATATAGAGGGAAAGGTGTAGAAAGAAGAAGGAAGATAAGAGAAGGGCAGTTGCAAACGGCAGCCAACTCGTGTGGCGCCGCCGGTCCGGCGGAACCGGAACCGAAAAAAAAAAAAAAAAGAAAAAGCCAAGAAACCAGCTGAAATCCATCAGAATTTAGGAAGCCATCCCATCCCCCACCAGTGCAAATTAATTTCAGTTGGTTAAGTCCTGACTGATAGCCTTTAAAAAGGTCTGTGAATATCAGATTGTCACACCATAAAGAACTCATGATGGGTAGAAGCAAAGAGCTCTCTCTAGACCTTTGCAACCTTATTGATGCGAAACATAATGATGGCAATGGCTACAGGCGTATTTCTAAACTGATGAATGTTCCAGTGAGCACTATTGGAGCCATCATACAGAAGTAGAAAGAACATCATTTTACCATAAACCAGCCAGGACCAGGAGCTCCTTGCAAGATTTCTGACCGAGGAGTCAAAAGAATTATCAGAAGAGTTATCCAAGAGTCAAAGACTACTCATGCAGAGCTCCAGAATGACCTGGAGTTAGCAGGTACTGCTGTTTCAAAGAAAACAATAAGTAATGCACTCAACTGACATGGGCTCTATGACTGCTCACCTCGCAAGACTCCATTGCTGAAGAGAAGAAAAATAAAGCTGCTAGAATGGCCCAGTCAGTCACCTGGCCTGAATCCAATTGTAAATCTATGGAACGAACTGAAAATCAGAGTTCATAGATGACACCCACAGAACCTTCAAGATTTGAAGACAGTTTGTGTGGAAGAATGGGCTAAAATCCCTCCTGAGCAATGCCTGCACCTAGTTTCTCCATATAGGAGGCATCTGGAAGCTGCTATTACCAACAAAGGCTTTTCTACTACTGCGATGAACTGGCGATCTGTCCAGGGTGTACCCTGCCCCTCGCCCAAAGATGCTGGGATAGGTTCCAGCCTCCCCGCGACCCGAAAAGGATTAAGCAGTAGAAGATGGATGGATGGATGGATGGATGGATGGACGGATGGATTTTCTACTAAATATCAAATGAATTTCACCAAGCATGTTCAATACTTACCTGTGTCATTCCACTTTATTACATATAACTTATTTTTTGAACACAGTTGGCTTGATTTCTTTGTATGTATGGATTACTTGGGTTGTTATTGATTTCTGGTGAAAATCTCTGGTCAATGCCTCCATCAGAAATATGTCTAATGAGAAAAATGTTGACATGTTCAATATTTATTTCCCCTGCTGCATATTGTTTTCAAATGCACAGAAGGGGTATGTTGTACTTTAGAGGAACTACAGTACATGTTACCAGAAGGATTTGAACCCAGTGCTCCTGCATGACAGACAAGTATCTTAACCCCTACACCACACTACTGCTTTGGGTTACACACACAAAAAAAGTCCCACTGACAAGATAAAATGGCTGACAGACATTTCATAAAAATGATTTTTTTGAACATTAACAGACTTGCATAGAATTTGGTAGTTAGCTGAAGAATACTGTTGCAATTGTGACTAACCAGAGCGGTGGCCTAGAGGTAGCGCATCCACCGCAGAACCAGAAGGTTGTGGGTTCAAGTCCAAGTCAAGCTGGGTCACACCAAAGACCATATAAAAATGATACTTCCTGCCTTCTAGCTTGGTGCTCAGTAAAAAAAATAGAATGGAGGAAGGAAAGTTGGTTACCCAGCCATAGGGGCTGCACATGCCGGTGTACTCCCTATGCCGGTCCCAAGCACAGAAAAATTAGTAGGGTTCCATCAGGGAGGGCATCCGGCATAAAAATCCTTGCCAAATCAACATGCAGATCATCGCAAAATAAGGTGATAATACACTGTGGCGCCCTCGAAAGGGAGCAGCCGAAAGACAGAAAAAAAAGAAAAGAAACTGTCGTGATTGTGACTGAAGTTTTGTCAAATATGAATCAGTGTATCTAGAGTTAAACCCAAAACTACATGCCAAAGAGAAACTGTACAACTTGATTGGCCTAGAAAATCAAAACAGATTGACATTTTTGAATAATTTTACAACTTTTCATTATCAATGTCTGTAGAAGACTTCCTGGAATTTCCCCATTGTGGGACTAATAAAGGCTTATCTTATCTTATTTGAAGCTATTTGGGTGAATGGCCTAGGAGGAGTTCATTTTGAGTTCACTTGCATATTGTAATGTCGGGGCTGTGAGAAAGGGGCGGGGATTCTCCCAGCATGCTTTGTGCCGCGGGGGATTCAAAGACTGTTATTTTCCTGTGTTCTAAGCATTATTGTGGTGCCATTATAACTGTGTTATAAGACCAGTTGCGCTAGTGTTGTGTTCCCTGTATGTGATAGATCATGTGTCTGTGTCACCATGAGTGAGAGGAGTGTGAATGACCTCCCCTCCATTCTGTGTAATGAGTCCGTGAGAAATAAATGCCTGTTGCGTCACAAATCCTCTCATTATTTGTGTGAACCCTTGAAACATCACAATATTTCTGAAAATATGGTGCAGAAAACTTCATTTTCAGAGTTTGCCACCACTGAAAAAAGTTGCAGAAGGTTTCAGTGAATAGAATGATGAATGTGGCGGGTTGACTCAACCCCCCCACAACACACAGGACAGTCAGCTCTTTTCTCTTGGTTTTTCCCGCTGCACTACTGAGATGTAATGTGCCATTCATGTATTGTGATGCAATGTGCCCTGCATGTATCGTGATGCAATGTGCCCTGCATGTATTGTGATGCAATGTGCCATGCATGTATCATGATGTAATGTGCCATTCATGTATAGTGTTCATGCGTCCTGTCCTTGCTGTGACCTAGAGACAGTTCAATATGTAGATGTGCCTTGTAACCTCTTTGTTCCGCAAGCTGGAGCAGAGGCTGCATCTGCCTATTGTTATGTAGGTCTTACAAATGCAAATGTCTCATGCCTGTTCTGCAGTCCCTTTGATAAGACCAACTGCTGTGAATCTGCTTTGATGTATTGTTTGAGTTGGGTACAAATACTGCACAGGTTCTGTAACTCATCCTCTCTCTCTCACTCCAACTGCTGCTGCAGACACGCACTTTGTGTCTCTTCTCTGAGAGCCTGAGGATCCCGCTCCAGCCTGCACACACTTGGGCTGGAGCGGGGATCCTGTGACGGCGGTGTGATTTAATAAACTCTACTTAAAACCTTCAACAACGCCGCTTTATTTCATGCCGCCGCAATGAAAGAATTTTTAGTCTAGGCCCAGTCATTCTCAAGATACTTGCAAAAACATAAAAGTGTTTATTATAGCGCCACCTACAGTATGCATGCAGTGTCTTGACTTTTTGTCTCTGAGTAGTGGGGAGAGTTTCTGATCAAACTGTAAAATTACAAGTTTTCACGTATTACCGTTTTTGCTCCCCATGCACTTTTAGTAGAGAAAAATAAGAATAATCAGAACAAAAATAACAGGTTTCCTGCAGCATAGCTGCTTGGAACCCTGAGTATTAGGTCACTTTACCTCCCTTGATTGAAAAAGTTACAGAGCTGCATCACAGTATACAGTGGGGCAAAAAAGTATTTAGTCAGCCACCAGTTGTGCAAGTTCTACCACTTAAAAGATGAGAGAGGTCTCCAATTTTCATCATAGGTATACCTCAACTATGAGAGACAAAATGAGAAAAAAAAAATCCAGAAAATCACATTGAAGGATTTTTAAAGAATTTATTTGCAAATTATGGTGGAAAATAAGTATTTGGTCACCTACAAACAAGCAAGATTTCTGGCTCTCACAGACTTCTAACTTCTTCTTTAAGAGGCTCCTCTGTCCTCCACTCGTTACCTGTATTAATGGCACCTGTTTGAACTCGTTATCAGTATAAAAGACAACTGTCCACAACCTCAAACAGTCAGACTCCAAACTCCACTATGGCCAAGACCAAAGAGCTGTCAAAGGACACCAGAAACAAAATTGTAGACCTGCACCAGGCTGGGAAGACTGAATCTGCAATAGGTAAGCAGCTTGGTGTGAAGAAATCAACTGTGGGAGCAATTATTAGAAAATGGCAGACATACAAAACCACTGATAATCTCCCTCGATCTGGGGCTCCATGCAAGATCTCACCCCGTGGGGTCAAAATGATCACGAGAACGGTGAGCAAAAATCCCAGAACCACACGGGGGCACCTAGTGAATGACCTGCAGAGAGCTGGGACCAAAGTAACAAAGGCTACCATCAGTAACACAATCCGCCGCCAGGGACTCAAATCCTGCAGTGCCAGACGTGTCCCCCTGCTTAAGCCAGTACATGTCCAGGCCCGTCTGAAGTTTGCTAGAGAGCATTTGGATGAACCAGAAGAGGATTGGGAGAATGTCCTATGGTCAGATGAAACCAAAATAGAACTTTTTGGTAAAAACTCAACTTGTCGTGTTTGGAGGAGAAAGAACACCATACCTACTGTGAAGGATGGGGGCGGAAACATCATGCTTTGGGGCTGTTTTTCTGCAAAGGGACCAGGACGACTGATCCGTGTAAAGGAAAGAATGAATGGGGCCATGTATCGTGAGATTTTGAGTGAAAACCTCCTCCCATCAGCAAGGCCATTGAAGATGAAACGTGGCTGGGTCTTTCAGCATGACAATGATCCCAAACACACCGCCCGGGCAACGAAGGAGTGGCTTCGTAAGAAGCATTTCAAGGTCCTGGAGTGGCCTAGCCAGTCTCCAGATCTCAACCCCATAGAAAATCTTTGGAGGGAGTTGAAAGTCCATGTTGCCCAGCAACAGCCCCAAAACATCACTGCTCTAGAGGAGATCTGCACGGAGGAATGGGCCAAAATACCAGCAACAGTGTGTGAAAACCTTGTGAAGACTTACAGAAAACGTTTGACCTCTGTCATTGCCAACAAAGGGTATATAACAAAGTATTGAGATGAACTTTTGTTACTGACCAAATACTTATTGTCCACCATAATGTGCAAATAAATTCTTTAAAAATCAGACAATGTGATTTTCTGGATTTTTTTTTCTCATTTTGTCTCTCATAGTTGAGGTATACCTATGATAAAAATTGGAGACCTCTCTTTTAAGTGGGAGAACTTGCACAATTGGTGGCTAACTAAATACTTTTTTACCCCATTGTATCTGTCTGAATTCAGGGGACTAACCTTAAGATGGCTCCACCCTTTTGTAAACTGCTTTTTTTTTCAATCAGGTATCAAATTAATATTTTTTCTGCCCACACTGCCATATGTGTAATGCACACTAACTATTCTTAAAGAAATAAGAGACATCTGAGGGTCTGAAGACCAAAGCCAAAGTGGGTAAAACCTCCATTCTTTCCTGTGAGCATCACAAAGAGCATTTTCTGGTTGTGAAATAAGTTGCTAGTTTCACCTGCATTTGTAACGGGATTTCCTGCAGCCTGGCTCGCTCTTTCAACTCTGTAACTCTCTCTTGTAGGACATCCATCCTCTGCTCCCTCTTTTCAACCTCAGCCTATGGGTCAAAGTTCAGAACAATTAAATCACACCCACTGACCATTACATCTAAAATTACACTCCCATCTTCATCCATGCATTCTTTAATGCACTGATCTGACCTGAAAAGTGGTGAGCTGGGCCTCTGTCTTGTCCTTGTCATTGAGACCAGTGACGCCATGGGTGAGATCAGCGACGGAAGTGGAGCTCCATTGGTTGATGTCCTGCTCCATGGCTTTGAGGTCATCCCATAAGGCCACACAGTAGCCTAGTCTCTCAGTGTTGGTTTGTATTTTCTCTGAGACCTGAGAGAACCACAGACCAGCTGTCTGAGTTTCAAAGAGAAACCACCTCAATCAACAGGAGACGAAGGGCCTCCTTCCTTTGTGTTTAGTTTTCTCCCTGTAATGAGGAGTGTTATGCTTTGTTGGGAGGTGGGGAAAAAAATAACAGCTTAATTAGTTTGACAGATGTGGGAGTGAGAACTGAGCGAGAGACAGAGAGGCAGATAACCTGTCTAGACTTGTTTGTTTTCTCTGTCTAATTTGTGACAGCTGAGCAGCCAAAAACTGCACAAAAAAAAGAAAATCAAAAAAAATATATCATTAAAGGACTGATAGCACAGGTGCTTGGCAGAGCTGGGTACTGGGGACAAAAATTATTTTATTTAGAGCCACAGCATACATACTCCTATTGTATGTCAGTTCCAGAATTGAACAAAACAATGTTGACCATGCAATGGATGAAATTCTTGGAATTTTCTTAATGTAACAAAATATCCACTCTCATATTATTTGAAATTTCCTCTTTATTTACATGGAGCAATTGATTTATATTTTTGTCCAACCATTTTTATTAAAGCATGTGTATCGAGTCTGACTCACAAGCAGCCACTGGTCTCTGAGCATCTCCATGTCATTCTGGATAGAGAACATTTCTGAGTTGGGAATCTTGTCCAGTTCTCTCTGCAGGTCCTCTACTGTGCTGATGAGTTGGTCCATGTCATCCTGCTTTTCCCGCAGCTCATCCTGGACAGCCTTATGCTACAGAGATGGATAACAGAGCAAGACAGATTAACAGACCGAAGCAAGAGGGAGAGATACATTTAATTTTCTGAGATTTTAATTTACTGACTATTACAGAGGACAAATAATTCACGCTACACATAGTAACAACCTAGCAATACAAATAAATAATCATATTTTAGGACATATTTACCTAAATGGAATATGTAAATTACCGCAGCTGACAAAACTCAGTGATGGGGTGGATGACTCCAACCTCATGAACACCCTAAGGTCACTAAGAGGCTTCTCTCTCTCTCTCAAACCTTTGACCTTGAACTTGACCCGAATGCAGAGGATCACTGTGTGTGACTCTGATGACCATTCCAGCAATTGCTCAGACAGAGAAGCAATTCTTGGGAATTACAGATGCACATAAAGGACAGATAGCCAGAGAAAGATGGCTGTAGTGCATAAGATCATTTCACCCTTCGTCTTTGCCAGAATGAGCTCAGAATGAAAGATTAAGAGATCTAATTTTTCCTTCACTCAAGAAAATGAGTCCTTTAGGACATGTATTTTTACAAGACAAACAAATAATTCTTAGGTAAACCATATAGGGCCCTATTATGACAGTCAATAGCAGTCATTTGCACCGTGCTTCCCACCTTGTGACAGGGCTTTTTTAGTTTCTGTCAGTTTCTGTTTGTTTTTTATGCTTTGCATCACACCATCTAATTACCAGTAGACAGTGCGATGGCTTTGCGCTGGGAGGAGTGGGCTCATTTTAAAGAGACATGACTGCATTTAATCTCAGGTGCATCGGTATTTTGGTGCAT
The DNA here is from genome assembly GCA_020510985.1 of Pholidichthys leucotaenia. Taxonomy (NCBI): domain Eukaryota; kingdom Metazoa; phylum Chordata; class Actinopteri; order Cichliformes; family Pholidichthyidae; genus Pholidichthys; species Pholidichthys leucotaenia. The sequence continues at coordinate 326,677,597 of CM035842.1, read as the reverse complement.
TTTATGACAGTGCACTTCTGATCAGGGAAAAATGATGTCTGTCATCAGTAGCGCATTGTTTTGTTTTTTTTTTCCACAATATCTTTATTGAACCTTTTTTTTTTTTTAACAAACATGATACAAACAATCAAACACTAACACTAAAGTACTACAAAAAAAAAAAAAAATGCACTAAAAAACACCAACCACCACCAACAAAATCAAATCTTCAACAATGCTCCTCTGTTTAGTCTAGACAATCCAACACATAAGTATACATATTATGTTCACCAGTTTGGAATTTACAAGGTCCACACATATCATTCACCTTCTTCTTCAAGAGTTATGTTTAAATTTTTTACATAATCAATAAAAGGCCTCCATATGTTCTCAAACACAATTTCCTTTGATTTCAGTATATATGTTATTCTTTCTAATGGAAGGTTTGTTAACATCTGTCTTAACCACTGAGTCACATCTGGTCTATGAGTCTTTTTCCATAATAGTGCAATACATTTTTTGGCATTAAGCAAACTGAGGTCTATGAATGTTCTTTCACTTTTATTAAAATTATGCTTTTCTGGGTACAGACCCAACAAAAACAGTTTAGGATTCAATATGATTTGTTTTGAGATTATTTTTTCAATTGTTACCCTCACCTCTTCCCAAAACATTCTTATTAATCTACATTCCCATACACAATGAAATAGAGTTCCTTTACTTTCCATACATTTTGTGCACGTATCTGGTATATTTTTGTTATATCTATTTAACTCCTCCGGTGTAACATACATCCGCATTAACCATTTGAAATGTATCAATTTAAGGCGTACATTTATTGATTTGGTTTGAGCTTCTGTACAAGCCAATTCCCATTGTTCCTCTGAAATTTCAGTTTGCAGATCTTCTTTCCAGTAGTTTAATCTTTTCAGTGAATTTTCACTTGAAAATAGTGTCAATGAGTTATAAAACTCTGAAATAATACCCTTTCTTTTACTATCTTTCATCAACATTTTTTCCAAGGATGAATAGATAGGTCGAGTGAGAGCTTTATTTTGATTTGATCGAATAAAATCAGTAGCGCATTGTTAATTCCATTTTAGCGGTGTGTTTTGAAATCGTGCAGTCCCTACTGACGGCAGCACATGAGGAAACACAGCAAGTGCTGGGATTTTCTGTTATTTTAATGAAGAGTTGTAACAGTTATAATCTAATCACCCGTTATTTTAATTATAATATGATGATACTTAATAGTTTTTTATTCCATCCACATTTTCATTTTAATTGTGGACTTTCCGTTGGAGTATAGTCTATAGAATAGGAATTATCCATCCTTCCATCCATTTTCTACCACTTTCTACCAAGCAGAGAAGCCCAAACTTCCCTTTCCCCGGCCACCTGATCCAGCTCTTCAGAGAGGATACCAAGGTGTTCCCAGGCCAGCTGTGAGACATAGTCTCTTCAGGTTGTGTCCTGGGTCTGCCCCAGGGTCTCCTCCCACTGGGACGTGCCCAAAAAGGGGGAGGCATCCAGGAGGCATCCTAATCAGATGCCCAAACCACCTCAACTAGCTCCTTTTTGTCATGGGCTGGGTTGGATTTTCCAACCCAGTTCCATGGCACAGTGGCTGTTTCTTCGCCAGTGTGTTTTGGTTCCCTATTTGTTTCTCTGGGAGCCTCTAAGGTTTGCTCTGCTCCCAAACAGCTCTCAGCCACGCTCCCCTCTCCTGCCAGTACATGTCAGCTGTCTGTCATTATCTTTTGTGTTCAGTCTCTGTTCTTTCACGCACACACACATACATACATGTCTCCTCTCATTCTTACACTCATGCACACTCTTGCGCGCACACACACACACACACACACACACACACACACACACACACACACACACACACACACACACACCCCATCATCATCATCATCATCATCATCACTCTCATGCTCTTAGGCATTCACACACACCTGTTTCCTATTTGTCCAGCCCACGCACTCACTCTCATTCTACACACCGGCAATCTATCTCCTCATTACGTTTGGCATTATTTAAGCCTGGTCCCTGCTCGAGTGATTTGCCAGATTATTATTTGACTGTTTGTTCTCTTTGATGCATGCATGTCTAGATGCTCTTCCTGTTTTTCGGTACCACTTCGCTCTGCATGTCATCTGTGTCTTTCTCTTCTGTTTTTGTAGATTGGCTCTGGGATTCCATCCATGGACATCTCTGTTCCCGGCTCCAGTGAGTATTTCTGTACCCGCCACTTCCAGTTCCATCTGGGAAGCGCTCGGGTGTCCAGGCTGCCTTCCCCCCACTGTCCAGCTGTCCTGTAGTGTCTTGGGTCCCCTGGGCTTACTCACTGGTGAGCTGAGGAGCATCTCGTGAGCTTCCCAGAGCTTCCTTGCCATTTTGTATTTTTCTGTTGTTTGCTGAACTGTTTGTTCTTTTTTGGTTTTTTTGCACAATAAATTGCACGCAATGTCTCCTGCATTTGGATTTGTCTCTTTTCTCCATGTGCTGAATAAAAGCGCATGGGGATCACAACAGAATAATCCGGCCAGTTAAAAATCCAGTGGAGGTGTTGTGTGTGTGTGTTTTTTCACCTTTTGTGTTTCTTCTCACCTGTCAGGAGCCCCTTCATCATGGACTTTTCAGTTTTTGGACTTAATCTGGAGGAGGAGGGTGCTGTGGCCGAGCAAGTGGTGGACTTCGCTTCTTAGGCTCGTGCCACCCATTCTCCGGAAAAAAAAATTTATTTACTGGACGCTGCTGTCGGGGTGATGCAGACATGTCCCAGCCTTTGGAAGTATCTGGGGCTGGTGCCGCTGCTCACCCAAATTTGTGAATTATGGCAGCGCTTAGAGAAAGCGGTGAGAGGGTCCTCCGCAGTACCACCGAAGCAGCCTAAGAAGCACTCCCGGAGGCCGAAAGCCCATCGCTCACCTCCCAAGCCAGTGTCCTCTTCTCCCTGCCAGACCTCCTGTCCTACTCCTGGGGAGATGGAGCATGACACCGATACAGGAGCTGACGTAATCACCTGTCAGGAATTCAGGCAAGTGCTTCTCCAATCTCTTGCACTCTCACCTGATGTGATTAGCCAGATTCCTGTGGAGGATTTCCAGATTTTACAATCTGCTGGGGCACCCCAGTCAGATGCTGTCCCCGGTCCTCAATCTTTTCCTTCTGTCTCCCCTAATTCCCTGCCAGTCCCGGGAGGGAGCAGCTGGACGCTGAAGGAGCCAGAGGTCAATGAGGAGCCTACACCTTGGCGAGTGGGTCGTTCTGCATCAACATGCCTTAAGAAGCCCATCACCTCGTCGGCGGCCGAGTTCCAGACATCATGCCCGACCACTTCTCCAGTGAAGCCTTCCCCTGGGCCAGCTGTCACGCCATCCAGAGCCCTCTCCGCTTCAGCCGCAGCCTCCGTCGTCGAGACGTCCTCTCCTGCCACCAATGGGACCTCCAGGGCTTCCCCCGACACGCTCACTTCCACATCAGCCAAGCCGGCTCCTCCACTATCCTCTGGGGGGCCTAGGATGGCCATGGATAAGGAGGAGGATGACAGTTCACCGCCTGCAGCAGTTTACACCCAGACCCGGGAGGTCAGGCAAGTGTGTTTTCATTGTATCCCTGCTAATAATGATAAACCTTGTCTGTCTCCCGGGAGACAGCCTCAGGTTAGGCAGTCACCTCAGTGCTCTCCCCCTGCTGCTATGGTTAAAGACTCACTGATCCCCTCCCTGTCTCCTCCCTTTTTTCCCCAAGTGTCCACCAGAACCAAGCTGCCAGACAGTGGAGGAGCTTGTGGCCATGGATGATCGTAGACCAGAGCCAGCACGGAGTGGTCCCCAGCCATCACGCCGGAGAAACCACCTGCATGGGGAGATTCGCCTGGGGGCACTGGGACTGCCATCACCATCATGCCTGCTGCGGAGGCTGCTGGCATGATGGTGGTCTAGGTGGTCTAGATGGTGGTCTAGGTGGTCCAGCTCAGCACCTGAGCTGGACCACCTAGAGGCCGGGCCCGAGACACTTTCACCAAGTTCGTCAGAGTCCTGGACAGCAGTAGAGCTCGAGTGCAGGCAAGTTCTCTGAGCTTGTCTGGCTCTTGGTGAGGAGAATTGGGTGCAGCCCTCAGATGCATCTGAACTCACCTCACCAGGCTCCACCACTGCCGGCAACCCTAACCATCTTCCCTCTCCTGTCATCCCTGAGCTTCTTTCTAGGGTCGCTGGAGAGGATCCACCACCGCCAGGGGTTCTTGCAGACGACGAAGAGAGTCCAGCTTCCCCGGTGGAGGTCGACATGGATGCAGTACCTCCTAAGCCTGAAGAGCCATCGTATCCTGGATCGCCAGAGTCCTGGACGGCGGTGGAGCCCGCGTTCAGGCAAGTATGCGCCTTAGTTTCTCTTTCGCCTGTTTTGGAGCTATCTTGCCTGACTCTTGGTGAGGACAGCCAGGGGCAGCTCACCGCTGCACACGGGCTCACCTTGCTGGGCTCTGCCACTGCTGGTGACCATGACCTGGTCTCTCTCCCCCTGTCTCTGAGTTCCCTGCCAGGGTCGCCAGAGAGCAGTCAATGCTGCCTGAGGCCGGTGACGATCTGGGTTCGCCGTCTGAGCTCATTGAGGAGGTCGCCACGGACACCACTATGCCCCAGGCGGGGTCCACCGTGGGTGTAGCTTTGGCCCAGCCGGGGTCCACCGCGGGTGCCGCTAAGCTCCAGACTGGAGCCACCGTGGATGCAGCTTTGTCCTGGACTGGGACCCTAGTGGGTGCAACTAAGCACCAGCCTGGAGCCACCGTGGAAGCAGCCATGGTCCAGCCGGGCCTCACCGCGGGTGCAGCACTGACCCAGTCAGGGTCCACCACGGGTGCAACGATGGCCCGGTTGGGGTCAACCATGGGTGCTGCTATGTCCTAGACCGGGACCCTCGCGGGTGCAACTGAGCTCCAGCCTGGAGCCTCTGCTGGTGCAGCCATGTCCCAGACCGGGACCACCGTGGGTGCAGCTGTCCGCCAGCTCAGGGCCACGGGGGGTGGGGGGCGGGGGCTCCTCCCTCATCGCTGTTCTATGACATCGGGGCTCCCCTTTCCTGGCTTTCCCTTCCTACATTGGGTCTTCCCGGGCCGCCTCCCGGGCCGCCTCTCTTGAGCTGGTGGCTCAAGGACCCAGGCCGTCTGCCCGGTGAACTGTGCCATGGGGTTAGGTGGCCCAGTTTCCCGGGCCGTCCACCTGACTTGTTCGCCTGGGTGGTCCGTCTGGTCCTGGACTTGGACAGACCACCTGACTGGCCTCCTTTCACCGCCCCTTGGACCTTGGACTTTGGTCGGCCCCCTGAACTTTTGGGTCTTGGGAGCACTGTTCTAGGCTTTGGGGTTGGGGAGGTTCACTTTGTATGTCTTGTTTGGTGTTTCTGTGTTGTTTTTTGACTCCCTCCTGACCCGTCCCCCCCCCCCCCCCACATCCCACCCTGGTTAGTTGTGGTAGTTACTCCGGGGGAGGGGGGAGTTGTGTTCCTTTTGATGGTACTGGGGCTGTCTAGTATCCACCCCATGGGGGGTGGGCTCTGTCATGGGCTGGGTTGGATTTTCCAGCCCAGTTCCATGGCACAGTGGCTGCTTCTTCGCCAGTGTGTTTTGGTTCCCTATTTGTCTCTCTGGGAGCCTCTAAGGTTTGCTTGCCTCCCTAATAGCTCTCAACCATACCCCCCTCTCTGCCAGTACATGCCAGCTGTCTCTCATTATCTTTTGTGTTCAGTCTCTGTTCTTTCACACTCGCACACACACATACATGTCTCCTCTCATTCTTACACTGATGCGCGCACACACACACACACACACACACACCATCACTCTCATACTCTTAGGCATTCACACACACCTGTTTCCTATTTGTCCAGCCCGCGCACTCACTCTCATTCTACACACCGGCAACCTATCTCCTCATTACGTTTGGCATTATTTAAGCCTGGTCCCTGCTCGAGGGATTTGCCGGATTATTATTTGACTGTTCACTTTGATACATGCATGTCTAGATACCCTGCCTGTTTTTTGGTACCGCTTCACTCTGCATGTCATCTGTGTCTTTCTCTTCTGTTTTTGCAGATTGGCTCTGGGATTCCATCCACGGACGTCTCTGTTCCCAGCTCCAGTGAGTATTTCTGTACCCGCCGCTTCCAGTTCCGTCTGGGAAGTGTTCGGGTGTTCAGGCTGCCTTCCCCCCGCTGTCCAGCTATCCTGCAGCGCCTTGGGTCCCCTGGGCTTACTCACTGGTGAGCTGAGGAGCGTCTCGCAAGCTTCCCAGAGCCTCCTCGACATTTTGTGTTTTTCTGTTGTTTCCTGAACTGTTTGTTCCTTTTTGTTTTTTGCACAATAAATTGCACACAACGTCTCCTGTGTTCGGATTTGTCTCTTTTCTCCGTGCACTGCGTAGAAGCGCAGGGGGATCACAACACTTTTGATGTGGAGGAGCAGCGGTTCTACTCTGAGTTCCCTCCTGGATGACTGAGCTCCTCACCCTAAGGGTGAGTCCAGCAATCCTACGGGGAAAGCTCATTTCAGCCGCTTGTATCTATGATCTCATTCTTTCGGTCATTACCCAAATCTCATGACCATAGGTGAGGGTAGGAACGTAGATTGACCGGTAAATTAACAACTCTGTCTTAGAGCGCAGCTCCATCTTCATCAAAGCAGACCAGTACAGCGTCCGCATCACTGCAGATGCTGCTCCGAGCCGTCTGTCAATCTCCCGCTCCATCCTCTCCTCACTCGTGAATAAGACCCCGAGATACTTCTCCACTTAGGGCAGGAGATCGTCCCCAACCCAGAGAGGACAATCCACCCTTTTCCAGCTGAGGACCATGGACTTGGACTTTGAGTTGCTGATTCTCATCCCAGCTGCTTCACACTCAGTAGCAAACCGTCCCAGCAAAACCTGTAGGTCATTGTTCGATGAAGCCAACAGGACAACATCATTTGCAAACGGCAAAGATGAGATCCTGTGGTCACCGAACATGACACCCTCCATTCATTGGCAGCGCCTACATATTCTGTCCATAAAAATTATGAACAGAATTGATGACAAAGATTAGGAATTAATATATTATTTTTTTAGGGGAATGTGTGTGCATTCTGGTGTGGATGCAGTTCACATGGGAGGCATGGCAGGATACAGTGGATGTATAAAATCTACACACCCCTGTTCAAATGCCAGGCTTTTGTGATGTAAAGAAATGAGACCAAGATAAATCATTTCAAAACTTTTTCTACCATTAATGTGACCTATAACCTGTACAACCCAATTGAAAAATAAACTGAAAACTTTTAAGGGGAAAAATAAAAAACTTACAATAACCTGGTTGCATAAATATGCACACCCTTAAACTAATACTTTGTGGCACCACCTTTAAATTTTATTACAGCACTCAGTCTTTTGGGGTAGGAATCTATCAGCGTGGTACATCTTGATGTGGCAATATTTATGCACTCTTCTTTGCAGAAATGTTCCAAATCTGTCAGAGTGCGAGGGCATCTCCTGTGTGCAGCCCTCTTCAGATCACCCCTCAGATGTTCGATCGGATTCAGATGTGGACTCTGGCTGGGCCATTCCAAAACCTTAATCCTCTTCTGGTGAAGCCATTCTTTTGTTGATTTGGATGTGTGCTTTGGGTCATTATCATGCTGAAAGATGAAGTTCCTCTTCAGGTTTTGCGCCAACACTGACTGGTATTTGGAACTGTTCATAAATCCCTCCATCTTGACTAAGGCCCCAGTTCCAGCTGAAGAAAAACATCCCCAAAGCCTGATGCTGCCATTGCCATGCTTCATTGTAGGTATGGTGTTCTTTTGGTGATGAGCAGTGTTGTGCTTGCACCAAATATACCTTTGGAATTATGGCCAAAAAGTTTAACCTTGCATTCATTGGACCATAACATATTTTCCAACATGGGTTTGGAAGATTTCAAATGTGTTTTTGCAAAATGTAGCTGGGCTTAGATGTTTTTCTTTGTAAGATAAGGCTTTCGTCTTGCCACCCTACCCCATATCCCAAACATATCAAGAAGATGGGAGATTGTTGTCACATGTACTGAACAGTCAGAACTTGCCAAAAATTCCTGCAGCTACTTCAATGTTGCTGTCGGCCTCTTGGCAGCCTCCCTGACCAGTTTTCTTCTTGTCTTTTCATCAATTTTGGAGTTCTTGGTAATGTCACTGTTGTGTCATATTTTCTGCACTTGATGATGACCGTCTTCATTGTGTTCCATGGTACATTTAAAGCCTTGGAAATTTTTTTGTACCCTTCTCCTGATTGATACCTTTGAACAAGATCCCTCTGATGCTTTGGAAGCTCTCTGCGGACCATGGCTTGTGCTGTAAGATGTGACTACAAAAATGTCAGGAAAAGCCTACTAGAACAGCTGAACTGTATTTGGGATTAATCAGAGGCACTTTAAAGGGTGGCAGGTGTGTGCTGACTCCCATTTAATATGAGTTTGAATGTGATTGGTTAATTCTGAACACAGCCACTTGCCCAGTTATAAAAGGGTGTACATATTTATGCAACCAGGTTATTGTAAGTTTTTTATTTTTCCCCTTAAAAGATTTCAGTTTGTTTTTCAATTGAGTTGTGCAGATTATAGGCCACATTAATGGGGGAAAAGTTTTGAAATGATTTATCTTGGTCTGATTTTTTTTCATCACAAGAACCTGGCATTTGAGCAGGGGTGTGTAGACTTTTTATATCCCCTGTATTGTCAGTCTGAAGATTTTAAACTACAAACCTCTCTTCTGCGATAAAGCATTCTGTCCACATATGTTTCTGTCATGTTTGCCATCATATCACATCATCATATCTCATGTCCATTCATTTGCGTGTGTCCTGATTACAAAAAACCCCCCCACACACTCAGCCATTATTTTCTGTTAAATGAGGAAGATTCAATGCGAACTATCTGAAGACACAGCAGACAAGAGTTTTTCACTGCACAGAGAAAAGAATGGTGTGTGGGTTTACAATTCAGCAGATCATTCTCTTTTTAATTTAACTACTGGACTGCAATGAGACCAGTTTGCCCTATACCAGAAAAGAACTGTCACCACAGCCCCAGAGAAGAGCCGGCAAGTGCACACAAAACCGACATTCATCATTATCTAAGTATGGCAGGTTTCTTGTATTGTTTTACAATTGTTTAACCTCATTCACAGTCATTCTTTTAACAAAAGTATTCAAAATGAATGTATCCCAACAGTTGTTTTGAGTTAAAATACAACAATTTTGCATTAGCAGAGGAAATTAAAGGACTTTGGCCAAGATGAACAGCTCGCTTTTTCTCGGTTTAAAAGAGAAGTTTGGATGAAGTTTCTGTGTAATGATGATTAAGTCTTCCCAGTGTGAGCAAGGCTGTGGAGGAGGTTAAAAATCTACTTAAAAAAGCTCCTTGCCATTCAAACGCATTTTCACTATATGAACGAGCCCGCACTGTCCTCAGCACAAAATGGATTTGTCTTCCCATTTAAATGCTGTCATATTAGTATGAAGCCTTGGATCTCACACCTGTTTATTAAAGCGAGGTAGTCGGATCCGGGAAAAAAAATTTTTTTTTGCGTGCATGGAAAGAAAATCCTATAGACACATATAGCGCGATTGTCTGCGAGTGTGAATGACCTGTTCCACGAGCAAATGTACGTTTTTTGGTCCGTGGCTGTTTACATCGGCCAGGATACTTCATGCGCCGATGGGCTGTAGGGATCCCGTATTTTACATCCGGAAAAAAACAGTGAAACGGGAACAGCAGGAAGAGCCATAGTATCGTTGTCTAATCGCTTTATAACACATTTCACAACTAATAATAGTAACATTTCCACAAAAAAATGTGCTATATTAACAACACGATCGCATTTTGCACACGGCTCGCTCTCCGGCGGCGGCCCCGAGAAGTAAACAAATGCAGGGACGCTTGAATTCTTTCGTCCCGAAAATATCGTTTTTGAATATTAATTACAGCTAAACGGGAGCAGTTTCGATGCTGAAATTTCACATACAAATCCTAATATACGTGTTCTATACACCATCAGCTTTTGGGTATCTGACTACCTCGCTTTAAAGGGAATGAGGGCAAAGACAGCGATTTGTTTATTTTATGTTACACCTCAAACACACCTCTGAATAATTAAGACCATTTGGACAGCCTCGTTACACTTTGTGCCCCGTGCAAAATTTGTTTTTGTGCTCCTGTAATAACAAAATGAACTTGAAAATGTACACAAATGCACCCCATGCTTCAGTGCTTCAGACAATTGACTGGGGACTGTGCGACTGTAACAGGGTCCACAATCTATAAATCTTTTTTCAAGGCAGCCATGTCGACTTGTTATAGCAGAGACATCACAAGTAAGAATAGCTCAGAACCCAGTAAATTCATCATGTGCTGGACACAAAAGATCCCAGACTATGTAGATTATTTCCTAATTGTCCTGTTTCCCGATGGAGGGGTCTTGCTGTTAAAGGGGAGGTTTTTTGTCAACGTTCACCAAGTGCTCGATTGCAGAGATTTATCTATCACTTCCAGAGATTGTAGCATCCATACCCTACAATTTAAAGTGTTATAAGACAGCTGTTGTTGTGAATTGGTGTTATATATAAACAAAGTTGAAGTGAAATAAAATTAGCATAATAGGTACAAATGTTGTTAACTATAACCTCTGTACTGACTTGTGAAAAAATCCTTTTGGCCTCCTGAGCACTGTGGTTGTGGTCAGGCAGATTATGAGAAACAGTCTGTGCATTTTCAACAACCGTGGTGAGGACGGACTTAAGGTGGTAAAACTGGCGGTGAAGATCTAAGATAAGTCCACTCTGCTCCTGACTGAACAAGAAAAGAGAATTTAAAAAATGATAGGTAGCAAAACCAGCAAGAGATTTAATTCTGTGAATAAATCAAAAATAAATCTGCCATCTCCTGTCCCTACCTATTGGTGATCAGAGTCCTGATGTTCTCCCAGGCTGTCTTCACTAATGCTACCTCCCTCAAAGCTTCTCCTGCCAGCTCACTGTCTCTCTGGGCTAGCTGGTTTCCTTTCTCTTCTAACCAGCATTGGGAGTGCTGCAGGGACTGGAGCTCATCCTCCAGCTGGACAAAGAAACGCAACCTGGGAGAAAGAGATGTAGAACAAAACAATGGGGATTACGAGGCCCATCTCTCATTTTTCAGGAGATCAAAGTTAAACAGATTTGTCCATCTGTAGTTTTTCTACAGTTATAGTAAGTATATTCATAAGAAGTGTGGCATATTGAATCAAAAAACCCAAGGGATACATTTGACTGTGAGTGTGTAGCTTATAGATTTGTTTGACAGACATCAGATGAACAAAGACAATAATGTTGAAGTTAAGTGAAATTAATTTAATGAAATATGAATTTTAATAAATGCAACAATCTCTTTTAATCATTCACTACTCACAAAAATTAGGGATATTTGGTTTTTGAGTGAAAGTTCTGGATGCACCTAAAATGCACTATAACCTTTACAAGTGAACTTAATTTGACCTTCTCTAACCTTTTGAATGCACATATCCCACTGTTCAGTGTTTCAGTACTTTTTGCATAACTTGCTGTTCTCTAACAAGGTGCCATCCATCCATCCATCTTCTACCGCTTCTCCGGCGGTCCGGGTGACGGAGGCAGCAGTTCAAGCAGAGAGGCCCAGACTTCCCTCTCCCCAGTCACCTCCTCCAGCTCTTCAGAGAGGATACCAAGGCGTTCCCAGACCAGCTGGGAGACACAGTCTCTCCACCGAGTCCTGGGTCTGCCCCGAGGTCTCTTCCCAGTGGGACGTGCCCAAAACACCTCAAGTGGGAGGCGTCCAGGAGGCATCCTGATCAGATGCCCATACCGCCTCAACTGGCTCCATTCAATCTGGAGGAGCAATGGTTCTACTCTGAGCCTCTCCCGGATGACTGAGCTCCTCACCCTATCTCTGAGGGTGAGTCCAGCGATCCTACGAAGAAAATTCATTTCAGCCGCTTGTATCTGCGATCTCACTCTTTCGGTCATTACCCAAAGCTCGTGACCATAGGTGAGGGTAGGACCATAGACTGACTGGTAAATCGACAGCTTTGCCTTAGAGCTCAGTTCCCTCTTCACCACAACAGACCAGTATAACATCTGCATCACTGCAGATGCCGCTCCGATCTGTCTGTTAATCTCTCGCTCCATTCTCCCCTCACTCGTGAATAAAACCCCAAGATACTTAAACTCCTCCACTTGGGGCAAGAGCCTGACTTGGAGGTGCTGAATCTCATCCCAGCCACTTCACACTCAGCGGCAAACTATCCCAGTAAGAACTGTAGGTCATTACTGGATGAAGCCAACAGGACAACATCATCTGCAAACAACAGAGATGAGATCCTGTTGTCACCAAGCATGACACCCTCCGTTCCCTGGCTGCGCCTAGAAACCAGTTAGGGATTAATAACACTTAGATTGTGTTTTGTTCTACCCTTTTTACTACCACATAATAAACTGCTTATTAGGCAAACAGAGTTAACCCTTTCACTGTCCACATTAAATGGACGGGTCACGCGCCCCCAGTGGCACAGCGCAGCAACTGCACCTGTCAACTTATTGACGTCCCCCGGCTATACTGAGAATTTGTACTGATCCATATTGATCTGACAGTTCAGAAGGTGGCAGACACGTGCTGGAGGAATCATGGCTGACATGGAATACAGCAAAGAAGAAGAAATCCTCATTATTATTCTTCCTTTTTCTGCTTTGAGCTGACAATGCCAATGTGGTCGCCGCCATGATCGGTCATGGCGGCAGTGATTCTGACTGTAACTGCATGAAACGGGAAAAATAGCAGCGTAATACACATGAAATTCATGTGGGATAATCATATGAGTTTGTAGATGTGGTAGAGGGTGTAAATGACCAACCAAATACGAAACTACGACCACGATGGGCAAAAAACTGAGCTACCAGCACCAAGATGGCGGCGCCCACGTTGTCATGGATTCTCACAGGAAAAATGCATCAAACAGGAAAAATAGTCGCGTAATACAAACAAAATTCACGTGGGATAATCATATGAGTTTGTAGAAGTGGTAGAGAGTGTAAATGACCGAGCAAACGCAAAACATCCGACCACGATTGAGGAAAACGGACCAGCCACATGGGCGAGTGAGCCCCCCCCGGCAACAGGTAGGTTTTTACATTTTATTGATTTTCTGGTTCATACAGTGGGGAAAAAAAGTATTTAGTCAGTCACCAATTGTGCAAGTTCTCCCACTTAAAAGATGAGAGAGATCTCCAATTTTCATCATAGGTATACTTCAGCTATGAGAGACAAAATGAGAAAAAAAAAATCCAGAAAATCACATTGAAGGATTTTTAGTGAATTAAGTGGTAAATTCCTCGGTAAAATAAGTATTTGGTCAATAACAAAAGTTCACCTCAATACTTTGTTATATACCCTTTGTTGGCAATGACAGAGGTCAAACGTTTTCTGTAAGTCTTCAAAAGGTTTGCACACACTGTTGCTGGTATTTTGGCCCATTCCTCCATGCAGATCTCCTCTAGAGCAGTGATGTTTTGAGGCTGTTGCTGGGCAACACGGACTTTCAACTCCTTCCAAAAATTTTCTATGGGGTTGAGATCTGGAGACTGGCTAGGCCACTCCAGGACCTTGAAATGCTTCTTACGAAGCCACTCCTTCGTTGCCCGGGCAGTGTGTATGGGATCATTGTCATGCTGAAAGATCCAGCCACGTTTCATCTTCAATGGCCTTGCTGATGGAAGGAGGTTTTCACTCAAAATCTCACGATACATGGCCCCATTCATTCTTTCCTTTACACGGATCAGTCGTCCTGGTCCCTTTGCAGAAAAACAGCCACAAAGTATGATGTTTTCACCCCCATGCTTCACAGTAGGTATGGTGTTCTTTCTCCTCCAAACACGACAAGTTGAGTTTTTACCAAAAAGTTCTATTTTGGTTTCATCTGACCATATGACATTCTCCCAATCCTCTTCTGGATCATCCAAATGCTCCCTAGCAAACTTCAGATGGGCCTGGACATGTACTGGCTTAAGCAGGGGGACACGTCTGGCACTGCAGGATTTGAGTCCCTGGCGGCGTAGTGTGTTTCTGATGTAGCCTTTGTTACTTTGGTCCCAGCTCTCTGCAGGTCATTCACTAGGTGCCCCCGTGTGGTTCTGGGATTTTTGCTCACCGCTCTCGTGATCATTTTGACCCCATGGGGTGAGATCTTGCGTGGAGCCCCAGGTCGAGGGAGATTATCAGTGGTCTTGTATGTCTTCCATTTTCTAATAATTGCTCCCACAGTGGATTTCTTTACACCAAGCTGCTTACCTATTGCAGATTTTACTTTTTATTTTATTTGTTTATTTGTCAGGGACAGTGCAATAAACATAGACAAAAAAGAAAATCTGATGTGTTGCACAGAGAAGTGTACAGCATTAAGCTAGTTTGCAACTCTTGTCCCTGGATGGGCTTTAGAGAAAAGAAACAGATAAAAAGAGAAAAAGATGAAGAAAAAACAAAATGAAAACAGTATAAACATTATCCACATACATCAATGCAAACAAAATTATAAATACACAATATAAAAACCTGATTCACATTTGCCTGTTACAGTAAAATGCCTGTTAAACATTTGCCTTCCCTTCTTCACTCACACCCTGCAGACAATCATTTCATACATGGGTACATTCTTGTTTACTTTTCAGCCAGTTTTTAACCTTTGTAGTAAATGTTTTAAAATCCGTTATTATTTTGATTTCATTTGGCATTGTGTTCCAGATATGACTGCCCTTTAAAGAAAAAGCTGTTTGTCCAAATGTGGTTCTGCGGTGGGGTATTTTACAGTTATTGTTAACAGAACTCCTGGTGGCTCTGCTGCTGTCCTGTCTTTGGATGAATCCAACAAGTGGCTCTGGTGCTGATTTATGGAAACCTTTAAAAATTAATTTCAGAAAACAAAGGTCAATGAAACTCTCAAAACTCAGTAGATTATATTTTTTTAGAATATAACAATGATCAGAATCAGAATCAGAATAAGTTTATTGCCAAGCACATTTACAAGTAAATAAACAGGTAAATATACGAGGAATTTGACTTGACAATGGAAACGTCATAGATGACATTCCCAATGACGCGGCGAGCCATGGAGGCGCCTGTCAGCAGGAGGGGAATAGAAGGCGGGGGGGGGGGGGGGACACAATAGGAGAGAGAAAAAAGATGATGCCACCTAATGGGCTTTTTATCCAGAATTTTTAGAGTTTGATTATATAATGAACTTATATGTTTTATTGTAGAAGGAGCTGCTTGAGCCCAAACTGTCAGACAGTATGATATATGCGAAAAAACCATAGAATGCATATACAGTACGGCTGCTTGGTGTGGTATGTAATGTCTAATTAATTTAAAGCAATTCAAATGTTTTTTACTGTTTTAGAAATCTTCCTTATGTGAAGATTAAATTTGAGTTGAGGATCTAGTACAGTGCCAAGGTATTTGAATTCTGTAACTGAACTAATATCTTGATCATGTATATTAACTTTAAAATGTTGCAAATTACATTTTTTGATTGAAAAGCACATTGAAACTGTTTTCTGAAGGTTCAGCAGTAGATGGTTCTGAATGAGCCACTCTTGGACATCAACCATGCTTGAAGACAGGACGTCTGCAGCCTGAGCTGGAGTCTTAGCAGCTGTGTAAATAACTGCATCATCTGCATAAAGTTGACATGTTGCAGCTGAGCAGTGTAATGGCAGGTCATTAATAAAAATGCTGAAAAGTAAAGGACCAAGAATGGACCCTTGTGGGATACCCATACAATTATTTAAAAGGAAGGATTTATCCTGGTGAACTTTTACACACTGTTCTCTGTTCTGAAGATAAGATGCAAACCATTTTATTGTATTGGGAGAAAAGTTAAAAGATACCATTTTGGATAAAAGCAAGCTGTGGTTTACAGTGTCGAAAGCCTTTTTGAGATCCAGAAAAACAGCTCCCACCACATTACCCCTGTCCAAGGACTGTTTGACATTTTCAATAAGGCAGCAGTTTGCCGTTTCTGTTGAGTATCCTGGTCTAAAACCAAATTGGTGTGGATGAAGAAGTTGACCGTCTTGTAGATAGTCTAGCAGCTTTTTCAAGAACCTTAGACAGAACTGGTAAAATAGAGATTGGGCGGTAATTACATATATCATCTTTACTACCCGATTTAAAAACTGGTATGATGACAGCTTTTTTCCAGCCAGATGGAAATGTACAGGACCTAATGGAGAGATTAATGAGATGAGTCAGTGGTTTGATTAATATTTTGCTGTGCGTTTTGAGAAAGGAAGTGCTCATATTGTAGATATCATTAGTTTTTGAGTTTGACAGTGTTTTAACCCCTTGCACTCCGGACAATTTTCCTAAAAATGCCAAAAAATAACATGCCCAAAGTAAATCGAAAGCTGTTATTCAACCCTTTGCAGCATCTTCATGGGGTTGGTCTCATTTAAAAGAAAACACTTTGAATTTTTTGGCAAAAAAAAACATAATCTCTCTACGTGCTCCGGCCACTGAGTTACAGTCATCTAAACATACTGAACTTGAAGAAAATAAATTTGGACACGGTGTTTTTTTTGGATACAAATGCTTGCAAATAACACACAGCTGTCCGATCCGGCTGGAAAATGCAACAGAAATGTAGAACCAAGTGTTATCAAGCTGAGATCCAAATTTGGTAACAATACCACAAAAAATGAGTATTTTACACAGCTTTGTTCTCAGGCTGTTCCCAGGCGTTTTGGAACTGTGCCAAATTGTGCCAAATGGCACAGTTTGGAAAAACATCTGTAACTTTTGAATAATTCAATGTAGAATCTTCATTTTGGGCTCTAATGAAAGGTCACACTCAGGGCTGTGTCTGTTTGTGTGTGTGTGGGGGGGGGTTGTCCCCCCACCCGCTACAAAAGACGGAGTTCGGCCCTCGCTACATGACGGATTACACTCCTTGCATGTTTTCACAGCGGCTCCCCCCCCTCGCTACTGTGTGTGTGTGTGGGGGGGTTGTCCCCCCCCTTGCTACAGAAGACGGCCATCGCTACATGAAGGAATAGACTCATATGCTTCCCCCCGCAGACCGGGGGGCGTTCGGACCATGAACGCCCCCCCCCCGCTCCTCTTCTGCAGCGGGGGGGGGGGGGGCGTTCACGGTCCGAACACGGCAAATGGAACCGTTTATCGCGGCGCACGCACTTCGTACTTCGTGCGCAGTACAGTTGTAATTTACCGATCGGTCAAAAGTCATTTTTGGATTACAGTTTTCAGGGAGAAATAATTTAGCTTATAACACCTTACCTCTTCACAGCAGCAGAGTCCTGGCGAACTTCTCTTCCTCATTGTCAGACGAACGCGACGCTGCTCCGCTCGTGGATCCCGATCAAAACATAATTCCGATATTGCGGTTTTGGTGAATGATTTACGACCTTTGTCGTCGGCCTCCGTCGGTCTATGATGACGGAAGAGAATCCTAAACGTCTATTCTGCTGGAATGAGTGCAGGTCCCACTTGTGGGTGGTCTCCATGCTGCGGGGTCTGTAGCAGATTCGTCCAGCGTCCTTTGTTTTCATCTGCTGCAGCAGTAAGTCTCTCTTCACCCAGCCTGAATTTCTGTGCTTCAATTGGCTCCTGCATTCACAGTAGGCGGATCCTCCTTCCTAGGTTTTCATTCATTGGCTCTTCAAGGTTTCAGAAACCCAATTCAAGGCTCTTATTAGTCGAATGAGAGGTCAATCAGATGAACTAATCTGTTCGCCGCTGTGTCTGCAGTTTTTTTTTTAGTGGCGCTTGGACGCCAACACCACCTACATCACCACAATCTGGACTATGCGTCCGAGTGCGCCCTCGTGCGTCCTAGGACGCAGAGACTTGCCCGCCCGCGGAACAACGGAGCGCAAGTGGTTAACAATGCCAGCAATTAAATCTTCATTTACCTCATTAATGTGAAAAGAAACTGTTGAGAGTATTGGTTTAGTATTGTTGAGCACATTTGGCAGCACAAAGTTTTTTGTTAATTCTTCCACTGACTCCACAAAATATGAATTAAATTTATTTGCCAATGTAGCATTATCACTGATGGTTTTGCCATTAATTCTAAGTTCCTTTACCCCCTTCTGATGATTTTTTTGGTTGGTTAAGTTATTTAAATGCCTCCATAGGGAACTGTTGTTACCCTTTGCATGTTCTATCAATTTATTGTAATAAGATGCTTTTGATTTACGCAGCTCTTGTACCACTTTATTTCTTAAACTTTTGTAAACGAGGTGATCATTTTGTAGTTTAGAGGTTAATGATGTTTTCAATGCAGAGTCTCGCCTCTTCATAAGTTTTCTTATTTCATTATTTAACCATGGTAGGTTAATCTTCTGTTGTCTACTTTTAATTTGCTTTGTAAATTTATCTATAGACTTTGTGATTGTTGCAGTTATAAAATTACAACAATCATCTACTTCATATATTGACATGAGCTGCTCCCAATTTTGATTCTCTAAGTGATGTTCAAACTCCGCAGTTTTTGAGTTGGGAATAATAAAATTTACTTTGTCAATATCAACTCCCCCAAAATACTGTAGTCGCTTTTTAGTAAGTTTTCTGACAGCAAGAACCATGTTATGATCTGAGAGACCAGTTACAAGATTATAGGTTCTGGTTATTCATTCTGGTTTATTAGCAAATGCCATGTCAATAAATGTTCTAGATTGTTTGGTTATCCTGGTGGGTCCTTTGATCATTCAGTCTTCCCAGCCTGGTGCAGGTCTACAATTTTGTTTCTGGTGTCCTCTGACAGCTCTTTGGTCTTGGCCATAGTGGAGTTTGGAGTCTGACTGTTTGAGGTTGTGGACAGGTGTCTTTTATACTGATAACGAGTTCAAACAGGTGCCATTAATACAGGTAACGAGTGGAGGACAGAGGAGCCTCTTAAAGAAGAAGTTACAGGTCTGTGAGAGCCAGAAATCTTGCTTGTTTGTAGGTGACCAAATACTTATTTTACCAAGGAATTTACCAATTAATTCATTAAAAATCCTTCAATGCGATTTTCTGGATTTTTTTTTTTCTCATTTTGTCTCTCATAGTTGAGGTATACCTATGATGAAAATTGGAGACCTCTCTCATCTTTTAAGTGGGAGAACTTGCACAATTGGTGGCTGACTAAATACTTTTTTGCCCCACTGTATACTTTGAAGATTAGATAAAAGCATACCCCTGCAGACAAAACGGTGTCAAAAAACCCGAAACATTCTTTGTGTAACTGTGTCCAAAGTCCACTTTTGACTGAGTTATGTAATTTATATAGCTGCCGTGACATTATGCAAATTAGATGCATAAATTTATTCCTATCTGAAACTTTGGATCATATTTTACATCTTTCTAATTGACAGTAAGCCATTATCTCTCGCAATTTTCAAGTTATAGCCTTGGAAATCTGAACTATTTTATTGACAAAAAATATTTACCACTCTTGACCACTAGGGGTTATATTTACCCCTTAACTGTTCCTGTCGCCATACAGCGCCTGGGGCAGCTAAAGGGTTAATATCATAATTTATATCTAACGTCTTGCTTATTTAATATCAATATGAAGTTATTAGATGTTTAATAAGGAAAAAGATGTAGTTAATAGCCTAATCCTAAAAGAATATTATTAATGGTTAACAGGCTACTAATAATCATACTAATAAGCACCTAATTAACAGTTAATGTGTGTTGTCCAGTGATTCTTAGTGTACATGTGACAAATTCTAATTCTGTCAGGATGCAGATGTACTGTACATACCTGTTTTGAAAGCCTTGTACAGAGCTCTCTCTTGTCCCCTCCTGTCTTGCACCATCCTCCAGTTTCTTCAAATTTGTCATCACTTCATCCCTCCTCTCTCTGAAGGAACTCCATAAAGCCCCTAAAGCATCTGCTTCACTTTGTCTCCATCCTACGCCCCTCTGGACCTCCTCCAAAGCCATTGTTAGGGCCACTGCCTGGCCCCTGCAAGATGTTCTCATTTGAACACGGCCCACACCTTTAGAGCCTCTCCACTCTGCCCCACACAGGTGCAGATGGGCTTTGCTAAGCTGACCATCTAACCTGACGGCCTCAGTTTCAAGCCGGGCCACGTCTTTGGCCACTTCACCAATGTCATGATGCAGAGCTTCAGCTTTCGCACGGTCCCAGCTCCCCCTCCCCTCCACAGCTTCATGAAGGTGGCGCACAGCCTTCGCTGCCACATTATGCTTTTCGAGGAAAGTTTTTAACTCAGTGAGGCATTCTTTACGAAGCAGCAGGAGACGCTGAGATTCACTAAGGGGTTGTAGGCAGTCTTCCATCCAGCCCTGGATCTGCTGTTGGGCCTCTGGGGAGGATGAGTGAAGCAGGGCAGACTCTGTTTGATGGAGAGTGTCTCTCAGTGATGCATTCTCCTGTAGCTCAGCCTCATGCTTCTGCAACAAGATTGTTCAATTAGACACATTTATATTAGCTCCAACAGCAATCAGTACCAACTTACTTACTGTAACAGCCCCTATAGACAAAGCCTAGAAAAGAACATTGTTGATCTCTCACCCTCAGCTTAGTAATTGCAGCCTCAAGATCAGCAATATCAACCTGAGAAGAGCTTCTCAAGCCAGACAGGAAGTTTTCACTCCTCTGAGTTAGGGTCAGCAGAGCCTGATCAAACTGCTCCAACTGCTTCAACTGTAACTCGAGCAGCTTAAACCTAAAGGAGAAGCAGATGGCAGTTTGGATTACATATGAACATGTGTGCATCTAAAGCAGATATGTTCCTCAGTTTTTGACAAACATTTTGCTTTTTTCTGCTTCAAGTTTGAACTGCAGTTCAAACTTTTAGCAAGGTACAGCAAGCTCACGTTTTCGTTATATTAATATACATGGTCCAATTAGAATTGGTTTCACACTGCCTTTTTTCAAAGTGCACCAAATAACTTTGCCTGATGCACCTAAATGTAGTTGTCATGATTTAGGTGCGACAACATTTCTGTAGTTAGCTCAGACCGTGGATGTTAGCAAACATGCTACTTTGCCTCTGAGGTATTCTCTGTAGCTCTAAGTTAGAGGTAGTAAAGACTCCACCACCTTCATAGGTAAACTAGCTGAGAACTAGAATGCTAGTATGCCAGGTCATCATAAAAAGGATACTTGTCCTCAATGGACATTGTGATAATCAGGTGGAACTGTACTTCTAATCTTGTGCATTCTTTCCAAAAATATCTGGTAAGTTTTGGCATTTTTATAAGATTTTTTTTTAAACTTTTTAATCACACCATTGAGCTACTGTCATGAATTGCCCCACGGGGCAGCAAGGAGACCAAGGCGCTGGACTGTGAGTTGTAAGATTTATTGCGAACATAAAATACAAAGTGTACAAACAAAACTATAAGGCTTGGTAGACAGACATGGTACAAGAGTGTGAACAGAGAACAAGGCATCAGACTTATGTCCGGCAACGTGGGAGACAGCAGCAACGAATAAACGGAACAGCGGTTTTTAAATAATGCAAGCAGGGCATGATACTAATGACAACAAATGATTACAGGTGTGGATCAATGAGCAGGAAATAATCAGGTGAACCTAAACAGCTGAGCAGCCTGTGAACCGGGTTGACAGGAGGAAGGGACTAACAACATAAAAATATACACCGGGAAGAAACAAAAAGTAACAGATAATAAATAAGAACTTATTTCAAAACTAAAATAATAAAAACCACGGACTTCCGGTTATGGCGGCCGCCTAGAAGGACACGTATCACTCTGCTCTGCCCCTGGAAATAAAAATTCGGCAAATAACTCTCTCATTTGGAACAGAACTTTTCCCAGCGTTTGGGTGAGGATATGCCGGTGAAGACTAAGGCTGGGAAATCAGGAGGGGGAAAAATTGAATCGCCGAAGCAGTCCAAATTAACGGACTTTAAAGTTTGTGGCGCAGTAGAAAAAGCTGCGGATATGGCGGATGAAACTAGCGGTGGTGCGGTAACTGCTGCTGCTGACGATGGCGGCACAGGTGCAGTGCTGGCTGCCATTAGCTCAATGAGAGCAGACTTTTCCGCTAAACTTGATGGGATTATGGCAGCGTTGGATGCAATGAGAAAGGAGTTGGGTGACTGCGTGGAGCGAGTGACGCAGGCGGAGCTTCGTGTTTCAAGTGCGGAGGATGAAATCAGCGGACTTCAAATAAAGGTGCGCACTTTGGAAAAAAAAAATAAAGATCTGGAAAATAGCGTTCTGGACTTGGAATCTCGGTCCAGAAGGAACAACCTGAGGCTGGTGGGTTTACCGGAGGGAGCCGAAGGTCGTGATTCATGCTCCTTTTTGGAGGGGTGGATCCCGGAGGCGCTGAACAACGCGGAGCTAAAATCATCAGTCGTCTTGGAAAGCTCCCACCGAATTGGCCCACCGAGAGGTAACAAGGCAGCACCGAGGACGCTAATTATGAAGTTTCTCAGCTACAGAGACAGGATGACGATCTCCAACGCGGTGCGGGCCAAAGGAGAAATTAAATACCAAGATCAGCAGGTGCGGTTCTACCCAGATCTGGCCTCAGGAATCCAACAATTAAGGAAGCAGTTTGACCCCATCCGCAAAGAACTGCGCAACCTTGAGATCCGTCATGGAGTGATTCACCCTGCAAGACTTCTGGTCACATATGAGGGCAGAACACGCATCTTCAAGACCCCCGAGGAGGCGCAGGAGCTCATCAAGAAGATCCAGGAAGAGACTGGTGGGAGCTAAGCATGAACAGAATATAGGGTAGAATATTTGAGCATTTAACTGATTAGAAGCATATAACAAGATTACAAAATATAGAATGTATTACATATTAAAAAAAAAAAAGTACAAAATTGCTAAAAAAATTTTGGAGTTAAATTGGAAAATTACAGAAGAGAGTTAATGTTACGTTATTAAAAGCAGTAGAGTTAGGGTGATTGGGAGGATGAAGAAGGAGTGGCTTTGGCTGATCCTCGTGGGTGTGGAACGGTCGATGGCTATATCGGGAGACGGAATTTTTCTTTTGCTTTTGGGGGGATTGCCACAAATGTGGGAAGGGGGAATTTGTTTGTGTGTAGTTTGTAGGGTGAATGTTCAACCACTCATTTTTTTGCTTTTCTGTTTGAGCATGTTTACACTGCAAGGTAATCCCAAACTCCCTATTGATTATAAATCAAAGCGTTAATCTTAATTTAACTTCATGGAATTGCAGAGGTCTACAAAATTTAAAAAAACTTAAACAAGTTATGAATAAAATAAAAGACATGGGTTCAAAAATTGTGTTTTTACAAGAAACTCATCTAATAGAGCAAGATGTAAAAAGAATTAGGAGTAGATGGCAAGGAAATGTTTTCACCTCATCATTTTCATCCCGAGCCAGGGGAGTTATGACTCTCATACATAAATCAGTCCCATTTCAAGTGAAAAATGTAATTGGAGACAAATTTGGAAGATATGTAATCATTCAAGGATCTTTGCTATTAGAAAACATAAATTTGGTGAACTTATATGGTCCCAATATAGATGATCAAAAGTTCTTTGCCAATTTATTTCTTATCTTATCATCACTTACAGGGCAACATATAATAGCAGGGGATTTTAATTGTACATTGAATCCCAGTATAGATAGATCAACAGGACTGGACTGTACGCACAATGGATGTAGGATGACCATTAATCATTTTATGAAAGAATTGAAATTGATAGATATATGGAGAGAAATGAAACCACAAGTTAAAGCATACTCTTGTTATTCCAATACCTACAAGACATTCTCACGTATAGATTATTTTTTGATCTCCACAGAATTAAGGTCCAAGATTCAAAACTGTTTTTATGATAACATCGTGATCTCTGATCATGCACCCTGCTGTCTAATGTATGTAGATAAGAAATTGACAAAGGAACCAGGTAGATGGCAATTTCAGCATAAATGGCTTCAGGATGAGGAATTTGTTAAGTATATAGAAAAACAGATAGATGAGTTCTTTGATATCAATACTACACAAACATCAGCATGTGTAAAGTGGGAGGCTTTCAAAGCTTTTATTAGGGGACATATTATTAGTTATACAGGTTCAAAATCTAAGAAGACTCGAGAGGAGAGAGTCCAATTGGAACATAAAATAAAAATTCTTCAAGAAAGAGTATATGCAGGAAGAGATCCAAGGTTGGAGAACGAATTACTGATTTTGAGAGCTGAATATGACAAAAAATCAGCGAATAGAGCTGCCTCGAGTCTTCTAAGATTGAAACAATCTTTTTATGAACAAGGTGAAAAATCAGGAAAGTTATTGGCATGGCAGATTAAACAATTAGAATCTAAAACACCAATTACCAGTATTATAAGTAACGGACAGGTAGTTATAGATCCTTCAGAAATTAATAGAGCCTTTAGAGATTACTATGAAAAATTATATGATACCAAAAATGAATCTGACTTAACAAAACTACATGGGTTTTTGAATGAACTATTTATACCGTGTATTCCAAATGAAAATAGGGAGATACTGGAGTCTAAAATTAGTCAAGAAGAAGTTGGACTAGCCATTGATAATATGAAATCAGGAAAAAGTGCAGGACCAGATGGTCTTCCAGTTGACCTTTATAAAAAATTTAAGAATAAATTAACAAAACCTTTTTTGGAAATGGTTTTAGAAGCATTTCAAAATAGTAATTTACCATCATATATGAATAATGCCTTAATTATACTGTTGCCAAAACCAGGTAAGCCCTCTAATAAATGTGAAAATATGAGACCAATAAGCCTATTAAATGCCGACCTTAAGATAATTTGTAAAATTTTAGCAAGACGAATACAAGAAATTTTACCAAATATTATTAATCGAGATCAGAATGGCTTTATAAAGGGAAGACAAGGCTTCCATAATGTAAGAAGACTATTTAATATTATTTATTCTAATAAAGAAGCACCGGATACAGCTCTCTTATCACTGGATGCCGAAAAAGCCTTAGATAGAGTTGAATGGCCCTTTCTTTTTGAAGTCTTACAAAGGTTTGGACTTGGAAATAATTTCATAAAATGGGTTCAGATAATATATAATAATGCTACTGCAGAAATTCTAACAAATAATATTTCAAAATCAATAAAAATCAATAGAGGATGTCGACAAGGCTGTCCACTTTCACCTTTACTGTTTACTATGGCAATTGAACCTTTAGCGATGGCGATACGTCTACAGTCACAAATATATGGAATTAAAGTTGGACCAACAGAACATAAAATCTCCCTGTATGCCGATGACATAATTTTGTTTATGTCGAATCTTAAAAAATCAATTCCGACCTTGTTGAATTTAATAAAGAATTTCGGGGAAATATCAGGATATAAAATAAATAAAACTAAATCTTCAATATTAATGCTAAATGAGACCCAGAGAAATTACCCAGCCCCTGAGGTAAATCAATTCAATGTTGTAAATCAGTTCAAATATTTAGGAATCCAAATTGTGCCTAAGCTAGAATCAGTCGCCAGTGTCAATTATGAAGCCTTAATGACAGATATTAATGAGTTACTTCAGAGATGGATGTCACTACCAATGTCGATGATCGGGAGAATTAATATACTTAAAAGTAATATCTTACCTAAAATACTTTATTTATTTCAATACATTCCCTTACCACCACCTTTAGATTTATTCTCAAGAATTAAAAAAAAGTTAGTGGAATTTATATGGAACAACAGGAGGGCTAGATTACGTCTGTCTTTATTATATTTACCATTTGATCGTGGAGGTCTGAAATGTCCAAATTTTATGTTGTATTATTGGTCGGCACAACTGAGGTCTATGACATATTATTTTTCATCAAATGATCTCCCTCACTGGACTGAAATGGAATCATACAATTTACCTTTACCTCTTCCCATATTCATATACTCAGATTCGGCAAAAAAATTACAAAAACAAGTTAAAAATCCATTTGTAAAGCATATGATCAAAATATGGTGTGAAGCTAAAAACTATTTAAAAGAACCACAGTTATTGTCACAATTTAGTCCAATATGGGGTAATCAATATTTTAAACCAGGGAGAGCGGACGCTGTATTTAAAGTATGGAATTTAAAAGGGATACAAAAGATTCAGGATTTATATTTGCCATGTGCAGAAAACATAATGTCTTTTGAAGAGTTGAGGATCAAATTTAATCTCAATAGAACACATTTTTTTAAATATCTTCAACTTAGAAACTTTATTCGATCAAATCAAAATAAAGCTCTCACTCGACCTATCTATTCATCCTTGGAAAAAATGTTGATGAAAGATAGTAAAAGAAAGGGTATTATTTCAGAGTTTTATAACTCATTGACACTATTTTCAAGTGAAAATTCACTGAAAAGATTAAACTACTGGAAAGAAGATCTGCAAACTGAAATTTCAGAGGAACAATGGGAATTGGCTTGTACAGAAGCTCAAACCAAATCAATAAATGTATGCCTTAAATTGATACATTTCAAATGGTTAATGCGGATGTATGTTACACCGGAGGAGTTAAATAGATATAACAAAAATATACCAGATACGTGCACAAAATGTATGGAAAGTAAAGGAACTCTATTTCATTGTGTATGGGAATGTAGATTAATAAGAATGTTTTGGGAAGAGGTGAGGGTAACAATTGAAAAAATAATCTCAAAACAAATCATATTGAATCCTAAACTGTTTTTGTTGGGTCTGTACCCAGAAAAGCATAATTTTAATAAAAGTGAAAGAACATTCATAGACCTCAGTTTGCTTAATGCCAAAAAATGTATTGCACTATTATGGAAAAAGACTCATAGACCAGATGTGACTCAGTGGTTAAGACAGATGTTAACAAACCTTCCATTAGAAAGAATAACATATATACTGAAATCAAAGGAAATTGTGTTTGAGAATATATGGAGACCTTTTATTGATTATGTAAAAAATTTAAACATAACTCTTGAAGAAGAAGGTGAATGATATGTGTGGACCTTGTAAATTCCAAACTGGTGAACACAATATGTATACTTATGTGTTGGATTGTCTAGACTAAACAGAGGAGCATTGTTGAAGATTTGATTTTGTTGGTGGTTGTTGGTGTTTTTTAGTGCATTTTTTTTTTTTGTAGTACTTTAGTGTTAGTGTTTGACTGTTTGTATCATGTTTGTTTAAAAAAAAAAGGTTCAATAAAGATATTGTGGAAAAAAAAATAATAAAAACCAAGAATACAGGATGATACAGAGAAGTGAGAGCCAAGCTAAATACAAAATAAGCAGATACAGAAATGCAGAAAATAACTAAGATAACCAGGAAGGCTGAGCACAGCCCCCACTAGTGCTCAGCCTCATGTCAACTACATTAAAAACAGCATCTCTTCCTCACTATTCTTCCTTTTATCCACTGTAAGATGCAGTGATTACTTTGAAACTCTGAATCTTTCTGAAAATTGTTTTCACACTAGAAACAAGCTGGTCCACGGTTCAGTTGGATCTGAACAGAGATCACCTCTTTTTGATAGACCAAATCTTGACTCGTGACTCGTGAGGCTAGGTCCAAAAAGAGATTTCAGCCATGAGAGAAGAGGAAAAGATTTTGAGGCAAAAGTTGAGTGATGCAGAGAAAACCAAGTAACAGCCTCAGAGTGACCTCTGTAACAGAGACAGAAGCATCCAACAACTCAAAGTGGTAAGGTAGCCTGTTCTGGATCAGATCTAAACCTCAAAGGTACCGTATTGTAACGTCGGGGCCATGTTAAAGGGGGCAGGGATTTCCCAGCATGCTTTGCCAGTTTGAAACGTTACTGTATGTGTGTTAAATGTGTTATTTCTGAGTTATACTGCTGTGTCATTATAACTGCATTATAATGACTCAGCAGTGTTTAGCAGGATTAGGGCAAGATGTATCATGTGTGTGTAACCATGATTGAAACGGAGGTCTGGGAGAATGACCTCCCCTCCTCTCTGTGCTCACAGGCGGGTTGGGGGTCGGGGTGTGTAAAATAAATCAGGTTGATCACAACCATCTGCTCCATTGTCTTTGTGTGAACCTTGCAAACGTCACATTGGTGTCAGAAGTGGGATCTCCTGTCCAAAGCAGTAATGGGGCGCTGACATCGGGACGATGTCGAGAACCAGAGGGGAGTAGTGTAGCGAACTCAATATGAGCACCCTACTTGGCTTGCCAAGTGGGTTGACCCTATTGGTGACACAGGTAGAGTGCGGGACTCCGGAGCGGGAGGCGTGAGTTCGAATCTCCCGGTGGGACATTGCCATGTCGAGCAGCACATTACATTGGTGTCAGAAGTGGGATATGGAGCAAGATGAGGATCCAGGCGGAGGTCTAGCGGCCGGAGCGGTTCATCGCTCAGCCGGGAACGGAGTGTAGAGCTGAGACGCCCGCCCCCGGAGAGCTTCGCCGCGATGGACGGAGCAGAGCAAACCAGCCCCGTTTCCCGCCCCTTTCAGGGCAGGACGGACTGGCGATTCCAGAGCGATTAGGAGCGGCAATCGACCGGGAGATGACCGTCCCATCCATCCAGCAGCGGGCCAAGATTCCCCGTTACAACGGCGAGAACCTGTTGGATGACTGCCTGGCCCAGGTCAAGTTGGCTGCCGCGCTGATCATTGGAGGAAACCACCGTGCTGAGAGCGAGTGGAGGAGGAGCTACGGCAGATCACAGCAGCGCGTGCACGAAGGAGACAGCCCTGGCGACGCGAGGAAGGACGGCTTCCGCTGCACAGAGCCAGGGTACATGGCATGGTACTGCCCCGCACACAGCGCACGACAAACTGGCCCCTCGCCGACGTTAAATTAGAGTGAGGTGGCATGGATGGGGAAAAAGCCGCCTCCTGCAGATGCTTCCCCCGGCAGGTGACGTCACAGAGGCCTTTGGAGCGCAGCAGCAGTGGAGCGAGCAGGACAGATCCGGTCTTTTCTCGGGATCGGCAGGGGCTGGACGCCTGGATGCGGGCCAGCGGCCGACTGGGAGGTCCTGGCAGCGGTGGGAGTCATGGGACTCCCGTTGCCAGAGGAGGAACTGTGCGTGTCCTACCGCCACCCGATGCTTTTCCTTTCGGTGACGTCACGGAGGCCCTCGGCGCAGGAGCGACACAGCGGAGCGAGCAGGACGAAGATGCGGCCATTTTCCAGGCGCGGCAAGGGCTGGACGCATGGACGCGGGCCAGCGGCCGCCTGGGAGACCTGGCAGCGGTGGGAGTCGGCCGGAGCGGGCCTGGGACTCCCGCTGCCAGGGAAGGGACTGTGCGTGGTCCTACAGAGGCTGTCAGATGTGTCCATCCGCCCACTGGTGGCCAAACCGGAACCCTACCCCAACCAGATACTCCGACCGAGACTCAGATGGCCCGTGCATGCCGCCCTGGCACCGGGCTGACTCGCATTGGATTTCTGAAAGTGGACTTTGAATTTTCTGGGGACAGAAACCAGTCCGGGGGGGGGGGCAGTGTAACGTCGGGGCCATGTTAAAGGGGGCAGGGATTTCCCAGCATGCTTTGCCAGTTGGAAACGTTACTGTATGTGTGTTAAATGTGTTATTTCTGAGTTATACTGCTGTGTCATTATAACTGCATTATAATGACCCAGCAGTGTTTAGCAGGATTAGGGCAAGATGTATCATGTGTGTGTAACCATGATTGAAACGGAGGTCTGGGAGAATGACCTCCCCTCCTCTCTGTGCTCACAGGCGGGTTGGGGGTCGGGGTGTGTAAAATAAATCAGGTTGATCACAACCATCCGCTCCATTGTCTTTGTGTGAACCTTGCAAATGTCACAGTATTATTCATTTCCCACAGATTAATTTTAAATCTCCCATTGACTAAAACATGGTGTATTTGTGGGTTTTAACTTTCTAAAATACTGTAATGGGTTAAATGACTACAGTAAAAATGTTTAAATCTCTTTTCAGGTAGAGAAATAATTATATTTTAACATTTTGTCAGAATGGGCAGCAGCCGGTTTTACTCCTCTGGAATCGTTTCTGCTACATCACCGTCAAATGCTTCATTTTTCAGTTGTAACCATTACTGTGCTATTAGCGGTGATGGTTCAGCCCAAGTGTTGACTTCAGAGCTGACAGTGCTGCTAAGGAGTTAGCTTACCAAGCACGGTTTATATTGCTATTTCTTTAAATTTCAGTCACCCTAATAGACATCCCTGTTTCCACCTGTTTCACTAATCCACAGTTGATAATATATCTGGCGTCATTATGGGTTATTTTGTTATATTTTTGCTGTGATGGTACATCAAACTGTTAGCATTAGCTTGGCAAACAGTCAGTTTGTCTAACTGCTTTAAAGCTCACCTCAGTGGGGAGAGGCTGACAGACAGGCCACCTAGCACTAGCTTAACTGTCGATCCAGTAGATTTTGATCGCCATTTTCTATAAATTCTGTTCACCCCCACTGGAGTCCTTGTTTATCTACACCTACCACAGGGGTGTGCCATATCGTATCATTCATGATAATACCGGTATAAATTTTAATACTGGTGCAAAAATTATTATCGTGATATTTGGGGTCTGCTGTGTGATGACATCACACCATTATGCTGCTGATGCGTTACCATAGAAACGGCAAAACAAACATGGAACGGGAAGCTGCTGCTCCATGGTCAGAGGTCTGCGTCTAGTTGTGTTGAAATTTTAAAATTTAAGGCTTTTTCAGACTGTTGCCATGTTTAAAAAAACAAAAACAAAAGGTGCAGTAATGTGGATGTGATATGCCTGCATTTTTTTCCCGTACACCAACAACACCGCTCTGAACGGTACTGTTACACGTGTTAACGTCCAACAGTGTTGACATTCAAAGTGTCAGGAGCTCTGTTTTCATTCCATTTCGGCTGCTTCAGCTTGATTTCATTCAACTACCCGAAGGGGAAAAAACCCAAAAGCAAACCATCGGTTCAGTGCAACGAGCCAAAAAGCTCCGGGACATGTCCATGCAACGGAAACTTCTAATGTAGGTATACTGATTCACCATAACACCCCGACGTCTGTGTGCACTTAATATGGGGTGGTTTATATTATTTTCTTGTAATATTTGATGTAGAATAAAAAATAGTTGAAACTCAATCTGAGCTGCTGTTTATAATCTGAAGAAATAAGAGTTTCCTTTTTGTTTTTACCGAATATTTTTAAGATAAATAATGTCTGGCTTCTGAAACTATCCTTTATAAACTAAAAAGAAAGAAATACCTGTATTTTGTGATTTCATGGAGAATATCGTTCTTGTGAAAATTCACAGAAATATCATCTTTTCATTTTTAGGCCTTATTGCCCACCCCTAACCTACTATATATGTCATTCTTAGATGTTATTTTTAGCTTACTTTACTACAAAAAGAAAGGACTAAAGGAAGGACTAAAGGTGTTTTTTTTTTCTTTTTTTTAAGTTAAAATTAAGGATAAAACTACCAATACCCAGTGAGACGGATAATGATTAGCCTACTCATCAATATATTTTTTTGTTTTGTGAAATACATCTTTTGAGTTATTTTAGAGTTCCCTTCTTTCTGTCAGGTCAGGCATTGGCTTGCTTGCTACCGGATAACCATGAAAACTGGTACTACCAGTCTTATGGGTCGGGCCGTCGGCGACTCAACTGGCATTCCCACCCTTCCGAGGGTGTGGAGGGTGAAACGGGGCATCCTGGCAGAACTAAAAACAATATCTGCCACAGGTCTGTGGTGGACCACTCCCAGTTACACGGGGTGAGACCGGAGAGCCTGGCAGATAAACACATCTGTCGCAAGGTCTGTGGTGGACTGTGCCAGTTGGTGCATCATGACATGCACTTCACAAACAGCAGAGATAAACAAACCTATCATCTGGTCAGTCACTGCAACAGATACTGGAGTCAGTTTGTCTTGGCTTGTCCTTGTCACTGATAATACCTCTATCTGCCAAGAATGTGCTGCTAGCCCAGCAAAAGCTAGTGGTACTCAAATACTTTGCAAACAGTTTCATGAAATGGTCAGTCAGAAAGCAACTCATACCGGCTCGGACGTCGCCACTCACACTCCGACAGGCAGCGAAAAGTAAGTTAGGAGCAGAAAGAGAAAAGAAAAGGAAAACAGAAGCCTTGTGTGTAGCAGAATGGAATGTACGCACTCTGTTGGACAGATCAACATCACAGCACCCAGAAAGACAGACCGCACTTGTGGCCTTGGAAATGAACAGGTACAATGTAGACATAGCTGCACTTAGTGAAACAAGATTTCCTGGATATGACAGCTTGGAAGACCATTGATACATCTTCTTTGGAGTGGGAAATCAACTCAAGAAAGGAGAGAAGCAGAAGTGGGCTTTGCAGTTAGAAAGGAGATAGCAGCAATGCTTGAAGAGGAACCGGTGCCAATCAACAACAGGATAATGACTATGAGACTCCCACTACAGTGGAAGATGTATGCCACACTCATCAGCATGTATTCCCTAACAATGACCAACACAGAGGAGACGAAGGAAGAGTTCTACAGTGATTTACATGAGACTATCAGGCATGTACTGACTGATGACAGGCTGATGGCTGATACTCGTTGGAGATTTTAATGCTGGAGTTGGTTCGGACACTGAGAAATGGAAAGGAATGCTAGGCAGTCATGAAGTAGGCAAGTGCAATGCTAATGGAGAACTTCTACTTGCACTATGTTCAGAGTACAACCTTGTGATAACCAACTCCCTATTTAAGCACAAGGACACACAAGAAGACATGGATGCACCCAAGATCCAAGCACTGGCACTTGTTAGACTACATCATAGTAAGGCAGAGAGACATAAGGGATGTATTGGACACCAGAGCAATGAGAGGCGCGGACTGTGGTACTGATCATGTTATGCTGAAATCTAGATTAAGGATTTGCAGATGAAAACAGCACTGCAGGATGGGTGCAAAGCCACCACAGCTAAACACTAGTGCACTTATTTATTTAGCGAATGCAAAGTCCTTAAGCCAAGCAGTTGCCTCCTGGTTTGCTGTATGGAGGGTGTGTAATCCTCCTTCCAGTCTTTGGAGCGGGCAAGCCTCTATGATGTGTTCCATAGTTTGCTCCTCTCCACATGCGCACAGTGGGCTAGGGCTACTGCCCCATCTGTGAAGGCTGGCCAAGCAGGGGCCATGTCCAGTCCTGAAGCGATTGAGTGTAGACCACTGTCTCCTTGGGAGGTTGGTGCCCGGGACCTGTTGGTTGGGGTTTATCACCAGCTGTTTGTTTGGGACCTCCTTGGTTTCCCATTCCTCTTGCCAAGCTGTCTGGATGGTAAAGTCAGCTGGGGGAGGGTTTTTCCAAATCGGCCGTCTGGATGAAAGTCGGGCAGTGGGTGGGGTGTAGATATCTGCATGGATTGGTAAGTGAGGAAAATCTTTAACTTTTTGGAGCATCCTTTGAGTTAATGCTGCTCGCCGGATGTGTGGAGGGGCTATGTTTGACAGTACAGAGAGCCAGGGGAGTGGTGTTGAGCGAACTAGTGCACTGAAAGGCCAAAAGAAGCAGGAAGAACTTACACAGGAAATGGATGGAAACTTGAAAGACTGGGACAGCAACAACTCAGGGAATGACATAGAAGAGAAATGGGCAACACTGAAGGATACGGTGTATCAGACTGCGAGTGATGTTTTAGGCCACCCTGAGAGGAAACATCAAGATTGGTTTGATGAGCATGATGAACATCTGAAGAAACTACTAGAAGCGAGGAATACAGCTAGGCAGGAAAACCTACAGTGTAACACAAGGTCGAAGAAGAAGAAATACTCAAAGGCTCAGAGTGAACTACAGAAGTACACCAGAGAGATGAAGTCCAACTGGTGGGATGAAAAAGCGGAGGAACTTCAAACTGCAGCAGACAGGAAGGACATGAAAACATTCTTCACAGGTTTGAGAGTAATCTACGGCTCTAAACCAAGAGGATTGATCCAACTAAAGGCTATGGATGGTGAAACGGTTTTGCAAGAGAAAGACAAGATCCTGGACAGATTTGCAGACCACTTTGACCAATGACTAAACAACTCTGGCAATCTTGCTGAAGAGGCTAAAGAAGCTCTAGTGCAGTGACCAATTGTATCAAGTCTGGATGAACCACCAAATCTTGATGAACTAATGGCAGCTATCAGGACAACACAGGATGATAAAGTTCCAGGAAGGGATGGAATTCCAGCAGAAGTGTGGAAATTTGGTGGTGTTCAAGCTGACCAACTGCCTGCACAAGCTCATCCAAGAGATATGGGATGCCCAGAAAATACATAAAGACTGGAAGGATGCAAGTATTATGCCTTTGTTCAAGAAAGGTGACAGGAAAGATTGTGGAAATTACCAAGGTATATCACTGCTAGCCACTGTTGGTAAGATTCTCTCACGTGTACTACTGAACAGACTCAATGAACACATCTCGCAGAATGTACTACCGGAAACCCAGTATGGCTTTAGAAGTGGAAGAAGCACAATGGACATGATTTTCTGCTTGAAACAGGTTCAACAAAAGTGTATTGAACAGAACATGCTGCTTTATGTAGTCTTCATCGACTTCAGTAAAGCCTTTGATATTGTATTGCGACAAGGACTTTGGCAGGTCCTCAAGAAATATGGCTGCACAGAGAAGTTTGTCAACCTGATCGAGACACTCCATACAGGTACACAAGCAAACGTGGCAATGAGTGGTTCAGTGTCTAAAAACTTTTCAGTAAGCAACGGGGTGAAACAAGGGTGTGTGCTGGTGCCTACACGCTTCTCACTATATCTGGCAGCCATGCTTGAGGTGGCCTTCAAAGACACTTCAGAAGGAGTATACATTCAAACAAGGAAAGAAGCAGACTTGTTCAATGTGGTACAGTTTAAAGCCAAGAGTA
Source organism: Pholidichthys leucotaenia (assembly GCA_020510985.1). NCBI lineage: Eukaryota > Metazoa > Chordata > Actinopteri > Cichliformes > Pholidichthyidae > Pholidichthys > Pholidichthys leucotaenia. The sequence goes on along the minus strand of CM035842.1, from coordinate 326,642,719 downwards.
AGACATCAATAAAGGTAGTAAGAGAAATGCTCTTTGCCGACGACAGTACTCAAGTTGCACATAGTGCGGAAGATATGCAATCATTAGTGGAGATATTTGCAAGGGCAGCTAGCCAATTCAGCCTCAAAATCAACATCAAGAAGACAGAGTGCCTTTATCAGCTACCAAAGTTCCAGTTATCAACATCACTACCAGAAGAGATCAGCATTGGTACAGAGCCACTAGTCAAGTGTAAGACTTTCAAGTATCTCGGGAGTACTGTTTCAGAGGATGCTAGGCTGTTGAATGAACTATCTCTCAGAATGGGAAGAGCGAGTGCTGTGTTTGGAAACTTGAGATAGAGACTGTGGAACAATCAACATGTGTCTATCCGTGTGAAATGCAAAGTGTACAGAGTGACACTACTGGCTACTCTATTGTATGGTGCTGAAACTTGGACTGTCTACAGGGTGCAGATAAAGAAACTCCACACGTACATGATGAGACACCTTCGAGCCATAATGAACATCTCATGGAAAGACAATATAACCAACATAAAAGTGTTGAAACGAGCTGGTCTACCATCAATGGAGGACATGCTAATACAGATGAACCTGAGATGGCTCGGACAGGTTGAGAGGATGGATCACCAGCGTCTCCCTCGGCAGTTACTCTACTCACAGTTATGCAAAGGCAAACCGAATCAGGGTAGACCAAGGGTCAGATTTAAAGACACTGTAAAAAGAAAGCTGAAGAATTTGGATATAAACAGGAGTTCCTGGCAGTGGAACGTGAAGGACAGAGCTGCGTGGAGGAATCTGATCAGATCTAAATGAAACAGTCATTGTCGTCCACAACAGACTGCTATGATGATGATGAGGCTACAATGTGGTCCGTGAGGAGGTTTCACAATGGTACTATGATCTGTTAAATGATTACCTGTGTGATATGCTGTCTTTCACCATAGTGCATCTCTCTTGTAGGTGTGCCAGATTATTAATGAGCCCTTCCATATAAGCTTCTGGTGCTGTTGGGTACAGACAAAGCCTGAGATTCATAAGACCCTGGAGGAGAGCCTCATAGCATGGTGTGTCACTTTGCATCTCCTGAAAAGTTAAGTAAAAACATGCATCAGATTCAAGAACAAAGATTTTTAATGACAACATAGACTTTAACACTAGTGTGGATTTACCTGCACATTTTGTAGCTCGTTCCTAAGCTTTACTTTATCTGCAGAGAGTAGTTCAGTGTCAGGGCAGCACACAGATTCACACCTGTCCAACCAGCTTTTCATGGATGAATTCTCCTTTTCGTATCTGCTGATACAAATGTATATTCAGATTGAAAGGTTTACTGTATGTCAACCCCCCACCCCCACCCCTTCTCCCAACATCAAAAGGTGGCTTCTTTTTCTTTTGGCTCCTCCCTTTAGGGGTCGCTACAGCAGATCATCTGCCTCCATCTCACCCTATCCCTTGCATCTTCCTCTGTAACATCAACCCTCTCCATGTCCTCCTTCACTACATCCATGAATCTTCTCTGTGGTCTTCCTCGTTTCCTCCTGCCTGGCAACTCTATCTTTAACATCCTAAGTGCAATATATCCCCTATCCTTCCTCTGCACATGTCCAAACCATCTCAACCTTGCCTCTCTTACTTTGTTTTCAAACTGCTCAACCTCAGCTGTCCCTCTGATATACTGATTTCTAATCCTGTCCTACCTAGTCACTCCCAATGAGAATCTTAGCATCTTCAACTGTGCCACCTCCAGCTCTGCCTTCTGTATTTTTGTCAGTGCCACCGTCTCCAAACCATACATCATAGCAGGTCTCACTACACTCTTGTAAATCTTGCCTTTCACTCTAGCCACTATGCTTCTGTCACCAATCAACCCTGACACTTGTTGCCACCCACTCCCCCCTGCCTGCACTCTCTTCTTCACCTCTCGTATGCACTGTCTATTGCTTTGGATGTCTGACCCCAGGTATTTAAACTCATCTACCTTCACTACCTCTACTCCTTGCATCTCCACCATTACACCTGCCTCCTTCTCATTCACACTCATGCATTCTGTCTTGCTTCTACTGACTTTCATTCCTCTTCTCTCCAGAGCATACCTCCACCTCTCCAGGTTCTCTTCCATCTGCTCACTACTCTCACTACAGATCACAGTGTCATCTGCAAACATCATGGTCCACGGAGACTCCTGGCTGATCTCGTCTGTCAGCCTGTTTATCACCATGGCAAACAAGAACGGGATCAGAGTTGATCCCTGATGTAACTCCACCCCCACCTTGAATCCATCTGTCACTCCTACAGCACACCTCACCACCATCTCACTGTCCACATACATGTCCTGCACCACCCTCACATACTTCTCTGCCACTCCTGACTTTCTTATACAATACCACACTTCCTCTCTTGGCACCCTATCATATGCTTTCCCTAGATCCACAAAGACACAATGCAACTCCTTCTGACCTTCTCTATACTTCTCCATCAACACTCTTAAAAGCAAACATTACATCTGTAGTACTCTTTCTTGGCATGAAACCATACTGCTGCTCACTGATTGTCACCTCTACTCTTAACCTGACTTCAACAACTCTTTCCTATATTTCATCAACTTTATGCCTCTGTAGTTACTACAGCTCTGAGCATCACCCTTGTTCTTGAAAAATGGTACCAAAACACTTCTTCTCCACTACTGAGGCATCCTATCACTCTCCAAGATTGTTCAGGTTACTTTATTTGTACCCGTAGGTAGATTGTGTTAAACAATCTGATTAAAAATTCCACTGCCATCCCTCCTAAACATCTTCATACCGCCACAGGTATGTCATCTGGACCAACTGTCTTTCCATTCTTCATCCTCTTCAAAGCTGCCCTCACTTCCACCTTGCTAATCTTCGTGACTTCCTTGTTCACCACCTTTCCTTCATCCATCCTCCTCTTTCTCTCTCATTTTCTTCATTCATCAGCTCCTCAAAGTACTCCTTCCACCTTCTCAACACACTCTTCCACCCTTCTACCTTCTCAATACGCTCCCAACATCTAATGGTGTAAAGGATCCAAATACATATAAACTGCATTATCTTGTCAAAGAAGGATCCTAGTAACAAGTAATGATGATAGGATAATGTATTTGTGTTATTTTTTTCTGATCATGGTTTAGTATCACTGACAGGGTCGTAATAGGGCAGCCATATCTCGCCACAGCACCCACTGCTGTTAGTAATCCCTAATACACATATACCTGCAGGGGACAGGAGGAGGTTAACTAAAAGCAACACACACAAACACAGCTCAAGTTTTTTTCTTTTTTCTTTTAAATGAATATAACCATTTCAACAACAGTGCTGGGCTGGGCACACACCAAAAAGAACAAGTGCCTTAAGTTTAGCGATTTAAAAAGCTACCATGTGGCTGGATTATTATTTTCTCCTCACACATAAAGAAACAATCATGCTGGTGAAAGTCTATTGTGTGACAAAGAAAGCGATAAGAAAAGCATATAATTAGAAAACAAATGCAACGGCTGCAAGGGGGATGGGCAGATTGTGTTGAAGACAAGATCTCGCTCTTCTGCATCAGACTAAGATGAGAGAATGATGCAGAGAATAAAAGAGGAAATTAGCACAAAACAGAGGCATTACCACAAAAGCATATGCACAATAAAAGAAGAAAATGGCAATGTTTATACAATAAGAATAATACATTGTATGCATGTGAGCAGGAAAACAGGGTAGACAAGAATATACTAAATACATTGTTATCACTTCCATTTTTAGATTCCCACTATATGAGTGACACTTAAATTATTCAACTGAACCTTTAAGCACTGAAACAATAAATATGCTATCACAAGCTGTCATTGTATCTTTGATAAAATGATAAAATCTTTGCTAAACATAACAATTATCAGAGATTTTTTTCATGCAAAACAGTGAAGGATGGCCCATAATTGCCCATCAAAATTTACAAAAACTTCATCTTTTTTAGTTTTTCAGATAATCCAATTTACCAACAGTGACATAATGTATATCACTGTTTACCATACCTCTGCCACAGGGCTAGAAGGCTCTCTAATGTAGATTGCTTTTCTGCAGCCATTGTCATTAGCTGTCTCTGTTGCTTTTGGAGGTTAGCCACCTCTTCCTCCAGCTGGCTGCCCTCTCCCAGCCTCTTCATTGCCGAGCACAGAGCCGTCAGCCTGGGCTTCAGCTGCTCAATGCCCTGGAACATCTCCTAAAGTACATAAAATATGCTTAGAATCAACAAAAAGCCTTTAGAGCCATATGGAGGGGTCGGCAATCTCTATTATTATTATTTTTATTTCTATTATTTTTTAAATTTTTTTTATTTTTTCTCCCGGCGCCACACGAGTCGGCCGCCCTTTGCAACAGCGGCTCGATTCCGAGTCTTTTTCCCTTCCTCTCTCTTTTTGATCCGTCTTTTTTTCACTCCACTTATATCACGGACACACAGATCGTCCCAAATGTCTCCTGAGCCAGTGGACGGAGCCACTGTTTATAGCAGGATACGATACAGCAGGGAAGAGCTGCTAGCATTCAACCGCCACCCGGTCCCATTGGAAAAACTCGACATACCGAGAGAACTGAGGCGAAAACGCCGCGGCTGCCGGGCTGGAGTAAGGCGGAGGACAAAAAATATAAGGTACAGACCCTCCCTTCCATCTACTGTCATGGGAAATGTACGGTCGTTACTGGGGAAGGTAGATGAGCTAGCGGCTATCTGCCGTTACGATAGCACATATCGGGAGTGCTCTCTCCTTTTGTTTTCTGAGACGTGGCTAACTGAACTAGCAGCAGATGCTAACATTGAGCTGGAGGGTTTCCACATGATACGGGCAGATCGAACACCAGACAGTGGCAAAGCAAGGGGCGGTGGAGTGATAATGTATGTTAACAACAACTGGTGCAGACCGGGACATATCACTGTTAAACAACGACACTGCAGCAAAGACATTGAGTTGCTAGCTGTTAGCATGCGGCCTATATATCTCCCGAGAGAACACTCACACGTGATCTGCATTGTTGTTTATGCAAATCCGACGGCGAACGCTGGGACAGCACGTGACGTCATCCATTCAGCAACCAGCAGGCTGCAGACAGAACACCCAGATGCTCTTCTCCTCATCTCAGGCGATTTCAACCATGTTTCACTATCTCCCATTCTACCCACGTTCACCCAGTATGTCACATGCCACACTAGAGACAATAAAACACTGGACTTATTCTACGCAAACACTAAGGAGGCGTACACCCCATCACAACTCCCCCCACTCGGGAGATCGGATCACAACTTGGTTAATCTCCGGCCGGTGTACAAACCCCTAGTGCACAGACAACCTCCGGCCATGCGCACAGTGGAGTTATGGTCTGAGGAGATAATGGCCACTCTAAAGGGCTGTTTTGAAGCCACCGCCTGGAAGCAGCTCTGCGATCCACATGGTGAGGACATCGTGGCCTCACTCACACCTTCACGGACTACCTCAGCTTCTGTGTGGACAAATCCGTTCCCACCAAGACCTTACGGTGTTGCTCAAACAACAAACCCTGGATCAACCCTGAGATAAAAACACTTCTGAGAGAGAAGAAGAGGATCTTCAGGTCGGGGAATAGGGAGACGCTGAAGTCCGTACAGAGGGAGCTGAGGAGAAAGATCAGAGAAGGCAAGGACAGCTTCAGGAAGAAGATGGAGGACAAGCTGCAACAGAGCGACATCAGCGGGGTCTGGAGAAACCTCAAAACCATCTCTGGGCTCCAGAATACCTCCCCCCAGGCCACGGGGGGCAGGGAGTGGGCGAACAACCTGAATCTGTTTTTCAATAGGTTTGACCAACCGCCCTCCCCCCTGACTGCACAACAACCACTGCTGCCTCTAAAGAAATCAAGTCCTGCTGCCCACTCCCCACTCCACCAACACCCCCCCCACTCCCAACACACAGCCCCCCATCCTGACCCTGACCAGGACCCAGGTGAGGACGGAGCTGAGGAAGATCAAGGCGAGGAAGGTGTCGGGACCAGACGGCATCAGCGCAAAGCTCCTCAAGTCCTGTGCAGACCAGCTGTGTGGGATTGTGACGTACATCTTCAACCTGAGCCTGAAGCTGGGGAGGGTACCACAGCTGTGGAAAACATCTTGTGTGGTACCTGTACCAAAAACTTCCCACCCCAAAGAGCTGAACAGCTACAGACCGGTGGCCTTGACGTCCCACTTGATGAAGACCCTGGAGAGACTGCTCCTTGCTCACCTCCGCCCCCTGGTGGAACCAGCGATGGATCCACTCCAGTTCGCCTACCAGCATAGCATTGGGGTGGAGGATGCGGTGATCTTCCTCCTTCACCGTTCTCTGTCCCACCTGGAGAAGCCCGGGAATATGGTGAGGATCATGTTCTTTGACTTCTCCAGTGCTTTCAACACCATCCAACCGATGATCCTGAAGGACAAGCTGCTGCGCGCAGGGGTGGACCAGCACCTGTCATCATGGATCCTGGACTACCTCACGAACCGGCCTCAGTTTGTGAGAACCCGGGACTGTGTGTCCGACACGATCATCGGTAGCACAGGGGCCCCCCAGGGAACGGTGCTGGCTCCCTTCCTGTTCACTCTTTATACTGCGGACTTCTCACACAACACAACACACTGCCATCTACAGAAGTTCTCTGATGACTCTGTGATCGTTGGCCTCATCTCCAATGGAGATGAAGCTGAGTACAGAGGGCTTATCCAGGACTTCGTGGACTGGTGCCATCGGAACTGCCTCCAGATCAACGCGAGGAAAACTAAGGAGCTGGTGGTGGACTGCCGCAGGCATGGGAAACCCCTCACAGCACCAGTAAATATACAGGGAACAGACATCGAGATGGTGACATCCTATAAGTACCTGGGTGTTCATCTGAACAATAAACTAGACTGGTCACACAATACTGACGCACTCTACAAGAAGGGACAGCGCAGGCTGTTCCTGCTGAGGAGACTCAGGTCTTTTGGTGTACAAGGGGCGCTGCTGAAGACATTCTATGACACGGTGGTGGCATCAGCCATCACTTTTGGAGTGGTCTGCTGGGGCAGTGGCATTACTGCAGCCGATAGGAAGAGACTGAACAAACTGATCAAGAAAGCTAGCTCTGTCCTGGGGCAGCGCCTTGATCCGGTGGAGGAGATAGGAGAGAGAAGGACGGTGGCTAAACTGTCATCTCTGCTGGAGTCTGAGTTCCAACCTATGCCGGACATACTGAATGCACTGAGGAGCTCATTTAGCAGCAGACTACATCATCCCAGGTGCACAACCGAGAGGTTTCGCAGGTCCTTCCTACCAACGGCTGTCAGACTGTACAACCTAAGCAGGGCTGCTCGCAGAGATAGCAAAAAGACGTAACAAACTAATAGTTTTTTGAATGCAAAAGATGCAATAGACTTACACCGTGGTCCCCTCCGGCATACAACTAGGAAAATACTGGTCGCTATGGAGGGTGAGAATATGTATGGGCACATAATCATACCATGTAGGTTAACTAAGTAGACGGTTGTGCTGTTTCATCCCATCTAGCAACAATGCTCTGCACTGTGTGTGTTTATATATTTACATATTTATTCCATCTAGCTACAATGCTCCGCACTGTGTGTTTATATATCTACATATTATTCCATCTAGCTACATTGCTCCGCACTGCGTGTGTTTATATATTTACATATTTATTCCACCTAGCTGCAATGCTCCGTACTGTGGGTGTTTAAATATCTACATATTTATTCCATCTAGATACAATGCTCCGCACTGTGTGTTTATATATTCATATATTTATTCCATCCAGCTACAATGCTCTGCACTGTGTGTCTGTGTGTGTGTATATATATATATTTATAGTAATATGTACATATGTATATTAGCTGCTCTTGCTTGCTTGCTTTTTTTTTCTTGCCTTCTGATTGTTGCTCTGAGTGTTGCTATCCCTGTGCTGTTGCAATCCTGGAATTTCCCCGTTGTGGGACTAATAAAGGCTCATCTTATCTTATCTTATCTTATTATGGGAAGAATTATTTTGAGCAATGAGCTGCAAAATCTCTTTGATAACAGTAATGTAGGTAAAACAGCTGAGATACAAGTATGAACTGGGCAGTCGACATTTGTGACTTTTTTTGCCATAAATTTGTGACTTTTCCTAAACCCTTTTCTTGCAGTTTGAAATATTTCTATTAAACATATAACTTTTTACTTACTTGCTTGAAAATTTCTACTTGTACCTTATCTATTTTCTTTTAAACTTCTGACATTTCGCTCTTTACTGTATTTTGCAACTTTCAACTTTTTTCACATAAATTTGCAACATTTTTCTTGTAAATATAATACCTTTTTCTTTAAGGTATGAGAGGCTTCTCCCTTAAATTTACAAATTGTTGCATAAATTTGAGACTTTGTTCTTATAAATTTGTAAAAAATTATTTCTCGGACATACTGTATTCAACCTTTTTCCTTGTAAAGAGTTCTTGCAGTTTTTTCATAGGTTCTTTCCCTGGAATTGCAAGATTTTTCGCAATACATTTTAGAATTTTTTTCTTGTAAAATTTTCATTTTTCATGTGAGTTTAAAACTTTTCTTGACTACTTGTTTTTGCTGTAAATATACATAATGTAAATATGCTAATTTAAAGTAATTTGAAACCTAAAGTGTAAATTTCATACTTTTTCTCATATATATCTCTTTATATCTTTTTTTGTCAAACCCACGGGTAGCCATTGGTTGAGGGCAAAAAAGTCAAATGTAGCTCCAGAGCCACAGGTTGGAGACCCCAGTCATGTGGATGAATAATAAAGGCAAGAGGTAAGGGCTTGTTTTCATACCGTGTGATCCTGGAGGGTTTGGTAAGTCTCTGACGATGATGTACAGGCTGTGATTGGACAGTCTAGTTTTTCTTTGATATCATTTACTGTCTTCTTGATCTAATAAAGTCAAATACATCATTTATTAATCACACGGGCCAAACACAAACATTTATGAATGACTAAATATGATGCTGTGGACCTGTTCGAGGTTATCATTGCATCTCTGCCTGTAGGAGGCACTCTGGTTCAGTTGAAGACTGAGCTGCTCCACTCTCTGCTTCAGCTCCTCCCAGCACCGCCTCACCTGGGTAAGCTGTGCCTGGATATGTCCGGCCTCTCTAGAGGTCACAAACCTGTACAGGGCATCACAGTCAGCCTCCATGTCGGCTATAGCTGCCCCTCTCTCCTCTAAAGTTTCCCCAATAGCCTGAAGTGATGCAAGGACATAGAGGGAAAGAATACACAAAATGAGGTGAAGAAATATAGCCCTATTAAAGCAAATAAAGTGGTATTGGTTCCAAAATTTCAGAGAAATCAAATAAGTCCTGAGGATTTATAAAATCCTGGTATCTTCCTTTTTGAATATCTTTCTGAGGGTCAATATAAGATTCAGTGAGCCGAGGTGGGAGAAGCCAAATTTTCATTTCATGAGATATAATCAATTTATTTTCTATATTCTGGTCTTTACAGCAAAACTGACTCACTTGTACTTTGGGGTTAGATTAAAATATAATCATAATCATTTTAAAGTCACAGTGATACTGTAAACTACAGGCAAACTGCCACGCAGAACTGTCATAAATTTAACTTGATGATACAAAAAATTTTCGACTCATTGAGTTTTGTTAAAAAAATACAACAGCCTCTGTACAGTAGGGCAGTGAAGCGTCTTCACTCTGACCTACAAATTCCACCCAGGCCATAATGGGATGAAACACAATGCACTTAATGAAATGTTACGATGGAAGGAGATACTCGACATACCTCCACAGTGGGGATTTGTTTGTCTAAAGAATCTGAGGAAAAGATGGTGCCAACTGCTTCCAGTTCCTTCTCCTTCTTATCGATCCACAGAGAGAAGGCCTCTGAATCACAGCTGAAGCGCTCCCAACACACACATATCATCTCCAGCTGGACAACACTAAGATACACAAGAACAGGTGAAAGCCTGGGGTCATAATGTTGGAATGAAAACAAACAAGCACAAAATAACAGCACAGGCTACAAGTTAGACACCAGACAGGCAATATATCTCGAAGATATATCTTCTTACGGAGTATGCCTCTTTTTGATAAACCCATATCAAAAGTCTGTACCAAAGTCTGTATATTAAAACATATACAAGTCTATTAGTTTGTTTCTGTCTGTACAAATCCATCTGTCAAAATGATGACATGTATGAGTCACTTTATTAAGTGTGTAGAGTGCCTCGAATTTTGTGCTTTCACAAATATGTTGTTTTTTTTTAAAATTGTTTACTATTGTTGTAGTTGAGACCAGACCGAGACCAAAGTCTGTGTATGTAGGTCTTGGGCTCAACTTGGTCTTGGTCTTGGGAGACTCTGGTCTTGACAAGGTCTTGACTACAACACTATTGTTTAGTTTATGAAATGAAAAGTATCTTTGCATTAATGTTTCATATCCTTCAGAAACTGTGCTTACATCTTTTCAATTTAAAAAAAAAAATAGGGTGGCCACATTTTAGCACACCTCTGTATTTCAAGTATACTGACATATAGCCCCATGCCCAACTGTCATGGTGGTTGGGCACTGGGCTAGTGACCCCATCCCGTAAAAAACCCTTTACTGCTGAAGCCAACAACCCTAACTCCATAAACCCTTATCCTGGCAACGAGGATAAGGAACATCAACATTGGTTGCAACAGAGGCCAATGGCTGACAGCATGATGACGACGTTGGATGAAAGCCAACTGGAAGTTCAATGTTGGAGAACCCAATTTTTCGGTGCCAAAGCTATCACCAGAACAGGTGCTTATAATGTATGTACATTGAACCCAGATGACAGGCTGGAAATGATCACTAATACCCTACAAGATATAAGATACAAGATACAAGATGGATGTCTTGGGCTTGTCTGAAGTCCGTTGGAAAGGGCAGGGAAAACGCAGTTCTGGAGAAAACACACTCCTCTTCTCTGGTAGAAACTGCCAGGATGAAACTGTATCTGACTAGGGGGCAGATTTACTAAGGCAGTGCAAATTAGTGAGGGCACAAATTAGATAGAGCGCCTAAGGGAGTGGCCAATTTTTGCCAGAGATCTATTAACAACACGCAAAATTATGAACACAGACGCATTCACTTCATTTCAATAATGACCACCCATCCACCAAGAGCACCGCAAAATTGCGCACAGGCACAGCTGATGAGGAAGCGGGTTATCAGCACAGGCACAGCCAGTTTGAGGAGCATAATATAGTTTTTTAGTTTTTTTAAGCTTTTGTTTAAGCGCAAATCCCGGAAAAATAGTTTATTTTTGTTCGTCATACATCAAAGTTTTGATTTTCATTTCACATGGCAGACTCCTTTGTTTAATAGGTACAAATTAAGTATTTGTATATAATTTAAAAAAGGACTATTCATGAATAAATTGATTACTTGGCCAACATGTTTATTTTATTAATACAAGAAACGTCAAGATGGTGTGATGGAGACTCTGGGGTTTTATGATGTGAATAACTTCGTTTTACCAAAATCTACAGGTCTCCCAGTCCATGACTTTTCATAAATGTGTGTTTTATGTTTTCTTAAGTCTGGAATGTAATAAAATTAAACACACATGATTTCACTTATTCCTCAAACAGCCACAGCAGAGACTGCTGTCACTGAGTTACTACAATGTGGCAATTTCGGTGGACGTACATGGATCTGTGCACTTTTTGTCCACTCCAGGGAGGAAGGACTATCCCATTTTATGGATACAAATTCATTGTTTATGAAAGCTTTTTAATGTCCTGGTGTGTCATCGTATGTACTGTCTCTTAATGTTTGCTTTTATTCAATAGCCCTCTGCCCTCCCTGGAAGACATCTTCAGATTCTCCTGTCTCAGAAAGATCAAGGCCATCACAGCAGAACCCTCATATCCCACCCACCACCTGCTTGACCTGCTTCCCTCTGGACGACAGTTCAGATCAATCAGGTCCCACACCTCCAGACTGACAAACAGTTTCTTTCCCCGGACCATCTGAATGGCAAACAGTCAGATGCCCCACCCCCTCCCTCCGAACGCTCACGTGCATAGAACTGATGACCTTTTAATTATCACAATAACACACCTGTCTTCACTCCACACTTTCATGTATATTGACCCATCTGTGAAACTAACTAACTAACTAACTAACTAACTAACCTGCACTTATATAGCGCTTTTCTAGTCACAAAGACCACTCAAAGCGCTTTCACTAGTACTAACCCTCTATTCTAAGGGCCCATAGGAGACAGATATCTAAGGACAATTTTAGAACAACTAATTAACCTAACATGCATGTCTTTGGATTGTGGGAGGAAACCGGAGCCCCCGGAGTAAACGCATGCAGCACAGGGACAACATGCAACTGAAACCACTACTATGTATATTTTCCATAATCCTTGGGCCATTTTACCTAATTGTGTGTTCTGCATTCTTATGTACATAGCTCCACCCGCATAGACACTTCCATACCCGTGTATATTTCCATAATCCTGGTCCATTTTCATTTTTATTTCAGTCATGTGTTTAATCATGTGTTCTGTAACTGTGTTTTATCTAATCCTTCTCTCATACTTAATTGCGCAGTAGCCTGGCGGAGCACCCACAATTTTGCTGTACTGTACAACTGTACAATGGCAATAAAGCCTATTTTTGACATAATTATCAGACCCAGGGAACAAAAGCTCAGACTTGAGTGAATACAGTTTATCCTTTTATTGCTAACAGTGGGTGTGTAGGTGCGTGTATGTACAGTGTGTGTTGTGCGTGTGATGATGAAGTGCTGTACAGGAAACGTGCCCTGGGGAGAGCAGAACGCCGTTCAGCCTGGCAACCCTATAATGACAGAGCATAGGTGTTAGCACAGTCCACTGAGCATAGGGCTTGATAGTAACAGAAGCTTACTTTGCAGATGGACGTGGAGACACTCAGGTTGGCCTTGAGGGCTGCAGCCAGGGAGACAGTGTTCTGGGTCCATGCAGAGAATTGGGCAGGTAGCCCTGTAGTGGCGATGGAGGCTTTAGACCGCCGCCGGGAGGAGTGGATTCCGCCGTCGGGGAGATCCACCTGTGCACAGGGGAAGACAACTGACAAAGGTGAGTAATAATTAGGCTTACGTGAAGCGAAGAGGAGATCAGGATCTCAGATGACGAGGCCAGGGATTTGGCTGTAGACGTAAGGTGTGTCAGAAGGAGAATGGCAGACGGCTTTGTGCCGAGTCTCAGGCAGGCCTGGTTATAAAGCCCGCTGGAGATTGGCAACAGGTGTGCGTGCAGCTGTAGTAGATGACGGCCCAGAGGGAGCCATGACAGTACTCCCCCCACCGAGAGGTGCCTCCTGGCACCTGACCCAGCCTACCCAGGTGCGTCCGGTGGAAGTCCCTGACGAGCTGCTTGTCAAGCACGAATGACGGACGTACCCAGGACCTCCACTCGGGGCCATACCCCTCCCGGTCCACCAGGTACTGCAGGCTGCAACCCCAACGGTGGACGTCCAGGATGGTGTTGACTCTCCAAGCCGGGTCGCCGTCAATCAATACTGGTGGAGGTGGAGTCTTGGGAGGGGAACAGAGAGGGCTGGAGCAGATGGGCTTCACCTGGTAGACATGGAATGTGGGGCAGATGCGGAGAGAGGGGGGGAGAGCCAGGCGTACAGCCACAGGGTTAACATTGCGTGTAATACAAGTGATACAAGTGTAATACAAGTGTCTATATATATATACATTTATAGTAATATGTACATATGTTTACTAGATGTTCTTGTTTTTTCTTGCCTTCTGATTGTTGCTCTGAGTGTTGCTATCCCTGTGCTGTTGCAATCCTGGAATTTCCCCATTGTGGGACTAATAAAGGCTTATCTTATCTTATCTTATCTAATAGGGAAGGGGCCAATGAAACGCTGGGCCAGCTTCCGTTTTTCAGCTTTCAAATTAATGTGCTGAGTGGACAGCCATACCTGCTGACCCACCTGGTACCGGGGGGGCCGGTCTCCTGCGGCGATTAGCTGTCCTGGTGTTGTGCTCAGCCGTGCAAAGAAGGGCTCTGCGGGTGGCAGTCCAGAGCCGGCGGCAGCGCCTCACATGGGAGTGGACAGAAGGCACCGCCACTTCCTTCTCCTCCTCAGGAAAAAGCGGGGGATCGTAACCCAAAGAGGCCCTGAAGGGAGACATGCCGATTGCTGAGGAAACAGTCGAGTTATGGGCACACTCGATCCAGGGGAGGTGGCTGCTCTAGGACGACGGGCTGGAGGCGATGACACAACGCAGAGCGGCCTCCAGCTCCTGACTGGCCCGCTCGCACTGCTCATTGCTCTGAGGATGGTACCCGGAAGACAGGCTCACCGTTGACCCCAGTGTGTTGCAGAACGCCCTCCAAACCTGGGACACAAATTGGGGCTCACGATCAGAAACAATGTTGGTGGGGATCGCATGGAGGCGTATGACGTGCTGTACCAGTAGGTCCACTGTCTCCCGTGCCGTAGGAAGCCCCTGGAGTGGAACAAAGTGGGCGGCCTTGGAATACTGGTCCACAGTGGTGAGGACTGCGGTGAAGTGGTTGGAGGACAGAAGACCAGTCACAAAGTCCAATGCTATGTGGGACCAAGGTTGGCTGGGAACCGGCAACAGGTGAAGGAGACCGGCCAGCGTAGAGGAAGATGTCTTCCCGGTGGCGCACTAAGCGCAGGTGCGGACATAGGTGGTGACGTCCATCCGAAGCCCCGGCCACCAGAACGACCTCTGAAGGAGCTCCACTGTGCCGGTCACCCCTGGATGGCATGAAAACTTGGAGGAGTGGGCCCAATGAATCACCTCGCCCCGAGTTGACATGGGAACAAATTGATGCTCCGCGGGTCCTCCCCCACAGATCGGGCTCAGCCTCCTGCACCTTCAAGACCTTCTCCCTGATGCCCCACGAGAGGGCGCTGACGACACAAGATGCTGGGAAGATGGTGTGTTCGTGACCCTCAGCCACATTCGCAGCAAACTGCCTGGAGAGGGCGTCTGGTTTGGCGTTCTTAACCCCAGGGCGATAGGTGATCGTGAAGTTAAAGCACCCAAAAAATAGCGACCAACGGGCCTGCCGGGAGTTCAGCCGCTTGGTGGTCCTCAGGTATTCTAAATTTTTATGATCGGTCCATACTATGAAGGGTTGGGCGGACCCCTCCAACCACTGACGCCACTCCCCCAAAGCGAGCTTCACCGCCAGGAGCTCCCTGTCGCCAATGTTGTAGTTTCTCTCTGCTAGGGACAGACGGCGTGAGAAGAAAGCGCAGGGGCGGACCACCCCGTCCACGGGAGAGCGCTGGGAGAGAACTGCCCCCACCCCGGAGTCAGAAGCGTCCACCTCAACCAGGCAATGGAGGGAAGGACCCACCTGCGTAAGGACACGGAAGGACAAGAACTCCCCCTTGAGGGTGTCGAATGCCGCTGCAGCCTCCTCCGTCCACCAGAAGGTCACCTTGGGGGGTATGAGACGGGTCAAGGGGAGAGCGATCACGCTGTAGTTGGGCACAAAACGGCGGTAAAAATTGGCGAACCCCAGGAACTGCTGGAGTTGCTTCCTTGACGAGGGGGGGGGCAATCCACCACCGCCTTGACCTTCTCAGGGTCGGGGAGAACCTGGTTATGGTAGATAATAAAACCAAAAAACGAAGTTGTGTTGGTGTGGAACTCACACTTCTCGGCTTTAACAAACAATTTGTTCTCCAGGAGCCGTTGGAGGACCCGTCTCACGTGGACCCGATGCTCATCCAGTGACTGCGAGAAGATAAGGATGTCATCCAGGTAGACGAAGACGAAGGAGCCAAGCCACTGCAATGGGCAATGCGAGTGGATGACAGTCATTGACAAGGCGCTGGAAGACGGCCGGCACGTTGGTCAACCCAAACGGCATCATGAGGTACTTGAAGTGGCCGCTTGGGGTCCGGAATCCCGTCTTCCACTCGTCTCCCTCCTTGAGCCGCACGAGGTGGTATGCGTTGCGGAGATCAAGCTTGGTGAACCAGGAGGCCCCCTGGAGGGAGTTGAATGCCATGTCCATAAGGGGAAGGGTGTATTTGTCCTTCACTGTGATGTCATTGAGTCCCCTGAAGTCGATACATGGCCGCAGGGAGCCATCCTTCTTGCCCACAAAGAAGAATCCTCCCCCCACTGCCGAACAAGATGGTCGGATAATGCCCAAGCTGAGCGACTCCTTGATGCAAGTATCCATTGCCTCCCGTTCTGGAGGAGACAGGGTGTAGAGGCGACTCGACGGCAATCGGGGCACCAGCCCGGAGATTGCTGGCACAGTCATAAGGGCGGTGGGGGGGGGGGGAGACAGTGCCTGCGACTTACTAAGTACCACCCCCAGGTCGTGGTACTCAGACGGCACTTTGGACAAATCAGAGGGAGGAGGGGCGTGAGGGGCCAGAGACACTGACGGGGCACATGCTACAGACTGTAAGCAAGCGCTGAGGCAGAACGAACTCCACGAAGTGACACTCCCTGTCCGCCAATCAAACGAGGGATTGTGGAGCTGGAGCCAGGGGTAGCCCAAGATGACCAGAGATGTAGAAGAGGGCAGCACCAACAAGCGTAGATCCTCTCGATGGTTGCCGGAGACGATGACTGACACCGGGGCAGTCTGTTGGGAGACCGTTGCCAGGGGAGTTTTAGATAAGGCAATAGAGCTTAAGGGGTGACTGGAGTGGATGGCAGGGAAGCCCCAGTCGGGTTGCCAGGTCCCCCGATATGAAGCTCTGCTCAGCCCCCGAGTCAATCAGTGAGTGTGTGGCATATTCAGTCTGTCTGTAAATGAACCTGATAGGCACGAGGCATTTGGTGAGGGGATTAGGCCGAGACGAGTCTGTGAGTCCCCCTACTGCGACACACGGACACCCTCTTTTGGCCGAACGGAGCAACTCTCAACCTCATGCTCATCACTACCGCAGTACATACAAAGTCCCAGCTCCCTGCGGCACTGCTTTTCAGCTAGAGAAATCTTGGAGCGCCCGACTACCATAGCATCCTGCCTGTCAAGAGCCTCAGATGACAGCAGGGCCAATTGAGATGACTGAGAGGAGCGGAAAAACTGGGCGCCCGAGCGACCGGAAGTTCTTCACTCGGCTGCCCGCTCCCTCAGCCTATTATCCAAATTGATAGCTAGGGAGATTAGCTCTGTGAGTCTCTCTGGCTTCTCTAAGCGAGCTAGCTCATCCCGCAGGCTAGGGCTTAAGCTCCGAATGAATATACTACAGAGCAAGGTATCCTCCCACCCGACCTCCGCTGCCACCACCCGGAAATTGACAGCATAGTCCGCCACGGACCTGCCCCCCTGTCGAAGATTTAGCAGCCGAGTGGTTAGCACGCTATCACGGTCGGAATGGTCAAATACCTCGTGGAAATCGGAAATGAACTGCTGGTAGGTTAAGCTAGCATAGCTAGGTTTGGCCATTACGGCATATGCCCAAGCTAACACTCTACCCTCTAACAGGTTAGCCACGTAGCCTATCTGGCTATGATCTGTGGGAAAATTCCCCGGAACCCGCTGGAAGACCGTCTCACACTGGTGAATGAACCCACGGCCTCCCCGAGCTTGCTGCCGAAGCGAGTGGGTGTGGGAACCGATATGAGCCGGGCCAAGGGGACCTGACTAGCCTGGCTAGGAGAAGAGCTAACGGGAGCCGGCGTGCTCCCAGAGGCCGGAGGGAACGTCCGTTGCCCATCCAGACAACCCAGCCGGTTGTTGATCTGTGTTAGCTGATTAAGGATTACCTGTTGCTGGTAAGCTAATTGATCCACCCGAGCCCCTAAGTTGTTAACCTGGCGTGCTAGCACGCTGTTCGCTGGGTCGCTCTGACGGAGCCGTACTGGCATAATTATCAGACCCAGGAAACAAAAGCTCAGACTCGAGTGAATACAGTTTATCCTTTTATTGCTAACAGTGGGTGTGTAGGTGCGTGTATGTACAGTGTGTGTTGTGCGTGTGATGATGAAGTGCTGTACAGGAAACGTGCCCGGGGGAGAGCAGAATGCCGTTCAGCCTGGCAACTCTATAATGACAGAGCATAGGTGTTAGCACAGTCCACTGAGCATAGAGCTTGATAGTAACAGAAGCTTACTTTGCAGATGGACGTGGAGACACTCAGGTTGGCCTTGAGGGCTGCAGCCAGGGAGACAGCGTTCTGGGTCCGTGCAGAGAATTGGGCAGGTAGCCCTGTAGTGGCGATGGAGGCTTTAGACCGCCGCCGGGAGGAGTGGATTCCGCCGCCGGGGAGATCCACCTGTGCACAGGGGAAGACGACTGACAAAGGTGAGTAATAATTAGGCTTACGTGAAGCGAAGAGGAGATCACGATCTCAGATGACGAGGCCAGGGATTTGGCTGTAGACGTGAGGCGTGTCAGTAGGAGAATGACAGACGGCTCCATGCCGAGTCTCAGGCAGGCCCGGTTATAAAGCCCGCTGGAGAATGGCAGCAGGTGTGCATGCAGCTGTAGTAGATGACGGCCCAGAGGGAGCCATGACAATTTTATTCTATTCTATTCTATTCTTGTTCTTAATCCTATTTGTGTAGCACTTTGAGATTTTGCCCCAAAATGTAAAGTGGGATATAAATGAAATAAATTATTATTATTATTATTATTATTATTAGTAGTAGTAGTAGTAGTCGTAGTAGTAGTAGTAGTAGTAGCAGCAGCAGTAGTAGTCGTAGTAGTAGTAGCAATAATGGGCTATATATAAACAAATAAAATATAAAAAATCCTCTGCCGGCTTATGTCAAGTTCACAACAACACCAATCTCTGAGATCGTCTCTGTTCTGTCATGCCAAATAAAGAGAAGCTTCTGTTTCTTCGGTCGCACGACCTCAGTTCTCACCGGTGTCTCCTGGCATTGACGATCACTGTCATGTCAGGCGCAGATGAATTAAGACATGCTTTTTTTGGGTGTTAAATCCTGGCGTATTTAGCAGGAGAATACTTTCCTCCCTCAAATTTGTACTTTGACATGACAGCTCTTACAAATATATATGCAAAGAAGCCAGGAACAAAATCAACATAGTCCACGCCTTTCCACCACTAATTGTGTCCTGCGCCCTTTAGTAAATCTCGACAGTAGTTTTTTAACGGCAAAACAGGGTTTTACAATGGTGCAGCACGTTAGTAAATCTGCCCCTACATCTCTTTCTGTGTTGAGTCTGTTATACCCACCAAAACTTTTAAAATCTATCCTAATGGTAAGCCTTGGGTGTCAAACAAGCTAAAGAAGCTCCAAGTCCTGAAGAAAAAAGCTTATTTAAATAAGAATGAAACAGCCAGAAGGAACATACAGAGACAAATAAAAAGTAAAATCCAGGTGGACAAGTACAGTCATGCAAAAAATTAGGACATCCTGTATAAGCCTGTGTGTGTGTGTGGTTTTTTTTTTTTAACATATTTGGACATATGGATATTTAATATCAATATTAAAAATACTGGGAGATTGATGTAATACAACTAAAGAATTAAAAATGAATTAAAGACTTTCTTCAAATTTTCTGTAAATAAATAGTGAGGAATAAATTAGGACACCCTCCACCTTTTTTAGGACACCCTCACATTCATTCCCACTTAAAATGGCTAAAATAAATGTTAAAAAATGTAAATAAAAACAAAAACAAGGTTAGACATAGATATGTGAACATTTCTTAATAAAGAACTAAATATTTAATGGGGTGTCCTGTTTTTTTCACATGACTGTATATTACAAAAACAAAATAGAGGCTGCTCTGGAGTCTGGCAACCCCAGAAGTGCATGACAGGGAATCAAATCTATGACAAATGTTCCCTATAAGCGGAGAGGAAAACCTTCTTTTACTCTGCAGGGTGCTAAGGGTGTGGAAATGGCAAATCAGTTTAAACCCTTTTTCTGTCGCTTTGAGAGTGGTAACAGTGCAGAAACTGCCCCAGTTATGCCCCCTTCCCCCTTCCCCTCCACCCATTCTAAATTTTACTATTAATGAGTCAGATGAGGTGGTTTTAATCTTTTTAGAACCTGTAATCCACGAAAAAGCCCAGGCCCCGACAACATCTGAGGGAGAGTTTTAAAATATTGTCCATCCATCCATCCATCCATCTATCCATCTTCTACCACTTTTCTGGAGGTCCGGGTCGCGGAGACAGTAGTTCAAGCAGTGAAGCACAGAATTCCCTCTCCCCAGCCACCTGCTCCAGCTCTTCAAAGAGGATACCAAGGCATTCCCAGATCAACTGGGAGACGTAGTCTCTCCAGCGAGTCTTGGGTCTCCCCCGGGGTCTCCTCCCAGTGGGACGTGCCCGAAACACCTCAAGTGGGAGGCGTCCAGGAGGCATTCTGATCAGATGCCCAAAACACCTCAACTAGCTCCTTTTAATGTGGAGGAGCAGCAATCTCTCCTGGATGACTGAGTTCCTGATCATATCTCTAAGGGTGAGTCCAGCAGTCCTACAAAGAAAGCTAATTTCAGTTGCTCGTATCTGCAATCTCATTCTTTCGGTCATTACCCAAAGCTCGTGACCATAGGTGAGGGTAGGAACGTAGATTGACTGGTAAATCGACAGCTTTGCCTTAGAGCTGAGTTCCCTCTTCACCACAATGGGCCGGTACAACGTCTGCATCACTGCAGATGCTGCTCCAATCCGTCTGTCAATCTCACAGTCCATTCTCCCTTCACTTGTGAATAAGACCCTGAGATACTTACACTCCCCCACTTGGGGCAGGAGCTTGTCCCCAACCCGGAGAGGACAATCCACCTTTTTCTGGCTGAGGACCATGGACTCGGACTTGGAGGTGCTGATTCTCAACCCAGCCGCTTCATACTCAGCGGCAAACCATCCCAGTAAGACCGGTAGCTTATTGCTGAATGAAGCCAACAGGACAACATCATCTGCAAACAACAGAGATGAGATCCTGTGGTCACCAAGCATGACACCCTCCGTTC
The DNA here is from genome assembly GCA_020510985.1 of Pholidichthys leucotaenia. Taxonomy (NCBI): domain Eukaryota; kingdom Metazoa; phylum Chordata; class Actinopteri; order Cichliformes; family Pholidichthyidae; genus Pholidichthys; species Pholidichthys leucotaenia. Next base: position 326,621,746 of record CM035842.1, on the reverse strand, counting down.
CCTGGCTGCGCCTAGAAATCTTGTCCATAAAAATTATAAAAAGGATTGGTGACAAAGGGCAGCCCCTGGCGGAGTCCAACTCTCATTGGGAATGAGTCTGATCGAGTGTTCGCAATACGAACCAAACTCTCACAACGGTCGTATAGAGACCAGATAGTTTGTAACAACAAGCCCGATACCCCATACTCCCAAAGCACTCCCCACAAAAAACCACGAGGGATGCGGTCGAATGCCTTCTCCAAGTCCACAAAACACATGTAAACAAGTTGGGCAAACTCCCACAAACCCTCAAGGATTCTTGAGAGTGTAAAGAGTTGGTCCGATGTGCCACAGCCAGGATGAAAACTACATTGCTCCACCTGAATCCGAGGTTCAACCAACGGCCCAGACTCTCCTCTCTAGTACCTTGGCATAGACCTTCCCAGGGAGGCTGAGGAGTATGATCTCTCTAAAGTTGGAACACACCCTCCAGTCTCCTTTCTTGAAGAGAGGAACCACCACCCTGGTTTGCCATGCCAAAGGCACTGTCCCCGACCTCCACGCAATGTTGCAGAGGCGTGTCAACCATGACAGCCCTACAACATCCAGGGCCTTGAGGTACTCAGGGTGAATCTTGTCCACCCTCGGGGCCCAGCCACCAAGGAGCTTTTTAACCACCTTGGCAACCTCAGCCCCTGTGATGGGCGAGTTGTCCCCCTCGTTCCCAAGCCCTGCTTCCTCTGTGGAAGGTGTGTCAGTGGGATTGAGGAGATCCTCAAATTATTCCTTCCACCGCCCGACGATATCCCCAGTCAAAGCTAGCAGTGCCCCATCCACACCATACACAGTGTGGACAGGGAGCAGCTTCCCCCTCCTGAGCCGCCAGACAGTTTGCCAGAATCTCTTCGAGGCCAACTGAAAGTCTTGTTCCATGGCCTCACCGAACTCCTCTCACACCCGAGTTTTTGCTTCAGCAACCACCCGAGCCGCACTCTGCTTGGCCTGCCAGTACACCTCAGCTGCTTTGGGAGTCCCACAAGCCAACCAAGCTCGATAGGACTCCTTCTTCAGCTTAATGGCCCCCCTCACCACTGGTGTCCACCACTTGGTTTGGGGGTTGCCACCATGAGATGCACCGACGATCTTGTGGCCACAGCTCTGGGCAGCCGATTCAACAATGGAAGTGGAGAACATGGCCCATTCAGATTCCATGTCTCCAGATTCCCTGGAAATGTGGTTGAAGTTCTTCCGGAAGTGGGAGTTGAAGACCTTCTGGACAGAGGCCTCAGCCAGACATTCCCAGCACACCCTCACTATACATTTGGGTTTACCAGGTCTGAATGGCATCCTCCCCTGCCATCGGATCCAACTCACCACCAGGTGGTGATCAGTTGACAGCTCTGCACCTCTCTTTACCTGACTGTCCAAGACATATGGTTGCAGGTCTGATGACACGATAGCAAAATTGATCATTGTCCTGCGACCTAGGGTGTCCTGGTGCCACGCCCTTATGCTTGAACATGGTGTTTGTTATGGACAAACTGTGGTTAGCACAGAAGTCCAATAACTGAACACCACTCGGGTTCAGATCGGGTAGGCTGTTCCTCCCAATCACTCCCCCTCCAGGTTTCACTGTCGTTGTCCACATGCGCATTGAAGTCCCCCAGCAGGACAATGGAGTCTCCGAGAGGAGCACCCTCCAACACCCTAGTCAAAGACTCCAAAATGGGTGAGTATTCTGAGCCATCATTTTGTGCATAGGCACAAATGATGGTCAGGACCCGTTTCCCAACCCGAAGGCGCTGGGGAACAACTCTTTCACCCTCCAGGGAAAACGCCAATATATAGGCAGCAAGGTGGGGGGATACAAGAGTACCCACCCCTGCTCATCGCCTCTCGCCCGGGGCAACTCCAGAGTAGGCCAAGCTCCAGCCCCTCTCCAGGAGACTGGTTCCAGAATCAGAGCTGTGTGCTGAGGTGAGGCCGACTATATCTAGTCGGTATCTCTCAACCTCATGCACCATCTCAAGCTCCTTCCCCACCATAGAGGTGACATTCCACATTCCAAAAGCCAGTTTAGGAAGCCTAGGATCAGACCGCCAAGGTCTCTGCCTTTGACCGCCACCTGATCCACATAGCACTGGACCCTCATGGTCCCTCCTGCAGGTGGTGAGCCCATTAGAGGGCGGACCCATGTAACTCCTTCAGGCTGACCCCAGCCGGGTCCCATGGGCAGAAACCTGGCCACCAGGTGCTAGCCATCAAGCCCCTCCCCCAGGCCTGGCTCCAGGGTGGGTCCCCAGTAACCCAATACCGGGCAGGGTACACTGAATCCTTGTTTGAGCATTCATCATGAAAGTCTGTTGGATCGTTCTTAGTCTGGCCCTTCACCCAGGACCAGTTTATCTTGGGTGACCCTACCAGAGGCAAATTGCCTCGGACAACATAGCTCCTGAGATCACTAGGGCATGCAAACCCCCCCACCATAGGTGACAATCCATGAGGGGGAAAATACTGTGTGCAACAATTGGCACCTGTTTTTACAGACATTTTTAAATCCTCCTTTCACAATCACAAAGTGCCTACCCTGGCCACAATCCTATGAAAATGTCCACAATCATACCCATACCCAAAATCTCCAGACCCACAGAGCCCAAAGACTTTCGTCCAATTGCTCTAACCTCTCTGGTTATGAAGTGTTTTGAGCATCTAGTGAAGAGACACATTGCATCCCAAATGCAGCACCTTATGGTCTCCACGCAGTTTGCCTATCAGGCCTCTTGAGGGGTGGAGTATGCCATCACAACCTTACTCACTTACACTCACCTTGAGACCTAAGGCACATGTCAAAATTATATTTATTGATTTTACTTCAGCTTTTAATAAAATACAACCCAATATTTTAGCAGACAGATTAGCTACTCAGTTCTCCCTAGATGGTCACCTGATTCTTTGGATTTCTGACTTTTTATACTGTAGAACCCAGCAGTTCAAAGTTGGTGTCTCACTGTTGACAAGTAGACCACCAGTACGTATAGGCTCCCCAAAAGGATGTGTTTTATCTCCTCTATGATTTATTTTATTTCCAAATTCCTGCACAAGCACTTTTCCAAACAGGCACTTTATTAAATATGCGGATGATACAGCTCTGGTGAGTCTGTCACATGATGGGGAAGAAGAGCATGGACCAGTTTTAGACTATTTTTTTATAGTGGTGTGAAAATGCAAATCTATATCTCAATACCTTCAAAACCAAAGAAATGATCATTGATTTTAGAAAACAAGAAAACTCTCTCCCAATCTTTATCAACAGTGAGGAAATGCAAATGGTCTTGGAGTATAAATACCTGGGCATCACACCGGACCACAAACTAAAATGGGACATCTCTGCTGATCTCATGAGTCTCAGCAGAGACTGTGCTTTTTAAAGAAACTGTTGTCTTTTAATGTTTGCAACAATCTATTTAGGATTTTTTATTGCACTTCAATTGAGAGTTTTTTAACCTTTGGACTTATTTGCTGGTTTGGCAACGCTATGGAGGCACAGAAAAAGACTCTCCGAAAGACAATCTCTATTGCCAATGGGATAATTGGAAGTCCTCTTCCCAGCCTGGAGAGCCTTTCCAGGGAAAGAACTATGAAAAAGGCCCATGGTGATCTGAGGTACCCACTGTCTTCATCTTTTGAATTGATGCCTTCTGGACGTCGGTATATTGGCCCCCTCCTTTCACAAAAAACATTTTCTTTTCTCCTTTGTACCCCAGGCTATCAAGTTTTTAAATGCCTAATGTCTGCTGTGAGGTGTGTGCACTGTACTGTGTGTGTGTTTTTGTGTGTGCTGTTTTTGTGTATGTTGTTTTTGTGATGCTGCAGCACAATAATTTCCCCATGGGGACAATGATTGATTGATTGATTGAGAAAAGACAAATACCTTCACGGTGTTGGCATTCTGCTTTCAAAACAAGCAAACAATTGCTTACTCTTGTGGAACCCCATCTCAGAGCGAATTATCACAGCAAGGCTCCAGACAAGATTCTGTAAAATGACCATCATCCAAATGTATCCTCCAATAGAGATCATAACAATGATAACAATGTCAAAGTTGCTCTAGGTGGGTCAGGCCAGCGCCTGTACATGGCAGCTCTGCCGCCATCAGTGTGTGAATGTGTGTGTGAATGGGTGAATAGAGGGATCTGTAAAACGCTTTGGTCATCCAGAGGTGAGTAAAAAAGCGCTATATAAACCCAGCTGAAGAAAGTGCAAGACCACTTGGAAAGTTTTGAAAATCAAAGTTGACGGCAGAATGTGAGAATTGTTGGGCTGAAGAAGGAAACGGAGGGCCAAACACCAGTTGATTTTTTTGAAAAATGGATTCCAGAAGTTCTGGCTATGCAAAAGGACAGAATTATGATTGACAGAGCCCATCGCACTGGACCTCCAATGAGACTAGCTGGAAAAGAGGGACCGTGGGCCGTCCTGGTAAGGCTGCACAATTACATTGACAAGCAGAGGATTCTGTATGCAGCAAGGGATAAAGGACCAATTAGCACTGAAGCGGGGAAGGTATCCTTTTATCAAGATTTTTCTGTGGAAGTGGTAAGGAGGAGGAAGGAGTCCGCAAATGCGCGTAAAATCTTAAGAGATGCTGGAATATGGTACTCCTTTCTGTACCCGGCGGTAATAAAAATTTTCCATCCTAATGGCACCAGCATTTCACTCATAAACATGGAACAAATCAATGACTATGTCAACAAACTACCAGCCTCAAAGTAACTTATTGAACAGAAATTTTGATCGGCTAAGGCATGACTGTTAAATCCAGGTGGATGTAATTTAGAAATTTGGGGTGATTTTGTTCGTTGGTATTTTTCTCTTTGTATTAAGTTCAATTATATGTACACCGGTGTTTTAATAGAGGCTTTCCAGTAAGGGGGAACTTGGCTTCTTTTTTCTCTTTTTGTTATCCCTTATTGGTGTGCTTTTTCTAGTTAAGTACAGCTAAGCATAGTTAATTTTCTTTTTCTTTTCTTTTCTTTTAAGTTTTCAGTGATTCCGAGCTTGTGGTTCTGGTTTTGCTCGGAATACATGTTATTGTTTTTGTTTTACGATACGGTTGTTGAAGACACAGACTGGTGTACTACATGTTTTTTGGTCAGAGTTAGCAGCTCACAATATACTGTATAATGCAGCCTACTTTTGATGTCTTAAGATTAGTACATGGAATATTGGAGGATCTAATAATGTAGTCAAAAGAAAAACTGTTTTGAACTCTCTTAAAAAGGATAGAGTCCAACTAGCTTTCTTACAGGAAACACATCTAAATGATGATAAGCATAAGAAGTATCATAGAGAATGGGTAGGTCAGATCTTTTTTTCATCCTATTTAACGAAAAAGAGAGGTGTAATTATTTTAGTACATAAAAATTTGCCATTTACTCCCATAGACTCTTACAAAGACAAAGAGGGAAGATATGTCCCGGTTAAAGGGGTGCTATATGGTGAAGATATTTTATTGGGAAATGTGTATGCCCCTAATGTCCAAGATGAAGCATTTTATGCATCTTTATATAGTCAACCTGGTAATCTGGACTGCACCAATATTATTTTTTTGGGGGGGGGGATTTTAATTGTACATTGTGTCCCAAGGTGGACAGACACCCATCACAAATAGCTCAATCTAAAAATACTAAGAATCTTTTAAATATTATGAAGGATTTTGATCTCTTGGACATGTGGAGGCATCACAATCCCCTTGCAAGGCAATATACGTTTTATTCTCAACCACACCTATCAGCATCACTTATAGATTATATCTTTGCCTCTAAACACCTTAATTATTTAGTTGAACAGGTAGATATAGGTACTATTGCTCTTTCGGACCATGCACCAGTGGTTTTATCTATGCAGCCCCTTAGACCCTCTGAAAGTTCATTCTCATGGAGAATGAATGCCTTATTGCTTTTGGATGAAGAATTTGTTAGGTTCTTGGAGGGACAAACAGATTTATTTTTACAGTTAAACAATAAAGATGGCATTGACCCCAGAATCCTGTGGGATAGCTACAAGGCCTATATGAGGGGTGTAATTATCTCACAAACATGTTATATTAAAAAAAAAACAGCAAATAGCAAATCAACTGGAGTTGGAAAAGAAAATAAAACAATTAGAAGAGACTTATTATGCAACAAAATTAGAGGTGACATTAGCTGAGTTTAAAATTACTAGGAATACATTACATGACTTGATAACTAGGAAAGCTGGAAAAGATATATTGTTTGCTAAGCATAAAATGTTCGAAATGGGTAACAAACCCAATCGCCTTTTAGCACGGCTGGCAAAGAATGCTCCAGTGAAATCTTTTATTCCAGCTATATTAAATGACATTAATCAAAAACAAGTTAATGACTTCCGGTTATGGCTGCCACGTAGGACGGACGTGTCTCGCTCTGCTCTGCTCCTGGAGAAAAAAAATCGGCAAATAACTCTCTCATTTGGGACAGAACGTATCCCAGCATTTGGGCGAGGATATGTCGGCGAAGCCTAAGGCTGGAAAACCAGGAAAAGGAAAAAGCGAGCCGCCGAAACAGTCCAAATTAACGGACTTTCAGGTCTGTGACGCAGCAAACAAAACTCCATATATGGCGGAGGAAGCTGGCGGCGGTGCGATGTTTGCGGGGAATGGCGCAGATGCGCTGATGGCTGCCATGAGTTCAATGAGAGCGGACTTTTCCTCTAGATTTGATGGGATTATGACAGCGTTGGAAGGAATAAGAAAGGAATTGGGTGACTGTGTAGAACGAACGGCGCAGATGGAGCTCCGTCTCGCTAGTGCTGAAGATGACGTCACCCGTCTTCAATTAAAGGTGCGCACTTTGGAAAAAAAAAAAAAAATCTCTGGAAGATAATATTTTGGATTTGGAATCTCGGTCGAGACAGAATAATTTGAGGCTGGTGGGTCTTCCAGAGGAATCAGAAGGTCGGGACGTATGTTCCTTTCTGGAAAAGTGGATTCCGGAGGTGCTGGGCAGCGAGGAGTTGCAATCAGCAGTGGTTCTGGAAAAAGCACATCGTATTGGCCCACGGAGAGATAAGGGACTGCCGAGGACCTTAATTATGAAGTTTCTTAGCAACAGAGACAGGATGAAGATCTTCAACGCTGCACGTGCTAAAGGAGAGATTAAACACCAGGACCAGCAGGTGTGGTTCTACCCAGATTTGGCCACAGGAATCCAGCAATTGAGGAAGCAGTTTGATCCCGTACGTAAGGAGCTGCGCAACCTTGGGATTCGTCATGGTGTAATCTATCCTGCGAGACTGCTGACCACGTATGAGGGCAGAACCCACATTTTCAAGACCCTAGAGGAGGTGCAGGAGTTCATCAAGAAGATCAAAGAAGAAGAAGAGACTGGTGGGAGCTAAGCATGAACAAAATATAAGGTAGAATAATTAAGCATTTGCACAGGCATCTGACTGACTTGAAGTAAATAGTAAGTTTACAAAATATAGATTGTATTATATATTAAAAAAACAAAACAAAAACAAAACAAACAAAAAAAAAACTATGATGTACAAAGTTGTTAAAAATTTTGGAGTTAAGTTGGAAAACTACAGAGGAGAGTTAATGTTACGTCATTAAAAGCAGTAGAGTTAGGGTGATTGGGAGGATGAAGAAGGAGTGGCTTAGGCTGTTCCCCGTGGGTGTGGAACAGTCGATGGCTATATCGGGAGACAGAATTTTTCTTTTGATTTTGGGGGGTTTGCCACAAGTGTGGGAAGGGGAAATTTGTTTGTGTGTAGTTTGTAGGATTAATGTTCAACCACTCATGTTTTTGCTTCTCTGTATGAGCATGTTTACACTGCAAGGTAATCCCAAACTCTCTATTGATCATGGACCAAAGTGTTAATCTTAATTTAACTTCATGGAATTGCAGAGGTCTACAAAATTTAAAAAAACTTAAACAAGTTATGAATAAAATAAAGGACATGGGTTCAAGAATTGTGTTTTTACAAGAAACTCATCTGATAGAGGAGGATGTTAAAAGAATTAGGAGTAGATGGCAGGGAAGTGTATTCACCTCTTCATTTTCATCCCGAGCCAGGGGAGTTATGACTCTCATACATAAATCAGTTCCTTTTCAGGTGAAAAATGTAATTGGAGACAAATTTGGAAGATATGTAATCATTCAAGGTTCTTTGCTATTAGAAAATATAAATCTTGTGAACTTATATGGTCCCAATATAGATGATCAGAAGTTCTTTGCTAATTTATTTCTCATCTTATCATCACTTACAGGGCAACATATAATAGCAGGGGATTTTAATTGTACATTGAATCCAGGTGTGGATAGATCAACAGGACTGGATTGTACGCACATTGGATGTAGGATGACTATTAATCATTTTATGAAAGAATTGAGATTGTTAGATATATGGAGAGAAATGAAACCACAAGTTAAAGCCTATTCTTGTTATTCCAGTACCTACAAGACATTCTCACGTATTGATTATTTTTTGATTTCCACAGAATTAAGGTCCAAGATTCAAAACTGCTTTTATGATAACATCGTGATTTCTGATCATGCACCCTGTTGTCTAATATATGTAGATAAAAAATTGACAAAGGAATCAGGTAGATGGCAATTTCAGCATAAATGGCTTCAGGATGAGGAATTTGTCAAGTATATAGAAAAACAGATAGACGAGTTCTTTGACATCAATACTACACAAACATCAGCATGTGTAAAGTGGGAGGCTTTCAAAGCTTTTATTAGGGGACATATTATTAGTTATACAGGATCAAAATCTAAGAAGACTCGAGAGGAGAGAGCTAAATTGGAACATAAAATAAAAAGTCTTCAGGAAAAAGTGTATGCAGGAAGTGACCCAAGGTTGGAGAATGAATTACTGATTTTGAGAGCTGAATACGACAAAAAATCAGCGAATAGAGCTGCCTCGAGTCTTCTAAGATTGAAACAATCTTTTTATGAACAAGGTGAAAAATCAGGAAAATTATTAGCATGGCAGATTAAACAATTGGAAATTAAAACACCAATTACCAGTATTATAAGTAATGGACAGGTAGTTATAGATCCTTTAGAAATTAATAGAGCCTTTAGAGATTACTATGAAAAATTATATGATACCAAAAATGAACCTGATTTAACAAAACTAAATGGGTTTTTGAACGAACTATCTATACCGTGTATTCCAAATGAAAACAGGGAGATATTGGAGTCTAAAATTAGTCAAGAAGAAGTTGGGCTAGCCATTGATAATATGAAATCAGGAAAAAGTGCAGGACCAGATGGTCTCCCAGTTGACCTTTATAAAAAATTTAAGAATAAATTAATAAAACCTTTTTTGGAAATGGTTTTAGAAGCATTTCAAAATAATAATTTACCATCATACATAAATAATGCCTTAATTATACTGTTGCCAAAACCAGGTAAGCCCTCTAATAAATGTGAAAATATGAGACCAATAAGCCTATTAAACGCCGACCTTAAGATAATCTGTAAAATTTTAGCAAGACGAATACAAGAAATTTTACCAAATATTATTAATCGAGATCAGAATGGCTTTATAAAGGGTAGACAAGGCTTCCATAATGTAAGAAGACTATTTAATATTATTTATTTTAATAAAGAAGCACCGGATACAGCTCTCCTATCATTGGACGCCGAAAAGGCCTTTGATAGAGTTGAATGGCCCTTTCTTTTTGAAGTCCTACAAAGGTTTGGACTTGGAAATAATTTCATAAAATGGGTTCAAATAATATACAATAATGCTACAGCAGAAATCCTAACAAATAACAATATTTCAAAACCAATAAAAATCAATAGAGGATGTCGACAAGGCTGTCCACTTTCACCTTTACTGTTTACTATGGCAATTGAACCTTTAGCGATAGCGATACGTTTACATTCACAAATATATGGAATTAAAGTTGGACCAACAGAACATAAAATCTCCCTGTACGCCGATGATATAATTTTGTTTATGTCGAATCTAAAAAAATCAATTCCAACCTTGTTGAATTTAATAAAGAATTTTGGGGAAATATCAGGATATAAAATAAATAAAACTAAATCTTCAATATTAATGCTAAATGAGACCCAGAGAAATTACCCAGCCCCTGAGGTAAATCAATTCAATGTTGTAAATCAGTTTAAATATTTAGGAATCCAAATTATGCCTAAGCTAGAATCAGTCGCCAGTGTCAACTATGAAGCCTTAATGTCAGATATCAATGAGTTAACTCAGAGATGGATGTCACTACCAATGTCGATGATCGGGAGAATCAATATACTTAAAAGTAATATTTTACCTAAAATACTTTATTTATTTCAATACATTCCCTTATCACCACCTTTAGATCTATTCTCAAGAATAAAAAAAAAGTTAGTGGAATTTATATGGAACAACAGGAGGGCTAGATTACGTTTGTCTTTATTATATTTACCATTTGATCGTGGAGGTCTGAAATGTCCAAATTTTATGTTGTATTATTGGTCGGCACAACTGAGGTCTATGACATATTATTTTTCATCAAATGATCTCCCTCACTGGACTGAAATGGAATCATACAATTTACCTTTACCTCTTCCCATATTCATATACTCAGATTCGGCAAAAAAATTACAAAAACAAGTTAAAAATCCATTTGTAAAGCATATGATCAAAATATGGTGTGAAGCTAAAAACTATTTAAAAGAACCACAGTTATTGTCACAATTTAGTCCAATATGGGGTAATCAATATTTTAAACCAGGGAGAGCGGACGCTGTATTTAAAGTATGGAATTTAAAAGGGATACAAAAGATTCAGGATTTATATTTGCCATGTGCAGACAACATAATGTCTTTTGAAGAGCTGAGGATCAAATTTAATCTCAATAGAACACATTTTTTTAAATATCTTCAACTTAGAAACTTTATTCGATCAAATCAAAATAAAGCTCTCACTCGACCTATTTATTCATCCTTGGAAAAAATGATGATGAAAGATAGTAAAAGAAAGGGTATTATTTCAGAGTTTTATAACTCATTGACACTATCTTCAAGTGAAAATTCACTGAAAAGATTAAACTACTGGAAAGAAGATCTGCAAATTGAAATTTCAGAGGAACAATGGGAATTGGCTTGTACAGAAGCTCAAACCAAATCAATAAATGCACGCCTTAAATTGATACATTTCAAATGGTTAATGCGGATGTATGTTACACCGGAGGAGTTAAATAGATATAACAAAAATATACCAGATACATGCACAAAATGCATGGAAAGTAAAGGAACCCTATTTCATTGTTTATGGGAATGTAGATTAATAAGAATGTTTTGGGAGGAGGTGAGGGTAACAATTGAAAAAATAATCTCAAAACAAATCATATTGAATCCTAAACTGTTTTTGTTGGGTCTGTACCCAGAAAAGCATAATTTCAATAAAAGTGAAAGAACATTCATAGACCTCAGTTTGCTTAATGCCAAAAAATGTATTGCACTATTATGGAAAAAGACTCATAGACCAGATGTGACTCAGTGGTTAAGACAGATGTTAACAAACCTTCCATTAGAAAGAATAACATATATACTGAAATCAAAGGAAATTGTGTTTGAGAATATATGGAGACCTTTTATTGATTATGTAAAAAATTTAAACATAACTCTTGAAGAAGAAGGTGAATGATGTGTGTGGACCTTGTAAATTCCAAACTGGTGAACATAATATGTATACTAATGTATTGGATTGTCTAGACTAAACAGAGGAGCATTGTTGAAGACTTGATTTTGTTGGTGGTTGTTGGTGTTTTTAGGGTATTTTTTTTTTTTTTGTAGTACTTTAGTGTTAGTGTTTGATTGTTTGTATCATGTTTGTTAAAAAAAAAAAAAAAGGTTCAATAAAGATATTGTGGAAAAAAAAAAAACAAGTTAATAATCGTCAAATCAATGAGAGCTTCAAAGAATTTTACATTAATCTATATAGATCACAGGCTGATGAGGAGAGGCTCAGATCAGGTTTCTTTTGAAATAATTTAAGTTTCCGGCAGTTAGCAGAGGACCAAGTTAAATTTTTGGAATCACCGATATCCCAACTTGAGATACATATGGCTATCTCAACACTTCAGTCAAGGAAATATCCAGGAGCAGACGGCTTTCCTGTTGAGTTCTTTAAAGTGATGAATGGGAAAATCAATAATATTTTACTCAGGGTTTTTAATAAGTCATTTGAGGGATCTGAACTTCCAGAGTCTATGTATAGAGGAAATATAATATTAATAGAAAAAAAAAAATGGTAAGAACCCAGAATTATGCTCTTCTTATAGACCCATTAGTCTCCTGGGTGTGGACAACAAAATACTGTCTAAGATACTGGCTACTAGATTAGAGCAGATTTTACCTTCCATTGTAAATTCCAATCAGACAGGCTTTATCAAAGGTTGGAACTCATACTATAACACAAGATGGCTTTTCAACATTATTCACTATCTTAATTTTCATCAGATTCCTGGGGCCATTGTCTCAGTGGACGCTGAAAAGACGTTTGATAGAACTGAATGGGAATATATGTTTGAAGTGATGAGAAGATTCGGTTTCGGATCAAATTATTACCTCCGCCAGGCCGGAGGCCAGGAGGAGGTTATGTTTTTGCCAGCGTTTGTCTGTTTGTCTGTCTGCTTGTCTGTTGGTTAGCAAGATAACTCAAAAAGTTTTGGACGGATTTCAATGAAACTTTCAGGCCTTGTTGGAAATGGTACAAGGAAGAACTGATTAAATTTTGGGGATGATCCGGATCACTGTCTGGATACAGGAATTTTTTAAAGGATTCTTTAACATTGTGACATACGGCCATTTTCAACATGTGTGCAGGCCCAGTGGAGGGCGCTGCTCGTCGTGTCTGACGAACACAAACTCCGCCTTCTTCAAAGTTTTAGGCACAAAAGCACGCGGAAACCAGTGGTGGGCAGGGCCCGGCAGCGCGCCTGTGTTTGCGCTATGCTGCAAAAGCTGAGACGGGCAGCTGTCCGGCGCGTGCGCTACGCTGCAAAAGCTGAGACGGGCAGCTGTCCGGCGCCGGATTATTTGGCAGAAATTCCCCGGACAGCCATAGTGGCTGCGCACAAAGAAGCTCTCTGCCAGAGAAGCTTCTAAATCCTCTTTTGCCGCGGAGCGCAAACCCAATATAAAACCCACGGCAACCTGTCTACCCAATTTGCATCCGTCAGTGAACCTCAGTGCTGCTTTCAGTGATCTATGAAAACGCTCGCATAACCCATTGGCCTGTGGGTTGTACGCGGTTGTGCCATGATTTGTTTTGTTTTTTCTTTTGGATTCTTGGATGGAATATGGGTGGGCAATATAAGCTGCGGCTTCAGCCATCACCCATTTCGGATAACTTATGTTGAACTGTATAATCAGAGGAGTTATTGTCTAATTTGACCTTGTTGGATTTTATTTCCCCCTTTGTTATATTATTCACTTTCTTTTAACCTGTACTCTTAATCTATCCGAAATAAAGATTCATTCATTCATTCATTCATTCATTCAATTGCAACGCCCGCAGCCTGGGAGTTTGGAGATGGAGGAGATGGACACAACACCAACACTTCAGTTTATTACCTCCGCCAAGGAGGTAATGCTTTTACTACTGAACCACAAATCCTATCATTGTCAATCCAATTGCTAGTCATATGTTTTCATGGTCAAGGAATCTGAAAATGTACACACAAACACTGTATGGGAGGGAACTGTGGCACTTGGCGGAGGTCTGCGCTCTCCGAGTGCTTTTCTAGTCTGAAATGGGTTGAACTTTTGTACCGAGCACCTACTGCCTCAGTTTTGACCAATGGCCTTCTGTCGGCTCCATTCAAAATGACTAGAGGGACAGCACAGAGAAGTCCACTATCTCCTCTTTTGTTTGCTCTGGCCATTGAGCCTTTAGCAATGGCTATCAGACAAAACCCACATATTCAGGGAGTAAGTGTGGGAACAAAACAACACAAAATTCTACTGTACGCTGATGATGTCCTGCTGACATTAACAGATCCGGCTAAATCATTACCATTAGTGACCCAGTGCATCAGGGAATTTGGTCTAATATCTGGCTATAAGATAAATTTTGATAAGTCAGAGATAATGCCCCTGAGTTAATATGGGAAACACTGAGCCTATGTATGTCAAACCCTTCTGCTGAGCCCCATAAGGATTTATATATTTAGGAATTAAAACTACACCTAAAATTACTCAGTTATATGCAGAAACTATTAATCCTATGATAAAAGAGATCAAAGAAAGTTTGACCAGATGGAAGCGCCTCCCAATATCATTTTTAGGCAGAATTAATCTTATCAAGATGACAGTTCTCCCAAAAATAATATATCCTATATCTATGCTATTTGTGATGTTACAATCAGAGGATATTAAAATGATTACTAAAGCTTTATCAGACTATATTTGGGCCGGCAGGAGGCCTAAGGTTAAATTGGAGATACTATAATTGCCAAATGATCAGGGAGGCTGGGGTCTACCAAATGTAGAAAACTATATTTTGGCCATTCAGGCCAGAATTCTCTCCTCATGGGTTAATGAACAATCACATCAATGTCCCTGGTTTGAGATGGAGTCAGTAATGTCTAAACCTTTTTCCCCTGTGAATTTGCTGGAAAGATGTCTAAATGAGTTACCATCTATTGTTAAGGATGACTTCCTGATAGGAAATGTATTATGGGCATGGAAAAAAATGATGAAAATATTTAAAAGTAAATCACTTAATACCCTTATAACATTAGATAACCCAGAACTCTCACTACAAAGTGCAGGATTAAATTTTACAAGCTGGCAAAGAGCAGGTATAAAGAGACTTTACGATCTCTGAAAATGGAGGATTTAAAACATTTGATTCTTTGAAAACTCAATATCATCTTGAAAATAAGGATTTCTATAAATATTTACAAATTAGACATTTCGTATATAAGAAAGCTAATTCTTTGGACTTCATAGATGACTCTCACCACTTGGAAAAAATTTTTCTTAACAATAGAGAGCACAAACACTTCATAGCGAAATTTTACTCCGAAATATATAGTTTGAGTTTAGACAAACTTGCATGGCTAAGAAAATCCTGGTGTACTCTACTTAAATGTGCCATAGGAAATGATGTCTGGGATAAAATGTTGTTGCTGCCTTCCAGAATTTCAATATGTAACAGATTTAAAGAACTACAGTATATTACACAATGTTTATATTTCACCGTATATTTACAGTAAATATAAAACAGAGATTTCATCAAATTTGTCATGGCGGCCTCTGGGCCGTCATTAGTGTCATTAGCCCCAGCTGCGCACAGACCAACAGGTGTGAATCAACGGCTGTTAAAAGCCAGTGTCGCTGACAGCCCGGCACGGAGTCGTCTGTCTTCCTCAACGGAGAATGAACCTGCACTCCGCTCTCTGGTCTCGTCAAGAATATCTCTTGTCTCGTCTGGAACTTTGTCTGTCTCGTCAAGAACTTTGTCTGTCTCGTCTGGAACCTCGTTTGTCTCGTCTGGAACCTCGTTTGTCTCGTCAAGAGCTTCACTTGCTGCATCCAGGAACTCTTCCCAGCGTCAAGCAAGTAAGCGCACCATTTGCTACTCAATGCCAAACCTTTACCCCTGTGCACAGGTGGACCACCTTGGCGGCGGACCTGCGTCCCCAGCTGACGGGGTAACGCCATCACGTCTTCGTAGCGGCTCGCTACCACCACGCCTACCGGTACGTCTTGCTCCTCAATTACCAGAACTGTTATTGTATCAGTTACAGGAGTATTGGCCAACGTTATCGGTGGAATCACTGTCATCAGCATCAGCTATGTCATCATTGCCACTGTCTGTGGAGTCACTAACCTCGTCTTTGTCTGCATCATCATCTGTATCATCGTTATTCCGGTCTGTGGAGTCACAGCCGGCGTCATTGTCAGGATCATCGTCATCCCGGTCTGTGGAGTCACAGCCGGTGTCATCGTCAGGACTGTCATTGTCACAGCCACGGGTTGTAACCCTAGCACGGTCACGGACGCCTTCACCTCCACGCTGCCCGGCCGCTGGAACTCAGCAGAGCGAAGCCAGTGCTGCTCTCAAGTAAGCCTTGTTATCTGCAGCTCTTTGCTAGTGTGGAGCATTAGTAATTTGTCTCTGCTTATCTGTTCCAGGGTTGCCGGGTCTCCGTCCAGGTCGCTCAGCTCCAGTGACCAGAACGACATTCTCGCACTCACACTCGCATTACACTCACTCACTATTAAATAAAGATTATTGTCACTATCTGCTCGTGTCAGTGTCTGTCTCCTGGGTCCCGAAACATGTCAGTACGACTCCGTCACGAAGACCCAGCGGACAGTTCACTGTCGCGCCAAATCAACACTCTTAGCGCCCGGGTAGATTTATTTGCACACCAACAGACAGTAGTCTTAAATCACTTAACTGCAATAAATGGTCGGCTGGATCGTCTGGAGGGACACCAGACGTTTCCCCCCACCGTAGACAGTTCTACCTCTGTGGGCTTAGCATCTGGTCAAGCTAACATCTCCTCGTCTTCTCGCCTCACCCCTATTCCCACCCCTGCCCGGTTCAGCGGAAAACTCGGGGAAGCTCGTGGATTCATATTACAGTGTGAGTCAGTTTTTCTTCGTGTTCCGGGGGATTTCACTCTTGATTCTAGCCGGATTGGCTACGTCATAAATTTGTTAGCAGGAAGAGCTTTGGTTTGGGCGTATTCTATAATGGCGAAACCAAGCTATTCCTTGCTTACTTACCAGGAGTTTGTGAATGAATTTTTGTCTGTGTTTGATCATACGGATAGAGGTGAGGTGTTGACAGAACGATTGCTGAGCTTACAACAGGGAAAGAGATCAGCTGCTGATTACGCCATTGACTTCCGGGTCCTGGCTGCAGAGATTGGGTGGGGGGGAGCCATCATTATGTGGTTTCTTTCTACGTAGTCTTAATGATGAGTTGAAGGATGAGTTAGCGACACGGGACAAACCGGATAATTTACGGGATTTGATTGCCCTAGCGGTTAGTCTTGATAGCAGATTAAGGGAGCGGGCGGCTGAACGGCGTTCTACTTCCCGTTCGGTTAAACCCCACCCTCGCCTCCCCAACTCTCCTCCTCTCGTTCTATCTGCGTCAGAGGAACTTCCGGTTCAGCAAGCTATAATCAGTGGCCGGTCTAAAGTGTCAGCAGCAGAGAAACAACGCCGCAGGGATCAGGGCCTTTGTTTCTACTGTGGGAAAGAGTCACATGGGGTTTTTGAATGTCCCAATAAGTTAAAAAGGGAGGGCCCGTGGATCAGAGTAGGGGGATTCACGGGCAATAACTCTAAAGAGCCCCTTACTTGTTGTCGATTACCTCTTAGGCTCATCCATTTACATACAGAACACTCCACATTGGCGTTAGTAGATTCTGGAGCTGAGCAAAATTTTATTTCTAGAGACCTGGCAACCCGGATGGGTCTTAGCTGTCAGACTCTAGATCCCCCTGTCAAACTGATCACCTTGTCTAAAGCGTCGTTGACTACTATTGCTCATCAGACAGTTCCTGTGTCAGTTATTGCATCAGGAAATCACAGGGAGGAAATTCAGTTTTTTGTTCTGCCTGTTTCTTCTTCGCCCGTTATTCTGGGGTACCCCTGGCTGCGCCTACATAACCCCACTATTGATTGGCAAGCTGGGAGAATAACGGCATGGAGTACGTTCTGCCTCAGTGCCTGCCTTCAATCGGCGGCATGCGCCCCATCCGTCAAGGTGCCTCTGCCTGATTCATCGCCACCGGACTTGTCCAAGGTGCCAGAGGTCTATCACGATTTGGGGCTAGTATTTAGCAAGTCTCGGGCATTGTCCTTACCCCCTCATCGCCCTTATGACTGCGCGATCAACCTGAAGGCTGGGGCCCCTCTACCTGCTAGCCGCCTGTACAGCCTGTCAGTCCCGGAGCGCGAGGCTATGGACACATATATTAAGGAGTCCTTGGCTTCTGGTATCATCCACCCGTCGTCTTCGGCAGTAGGTGCTGGATTTTTTTTGGTTGAAAGGAAAGACGGTTCTCTACGCCCCTGTATCGATTTCCGGGGATTGAATGAAATAACTGTGAAAGACAAATATACCCTGCCTTTGATGAACACTGCTTTTGACTCCCTCCAGGGGGCGTCCTGGTTTACTAAATTGGACCTTAGGAATGCCTACCATCTAGTGCGCATAAGGGAAGGAGATGAGTGGAAGACGGCTTTTCGGACCCCCAGCGGACATTTTGAGTACCTGGTAATGCCGTTTGGGGTAACTAATGCTCCAGCCGTGTTCCAATGTCTGATAAATGATGTACTACGGGATTTCCTGAACTCGTTTGTTGTTGTTTTTCTCGACGATATTCTCATTTTCTCCCGCACACTAGAGGAGCATCGAGTGCATGTGCGCAGGGTACTGCAGCGCCTCCTGGAGAATCAACTGTTCGTGAAGGCTGAAAGATGTGAGTTCCACACTGACCAAACCTCCTTCCTTGGGTTTGTTATAGCTCGGAACCAGGTGATCCCTGACCTGGCCAAGGTCAAGGCAGTTGTGGATTGGCCTGCACCGACCTCCAGAAAGCAGCTTCAGGGGTTCTTGGGGTTTGCTAATTTTTATAGGAGTTCGTGCCTAATTTTGGCAATATTGCCCGTCCCCTGTCTGCTCTTACTTCCCCTAAGATCCCGTTTTGTTGGAGTAAGGAGGCAGCTGAAGCATTCGAAAGACTTAAGAGGGAGTTTGCCTCGGCCCGAGTCCTTACTCAGGTGGATCCGAAGCTGCAGTGCTTGGTGGAGGTGGATTCTGATTCAGGAGTTGGAGCGGTACTCTCCCAACGGTCTCCCGAGGACGGTAAGATTCGCCCTTGTGCTTATTTCTCTCACCGTCTCACTTCTGCAGAGAGGAATTACTGCATCGGAGACAGGGAGTTACTGGCAGTAAAACTCGCCTTGGAGGAATGGAGACATTGGCTGGAGGGGGCTGCTCAGCCGTTCGTGGTTTGGACGGATCATCGTAACCTGGAGTACCTCAGGACGGCGAAGCGCCTGAATGCACGCCAGGCTCGCTGGTCCCTCTTCTTCGGCCGTTTTAACTTCTCCATCATGTATCAGCCGGGAAGTAAGAACGGTAAGCCGGATGCTCTCTCTCGGCAGTTTGACACTCCATCCTCTGAGGACCAGGAGACCCCTATCCTGCCGCCTTCCTGCGTCGTGGGCGCCCTGTCCTGGGGAATCTGCAAGACGGTTCGCCAGGCTCAGAAGACAGAGCCGGACCCCGGGGGGGGAGGGGGCCCGGGCCGCTTGTTTGTTCCACGCGCTATCCGGGGCAAGGTGATTGAGTGGGGTCACGCTTCCAAGTGGGCCTGTCATCCTGGAGTGGGTCGGACCGTGGATCTCCTTCAAAGGACCTTCTGGTGGCCAGGGTTACGGAAGGACGTTGTTAATCACATCCGGGCCTGCGCTCAGTGCGCCACCAGGAGGACTACCCAATGTAATATCCAGGTGGCCAACCGGCATAGGAGACCCGCCCCGGACTTTAAGGTGGGTCAGAAGGTCTGGTTGTCAACCCGGAATATTTGTGTACCGGCCGAGGAACGGAAGCTCACGAAGCGCTTCATTGGCCCTTACACTATTAATCGTATTATTAACCCTGTGTCTGTGCACTTGTCTCTCCCCTCTTCGATGCGTATCTGCCCCGTTTTTCATGTCTCCCAGGTCAAACCATACGTCTTGGACCCCCTGTGTCCTGTTCCAGTGGTTCCCGCGCCCCCGAGGATGATCAATGGCCATCCGGCCTGGGGGGTGACTGCTGTCCTTGATGTCCGCAGGCGGGGTCATGGTCTTCAGTATTTGGTGGACTGGGAGGGCTTTGGACCGGAGGATCGCTCTTGGATTCGCCCAGCGTTGATCTTGGATAAACAGCTGATTCGCGATTTTCATCGGGCGAATCCAGGTAGGATTGGGCAGATGCCTGGAGGCACTGCTAGAGGGGGGAGTACTGTCATGGCGGCCTCTGGGCCGTCATTAGTGTCATTAGCCCCAGCTGCGCACAGACCAACAGGTGTGAATCAACGGCTGTTAAAAGCCAGTGTCGCTGACAGCCCGGCACAGAGTCGTCTGTCTTCCTCAACGGAGAATGAACCTGCACTCCGCTCTCTGGTCTCGTCAAGAATATCTCTTGTCTCGTCAAGAACTTTGTCTGTCTCGTCTGGAACCTCGTTTGTCTCGTCTGGAACCTCGTTTGTCTCGTCAAGAGCTTCACTTGCTGCATCCAGGAACTCTTCCCAGCGTCAAGCAAGTAAGCGCACCATTTGCTACTCAACGCCAAACCTTTACCCCTGTGCACAGGTGGACCACCTTGGCGGCGGACCTGCGTCCCCAGCTGACGGGGTAACGCCATCACGTCTTCGTAGCGGCTCACTACCACCACGAGCTTCAAGAGCTTCACTTGCTGCTCGTGTCAGTGTCTGTCTCCTGGGTCCCGAAACATGTCAAAATTGTCCTAAATGTAAAAGTCAAGTTGGTACAAGATTTTATTGCCTGTGGGAATGTAATATCATTCAGAAATTCTGGAGAGCAGTATGCACAAACATTAGTAAAGCAGTAGGTAAACAGGTACCAATCAATCTTCTATGTTTACTTGGAAATGTTCCTGACTCTTTGATGCAATATAAGGATGTTATTCAAACACTTCTAATGTTGGCTAGGAAAGTCATTATGGTGAAGTGGGTTGGAGATGAAACTCTGACTTTAATAAGACTGGGTTATCATATTGATGGGAAAGCTAGAGTCCATCTACAAAAATGGACGAAGCTGTTGGAAGCGTTGGGATTGAACGGTGGTTTGGAATCAAGTGGACTGTAGGTGGATGTGTAAACGAAAACCTATGTACAAAAAACGTTTGTTTGGTGGCTCTTTCTTTGTCCTTAAGCTGCTGTGAATATGTTTGACCAGTCTTGTATTGTTTTGTGAACTTTGTTTTTTCTTTGTATAAAGTTTAAAATAAAATTTAAAAACAAGGGTAATCATCATTGTTACCGCCGCCAAGGAGGTTATGTTTTCATCGGCGTTGGTTGGTCTGTCTGTTTGTTTGCAACATAACTCAAAAAGTTATGGATGGATTTTCATGAAATTTTCACAGATTGTCAGAAATGGGGTATCCTACAGATGATTACATTTTGGTGGTGATCCGGATCACCATCCACAAGAAAACCACCATTACGGAAAATGCGATTTTCGTCAATAACTACTGAACCACTAATCCTATCATTGTCAATCCAATTGCTAGTCATATGTTTTCATGGTCAAGGAATCTGAAAACGTACACACAAACACTGTATGGGGGGAACTGTGGCGCTTGGCGCTCTCCGAGTGCTTTTCTAGTTATTATTGTAATTGTTACTGAGCCCAGGTCTGGTTTCAGCTGTTTAGCATTACTTGTACCTTCATTTTGTAATGTGCAAGATGCTGCCCATCTGGACTTATGAAAGGGCTTTGGGGCCTGCTGATGCTGAAAAGGTATGTGATCGGGGAAAGGGAGGCAGTTTTCATCGATTGGTTTGATGCAACAGTTAAATTCTACAAGACACAAACTGATGAAAGGATAAAAGTATTCAGTTTTGTGTAAACATGCTAAATAAAGATGACTGCTTTTTAAAAAAAAAAAAAAAAAAAGCACTATATAAGTGAATGCCATTTACCATTCACCAAAGATGCATTCTATGGCCAACTTCAACAATGTCTAGATAACCTCCATAGAGTCATGATCTCAAGATACTGCTTGGTGACTTCAATGCTCAGATTTCTCCAGACCGAACCGGTTTCGAAGACGCCATCAGCCCTTTCAACTCAGCTTCCAGTCATAACAACAACGGAGAGAGATTCATGTCATTGTGCAGCACTGAAGGACTCAACATCATGAACACCTTCTTCAAACAAACAGATCCACAAAACTACCTGGACATCACCAAATGGGAAAACTAAAAACAAGATAGACTATATCTGCATCTCTAGGAGGTGGAAGACCACTGTCATAGATGTTAGAAGTACCAGGGTGCTGAAGAAGGGAGTGACCACTGTGGTATAGGAAACCACAGGGTTAACTGGCACCGACGTGATGACGCAGCCCTTTGGTGACGTCATTACGCTGAGCTCTTATAATGTGAGGGTCGGCCATCTTACGGCCTCTTTCCCTGTTGACTCAGCCTACAACAGTAAACCTGTACGGTAAGTTTAAGCTTCATGTAATAAAGTTTGTGTTCCAAGCCAACACAACTCTCTGTGAGTCTCTCTAGTTTTACGGATATAACATTTGGCGACAAGAGTTAAACTATAGAAGCGTGCTTGGGGTCACTACGACTGTTTCTGGAAACCCCAGGTAAGCCGCCCGTCCCGTGGCACCGCTGGTTTGACACGTTTAAAGACTATGTTGACACGGCTGGCCTGAATGGTGCTGACGATGAGAAGCTAAACAGCGTACTGGTTCTCAGTCTAGAAGAGGAAGGACAGCGTGTGTGTTCCGTACTCTGGGTCAAGCGGACTCATTCGGTGAATGCGTGATTCTGATAGAGAGACATTACTCTGTTATGGCCCGAAGAGTCGCTTTCTTCAACTGCAACCAATAGGCGGGTGAGTCAATTTGGCGTTATGCCTTGGAGGTCCGAGTCTTAGGGACCATGTGTGCCTTCAGGCCCTGATGAGACAAGCTAATCAGTGTCAAGCTAGAGGGAGAATACAGTACAGACAGTGATCACAGCGCAGAAGGAGAACAAAACACAGAGAGTGAACACAGCACAGAGGGAGAGCAGCGACCAGACTCGCCTCAGATCCTCGCCCAGCATGAGTTGCCAGGAGCCGCTGCAGAGTTGCAGGAGAGGGAGCCCGCGTCTATCGGGAATCCCGGGACACAACAACCCAGTGCAGATTCTAACAACGACGATAGCAACATATTGCCACAACCAGACTTCCCAGGAGAAAGGGAGAACAAACCGGACTCACCTCCAATCCTCACCCGGCATGAGCTTCAGACAGCCACCGTGGAGCCGCAGGAGAGGGAGTTCATGGAGAGAGGGGACCCTGGTGATCAAAGACGGCCTGGCGTGCATCTTGTCACCGACGACAGCGACACATCACCATGACCTCAACCAGCACCAGGTGAGAGAGAGAAGAAGCCGGACTGCTTCCGAATCCACACCCGGCACCAGCCTACAGGAGCCGCTGCTGAGCTGCAGGATGAAGGGTCAGCGACCGAACAGAACGCAGTGGAACCACTGGATGTTTTCTGAATCCATGACTGGCATCAGCCTTCAAGAGCCACCACTGAGACACAGGATGAAGAGTCCGTGACCCAATAGGATGTAGCAGAACCACCACAACCTGGTGGACGCCTCGCAGCAGACGTGAAAGTCATAACATCACAACCACAATGCTGAATGCAGCTGAACAGAGCACCACTCACACTGATGAACTGGGTTTGGGTCTGCAGAACCAAGCGACCGGGCTCACAGTCAGTCTTAACATTGTCACCATATGAAGATCGCCGCTCAGCTGA
This sequence comes from Pholidichthys leucotaenia, assembly GCA_020510985.1. Classification (NCBI taxonomy): domain Eukaryota; kingdom Metazoa; phylum Chordata; class Actinopteri; order Cichliformes; family Pholidichthyidae; genus Pholidichthys; species Pholidichthys leucotaenia. The sequence continues at coordinate 326,598,190 of CM035842.1, read as the reverse complement.
GACCAGCCACTGTTCAGATAGATCAAGATGGCAAGCCAGCCGTCTACAGAAGGTGAGAACAGCTGCCACGGATCAAGACACAGCGTTGGAGCCAACCCAGCTGGTGTGGGATCCCGGCTGGGACATTGCTGTCGCAACTCCAGCAGGATGGCACCCGGGCCTGCTGCAACTGGAGCCTCCAGGGGCGCGTCCACCACAAGCTAGCCTCAGGGCCCCTCCAACTGAACTTCCCCCTCGGCAAAAAGAAAAGAGGACTGTTTAACTAGGGGTGCGGCTGCCGACGGACAGTGGTAGAATAACCCACTCAGCCGTGCTGGGGTACGTGGTGGTCTACCCGCTAGCCCTAGCTAGTTTTGTGTTTTGTGATATCAAATTGGGGAGGGTAGATTCGGTTTTGCATGCTGTTCTGTTTTTTCCGAGGGAAGGGGGTGAATGTGGTACAGGAAACCACAGGATTAACTGGCACCAATGTGATGGCACAGCCATTTGGTGATGTCATCACACCGAGCTCTTATAATGTGAGGGTTGGCTCTTACGGCCTCTTTCTCTGTTGACTCAGCCTACAAAAGTAAACCTGTACTGTAAGTTTAAGCTTCATGTGATAAAGTTCGTGTTCCAAGCCAACACCACTCTCTGTGAGTCTCTCCAGTTTTACGGACATAACAACCACCACCTCATCATAGCCAAACTGAAAGTGAAACTGAAAGCTCCCAAGAAATCTGTAGGAATGAAAAAGTTGGATGTGTCAAAGTTAAACGACCCCCCACCAACAAGTAGAATTCAACCTGGAAATGAGTAACAAGTTCTCAGCACTCGCGGATGATTCTGGCAACATCCATGAACAGTTCGAGAACATCAGGAACTGCAACTGAGTAGCAGCGGAGAATTATACTGGGTACGTAAGAGGAAAAAGGTCTGACCAATGGATCAGCAATGAATCATAGAAGCTCATAGATGACGGAAGACAAGCAAAGTTGAATAGAAAAATGAAACCATCTGAGGTGAACATGCAAAGGTACAAGAACATCAACAAAATGGTAAAAAGATCATGCAAGAAAGACAAGCAGATATGGTTCGAGAGTCTTACAACTTCTGCTGAGAAAGGAGCAAGAAAGAATGACAACAGGACGCTTTACCAACTCAACAAACAACTGTCTCCAGACAACACCAGCAAAATACAGTGGATAAAAAAGTCTACACACCCCTGATCAAATGCCAGGTTTTTGTGATGTAAAAAAATCAGGCCAAGATAAATCATTTCAAAACTTTTTTCCCTCCATTAATGTGACCTTACCATGAATGCCCCTCCTGGGCACAAAACAAACTCAAGCGCTATGACTGCAGTGAGGACATTTATTAACAGAAAACACATAACTGTTCCAAAAATAATTGTGTAGACATACCCAAAAGACAACAAGACAGAGATGAGTCTCCAGAGTTGCGAAAAACTCTGGAGAAGAGGAGGGGGGCACTGAACCAAGGGAGAATAGTCCAGTCCAAACATCACTGTGGCTGCTGCACTGAAGGAGAGTGCAGCAGTCAAATAAATAGTGGGGGAACTAACGAGCAGCAGGTGCAAGTGGCTGGTGACTTAATTAACAACTGATTGCAGCTGAGAGGACCTGAAGCACAGCAATCAGCTGGAGAGTGTGTCTGGGAAAAGGGAAAAGAGCTCTGCCATGAACCAGAAAAGTAACCAATGAAAATGTACAGAAAATAACCAAAAACAGACTTAACAGATAAATAATACTGAAAATAAAGTGAGGATTTGAGCTCAGAGAAAACCTGAGCTCAAAAATATGACAGACTTCCCCCCTCAAGGGGTGTAGCCCAGACACCCCAAGGCAACACCCAGGAGAAGCCCCCTACCCACCCAGAGAGGAAAACAGCCAAAAAACTAACCTGGGTGGGAGGTGGGGGAATAGGCTAAAGAGGGAACACACTCAATACAACATCCGCACCTGAACCCAGTCAGACCCCAAGGCCCCCCACAGTCCCAGGGCACCAGGGTTCAGGTGGCGACCAAAGTCCCAAACCAGCCAGACGGCCCAATGGAAAGAGTCAGACTTCCTGCCGGAAAAAATGGGCCACCTGACCCAGAGGCCCAGTCCTTTGGGCGGCCGGCCCACGTTTTTTACCCACCAGGGCCGCAGGGATGACCCAGGAGGCAGTTGCCCATCAGAAAGGCCCAAGGATGGGAAGCAGGGCCGGCGGGGGGAACCACGACGTTGTCAGACAGTGGAGGAAGGGGGACCATGATGGCGTCAGGCAGTGGAGGAAGGAGGGGGACCACGATGGCATCTGGCCGAGGAGAAAGAGGAACCAGGATGCCCTCAGTGGTCTGGGGAAGAGTTGTATTCACGGGGGTCCTGGACTGCGACAAAGCAGCACCCGCGGTGGCTTCAGGCTGGAGCACTGCAGCACCTCTGGTGACTCCGGACTGGAGCACTGCAGCCCTCTCGGTGGGCTCCGGCTGGGCCAACGCTGCACCCTCGGTGGGCCCCAGGCTGGAGCGTAGTGCCCATGACGGGCCCATGTAGGAGCACAGCACCCAAGTTGGGCTAATACTGGGGCACAGCATCCACAAGGGCCCTGGCCGGGATGCAGCACCCATGGAGACTCAACCTGTGGAGGAATCCACATGACAGCCTCAGGCAGAGGAGGAGCTGGATCTGGGGCGACCTCAGTGGGGGAAGCTGGACCCACGACCTCATCTGGTGGTGCCAGAATATCTCCGGCGACCCTGGGAGGGAGCTCAGAAAAAACACAAAGCAAAGCAGGGTCAGGGTTGCCGGCAGCGGTGGAGCCCGGTGAGGCGAGCTGAGGTGCAGCGGCCGGCTGCACCTGGCTCTCCTCACCAAGAGCCAGGCAAGACTGCTCTAATACAGAGAGGAGAAAGACAAAAAAGCATACTTGCCTGAGCTCAAGCTCCACTGCCGTCCAGGACTCGGACGATTCAGGCGATGCCATCTTGGGCTCGGCCATCACGGGGTCCAGCTTGGTCGCTAACTCTGCTGTGGCAGCCCCCGCAGCAGGCAAGATGGCAACAGCAGTCTTTGTTGCCCCAGCTGCCGTGACCCACGGTGGAGGCTCCTCTGATGCGGGAGCTAGGGTTTGACTCTGTGCTGGTTCTGGCATAGGATCTTCCAGAGCCACGGGCTCCTCTATTGTCTGGCGGCTTGATTCTGGAGCCAGCGGGCGCTCAAAAGAAGGAGGAGACACAGAGAGGATAGGTGGGCAGTACACAACAGCAGCAGGTGGGGAGAGCTCAGGAGACTGCTCTCCCTGAGTCTCCCTACCGGGAATCAGACAAGACATTTCATCATGAATAGAGGTAGAATGAAATAAATCTTGCCTGTTTTCCCAGATCTTGATGTTGTCTGCTGCTGTACATTGAGTGTCGTCCCTCTGTGTGGCTAAGGTGGTCTTGGGCCCCTCTGTGGATCGTTGAGGAACCGCCCCTGTAGCCACTGGAACGGGAGTAGCCGGTAGAGAAATGGAGCACCTCTTTGCAGCAGGAAGAGGCACCGAGGGGAATGGCCTCTCAGCGGAAGTGAAGGAAGGTTGGGCAGGCGGAGCTGCCGGCAAGGAAAAAGAAGAGCAAGAGTCTGCTGTGGGAATAGCCGGGCTTGGTGCACGGGGAATGACTACCAACGAGGCGGGATTATTCTTCTGGCAGTCCAGAACAGGGCAACGCTGGTGTGGTGGAGCTAATGTAGCCGGAGCAGGAGTGGGCATACAGGAGACATTCTTCAGTGGAGCACGCTGACGTGTGGACACCAGCCTGGCTGGAGACCCTCCCCACGTCAGATTGGGAAAGGACTGTTGTAGGTCAGTGAGCATAGCTAACACATTTGCAAACTTCGGATATCTCTTCACCCCAGGAAGGGCCCTTAGTCTCCCGACCACTGCCTCCACGTTCTGGACAATTCTCCTCGGACCTCGAGAGGCAAGAGTGTCGGAGACAGAGTCCTGAATGAAGAGAGCCCCCCACTGTTCCTCCAGGCTGGGACTCCCGGCCACTGATCCTCCTCTGTTGGCTGAGAACCGGTGCGCTGGGGACATGATGGCTTCAAAACCAGGTGAGTCAAAAAACACAAGAAGGGTGAAAAAAATGCCTCACTGCAGAAGCTGAGTTTCATTATTGGTGGCAGTCATCTGTCATAAATGCCCCTCCTGTGTACAAAACAAACTCAAGTGCTATGATTGCAGTGAGGACATTTATTAACAGAAAACACTTAACTGTTCCAAAAATAACTGTGTAGACATACCCAAAAGACAACAAGAAACTTACACAGAGATGAGTCTCCAGAGTTGTGAAAAACTCTGGAGAAGAGTAGGGGGAGACTGAACCAAGGGAGAATAGTCCAGTCCAAACTTCATTGTGGCTGCCACACTGAAGGAGAGTGCCGCAGTCAAATAAATAGTGGGGGAACTAACGAGCAGCAGGTGCAAGTGGCTGGTGACTTAATTAACAACTGATTGCAGCTGAGAGGACCTTAAGCACAGCAATCAGCTGAAGAGTGTGTCTGGGAAAAGAGCTCTGCCATGAACCAGAAAAGTAACCAATGAAAATGTACAGAAAATAACCAAAAACAGACTTAACAGATAAATAATACTGAAAATAAAGTGAGGATCTGAGCTCTGGGAAAACCTGAGCTCAGAAACATGACAGACCTATAACCTGTACAACCCAATTGAAAAACAAACTGAATTTTTTTAAGGGGAAAAATAAAAAATAAAAAACTTACAATAACCTGATTGCATAAATATGCACACCCTCTTATAACTCGGGATGTGGCTGTGTCCAGAATTAACCAATCACATTCAAACTCATGTTAAATGGGAGTCAGCACACACCTGCCACCATTTAAAGTGCCTCTGATTAACCCCAAATAAAGTTCAGCTGTTCTAGCAGTCTTTTCCTGACATTTTTGTAGTTACATATTACAGCACAAGCCATGGTCCGCACAGAGCTTCCAAAGCATCAGAGGGATCTCATTGTTCAAAGGTATCAGTCAGGATAAGGGTACAAAAGAATTTCCAAGGCATTACCTATACCATGGAACACAGTGAAGACAGCCATCATCAAGAAGAGAAATTATGGCACAACAGTGACCTTACCAAGAACTGGAAGTCCTTCCAAAATTGATCAAAAGACGAGAAGAAAACTGGTCAGGGAGGCTGCCAATAGGCCGACAGCAACATTAAAGGAGCTGCAGGAATTTCTGACAAGTACTGGCTGTTTAGTACATGTGACAGCAATCTTCCGTCTTCTTCATATGTTTGAGCTATGGGATAGAGTGGCAAGACGGAAGCCTTATAAAACATACAAGCCTGGCTACATTTTGCAAAAACACATTTGAAATTTCCCAAACGCATGTGGGAAAATGTGTTATGATCCGATGAAACCACGGTTGAACTTTTTGGCCATAATTCCAAAAGGTATATTTGTTGCAAACACAGCACTGCTCATCACTAAAAGAAGACCATACCTACAGTGAAGCATGGTGGTGGCAGCATCATGCTTTGGTGCTATTTTTCTTCAGCTGGAACTGGGGCCTTAGTCAAGGTGGAGGGAATTATGAACAGTTCCAAATACCAGTGGAAAAAGGAGCTTCCGCACTTCCTCCCCAATCATCTGAAGCTGTAGCAGGTGCCTCTCAGCTCAAGGACATCAAACTCATTAAGGAAAGAGAGTCTGGAGCACACTGTCCAATTTACAGCCTTTATTGTTGCAAAGACTAACATTTCAACATGATGCAAAGTCTTTTGGTGCCAAGAGGGACAAATGGAGGAAGCTGGTGGCCCTATGTCGTTCCAGTGACAGGAGGAACTAAGGTCTAAGGCAGGGGTGTTAAACTCATTCCATGGAGGGCCAATACCCTGCAGGCTTTACCTCCACCCACTGTCTTCAGCAGATGTTTTCACTGATCAGCAATCAGTTGGAAGAAATTTGGTGAAATCACCTATTGAAGACACTGGGTGGAAGTAAAACATGCAGGGTCTTGGCCCTCCATGGAATGAGTTTGACACCCTTGGTCTAAGGTAAGGACATATACATATAGTATATGGTTTGTGGTGATACGTAATCAAATATTTTTCATGTCACTTGGTAGTATAATGTACAATAACAGCAACATGAAACTGAGTACTCCACTTGCTGTGCTTTATTTCTATTCACATATTTCTTGTTCTCCTGGTAGTAATATATTTATAGTATGACAGTTTTTTCTATTTATTTTGCAGCAAATTTTGCATTCATAGAGGGTATGCACTGGAACAGAACACAGCACTGATTGGCAGCTTTATTTTGTATACAGCAAAACAAAAACAACACATAATACTCAGTCACTGCAGTACATGGAGTGCTTTTATTACTTTGGATGTTAATCCCACATCATTTACTTGACTGTAGTGATGTGTGGGCAAAGAACAAGAAGCACATACAAGTGAAGGACTGGTTCTCAGCTTTTTTTCATTAATTAACAGAAGACAAAATGATCTCTGCAACACAGGCAGTCACTCTGTGCACTACTGTGACTGAATATTGTGTGTGATGTTGTGTTTTACTGCACACAAACTAAAGCTGCCACTCCTTTGTTTGCAATTTAATGCTGTGGAACAATGGTAACTGCAGTTAGTTCTGTTTTGAGAACTCAAGCACGTGTCGTCTATTGGAGACATACAGTGAGGAAAGAGAAACAGAACATGCTGTGAAGAGCAGGCTGGGAATTTAACCAGGAACCACTGTGTTTCAGCAATGTTCTTTTGTCATATGTGTTGTAACCATTAGACTACCGGTGCACCCCAGTATGACTATATCTGATAGAAACAATTGTGATTTTTGGTGTTGCGCTTTACCCATTTACTATGACAGATCTGTAAAGAATAAATTCCCTGTACTTTTTTGACAATATATGTCACTATTGAAAATAACTGGAGACTTTGTTGCATACTTCTTATTGAGCTGGTCTTGTAGTTGTGCAACTGCCTCTCTGGTGGACTTCGCCAGCTGCAGAAGAAGAGTTTGATTTTTTGGACCAAGCTCAATATCTTCTCCTTTTTCTGAGAGGAGATCAGCTCGTATTGAACACTCCTCGACCTCTGCAATGAGTTCCTATTGGGAAAAAACAGGTCTTAATAATGCATATAATACATGAAAACTTGGGTCATGCATGCATATACACACCTTGTTATGCTCCAGTTCAATTCTCAAGCTGTCCAAGTTGTTGAAAAGAAGCTCTTTGTGCAGTTCATTGTTAACAGAGGTGATAAAAGTCCATATTGTTTCCCTTTCGGTTTCAAAATTTTGCCATGAGGTGAGAGTTGCCTTTAGGTGACAAAGAAATAATAATTAAAAAAAAAACATTAGTAGGTACAAATTCATATTAGACTTAATTAAACACAGTCTCAACTTCCATCCATCCATCCATTTTCTACTGCTTTTCCGGGGGTCAGGGTCGCAGAGGCAGCAGCTCAAACAGAGAAGCCCAGACTTCCCTCTCCCCCGGCCACTATCTTCGGAGAGGATACCAAGACGTTCCCAGGTCAGCTGGGAGACACAGCCTCTCCAGCATGTCCTGGGTCTGCCCCAGGGTCTTCTCTCAGTGGGACGTGCCCTGAACACCTCAAGTGGGAGGCATCCTGATCAGATGCCCAAACCACCTCAACTGGCTCCTTTGGATGTGGAGGAGCAGCGGTTCTACTTTGAGCCTCTCCCGGATGACTGAACTCTTCCTTGGCTGCACCTTGAAATGATGTCCATACAAATTATGAACAGGATCGGTGATAAAGGGCAGCCCTGGCAGAGTCCAACTCTCACTGGAAACAAGTCCGACTGGGTGTTGGTAATATGAACCAAACTCTTGCAATGGTCGTATAGGGACCGGAAAGCTCATAACAACAAGCCCAATACCCCATACTCCCAAAGCACCCCCACAAGAGACCATGAGGGATGCAGTCAAATGCTTTCTCCAAGTCCACAAAACACATGTGGACTGGTTGTGCAAGCTCCCATGAACTCTCGAGGATTCTCGAAAGGGTAAAGCGTTGGTCCAGCGTGCCACGGCCAGGACAAAAACCACGTTGCTCCTCCTGGATCCGAGGTTCGACCAGCAGTCGGACTCTCCTCTCCAGTACTCTAGCATAGACCTTCCCAGGCAACCTTAGAAGTGTGATCCCCCTAAGGTTGGAACACACCACCCCGGTTTGCCATGTCAAAGGCACTGTCCCTGACCTCCACACAATGTTGCAGAGGTGTGTCAGCCATGACAACCCTACAACATCCAGGGCCTTGAGGTACTCAGGTCGAACCTTGTCCATTCCTGGGGCCCGGCCACCATAGAGTTTTTTAACCACTTCTGCGACCTCAGCCCCTATGATGGGCAAATAGTCCCCCTTGTCCCCAAGCCCTGCTTCCTCTGTGGAAGGTGTGTCAGTGGGATTGAGGAGATGCTCAAAGTACTCCTTCAGGGATGGCAACAGGAAATTCTGATTTCAGCTGAAATCTAATTTGGTCGATTGACTTATGGGGGGGGCGGGGGGGGGCACCGCCCCCCTGAAGCTGGGAGGTTTTCAGTAAAACAGAAGTAATTTAGACTGAAAAAAATGATTAAAAAAAATGAAATACTAGACTTAGATAAATCATTAAATTTAATGAAAAGTTAACTTACTTTTTCTTCAATGTTGTCTCACTGTCTTTAGTCCAACATATTTAACAGTTCTATAAGAGTTTATTACACTATTTACACTGGTCACCAAGTCACTTCTAATGTGAAACTTTCTTCCTTTTGGCAGCAAGCTGTGTCAGTCTCTGAACTTTGAACTTCATCTCCTTTTCTGGTTTCTTCAGAAACTGTCCGAGTGTTTCTGTTACCTCGTCGAACTTTGAGCCAATTTTCACCTTTACCGTCACTTTTCTCTCAAGCCAATTCCATCGGAACTTATTTTTGACACTTTTGTCTATTTCTAGCACTGATGACTCCTGATCCTTTGATAAAAATCTCATAATTCCGCTGAAAACAATACCGAAAGCTCAGAATTCCAACACAAACCAGGGATGTGATTGGGGTTGGGGAAATTATCTGAAAATTCAGCAGGGGATCTGGGGGACGCAGTCCCAGATGAAGCCCCCCGAAGCTCCTGGGTTTTTATGATTTTTAAGTACCAGAACTGTGCTTAAATGACATAAAACAAACAGCTGAATGCCACTTATTACTGTATAATATTGACTTATGTTCCAAGAAGATAGCATTCCTAAAATATTCCAACAAGCATTATCCATCACATGCTTTAACACTTGATCAAATCAAAATCAGTTAATTTTATCTATTCCATAATAGAAATAAAATTCCAACATACCATTACTTTTTATAATTTCAGCATTCATTTCACATCACCAGTTTCAATCTCCACTGAGTCTTGAGCAGTTCATTTTGCACAATCACTGATGTAGCCAAGTCTTAGAAATATTCAAAAGTTATGAGTCAATGTTCACTGTGCACTGTCAATTTCAAACTGTCTGGAATCATAAAAGTAATCTAACTAAATTGTTTTGCTATTTTTTTCTCCTCAACATCAATGTCAGGGCGCTGCGGGAGTTTTGGGGGATGGTTAACTTTTATTACCATTTCCTCCCCCGCGCAGCCCAGCTCATACAGCCGTTGTACGCCGCAGTCAAGAAACGGAAACCGGCGGACAGAGTCGACTGGACTCCTGAGCGGGAGCAGGCATTCTGACGTTAAAACAGCTCTGGCAAACGCTGCAGTACTGGCACACCCAGACCGAGTGGCTCGGATAGCGCTCACTACCGATGCCTCGGACATGGCCATAACGGCTGTCGTGGAGCAATGCGTTGCCGGTTCTTGGCAGCCGCTCACCTTTTTTAGCAGGTCTTTGCACGACAGTGAGCGTAAATACAGCGTGTTCGACAGAGAGTTCATGGCTCTCCACCTGGCCATACGCCACTTCCAGTTCTGCCTGAAAGGGCGCACCTTCACTGCGTTCGTGGACCACAAGCCGCTAACGTACTTAACGTACTTTATCTTCCTGGAAGATAAAATAAAGCGGAATTCGGCGAATTAGCAGAAAATCACATCCCTGAGAACACGCCGCCATGAATTTTTGACAAAGCATACAACGAGCCATTTGATTGGTCTAATCGTTTGCAACTATCCAATCGCAGGGCTGTTTACAATACAGCAGTAGCTTGAACACAACACATCCGGGTTATCGCGGGAGACTTGACCCGGGGAAGCGCCAAGCGCTTATGTAATTGTGTTGATTTTCGCTAAAATCGGTAACAATAAGGTACCTTACCCCCCCCCCCCCCCCCTAAAATTTTCTCAACGGATTTAGACGATTCACAGAAATGATCAATTTGAAAATAAATCGGCGGAAATCCGCGGATCGGTGGAAAATTGCCATCCCTGCTCCTTCCACCGTCCAACAATGTCCCCACTCAAAGTCAGCAGCGCCCCATCTGCACCATACACAGTGTGGACAGAGAGCTGCTTCCCCCTCCTGAGCCACCGGACAGTTTGCCAGAATCACTTTGAGGCTGACCTAAAGTCTTGTTCCATGGCCTCACCGAACTACTCCCACACCCGAGTTTTTGCTTCAGCAGCCACCCGAGCTGCATTACACTTGGCCTGTCGGTAGACCTCAGCTGCTTCTGGAGTCCCACAAGCCAACCAAGCTTGATAGGACTCCTTCTTCAGCTTAATGGCCCCCCTCACCACCAGTGTTGGGAGTAACGCCTCTACTTTTGCAGTAACGTGCTGTGTCATGAAATTACCGTTTAAAAATTCAGTAATGCATTACAGTTACTGAAATTTGATCAGATGCATTACTCACGTTACTCGCTTCATTAATATGGATAGATATTTTTAGCGCAAATAAATACAAACTGATCCTACGTAGCTGACGCAGCCGCCAGTCAACGAGTAGTCAGTCAAAGAACCTCTTCACTGCTGCAGCCACAAATGGAGCTTGCTCCTGCTGGGAAAAGATGAAGCTACTTTGTTTTTGTGGAAATAGACAGACTATTTTTATTTGTTGCAGTTAAGGACAAAAGCATATTGGTGGGCCGTGTGAGACCGACTGTGATCTTCAGAAGTGCCTGAGAACAGCAACAACATCAAAGCTAATGCTATGCTAACACCATGTTATTAGTGGATTTACGCTATCTGAACAGCCACACTGGATTTCAAGCACAGGTATACATTCTGGACAGTTTGTGACCCAGCAAGAATTAAACTGACTGATTGCCAGATACATCGTTAAAGAATGAAGAGCTGATAACAGTCATTTCCCATCAGACAGCTGAGACTGTGATCCACTGAAGTTAAAACCCATTTACTTGCTACCTGGATAAAGATTATTCAAAAATGGATTTGATCTCCAAAAGGAATTTAAGAGACTGGATCATGTCTCTGTCACAGCAGACATTTGGACTGTGGATAATGGACATTTTCTTTGGATCCCTGCACATCGGATTAAATCCATAATATTTAAGGTAAGAAACATTGACAGCTTTATGCAGTGTTGCCAACTCACTCTTTTGGAGTGATTCTCACTCTTTTTCCCTCTCTCACTCCACAAACCCTATTTCTCACTCCAAAGTAAGGAAATTACTGGCAATTTTGTGTTGATTTTCTTCATATTTTTTCCACAATAAGAGCTCTCAAGGCAGGATAAAGCAGAGTGAACATGTTCTAAAAGCTCTGTCTGAAACAGTCTGTTTTCAGCCTGACATTAATAAGCCCGTAATGTAATCCATTAAACAAATTATCTTGCTATGGGTGCAAGATGATTTAAGTATGCATTTAAAAGTAACATGAAAGTTACTTTAATTATGCAGTAATTGGTAAGTAACTCAGTTACTTCTGAAAAGAAGTTTTGAACTGTAACTAGTTACTATTTTTTAGTAACTTGCCCAACACTGCTCATCACTGGTGTCCACCACTTGGTTTGGGGGTTGTCACCATGAGATGCACCAACAACCTTGCGCCCACAGCTCTGGACAGCTGCTTCAACAATGGAGGTGGAGAATATGGCCCATTCAGATTCCATGTCTCCAGACTCCCTCGGAATGTGGTTGAAGTTCTTCTGGAGGTGGGAGTTGAATACCTCTCGGACAGCGGCCTCAGCCAGACGTTCCCAGCACACTCTCACTATATGTTTAGGTCTTCCGGGTCTGAGTGGCATCCTCCCCTGCCATAGGATCCAACTCACCACCAGGTGATGATCAGCTGCTAGCTCTGCATCTCTCTTTACCCGAGTGTCCAAGACATATGGTCGCAGATCTGATGACACAATAACAAAATCGATCATTGTGCTGTGACCTAGGGTGTCCTGGTGCCAGGTGCACATATGGACACTCTTATGCTTGAACATGGTGTTCGTTATGGACAAACTATGGTTGGCATGGAAGTCCAACAACTGAACACCACTCGGGTTCAGATCGGGCAGGCCGTTCCTCCCAATGCACTGAAGTCCCCCCAGTAGGACAATGGAATCTTCAAGAGAAGCACTCTCCAGCACTCCAGTCAGAGACTCCAAAAAGGGTGAGTACTCTGAACCATCACCTGGTGCATAAGCACTAAGAGTGTGCCATATCGTATCGCTCACGATAATACTGGTATAAATTTTGATATCGATGTAAAAATGAATAGTGCGATATTTGGGGTCTGCTGTGTGACAACGTCACACCGCATACAAAAAGCAAGACAAACATGGCGCAGGAAGCTGCGGCTCTGAAGTCAGACTGTCTCCACTTGAGTGGAAATATTTAAGTTTCATTTTCTGTTTCAGACTGCTGTCATGTTTACAAAAACCCCACAGTGTAGCAGTGTGGATAATCTGCCTGCATTCTGTCTGCACATCAACAACACCACTGGAGCGGTATTAACATTGGACAATGTGCAACTCGAAGCGGATGTAGATTTTTACTTCCATTTTGACCGCTTCATCTTGATTTTATTCAACCACCCAAAGAGAGAGACAGAAAAAAACATCCGTTCAGTGCAACGAGAGCCAAAAGCCCCAGGACAGGTCCATGCAATGGGGGTAATGCAGGTAAAGTGATTCAGCATAAAACCCAACCTCTGTGTGGAGTTAAGATGAAACGGTTTATACTGTTTTCTTGTAATATTTGATACAGAACTAAAAAATATTTTAAACTAAATCTGAGCTGCTGTCTATAAAATGGAGAAATAAGAGTTTCTCTTTTGTTTTTCCTGAATATGTTGAAGGTAAATAACACTGGCCTGTGAAACTGTCCTTTTTGCATAAATTCAAAAGAAAAAAAACTGTATTCTGTAATATTGTGAAAAATATTGTTACTGGGAAAATTCACAGAAATATTGTGATATCATTTTTAGGCCATATTGCCCACTCCTAATTGGCACAAATGATGGTCAGGACCCATTTCCCAACCTGAAGGCACAGAGAAACTACCTTTTCGTCCACCGGGGAGAACTCCATTGTCGAGGCAGCAAGGTGGGGGAATACAAGAATGCCCACCCCTGCTTGTTGCCTCTCGCTCGGGAGTCGGGACAACTCCAGAGTAGGCCAAGCTCCAGCCCCTCTCTAGGAGACTGGTTCCAGAACCAGAGCTGTGCATTGAGGTGAGCCTGACTATATCTAGCCAGTATCTCTCAACCTTGTGCAATAGCTCAGGCTCCTTCCCCACCAGAGAGGTGACATTCCACGTCCTAAAAACCAGTTTTGAAAGCAGGAGATCAGACCGCCAAGGTCTCTGCCTTCGACCGTCATCTAATCCACACTGCACTGGATCCCATGGTCCCTCCTGCAGGTGGTGAGACCACTGGAGTGCAGACTCATAACTCGTTCGGGTTGAGCCAGGCCAGGTCCCACGGGCAGAAACCCGGCCACCAGGTGCTAGCCATTGAGCCCCTCCCCCCAGGCCTGGCTCCAGGGCGGGGCCCCGGTAACCCCATACCAGGCAGGGTACACTGAATCCTTGATCTTTCATCATGGGAGTCTGTTGGATTGCACCTCGTCTGGCCCTTCGCTCAGGACCAGTTTGTCTTGGTAGACCCTATCAGAGACCAACTGCCCCGGACAACATAGCTCCTGGGATCACTAGGGCACGCAAACCCCCCACCACAATAAGGTGGCAATCCATGTCTCAACTTGACTCTTAGATATCAAAACGGATATTCAGTGAAATTTAAAAAACAAAAACAAAAAAAACCCAAACACAGTACATCTCCAAGAAATCAAATTCTAAAATCAGAAACTGGTTGCTGATTTGAGATTTTTAACATATTCTTTTCTTATACAGAAATATTTTTAAGTCAACTCAAGAAAATGTCAAAAGTGAAAAAAAGCAGAATGTGCATCACACAGGCAAATATGCATTTACTGACCTGAAAAAAGTCTAATCTCTGCCTACCTGCAGATTTTGCTCCCTTTCCCCTGATTTGCGATCAACTTCACTGAAAGCCCCCTCCAGCTCCCGAAGAGACTGACTGAGGATCTCCCCTTTCTGCAGCTGACGGCAGTGTGACACCAGCAGCTCTGCCTCTCTCCTGTTGGCATGCTGGTGCTTCATGTGTTGCTACAATTTACAAATACACAAAAAACAGCATTATCCATGGCATCTAGTTGTAATACTTTTTTTTTTTTCCAAAGTAGTGCTGACAAACTCCAATAAA